>JBBGZY010002156.1:310000-910000 GCA_037952925.1 Lithobates clamitans
TGACACATAATGCTCATACATCCTGGGGGGGGGTGCCGTTTGGCATGTTCGCCCCCTCCGAGGCTCTAGATGACCTTGTCCCGGCACTGGTAGTGCTGCACAATGGTTGCGCCTTATGGAATCCCATTGAATTCGCTGCTCATCTACCAGACGGGGTTTGTCTAATTATAAAAGAACAGGCGCTCTGCAGTCTCTAATTG
Organism: Lithobates clamitans; assembly: GCA_037952925.1. Taxonomy (NCBI): domain Eukaryota; kingdom Metazoa; phylum Chordata; class Amphibia; order Anura; family Ranidae; genus Lithobates; species Lithobates clamitans. Next base: position 310,201 of record JBBGZY010002156.1, read on the forward strand.
GGTGAAAAACCCACAATGCTTCGGGCAGCCAGTGAGTGTGTGATCTGGGTTGCCTTGGCTTTAGGCCACAGGAGGGAGCTGTGGAGCGGGGATTTGTATGGTGGGTTCTGATAAATCCCTTGAAATGTGTAAAGTGATACTAAACAGTGAAATGTCAGTCGCCATAACTCATTCACATAAATCATATATATGATATATATATCATGCCGCTGTATTATTAATATTATTTTTTTAATCCTCCAAGTCCCTTATTTCTGCAGCGCCATTGCGTGGTCACATGATCTTTCCCTGTTCTCCAGCATCATTCTGCAGGGAACGGTCCTCAGGGGAGGGGCTTCTATTACTCTGCTGATGTCTGAGATTGCTCTCTACAGTGTGAATCTGAGTCTAGCCAGCCCTGATCGGTGCTCTGATGGTCACATGACTGTATTTGAATTATTTTTTTAATCCTTTATTGGCTCATTTACACTTGCTTCGGCTTCAAAATTGCTTCGGACAGGCTTTGTTAAAGCTCTCTGAACGCCAGTCAAAGCTCCTGTCACTAAATAAAATGGCTAGCTTACAGTCCTGTTTACATCTTGCTTTGGTTTGCTTCGGCTTCGCTTCAAAAATTATACCCCATGTAGCTTTAGTGGTGCTTTTTTTCCATAGAAGTCTATGGCAAAGCTCGCTTGAAGCCCCACTGAAGCTCCACCGAAGCCTCACTGAAGCCCCACCAAAGCCTCACCGACGCCTCACCACAGTCCTGTGCCCCCCACTAAAAAAGCACCTTGTCCCCATGTTGATGAGGGCAAGGGCCTCTTCCCGACAACCCTCGCCGTTGGTTTGTCTGTGGGGGTCTGCGGGTGGGGGCTTTTCGGAATCTGGAAGCCGCCATTTAACAAGGGGGCCCCCTAGTTCTCGGCCTCCTACCCTATGTGAATGAGTATGGGGTACATTGTACCCCTGCCCATTCACCTAAAAAAAAATGTCAAAAATAAAACGTGTTTACACAGGTTTTTAAAGTAATTTGTTAAGGCAGCTCCGTCGTCTCTGCCGATCTCTTCTCCCCTCTTCGGGTCCTCTGCCTCCTCCGCTGACGTCTTCTGTCTCTGCTGGTTCTTCTCCCTTCTCTAGGTCTTCTCCGCTCTCCGCTGATGTTTTCTAGCCCTCTCCAGTTCTTCTTCCTCTGTCCGCTGTCTTCTGTCTCTGCCGGTTCTTCTCCCCTCTCCGGGTCTTCTCCGCTGATGTCTTCTAGCCCTCCCCAGTTCTTCTTCCTCTGTCCGCTGTCTTCTGCCTCTTCTGGGTCTTCTCCACTGTCTTCTCCCTCTGTTCTTCTTCTGATGTTGACTCAAGCTCTCTCCAGCTCTATGCGGTGTGCCACTACTTGTATTAGCATGGGGCAGGGTCACCGGAGGCCTGCCCCTTATGAAGTCACCACCCATCATGTTCGGGCGCTGACATCGTAAGGGACGGGGCTTCCAGATGACGTTACACAGTGACCCCGCCCCATGCCAATATAAGTGGTGGCACACCACGCACCCGGCATTAGAGCGGGAGAGAGCGTCGAGTCAACATCGGAAGAAGAACAGAGGCAGAAGACAGAGGGAGAAGACAGCGGAAAAGACCCCACTGAAGACAGCAGACAGAGGGAGAAGAACCGGAGAGGGCTAGAATACATCAGCTGAGAGCGGAGAAGACCTGGAGAGGGGAGAAGAACCGGAGGAGGCAGAAGACAGTGGACAGAGGAAGAAGAACCGGAGAGGGCTAGAAGACATCAGTGGAGAGCGGAGAAGACCTGAGGAGGGGAGAAGAACCGGAGGAGGCAGAAGACAGTGGACAGAGGAAGAAGAACCGGAGAGGGCTAGAAGACATCAGTGGAGAGCGGAGAAGACCTGGAGAGGGGAGAAGAACCAGAGGAGGCAGAAGACAGCGGACAGAGGGAGAAGAACCGGAGGAGGCAGAAGACAGCGGACAGAGGAAGAAGAACCGGAGAGGGCTAGAAGACATCAGTGGAGAGCGGAGAAGACCTGGAGAGGGGAGAAGAACCAGCAGAGGCAGAAGACAGCGGACAGAGGGAGAAGAACCGGAGGAGGCAGAAGACAGCGAACAGAGGAAGAAGAACCGGAGAGGGCTAGAAGAAATCAGCTGAGAGCGGAGAAGACCTGGAGAGGGGAGAAGAACCGGAGGAGGCAGAAGACAGTGGACAGAGGGAGAAGAACCGGAGAGGGCTAGAAGACATCAGCAGACAGCAAAGAAGACCTGGAGAGGGGAGAAAAACTGGCAGAGGCAGAAGACGTCAGCGGAAGAGGCAGAAGAGCCGGAGAGGGGAGAAGAGATCAGAAGAGACAACGGAGCTGCCTGAATAAAGTATTTTAAAAACATGTGTAATGTGATTTATTTTTGACACTTTTTTTAGGTGAATGGGTAGGTGTACAATGTACCCCATACTCATTCTCATAGGATGGGGGGCCGGAATCTGGAGGACCCCTTGGTTATTTCCGATAAGCTCCCTGCCCGCAGACCCCGACTACCAACGGCCAGGGTTGTCGGGAAAAGGCCCTTGTTCTCATCAACATGGGGACAAGGTGCTTTGGGATGGGGGGGCGCAGGGGACCCCTGCCCCCAAAGCACCCACCTACCCATGTTGAGGGCATGCGGCCTGGTACGTTTCAGGGGGGGGGGGTCTCACTAGTTCCCACCTCCTTGCCTGACCTGCCAGGCTTTGTGCTCATATAAGGGTCTGGTATGGATTTTGGGGGGACCCCCACGCTGTTTTTTTTGGTGTGGGGGGTTCTCCTTAAAATCCATACAAGACTGAAGGGCCTGGTATGCTCTTGGAGGGGGAACCTATGACGTTTTTTTTTTTTTTTTTTTGTTAATTTGGCGTGGAGTTCCGCTTCAAGATCCTCAGAGTACAAGTCGTATGCCAAAGTCGGATCAGTTAAGACAGCGATCCGACTTTGATCTGACTTCAGTGATATTCAATGGGCTGAAGCAGGATCTGAGTCGGACCAAAGTAGTGCAGGGAGCATTTTCAAAGGCGGACCGACTTGTCAGACCAGTTAAGAAGGATCCCATAGGGCAGTGATGGCGAACCTTGGCACCCCAGATGTTTTGGAACTACATTTCCCATGATGCTCATGCACTCTGTAGTGTAGTTGAGCATCATGGGGAAATGTAGTTCCAAAACATCTGGGGTGCCGAGGTTCGCCATCACTGCCATAGGGAATCATTGATTTTCACACGTCATGTGACATGACCTCCCAATGTCAGAGCGTTTGTTGTACCGGTGTGAACCCAGGCTAAGCCTAAAAATGCATTGAGTTGTTGCCATGTGATTGGCTGATTAGCAATTTGTGTCACCAAGCAGTTGAACAGGTGTACCTAATAAAGTGGCCGGTGAGTGTATATTGAGGAACTAGAAATCCCAGAATTTTGCATTGGCATTAAAACCTGCAATAAATCTAGTCCAGCCATTATGCTGATTGCGGACGGCTGTGCTCAGCGTTTTCAGCTGTCTGGATCTTGTAGAAAGTACAAAGTGTTTCCATCCGAGAACACCGCAATTATCATTCAGGACAAAACATTACAGAGAAATGTACCGTGGGGGGGGGGGGGGGGGGACTGGGGTCATCCACACCGAGAGGAAAGCTTTAATGGATGAATGGGCTGAATAACCCAAAACAACCATGCCAATTCCACCAATCAGAGCAGAGGTCCAAAATTGAAAGACTGGTTGACGAGAGCAACAGTGCCGCTGTGACAGGGACAGGCTTACCTGGTAGTGCCAGCGGTGAGCTTTGCCGGAGGCAAGGAGAACGGTTCAAGCAGGTTTGTTCGGCACCTTTATTCAGCAGAGCATCAAACATACACAGTTCAATGCAAGAGAGCTTCGTATATCAAATCCACAGCATAAAACCATTCCTTATCCAAGCCAATTACCCCGTTCCTGACCGCCCTATAGTAGATTTACTGCTGCACAGCGGCCTTTGTGTGCAGAATCACATATACATAGAGTTGTCACCTCATCCCTTTAAACCCCAACACACATGAATTACACAAGTTCTGAAGGCTAATTTAATGCAGATAAGGCAACAAGAGAGTTTAATCACCACCTTAATCAGCCTCAGGACCTGTGTAATTAATATGTGTTCGGGTTTAAAGGGATGAGGTGGCAACCCTACATATACAGTAGATACACAGTATCTGACAAAAGTAAGTACACCCCTCAGTCACATTTGTGTAAATCTTTTCTTCTATCTTTTCATGTGACAACACTGAAGAAATGACACTTGTCTACAATGTAAAATAGTGAGTGTACAGCTTGTATAACAGTGTAAATTTGCTGTCCCCTCAAAATAACTCAACACACAGCCATTAATGTCTAAACCGCTGGCAACAAAAGTCAGTACACCCCTAAGTGAAAATGTCCAAATTGGGCCCAAAGTGTCAATATTTTGTGTGGCCGCCATTATTTTCCAGCACTGCCTTAACCCTCTTGGGCATGGAGGTCACCAGAGCTTCACAGGTTGTCACTGGAGTCCTCTTCCCCTCCTCCATGATGACATCACAGTGCTGGTGGATGTTAGAGACCTTGCGCTCCTCCACCTTCCGTTTGAGGATGTCCCACAGATGATCAATAGGGTTTAGGTCTGGAGACGTGCTTGGCCAGTCCATCACCTTTACCCTCAGCTTCTTTAGCAAGGCAGTGGTGGTCTTGGAGGTGTGTTTGGGGTGGTGATCATGTTGGAATACTGCCCTGCGGCCCAGTCTCTGAAGGGAGGGGATCATGCTCTGCTTCAGTATGTCACAGTACATGTTGGCATTCATGGTCCCCTCAATGATCTGTAGCCCCCCATTGCCGGCAGCACTCACCCCCAGACCATGACAGTCCCACCACCATGCTTGACTGTAGACAAGACACACTTGTCTTTGTCCTCCTCACCTGGTTGCCCCCACACACGCTTGTCACCATCTGAACCAAATACGTTTATCTTGGTCTCATCAGACCACAGGACATGGTTCCAGTAATCCATGTCCTTAGTCTGCTTGATTTTAACAAACTGTTTGTGGTCTTTCTTGTACATCATCTTTAGAAGAGGCTTCCTTCTGGGAAGACAGCCATTCAGACCAATTTGATGCAGTGTGCGGCGTATGGTCTGAGCACTGACAGGTTGACCCCCCACCCCTACAACCTCTGCAGCAGTGCTGGCAGCACTCATAGGTCTATTTCCCAAAGACAACCTCTGGATATGACGCTGAGCACGTGATCTCAACTTCTTTGGTGGACCATGGTGAGGCCTGTTCTGAGGGGAACCTGTCCTGTTATACCGCTGTATGGTCTTGGCCACCGTGCTGCAGTTCAGTTTCAGGGTCTTGGCAATCCTCTTATAGCCTAGGCCATCTTTATGTAGAGCAACAATTATTTTTTTCAGATCCTCAGAGAGATCTTTGCCATGAGGTGCCATGTTGAACTTCCAGTGACCAGTATGAGAGAGTGAGAGCGATAACACCAAATTTAACACACCTGCTCCCTATTCACACCTGAGACCTTGTAACACTAACGAGTCACATGACACCGGGGAGGGAAAATGGCTAATTTGGCCCAATATCGATATTTTCACTTAGGAGTGTACTGACTTTTGTTGCCAGCGGTTTAGACATTAATGGCTGTGTGTTGAGTTATTTTGAGGGGACAGCAAATTTACACTGTTATACAAGCTGTACACTCACTACTTTACATTGTAGACAAGTGTCATTTCTTCAGTGTTGTCACATGAAAAGATAGAAGAAAAGATTTACACAAATGTCACTGAGGGGAGTACTTACTTTCGTGAGATACTCTACGTGATTCTGCTCTTCCGCATAGGGGGTGCATGTGCCGCTCCTGGAGAGAAAAGCAGATGAAGGAGTTGTCAGGGGGAGTCCTGTGATCTCTGTGAGAAGGAATAAATACCTGGAAGGGGGGCACTGATGCATCACTCAGTATGCTGCATGGAATGATTAAAATATATACCTGATGACAGGACCTCTTGAGAAAAGCTTACATGAAGAGGGCTCAGGGGGGGCAACACCAGATCAGGTGATGTTAAGTCGCAGATTCTGAAAAGTCCAATAGGTTTGTGCGTTGTGAAGTGTGTGTGTGTGTGGGGGGGGGGGGGTCACAAGAAGATGAGTTTTGTTTTATACATTTTCTAGTCCTATGTGTGTGCTTGACTTTTCCTATCTGATTGGTTGGAGTTCTCCTTTAATATTGCAGCATGAACCTGATGCAGGTGGACTCGGTCCAGCGGTGGATGGACGATCTGATGGTGATGACGGAGTGCGAGTGTATGTGCATCCTCCAATCCAAACCCATCAGTGTGGAAGATGATTCCCAGAGTGACCTCATGCTGTCCACGGCGGAGAGTTCTCAGAACTGCCTGGAGATGCTCCTCCGCCGGGCCTGGATCATCAGCACCGAACTAACCAAGATTGTCCAGAAGTTGGAGAAGAACCGCTGGAGACGGGTCCACACCATGACCATCAAGACCAACTGCCACGTTCACTCCATGATCAAAGAGTACAATGCGCATGCCAAGGCCTCCACAGACTGTATGCATCAGGTACTGATCGTTTCCTCCCATATGGTTTTATAGGACACGAAGGGTGGGTGTAATGCCAGGATATTCCAGGGAGTCATTAGGTGTCTGCAGAAATACAGGGGTACACTTGGAGACACAGAGGTACACAGAGGCATGCTGGAGGCACAGAGGCATGCTGGTGACACAGGGGTACATTTGCAGACACAGAGGTACACAGAGGCACATTTGGAGACACAGAGGTACACAGAGGCATGCTGGTGACACAGGGGTACATTTGGAGACACAGAGGTACACAGAGGCATGCTGGAGGCACAGTGACACACTTGGGGACACAGAGGCATGCTGGTGACACAGGAGTACATTTGCAGACACAGAGGTACACAGAGGCACATTTGGAGACACAGAGGCATGCTGGTGACACAGGGATACATTTGGAGACACAGAGGTACACAGAGGCATGCTGGAGGCACAGTGACACACTTGGAGACACAGAGGCATGCCGGTAACACAGGGGTACATTTGGAGACAGAAAGGTGCATTGGTGGCACGGGGGTATATCTGGAAACATGGGATCATATAGGGGTGCACTGGAGACCCAGGGGGACACTTGGAGACACAGAGGCATGCTAGTGACATGAGCACACTTTGAGGCATGAGCGTGCACTGGAGATACAGGGGTACCCTTGGAGACACAAAGTTAAACAGAGGTGTACTGAAGATGCAGGGGTACACTTGAAGACACAGAGGAACATGGGGGCATGCTGGTTGCATAGGGGTACACTTGGAGACAAAGAGGTATTCTGGTGACACAGAGGTACACTTGGAGACACTGAGGAGTGCTGGTGGCACAGGGGTACACTTGGAGACACTAATGTGTGCTGGTAGCACAGGGGTCCACTTGGAGTGCTGGTGACATAGGGGTACACTTGGAGACAATAAGGTGTGTCGGTGGCACAGGATGGCACTTGGAGACAATGAAGTGTGCCAGTGGCACGGGGGGGCACTTGAAGACACTAAGGTGTGCTGGTGGCACAGGGGGGGCACTGTGGTGTGCTGGTGGCACAGGGGTACACTTGGAGACACTGAGGAGTGCTGGTGACATAGGGGGGCACTTGGAGACACTAAGGTGTGCTGGTGGCACAGGGGGGCACTGTGGTGTGCTGGTGGCACAGGGGTACACTTGGAGACACTGAGGAGTGCTGGTGACACAGGGGGCACTTGGAGACACTGAGGTGTTCTGGTGGCACAGGGGGGCACTGGGGTGTGCTGGTGGCACAGGGGTACACTTGGAGACACTGAGGAGTGCTGGTGACACAGGGGGCACTTGGAGACACTGAGGTGTGCTGGTGGCACAGGGGTACACTTGGAGACACTGAGGTGTGCTGGTGGCACAGGGGTACACTTGGAGACACTGAGGTGTGCTGGTGGCACAGGGGTACACTTGGAGACACTGAGGAGTGCTGGTGACATAGGGGGGCACATGGAGACACTAAGGTGTGCTGGTGGCACAGGGGGGCACTGTGGTGTGCTGGTGGCACAGGGGTACACTTGGAGACACTGAGGAGTGCTGGTGACACAGGGGGCACTTGGAGACACTGAGGTGTTCTGGTGGCACAGGGGGCACACAGAGGCACAGAAGTATGCTAGAGACATTGGAGCACATAGGGGTGCACTAGAGGTCCTAGCGTACAGTTGGAGACACAAAGGCACATGAAGGTGCGCTGATGGCACAGAGGTACTCTTGGAGCATATCCTGGAGGCACAAAGTTTGGGAAAGCGCTGGAACATGGGATGCATGGAGGAGGGAGAAACTTGGGGTGTAACACTGGTAGCACGAGGCTCAGTTTAGGTGTTGCAATGCGTTGCTTGAATGTCAAGCCATGTGTAGCTTCATTATTCAAGCTGAAGACAATCAGAACAGATGCTTTCTGATTGGCTGTGACCCTGACTCTGTGTTGTTGAATCCCAAGAGTAGTGAGTATTACAGAATGAACATGCAGCATGTAATCGGATCCTCCTTCCGATCACTGCTATCTTGGCTGTGACTCTCTTCTCTGCACATATTGCATTGTCTTCCTCCACAAACTACTGCAGGGAAATCTCCCAATTGTGGGAGGGGCAGAGACACAAACTACTGGGGGGAAATCTCCCCTTTGTGGGAGGGGCAGAGACACAAACTACTGGGGGGAAATCTCCCCTTTGTGGGAGGGGCAGAGACACAAACTACTGGGGGGAAATCTCCCCTTTGTGGGAGGGGCAGAGACACAAACTACTGCAGGGAAATCTCCCCATTGTGGGAGGGGCATAGACACAAAGAACTGCAGGGAATCTCTCCATTGTGGGAGGGGCATAGACACAAAGAACTGCAGGGAATCTCCCCATTGTGGGAGGGGCAGAGACACAAAGAACTGCAGGGAAATCTCCCCATTGTGGGAGGGGCAGAGACACAAACTACTGCAGGAAATCTCCCCATTGTGGGAGGGGCAGAGACACAAACTACTGCAGGAAATCTCCCCATTGTGGGAGGGGCAGAGACACAAACTACTGGGGGGAATCTCCCCATTGTGGAAGGGGCAGAGACACAAATTACTGGGGGGAATCTCCCCATTGTGGGAGGGGCAGAGACACAAAGAACTGCAGGGAATCTCCCCATTGTGGGAGGGGCAGAGACACAAAGAACTGCAGGGAAATCTCCCCATTGTGGGAGGGGCAGAGACACAAACTACTGCAGGAAATCTCGCCATTGTGGGAGGGGCAGAGACACAAACTACTGCAGGAAATCTCCCCATTGTGGGAGGGGCAGAGACACAAACTACAGGTAGGAAATCTCCCCATTGTGGGAGGGGCAGAGACACAAAGAACTGCAGGGAAATCTCCCCATTGTGGGGGGGGCAGAGACACAAACTACTGCAGGAAATCTCCCCATTGTGGGAGGGGCAGAGACACAAACTACTGCAGGAAATCTCCCCATTGTGGGAGGGGCAGAGACACAAATTACTGGGGGGAATCTCCCCATTGTGGGAGGGGCAGAGACACAAATTACTGGGGGGAATCTCCCCATTGTGGAAGGGGCAGAGACACAAACTACTGGGGGGAATCTCCCCATTGTGGAAGGGGCAGAGACACAAATTACTGGGGGGAATCTCCCCATTGTGGAAGGGGCAGAGACACAAATTACTGGGGGGAATCTCCCCATTGTGGGAGGGGCAGAGACACAAACTACTGCAGGGAATCTCCCCATTGTGGGAGAGGCAGAGACACAAACTACTGCAGAGAAATCTTACCATTGTGGGAGGGGCAGAGACACAAACTACTGGGGGGAAATCTTACCATTGTGGGAGGGGCAGAGACACAAACTACTGGGGGGAAATCTCCCCTTTGTGGGAGGGGCACATACTAGTGAAAGGAACTTTTAATACTGGATTCTGTAGGCGGTATTAGAAACCAGTTTCACTACCTAAAAAAAAATTGGAGTTGCACTTTAATGTTTTCTTTTAGCGAATTATTATATTTGGCAAAACTGATGATAAAAAAGCGATTGTGGCTTTAGTTGTGACATTTGATACAATGAAATCTTTGTCTGACTCGTCGGGTGTCAACCAATGACGTGTTGCGGGAGCAGAAGATTGCTGATGGCGATAATGGAATTACTTTGGATTATTTTGCTGTTTTCTGATGCAAACCTAAAACAAAAGCCGAATTATCTGCTTGTAATTTCAGAGGTCGAACATGCAGCGTCCCAGCTGCGTAGAATGGCGACCCTCGTCTCTGCGCTCACATACACTTAAGCCAGTAATGGCTGCCTGCGAAGGGCGTAAATAATGGGGAGAAATAATGTGTTATCGGCTTTCAGAGACGCCTAATAACTTTTAATGGAGTAATTCTACAGAAAAGTGAGAGCAATCATCGTGCCGCCCAGGAGAAACGACGCTCCGGATATCAACAATTGACTTGTTGGCGTCTAATGTGGTTGTTTTGCCGGTCGGAGTGCTGACACCACAATCCGGCTATTTATAGGTCCAATAGGAAAGGAGCGGATATTTATGGTCGTAATGTTTATGTATCCTAAAAACATAATTCACGCCAACTCTTAATGATAGCAATGTTTCCCTCTAATGTCTCCGCAGTATCAAACCTTATTATTGGATAAATGTTCTGAGCTCACCGAACTCACCGAGAGGTAAGATGGCTCTATAAAACACCGAGAAGATTTCATTCATTATCTGCCATTATTCTAATTATTATTATACATTTATATAGCTCTGACATATACCGCAGCGCTGTACAAAATCACTGAGCCAACCACATCAGTCTCTGTACTAGAGGAGCTTACACTCTAATGTCCCCTCCCCCACAGTTGCACACTATTATTATTATACATTTATATAGCTCTGACATATACCGCAGTGCTGTACAGAGATCACTAAACCAATCACATCAGTCTCTGTACAGAGGAGCTTACACTCTAATGCCCCCCCCCCACAGTCACATCAGTCTCTGTACAGAGGAGCTTACACTCTAATGTCCCCTCCCCCACAGTCACATCAGTCTCTGTACAGAGGAGCTTACACTCTAATGTCCCCTCCCCCCACAGTCACATCAGTCTCTGTACAGAAGAGCTTACACTCTAATGTCCCCTCCCCCACAGTCACATCACTCTCTGTACCAGAGGAGCTTACACTCTAATGTCCCCTCCACCACAGTCACATCAGTCTCTGTACAGAGGAGCTTACACTCTAATGTCCCCTCCCCCCACAGTCACATCAGTCTCTGTACAGAAGAGCTTACACTCTAATGTCCCCTCCCCCACAGTCACATCAGTCTCTGTACAGAAGAGCTTACACTCTAATGTCCCCTCCCCCACAGTCACATCAGTCTCTGTACAGAAGAGCTTACACTCTAATGTCCCCTCCCCCCACAGTCACATCAGTCTCTGTACAGAAGAGCTTACACTCTAATGTCCCCTCCACCACAGTCACATCAGTCTCTGTACAGAGGCGCTTACACTCTAATGTCCCCCCCCCCCCCACAGTCACATCAGTCTCTGTACAGAGGAGCTTACACTCTAATGTCCCCTCCACCACAGTCACATCAGTCTCTGTACAGAGGAGCTTACACTCTAATGTCCCCTCCCCCACAGTCACATCAGTCTCTGTACAGAGGGGCTTACACTCTAATGTCCCCTCCCCCACAGTCACATCAGTCTCTGTACAGAGGCGCTTACACTCTAATGTCCCCTCCCCCACAGTCACATCAGTCTCTGTACTAGAGGAGCTTACACTCTAATATCCCCTCCCCCACAGTCACATCAGTCTCTGTACAGAGGAGCTTACACTCTAATGTCCCCTCCCCCCACAGTCACACACTATTATTATTATACATTTATATAGCTCTGACATATACCGCAGCGCTGTACAGAGATCACTGAGAAAGTCCCATCATTCCCTGTACAGAGGAGCTTACACTCTAATGTCCCCTCCCCCACAGTCACACACTATTATTATTATTATTATACATTTATATAGCTCTGACATATACCGCAGTGCTGTACAGAGATCTCTGAGCCAGTCACATCAGTCTCTGTACCAGAGGAGCTTACACTCTAATGTCCCCTCCCCCACAGTCACATCAGTCTCTGTACCAGAGGAGCTTACACTCTAATGTCCCCTCCCCCACAGTCACATCAGTCTCTATACAGAGGAGCTTACACTCTAATGTCCCCTCCCCCCACAGTCACATCAGTCTCTATACAGAGGAGCTTACACTCTAATGTCCCCTCTCCCCCACAGTCACATCAGTCTCTATACAGAGGAGCTTACACTCTAATGTCCCCTCCCCCACAGTCACATCAGTCTCTGTACAGAGGAGCTTACACTCTAATGTCCCCTCTCCCCACAGTCACATCAGTCTCTATACAGAGGAGCTTACACTCTAATGTCCCCTCCCCCACAGTCACATCAGTCTCTGTACAGAGGAGCTTACACTCTAATGTCCCCTCTCCCCACAGTCACATCAGTCTCTGTACAGAGGAGCTTACACTCTAATGTCCCCTCCCCCACAGTCACATCAGTCTCTGTACCAGAGGAGCTTACACTCTAATGTCCCCTCTCCCCACAGTCACATCAGTCTCTGTACAGAGGAGCTTACACTCTAATGTCCCCTCCCCCACAGTCACATCAGTCTCTGTACCAGGGGAGCTTACACTCTAATGTCCCCTCCCCCACAGTCACATCAGTCTCTGTACAGAGGAGCTTACACTCTAATGTCCCCTCCCCCACAGTCACATCAGTCTCTATACAGAGGAGCTTACACTCTAATGTCCCCTCCCCCACAGTCACATCAGTCTCTGTACAGAGGAGCTTACACTCTAATGTCCCCTCTCCCCACAGTCACATCAGTCTCTGTACAGAGGAGCTTACACTCTAATGTCCCCTCTCCCCACAGTCACATCAGTCTCTGTACAGAGGAGCTTACACTCTAATGTCCCCTCCCCCACAGTCACATCAGTCTCTGTACCAGAGGAGCTTACACTCTAATGTCCCCTCTCCCCCACAGTCACATCAGTCTCTGTACAGAGGAGCTTACACTCTAATGTCCCCTCCCCCACAGTCACATCAGTCTCTATACAGAGGAGCTTACACTCTAATGTCCCCTCCCCCACAGTCACATCAGTCTCTGTACAGAGGAGCTTACACTCTAATGTCCCCTCTCCCCACAGTCACATCAGTCTCTGTACAGAGGAGCTTACACTCTAATGTCCCCTCTCCCCACAGTCACATCAGTCTCTGTACAGAGGAGCTTACACTCTAATGTCCCCTCCCCCACAGTCACATCAGTCTCTGTACAGAAGAGCTTACACTCTAATGCCCCCTCCCCCACAGTCACATCAGTCTCTGTACAGAAGAGCTTACACTCTAATGTCCCCTCCACCACAGTCACATCAGTCTCTGTACAGAGGAGCTTACACTCTAATGTCCCCTCCCCCACAGTCACATCAGTCTCTGTACAGAGGGGCTTACACTCTAATGTCCCCTCCCCCACAGTCACATCAGTCTCTGTACAGAGGCGCTTACACTCTAATGTCCCCTCCCCCACAGTCACATCAGTCTCTGTACTAGAGGAGCTTACACTCTAATATCCCCTCCCCCACAGTCACATCAGTCTCTGTACAGAGGAGCTTGCACTCTAATGTCCTCTCCCCCCACAGTCACATCAGTCTCTGTACAGAGGAGCTTACACTCTAATGTCCCCTCCCCCCACAGTCACACACTATTATTATTATACATTTATATAGCTCTGACATATACCGCAGCGCTGTACAGAGATCACTGAGAAAGTCCCATCATTCCCTGTACAGAGGAGCTTACACTCTAATGTCCCCTCCCCCACAGTCACATCAGTCTCTGTACCAGAGGAGCTTACACTCTAATGTCCCCTCCCCCACAGTCACATCAGTCTCTGTACAGAGGAGCTTACACTCTAATGTCCCCTCTCCCCACAGTCACATCAGTCTCTGTACAGAGGAGCTTACACTCTAATGTCCCCTCCCCCACAGTCACATCAGTCTCTGTACCAGGGGAGCTTACACTCTAATGTCCCCTCCCCCACAGTCACATCAGTCTCTGTACAGAGGAGCTTACACTCTAATGTCCCCTCCCCCACAGTCACATCAGTCTCTGTACAGGGGAGCTTACACTCTAATGTCCCCTCCCCCCACAGTCACATCAGTCTCTGTACAGAGGAGCTTACACTCTAATGTCCCCTCCCCCCCACACATCAGTCTCTGTACAGAGGAGCTTACACTCTAATGTCCCCTCTCCCCACAGTCACATCAGTCTCTGTACAGAGGAGCTTACACTCTAATGTCCCCTCCCCCACAGTCACATCAGTCTCTGTACCAGAGGAGCTTACACTCTAATGTCCCCTCCCCCCACAGTCACATCAGTCTCTGTACAGAGGAGCTTACACTCTAATGTCCCCTCCCCCACAGTCACATCAGTCTCTGTACAGAGGAGCTTACACTCTAATGTCCCCTCCCCCCACAGTCACATCAGTCTCTATACAGAGGAGCTTACACTCTAATGTCCCCTCCCCCCACAGTCACATCAGTCTCTGTACCAGAGGAGCTTACACTCTAATGTCCCCTCCCCCCACAGTCACATCAGTCTCTGTACAGAGGAGCTTACACTCTAATGTCCCCTCCCCCCACAGTCACATCAGTCTCTGTACAGAGGAGCTTACACTCTAATGTCCCCTCCCCCCACAGTCACATCAGTCTCTGTACAGAGGAGCTTACACTCTAATGTATACACTATTATGATTGTGTGGTTTCCAGTTTTTGTCTCTCAAAGGCGGATCGGGGGGGGGGGGGGGGGGAGCAACGCCAAATGGTACACAGGCCACAGGCAGTAGCGCTCTCCCATTATGCAAGTAGTTGGCGGGGCCATGCGCTCCAGTGAAGCTCTGACCCCTAACACTAGGCAAACTAGGCAGCCGCCTAGGGGCGCCCAGCCTCTGGTTTTCCTCCGTGTCTGCATGCTCTGCAGGCCGCAGCATGTGACTAAGTCAGTCTCAGGCAGCCGCTGCGTTGGACCGATAGTGTAATTAGAGGCACGGCACAGCGCTGGAGGACATGTCCCGAGTCTCCAAACAGAGCGGAAGCAAACATCCCCCGCCGCTGCGCGCCTTTATGATTATCAGTGATCGACCTGTCTGTCTCTCTCAGAGACTCTCTGGTGATGGTCCCGGTACAGCCAGCTCTGCCTTACACCCAATGCATCCCTTACCGCGGGGGCGCCCAACTGCTGGCCCTCTGATGAGGCTCACCACCTCCTGCTTTGGGATGGCGGGTCAACAATCCCAGATCGCGGGTTCCCAACTCGCCATCCCCGACCATCAGTGTGAAGAAAGGAGCCGACACTAGAGGAAGCAGAGACGATGCATCCTGTATAGCACCGCCTTCAGTCACATGGGCAGGGCAAAGGGGTGGAGTCAGGGGCGGAGCCATGGGGGTGGCCAAAATTAGATTTCGCCTAGGGCAATGATGGCGAACCTTGGCACCCCAGATGTTTTGGAACTACAATTCCCATGATGCTCAACTACACCGCAGAGTTCATGAACATCGTGGGAGATGTCGTTCCAAAACATCTGGGGTGCCAAGGTTCCCCATCACTGGCCTAGGGTGTCAAAAATCCTTGCACCTGCCCTGCTCTGACCCTGCCCCATACCAGGCTGCCTGTACACTGGGAGTCGGGAGGCCGCGGGGTGGGAGCTGTGCCACTGGTGAGCCCGCGGATAGTGGGCGGAGCTCGGGTGGCAAAGAGCGGGCGGGTCAATAAGTGAAAAAATGAAGTTGAATTATACAGTGTCAGCTTCAGTAACAATGTACAGATCAGCAATACAAATCAATGAGAAATCAAAAATCAAAGACTTGCATCCGTATCCAATCCACAATGCAAAGACATATATACCGTCTGCTTGTGACCTTTGTAATAATAAAACTACATGAGGTTAAATATATCCTGTGGAGATGTACAATTCATTCCGTTCCCAATTCATTTTTATCAACGAAATTCGAAAAATTAGTTCATTCGGAAATATTCGAATTAACAAAAACCCGTTTAAAGAATTTTTCCTGAAATTGGAAAATCCAAAAATTCGAAAATACGAAAATTTGGAAATCCGAAATTTCAAAAGAACGAAAATCCAAAAATGAGAACACCTGAAAATTGGAAAACCTGAAATAATAACTAACTAATAATAACTAACTAATAAATTATAGGTATTGGAATTTCCTTTCAAATTTGGCTGTTAGTGAACGTAACAAATACCAATTTATCTGAAGTTACGAATTATCCGAAATAACGAATGCCGCATCTAAACGAATGGAACATAGCAAGTTAATAATAAATAATAATAATACAAACTTTTTGTTATTATTATTTATTATTATTAATTTGTTGTGTTCCATTCGTTTAGATGCGGCATTCGTTATTTCGGATAATTCGTAACTTCAGATAAGTTTGTATTAATTACGTTCACTAACAGCCAAATTTGAAAGGAAATTCCAATACCTATAATTTATTAGTTAGTAGGTATTATTATTGTGGATTTTTGAATTTTCATTCTTATTTTCGGATTTTCGTTCTTTTGAATTTCTGGATTTTCCTTATTATTTTGGGATTTTTCGAATTTTCACATTTTCTAATTTTCTAATGTATTCGAAATAACAAATTTTGCTCATAGAGAATGACCCGGGAAATAAAACAAATGAATAAAATGAAAACAAACTCATTTTTTGGCAGTGCACATTTCTGCTATCCTGTATGTTTGTAATGTAATAATCCAATCGGGAATGATAAACATGGGTAGAACTGTATGATACCAGTGGCAGCTGGTGGTCATTTTTTTGAGGGGGGCAGCAAACACCCACAGCCTTCCGCCCCCCCAGTCCGGTCAGTCGGGTCTGGAGCACTTATCCCATCTATGGCGGGAATCACGGGCGGTGGGAATCACAGGCGGCGGGCATCACAGTTGGTGGGCATTACGGGCGGCTTCCCCTTCTCTCCTCCATGCTCATCACGGGCAGCGGGCATCACGGGCACAACAGCTTCCCCTTCTCCAGCTTGGCAGCTTCCGTAGGCTTCCGCATCCTCCCTCCTCCTCTGCAGCCAATCAGAACGCTTCTCCTTTCGGCCAATCTGGAAACGGGTCTCAGACCACGTTTCACGTTCCACGCCCCCCGAGCCCACCCTATTTTGAAGCCAATTAGAGCCTCTGACTCTAATCACGTGCTTAAAAAAAGACACCCACCCAATTGAAATTCATGCATTCGGTGTCCTGTAAGGGGCCGGACGCATGGATGGGGGGGGTGGGGGGTGGGCGGCAACACCTTATTTTCTGGCAGTGCCCCTCCCAGATCCGCCCCCCGCTCTGTACAGATTTGTGGATATATTTTGGGGTATCTGTAGGATATGAGCCCCCCAAATAACGGCTGTTGTTGTATTTCTCTATCAGGTGCACCCAGGCGGAGGACGAGGACGATCTGACGTCGATGAAATTCGGCATTAATGACACGCTGACGTTGGTCGGTCAGAACTTCAGCCGGCTGATTAATCTCGCCTTGGTTCAGGAGGTGAAGGTAACAAAATAAATCCCCAAAACATTTCTATGTACTGATCACATTTCTGTAGAACAATGAAAAGAACTTGGAGAAGATGAATGCAAGCCTTGTATGGTGTATAGGGGATTGCGGAAGATTCCCACACACACATGGTGCCGGGCTGCGGGGTTTTGTGACTGATATTGAGAAAAGAAATATTTTGCTATTCCGCAATCTTAGATCCTCATTCACAGATATTGTGAAGTCCAGACGGGGGGATTCTTGTAACTGGAATCAAATGTGTATTCCAACAGATGAATGATAGGCTGACAGCGCCCCCAACTGTCCACGTGTAATCACACCCGGGGCAATTGTCTGCCGTTAGGGAAAGACGCTCGTCCCTGGTTGCAGACAGAAGTGCAAAAAGATAACTGTTGATCCTGCCGGAAATCATGTGAGCTGATAACTTTCTGTGCTGCACTCTTATCAGTTACATTGTTCCCAGATCTTTTTGGGGACTACATAACACCCCCCCTTACATTATGGAGAGGAGTAGAGTGTGGGGGGGAGGGGGGTTCTGTAATTCTGTCCTAGGGTGACAACAACCTCCATTGATACAGTATGGTGAGTAAGTGTTGTCACCCTAGAACAGGAAGTGTGTTGCTGGCAGGATCACCAGGTGAAAAGAAAAGGAAAAGAAGCAACTAAAAGGAAAACGAATGCAGCCGGCTTGTCTAAGGACAGACTGGCTGCAATATATGACGTTCCTGGAGTCAGTTGCATTGATCGCTCTTCTTTCACCCTAATTTATCAATGAAGTGGGTGAGGAAGGTGGAGAGGCTGAGACTGGCTCATTGTGAGAGATTGGAGCGCTGGAGTCTCCGGACGGGAAGAACCCGCGGCGTGGCGCGATCACAGCGGATGATGTCATCTCACGATGATGTAATGCTGTGCAGTGGTGTCAGGCTGCGGCAGGAAAGACGCCTGTTATCGCCATCCTCTTCCATTATTCCTGCTGTCCCCCCCTCCCCCCAGAATAAAATCAGCTTTATTCCCAAGAGTGAGCGCCACAAAATAAATCATCAGGATCCTTCCCAGAGGTCCCGCAACGCGCCCAGGAGACAGTCTTCCCCGAGTCACCACGTGTTACATTGTATTAGAAAAAATTAAATATGGCGGAAAGTGTGATCTGGGCGAGACCAGAAAAGACAGCGAGACAATAATACAGCAAAACGGGGACCCAATGCCAGCAACCCCCCCCCCAAAATAAGTGATCAAATCCTCAGGTTATATGCAGAGGGATTAGTTCCATCTATTTATATGTGATCTGATCAGTGCACCCCCCAACCCCTCACTATCACCTCTGATCAGTGCACCCCCCAACCTACACTATCACATCTGATCAGTGCACCCCCCAACCCTTCACTATCACCTCTGATCAGTGCACCCCCCAACCCTTCACTATAACCTCTGATCAGTGCACCCCCCAACCCTTCACTATAACCTCTGATCAATGCACCCCCCCAACCCTTCACTATCACCTCTGATCAGTGCACCCCCAACCCTTCACTATCACCTCTGATCAGTGCACCCCCCAACCCTTCACTATAACCTCTGATCAGTGCACCCCCCAACCCTTCACTATAACCTCTGATCAATGCACCCCCCCAACCCTTCACTATCACCTCTGATCAGTGCACCCCCAACCCTTCACTATCACCTCTGATCAGTGCTCCCCCCAACTCTTCACTATCACCTCTAATCAGTGCACCCCCCCAACCCTTCACTATCACCTCTGATCAGTGCACCCCCCAACCCTTCACTATCACCTCTGATCAGTGCACCCCCCAACCCCTCACTATCACCTCTGATCAGTGCACCCCCCCAACCCTTCACTATCACCTCTGATCAGTGCTCCCCCCAACTCTTCACTATCACCTCTGATCAGTGCACCCCCCAACCCTTCACTATCACCTCTGATCAGTGCACCCCCCAACCCTTCACTATCACCTCTGATCAATGCACCCCCCCAACCCTTCACTATCACCTCTGATCAGTGCACCCCCCAACCCTTCACTATTACCTCTGATCAGTGCACCCCCCAACTCTTCACTATCACCTCTGATCAGTGCACCCCCCAACCCTTCACTATCACCTCTGATCAGTGCACCCCCCAACCCCTCACTATCACCTCTGATCAGTGCACCCCCCCAACCCTTCACTATCACCTCTGATCAGTGCTCCCCCCAACTCTTCACTATCACCTCTGATCAGTGCACCCCCCAACCCTTCACTATCACCTCTGATCAGTGCACCCCCCAACCCTTCACTATCACCTCTGATCAATGCACCCCCCCAACCCTTCACTATCACCTCTGATCAGTGCACCCCCCAACCCTTCACTATCACCTCTGATCAGTGCACCCCCCAACTCTTCACTATCACCTCTGATCAGTGCACCCCCCAACTCTTCACTATCACCTCTGATCAGTGCACCCCCAACTCTTCACTATCACCTCTGATCAGTGCACCCCCCAACTCTTCACTATCACCTCTGATCAGTGCACCCCCCAACCCCTCACTATCACCTCTGATCAGTGCACCCCCCAACTCTTCACTATCACCTCTGATCAGTGCACCCCCCAACCCCTCACTATCACCTCTGATCAGTGCACCCCCCAACTCTTCACTATCACCTCTGATCAGTGCACCCCCAACCCTTCAGTGCACCCCCCAACCCTTCACTATCACCTCTGATCAGTGCACCCCCCAACTCTTCACTATCACCTCTGATCAGTGCACCCACCAACCCTTCACTATCACCTCTGATCAGTGCACCCCCCAACCCTTCACTATCACCTCTGATTAGTGCACCCCCCAACCCTTCACTATCACCTCTGATCTGTGCACCCCCAACCCTTCACTATGACCTCTGATCAGTGCACCCCCCAACCCTTCACTATCACCTCTGATTAGTGCACCCCCCAACCCTTCACTATCACCTCTGATCAGTGCACCCCCCAACCCCTCACTATCACCTCTGATCAGTGCACCCCCCAACTCTTCACTATCACCTCTGATCAGTGCACCCCCAACCCTTCAGTGCACCCCCCAACCCTTCACTATCACCTCTGAT
Source organism: Lithobates clamitans (assembly GCA_037952925.1). Classification (NCBI taxonomy): domain Eukaryota; kingdom Metazoa; phylum Chordata; class Amphibia; order Anura; family Ranidae; genus Lithobates; species Lithobates clamitans. The sequence goes on from JBBGZY010002156.1 coordinate 331,004, forward strand.
CAGTGCACCCCCCAACCCTTCACTATCACCTCTGATTAGTGCACCCCCCAACCCTTCACTATCACCTCTGATCAGTGCACCCCCCAACCCTTCACTATCACCTCTGATTAGTGCACCCCCCAACCCTTCACTATCACCTTTGATCTGTGCACCCCCAACCCTTCACTATGACCTCTGATCAGTGCACCCCCCAACCCTTCACTATCACCTCTGATTAGTGCACCCCCCAACCCTTCACTATCACCTCTGATCAGTGCACCCCCCAACCCTTCACTATCACCTCTGATTAGTGCACCCCCCAACCCTTCACTATCACCTCTGATCAGTGCACCCCCAACCCTTCACTGTCACCTCTGATCAGTGCACCCACCAACCCTTCACTATCACCCCTGATCAGTGCACCCCCAACCCTTCACTATCACCCCTGATCAGTGCTCCCCCCAACCCTTCACTATCACCTCTGATCAGTGCACCCCCAACCCTTCACTATCACCTCTGATCAGTGCACCCCCAACCCTTCACTATCACCCCTGATCAGTGCTCCCCCAACCCTTTACTATCACCTCTGATCAGTGCACCCCCCAACCCTTCACTATCACCTCTGATCAGTGTACACCCCAACCCTTCACTATCACCTCTGATCAGTGCACCCACCAACCCTTCACTTTTACCTCTGATCAGTGTACCCCCCCAACCCTTCACTATCACCTCTAATCAGTGCTCCCCCCAACCCTTCACTATCACCTCTGATCAGTGCACCCCCAACCCTTCACTATCACCTCTGATCAGTGCACCCCCAACCCTTCACTATCACCCCTGATCAGTGCTCCCCCAACCCTTTACTATCACCTCTGATCAGTGCACCCCCCAACCCTTCACTATCACCTCTGATCAGTGTACACCCCAACCCTTCACTATCAACTCTGATCAGTGCACCCACCAACCCTTCACTATCACCACTGATCAGTGCACCCCCCAACCCTTCACTATCACCTCTAATCAGTGCTCCCCCCAACCCTTCACTATCACCTCTGATCAGTGCACCCACCAACCCTTCACTATCACCTCTGATCAGTGCACCCCCCAACCCTTCACTATCACCTCTGATTAGTGCACCCCCCAACCCTTCACTATCACCTCTGATCAGTGCTCCTCCAACCCTTCACTATCACCTCTTATCAGTGCACCCCCCAACCCTTCACTATCACCTCTGATCAGTGCACCCCCAACCCTTCACTATCACCCCTGATCAGTGCACCCCCTAACACTTCACTGTCACCTCTGATCAGTGCACCCCCCAACCCTTCACTATCACCTCTGATCAGTGCACCCACCAACCCTTCACTATCACCTCTGATCAGTGCACCCCCCAACCCTTCACTATCACCTCTGATTAGTGCACCCCCCAACCCTTCACTATCACCTCTGATCTGTGCACCCCCAACCCTTCACTATGACCTCTGATCAGTGCACCCCCAACCCTTCACTATCACCTCTGATTAGTGCACCCCCAACCCTTCACTATCACCTCTGATTAGTGCACCCCCCCAACCCTTCACTATCACCTCTGATCAGTGCACCCCCAACCCTTCACTATCACCTCTGATCAGTGCACCCCCAACCCTTCACTATCACCCCTGATCAGTGCACCCCTAACACTTCACTGTCACCTCTGATCAGTGCACCCCCAACCCTTCACTATCACCTCTTATCAGTGCACCCCCAACCCTTCACTATCACCTCTGATCAGTGCACCCCCAACCCTTCACTATCACCCCTGATCAGTGCACCCCTAACACTTCACTGTCACCTCTAATCAATGCACCCCCCCAAACCCTTTACTGTAACCTCTGATCAGTTCACCCCCCAACCCTTCACTATCACCTCTGATCAGTGCACCCCCTAACACTTCACTGTCACCTCTGATCAATGCACCCCCCAACCCTTCACTATCACCTCTGATCAGTGCACCCCCCCCAACCCTTCACTATCACCCCAGATCAGTGCACCCCCAACCCTTCACTATCACCTCTGATCAGTGCACCCCCCAACCCTTCACTATCACCTCTGATCAGTGCACCCCCCAACCCTTCACTATCACCTCTGATCAGTGCACCCCCCAACCCCTCACTATCACCCCTGATCAGTGCACCCCCAAACCTTCACTATCACCTCTGATCAGGTGCACCCCCAAACCCTTCACTATCACCTCTGATCAGTGCACCCCCCAACCATTCACTATCACCTCTGATCAGTGCATCCCCCCAACCCTTTACTATCACCTCTGATCAGTGCACCCCCCAACCCTTCACTATCACCTCTGATCAGTGCACCCCCTAACCCTTCACTATCACCTCTGATCAGTGCACCCCCCCCCCAACCCCTCACTATCACTTCTGATCAGTGCACCCCCAAATCCTTCACTATCACCTGTGGTCAGTGCACCCCCCCATCCTTCACTATCACCTCTGATCAGTGCACCCCCCAACCCTTCACTATCACCTCTGATCAGTGCACCCCCCAACCCCTCACTATCACCCCTGATCAGTGCACCCCCAAACCCCTCACTATCACCTCTGATCAGTGCACCCCCAACCCCTCACTATCACCTCAGATCAGTGCACCCCCTTACCTTTCACTATCACCTCTGATCAGTGCACCCCCCAACCCTTCACTGTCACCCCTAAACAGTGCACCCCCAACCCTTCACTATCACCTTTGATCATGATCAGTGCACCCCCCAACCTCTCACTATCACCTCTGATCAGTGCACCCCCTAACCCTTCACTATCACCTTTGATCAGTGCACCCCCCAACCCTTCACTATCACCTCTGATCAGTGCACCCCCCAACCTACACTATCACCACCTGATCAGTGCACCTCCCAACCCTTTACTATCACCCCTGATCAGTGTACACCCTTCACAGATCACGCCCCAATCTAGTGGAACCAATTGCCTTCAGAAGTCACCTAATTAGTAAATAGAGTCCACCTGTGTGTCATTTAATCTCAGTATAAATACAGCTGTTCTGTACCCTCAGAGGTTTGTTAGAGAACCTTAGTGAACAAACAGCATCATGAAGGCCAAAGAAACACACCATACAGGTCAGGGATAAAGTTGTGGAGAAGTATAAAAGCAGGGTTAGGTTATAAAGAAATCTCCCAAGCTTTGAACATCTCACGGAGAGAAAATGGAAAGAGTATGGCACAACTGCAAACCTACCAAGACATGGCCGTCCACCTAAACTGACCAGCCGGGCAAGGAGAGCATTCATCAGAGAAGAGCCAAGAGGTCTATGGTAACTCTGGAGGAGCTGCAGAGATCCACAGCTCAGGTGGGAGAATCTGTCCACAGGACAACTATTAGTCGTGTTCTCCACAAATCTGCCCTTTATGGAAGAGTGACAAGAAGAAAGACATTGGTGAAAGAAAGTCATAAGAAGTCCTGTTTGTAGTTTGTGAGAAGCCATGTGGAGGACACAGCAAACATGTGGAAGAAGGTGCTCTGGTCAGATGAGACCAAAATTCAACTTTTTGGCCTAAAAGCAAAACTTGTGGTGGAAAACTAACACTGCACATCACCCTGAATACACTACCCCCACCGTGAAACATGGTGGTGGCAGAATTTTCAAATACTTGCTGAAAATTTCCTTTCCTGACAAGCTCCATGTCAGCACCTCGCACCCAGGTGCGGAAATCGAGTTATGGAATAACGGCCTAAGGCCTAAGGCACTGCACATCTGAGGCTTCTTGGCTGCAATTCTTCTATGAAGACTACTTCACCAGTGGCCAGAGTTCTCCAAACAGTATATGGGGGTACCTGGGTCCCACTGGTTTCCCCCAGAGTTCTCCGAACAGTAAATGGGTGTACCTGGGTCACACTGGTTTCCTCCAGACTTCTCTAAACAGTAGATGGGTGTACCTGGGTCCCACTGGTTTCCTCCAGACTTCTCTGGACAATAGATGGAGGTACCCGAGTCCCACTGGTTTCTTCCAGACTTCTCCAGACAGTAGATGGGGGTACCTGGGTCCCACTGGTTTTCTCCAGACTTCTCCGGACAGTAAATGGGGGTACATGGGTCCCACTGGTTTCCTCCAGACGTCTCCGAACAGTAAATGGGGGTTTCTGGGTCCCACTGGTCTCCTGCAGACTTCTCCAGACAGTAGATGGGTGTACCTGGGTCCCACTGGTTTCCACCAGACTTCTCCGAACAGTAGATGGGGGTACCTGGGTCCCACTGGTTTCCTCCAGACTTCTCTGGACAGTAGATGGGGGTAACTGGGTCCCACTGGTTTCCACCAGACTTCTCTGGACAGTAGGTGGGGGTACCTGGATACCACTGGTTTCCGCTAGTTCTGTGCTGATGGCACTACTGGAAATCTTCTAATGTGGAGGGGAAATAAGCATGATGTGTCTCATCTGCTGACCAACCACTGCATCTACGCTCCTCAAATTTATCCGACCACTGTGTCTACATTCCACGTTACCTGACGACTGAGTCTGCACTCCTCAACATTACCCGACCACTGCGTCTACGTTCCTCGATGTTACCCGACCACTGCATCTACGTTCCTCAATGTTACCCGACCACTGCGTCTATGTTCCTCGATGTTACCCGACCACTGCATCTACGTTCCTCAATGTTACCCGACCACTGCGTCTATGTTCCTCGATGTTACCCGACCACTGCATCTACGTTCCGCAACATCGCCTGTTCATCTTGTGCTTCTTCAAAAGAGCTTGATAAACCAAACTGCTGCTGGTGTGAAGCCGAAGAGAAGTCACATCAAATATTTATTTGATTTATTGTCTTATTTGTCTTCTGTTTGCTCACTTTACGTTTTGTAAATTGATAAAAATTGATCAAAATAAACAATGAAAAAATATGTATTTGAAACCATTTGTACATTACAGCATTTCTTCACACCTGCCTATAACTTTTGCAGTACTGTATATATAATAAATATAAATATAAATATATACACACACACATACATAGATTAGTGTATGTCAGAGTCCCCCATGTGTTGTGTCAGACGGGTTGAGTCATTCATATAACAATCGTATGTAGCCGGTTACCTTCATCTCAAGGTTGACTTGATCCTAAAACCTGGGAGGAAGTCCCTCTCTCTCCCGTTGAGGGTCTAGCGGTGGCCTCTATGTAATATTTATTGTGTCCCTGAATGTTGCTAATGCAAATGTTACTAATCTTTTTATGTTTTTTAAAAGCTAAAAAAATATCTCCGTGACGTTGATGTCCAAGGCCCTCCATTAATGGGGACTCCTTTATTAAAAAATAATGCACATTCCAATTCCCTGACACATTTATAAATAAATGGAGATCGCGAGCCGCTGACATTAAAATACATGAAAAAAAAAAGGTCAAAGGACACGTCGCAAAAAAAGTCAACTCAATAAATGACGTTCACAGTCACCCCCTCCATTTGCTGGATATTGGGGGGGGGGGGGGGGGCGATGGTTCTTTGGCTTTTGTATTAGATTGTTGTATAATCAGGAAATCGTCTGTAAGTCCAAAAGGCAGATAAAAGGCCGTTCCAACCATTAACAGGCGTCTTCCCGCTAACCTCACTCCTGATCCTGCGCACTCCCCATCCCCCATCCTGATATCTTTAATTATTGTTTTTCTTGTATTCTGCAAAGTTATGTAAACGTCTAATTATGGGATTAATTATTTTTATTGTAATAATTGGGGGCAGAGAAGGACAAAAGCGGGGAAGCATGGACAAGAGATGGTCAGAGATGAGGACGTTGTGTTATGTTTGTGATTCAATTCTCATCGTCTATGAAAAATTCATTAGAAACAATTATTTTATATCTAAATCTCTGCAATGCCGCAATCGTGTACAATTGATAGAATTGATATTTTTACTGTTTTTTTATTTTTTTTTTTATTTTTTTTAAATTTATATATAAATAAATAAATATGTATATGTATGTATATATATATATATATATATATATATATATATATATATATATATATATATATATATATATATATATATATATATATATCTTTGTCTCTTTAAGAAATATACACATTTGGTTTAAAAGTAGAAGTAAAACAAGTCCGTAAATCTCATCTTTAGGATGCGAATATGATTTTCTACCATTTTAATCACTTAAGGACCGAGCCTCTTTCTGATATTTTTGTTGTTTACAAGTTAAAAACTGTTTTGTTTTTTTTTGCTAGAAAATTACTTAGAACCCCCGAACATTATACACTTTTTTTTCTCTAACACCCTAGAGAATAAAATGGTGGTCATTGCAATACTTTCTGTCACACCGTCTTTGCGCAGCGGTCTTACAAGCGCACTTTTTTTGGAAAAAAAATACATTTTTTTTTATTTAAAAAAAAAGACAACAGTAAAGTTAGCCCATTTTTTAAATATATTGTGAAAGATGATGTTACGCCAAGTAAATTGATACCCAACATGTCAAGCTTTAAAATTGGGCCCGCCCGTGTGGAATGGCGACAAACTTTTACCCTTAAAAATCTCCATAGGCGACGTTTAAAAAAATTCTACAGGTTGCATGTTTTGAGTTACAGAGGAGGTCTAGTGCTAGAATTATTGTTCTCACTCTACCGATCGTGGGGATACCTCACATGTGTGGTTTGAACACCGTTTTCATATGCAGGCGCTACTCACGTATGCGTTCGCACCTGCACGCGAGCTCAGCGGGACGGGGCGCGTATAAAAAATTATTTTTTCTTATTTATTTTATCTTTTATTTTTTATTTTCACACTGTTCTTTTAAAAAAAAATGGTGTCACTTTTATTCCTATTACAAGGAATGTAAACATCCCTTGTAATGGAAAAAAAGCATGACAGGACCTCTAAAATATGAGATCTGGGGGGTCAAAAAGATCTCACATCTCATATTTACACTAAAATGCAATAAAAAAAAATAAAAAAAGTTGTCATTTAAAAAATTTTTTTTAAAAAATGGCCCTTTTAAGAGCTATGGGCGGCAGTGACGTTTTGACGTCGCTTCCGCCCTGCAATGGTATGGAGATGGGTGAGGGCCATCTTCCCCCTCACTCATCTCCATATCCAGCAACATCCGATCGCCTCCGCCGCTGCCGACGGCTCCGGTAAGTACCGGAGCGCGCCGGGAGGAGGGGGGACGCTCTCCCACTGCCGATAAAAATGATCTTACTGCAAATCTGCCGCAGAGACCACTATTATCGGAAACCGGACCGCTGGCCGAAGAAGAGGATACTGGGGTTATGGCAGCTAGCCGCTGCCATAACAACAATATTCCTCTTCAAATTTAGGATGTATTTCAGCGTGCCGCGGTCCGGAAGAGGTTAAATCCTCCCTCCCCCTCCACATCAGTTTTGTACAGGTGTACCGGCTCCTCTCCTGGACTGATCCTCTGAGTTCTCTGCACACTGTGAGCTTCTCACCATGTGCATTAGAAGCAAGTCAGCATCAACTAAGCATTGCCTCCCCAGCCTGACTGTCCCTGGCCCCGCCCCTTTTATTCATACAATTTCTGTTCTTTCATGGCGGCTCAGCATCACATGGGCGTTACCTAGGTCTGCATGCAAATACAGCCATTCCCACCCCACTAACTCCTCAAACATAAATACACTATATTGCCAAAAGTATTGGGACACCTCTCCAAATCATTGGGTTCAGGTGTTCCAATCACCTCCAGGTGTGTAAAATCGCACACCTAGACATGCAGGCGGCTTCTACAAACATTAGTGAAGGAATGGGTCACTCTCAGGAGCTCATTGATAGGTTGCCACCTGTGCAATAAGTCCATCCCTGACATTGCCTTGCTACTGAATATTCCCTGGTCACCTGTTAGTGGTATTATAACAAAGTGGAAGCGACTGGGAAAAATAAAAGCAACTCAGCCACAAAGTGGTCGGCCACGTAAAATGACAGAGTGGGGTCAGAGCATGCTGAAGCCCACAGTGTGCAGAAGTTGCCAACTGTCTGCAGAGTCAATAGCTACAGACCTCCAAACTTTATGTGGCCTTCAGATCAGCACAACAACACTATGTAGAGAGCTTCATGGAATGGGTCTCCATGGCCGAGCAGCTGCATCCAAGCCTTACATCACCAAGTGCAATGCAAAGCATTGGATGCCGTGGTGTAAAACACGCCGCCATGGGAGTCTAGAGCTGTTTTAAATTTGTGGAAAAGATGCCTTTACATGCACCGAGTCAGCGGACCGCTCCATCCTCCAACCGAGCCCTTCAGTGGACCTCCCCACCCCCGTAACCGAGCTGAGCCCTTCAGTGGACCACCCCCCCGAGCTAAGCCGAGCCCTTCAGTGGCCCGCCCCCCCGAGCCGAGCTGAGCCTGGCCCTTCAGTGGACCGCCCCCCCCCCCAAGCCGAGCTGAGCCGAGCCCTTCAGTGGACCTGCCCCCCCCCGAGCCTTGCTGAGCTGAGCTGAGCCCTTCAATGGCCCGCCCCCTGAGCCAAGCTGAGCCGAGCCCTTCAGTGGACCACCCCTGAGCCAAGCTGAGCCAAGCTCTTCAGTGGACCCCCACCCCCAGCCGAGCTGGGCCGAGCCCTTCAGAGGACCACCCCCCTGAGCCAAGCTGAGCCGAGCCCCTCAGTGGACCGCCCCCCCCAAGCCGAGCTGAGCCCTTCAGTGGACTGCCCCCCAATCTGAGCTGAGCCCTTCAGTGGACCGCCCCCCCCCCAAGCCGAGCTGAGCCGAGCACTTCAGTGGACTTCCCCGCTGAGCTGAACCCTTCAGTGGACCGTCCCCTCCCAAGCCGAGCTGAGCCGAGCCCTTCAGTGGACCACCCCCATAGCAGAGCTGAGCCAAGCCCTTCAGTGGACCGCCCCCCCTGAGCCAAGCTGAGCTGAGCCCTTCAGTGGACCGCCCCAACCCCATAACCGAGCTGAGCCGAGCCCTTCAGTGGACCCCCGCCGGAGCTGTGCTGAGCCGAGCCCTTCAGTGGACCACCTCCCCCCCTGAGCCCAGCTTAGCCAAGCCCTTCAGTGGACCGCCCCCATAGCAGAGCTGAGCCAAGCCCTTCAGTGGACCGCCCCCCCGAGCCGAGTTGAGCTTAGCCAAGCCCTTCAGTGGACCGCCCCACCCCCATAACTGAGCTGAGCCGAGCCCTTCAGTGGACCCCCCCGAGCCGTGCTGAGCTGAGCCCTTCAGTGGACCGCCCCCCCCCCCAAGCTGAGCTGAGCCGAGCCAAGCCCTTCAGTGGACCGCCCCCCCCCTGAGCCAAGCTGAGCTGAGCCCTTCAGTGCACCGCCCTAACCCCATAATCGAGCTGAGCCGTGCCCTTTAGTGGACCTTCGCCGGAGCTGAGCCAAGCCATTCAGAGGACCGCCTCCCCCCCTGAGCCCAGCTTAGCCAAGCCCTTCAGTGGACTGCCCCCATAGCAGAGCTGAGCCAAGCCCTTCAGTGGACTGCCCCCCCTGAGCCAAGCTGAGCCCTTCAGTGGACCGCCCCACCCCCATAACTGAGCTGAGCCGAGCCCTTCAGTGGACTCCTCCCCCGAGCCGAGCTGAGCCCTTCAGTGGACCGCCCCCCCCCCCGAGCCGAGCCATTCTGTGGACCCCCCCGAGACGAGCTGAGCCAAGCCCTTCAGTGACCGCCCCCCCCTGAGCTGAGCTGAGCCGAGCCCTTCAGTGACCCCCCCCCCCCAGCTGAGCTGAGCCGAGCCCTTCAGTGGGCCACCCCACCCCCCGAGCCAAGCCGAGATGTGGAACGAACCAAGCGGCCTGGGGAGAGGAGGGAAAGCGGGTGGATAGACACAGGAGGGTGGATGACAGTGGCTGGATCGACACAGCAGCTTGTCTTGTTCTAATCCATCGAAAATTATGGACCGGATGGAGACAAGAGCAAAGCTCCCTGGGCCAAGACACAGCACTGGACAGGCTGTTACTGAAACCGGCCCACTGAGCTATCGGCCCACCGGGAAATTCCCGGTAGTCTCTGTGTGTGTGTATATATATATATATATATATACACATAGTATAGTGCACATTGTGTTAGAATTTTCTCTTCCTGTTCCAGCAGGGGGAGGGGAGTCTTACACATACACATAGGCCGAGGCTTGCAGAGCTGTGCTGTGAGTTGACCAGCTGTCTGCTAATCTATTTCTAGCACCTGCCCTGACACACATTTCAGCCTGGTTTTATCACGTGTGTCAGAGAACTTGTCAGAAGTTATCATGCTGATAACAGAAGAACAAAGCAGGAGAAAGCCACTGGACTTAGGCTGGATTCACACCTATGGCATTTTTAGTGCTTTTTACATTTTGCAGATTTGCACTACAGTCCATTTAACATGGTTTCCTATGGAACACGTTCTGTAGTGCAAATCTGCAAAATGAAAAAAGCACTAAAAATGCCATAGGTGTGGATCCAGCCTAAGTGGTTTGAAGAGAGATTAAGAAAAAAAAATGCAGATACATGTGTCCAGCAGCTCAGGTTTCATTCATCGGGTTTACATCCACTTTAAGAAGATCTTTGGAAGTGTTGAATGTTGATTATAGAACAGGTTATTTTTCTCTCTTTGACTCCCTGATGTTTCGATTTGTAACTTTGTATTCTCAGTGTTGACATGTTTATATGTTCTGTAACATTGTATTCAGCCAGTTGCTTGGTTAGTATAAGGATAACGTTTCCTGTGTGGGAATTACATTGTAGACCTGTGAACCTGAGAAAAGGCAGGTGTTCTGCCGAGAAAGTTCCCCTCGGCGGATAAGGGGCCCCCCTGTACTGCGCAGGCGCAGCGCTTGCGCAGTACGAGCCGGCGGAAATAGCCGAAGTCGAATAGTTGTAAATCAGCTGTACACCGCGCCTGTAAGAGGGCCGCTCGCCACGCTTTGGGCACAGCCTCGCTTCGCTCTGCGCTTTTTTATTCTACCTCTAGGTCCACTTGGATGGTGGGGTCGTGTACAGCTGACTGAAGGTTTTCAGCTTCGGCTATTTTCGGCGGCTCCTTAGTCATTCGTACTGCGCAAGCGCTGTGCCTGCGCAGTACAGAGGGGTCCTTATCCGCTGGGGGAACTTTCTCGGCAAGACACCGGGATGCCAAAATTATGCTCTGTTCTCCCTGTGTGTTCTCCCGCTGTGGCGCCGCCATCTCTACTATGGGCACCCGGCTGTGACGGCTTGCAGCTTTGCAGCCAGGTGGTGCCCACTGCGCATGCATGAGCAGGCTTCATAGGGGGTTTTTTTTACCCTCCTTTTGGCTTTCTATTTTTTTTTTCTATTGATTGAACTAGATGGACATATTACTTTTTTCCTGACTACCTATGTATCCTACAGAAAATGGACATTAATTTAATGTGTTCATAGAGCTCATCTCCTTTGTCTGCAGGGTCTGGTGGAGCAGTTGGAAGCGTCTGACAACGTCCACAGCGTAGAATCGGCAATACGGAGCCTGTTTGGCCTGACCCAGGAAGGAGCTCGGCTGTGCCATCTGGTAGCTCAGGTGAGATCATCAGCCAATCAGTATCTCTGTTTATGAGAGTGTGTGTGTATGGTTGGTGGTTTGAGAGTTTTATGTTAAAATCCTAATCTTTTAAAATTTCATTGAAATAATCCCAGTGATCCCGCCAACGAGGTCCCTGTTCAGTCACTTCCTTTAATAGAGTGACAAGGCTCTGTCTCCCAATTGTGCTCCTGTGTTGTCACCCTGTCACACAGGCTTCCAATGGAGTTCTCTGAAGTTCCATTATGAAAAACATTAGTTTGTAGATTGGTCATTCAAGAGCTGTAGTTATTAATAACACAATATGACCAGTATTGGAAACCCCGGCCATGTAAACAAATGTGGTGGTGGGGGGGGGGGGGGGGATAGCATGACATCACTGACCAAACATGGCCACATATTTGTACCCCATCCTCATTCATTATAGGTAAAGAAGGCTTCTGATAAGCTCCCTGCCTGCAGACCCCAAACCACCAAGCCAGGGTTGTGAAGAAGGGTCCCTTGTCCTTATCAACATTGGGACACGTTTCTTTCCCAGAGTGATCCCCCCTAGCATGGTACTCCCCCATATTGAATGCATGTGGCCAGGTATGATTCAGAGGGGGGTGCATGCTTAGAGGGTTCATTGTGAAGTCATGCTCAGGGGGGTTCCTGGGAGGCCATGCTCAGGGGGTTCCTTGTAAAGCCATGCTCAGGGGGTTCCCTGGGAGGCCATGCTCAGGGGGTTCCCTGTGAAGCCATGCTCGCGGGGTTCCCTGTGAAGCTATGCTCAGGGGATTCCCTGGGAAGCCATGCTCAGGGGACTCCCTGGGAAGCCATGCTCAGGGGGTTCCTTTTGATGCCATGCACAGGAGGTTCCCTGTGAAGTCATGCTCAGGTAGTTCCCTGTGAAGCCATGCTCAAGGGGGTTACTTGGGAAGCCATGCTCAGGGGGTTTCCTGTGAAGCCATGCTCAGGGGGTTCCCCGTGAAGCCATGCTCAAGGGGGTTCCTTGGGAAGCCATGCTCAGGGGGTTTCCTGTGAAGCCATGCTCAGGGGGTTCCCTGTGAAGCCATGCTCAAGGGGGTTCCTTGGGAAGCCATGCTCAGGGGGTTTCCTGTGAAGCCATGCTCAAGGGGGTTCCGTGGGAAGCCATTCTCAGGGGGTTCCCTGGGAAGCCATGCTCAGGGAGTTCCCTGTAAAGCCATGCTCAGTCAGGGGGTTCCCTGGGAAACCATGTTCAGGGGGTTCCTCATGAAGCCATGCGCAGGGGGTACCCTGTGAAGCCAGGCCGCATGCCATAGTCTGCTGTGGATTTGGAGGGGACCCCACAACTTTTTAAAACTCTTACCTGGCCCAAAGTTTGTGGTATGAAATTTGGGGTGACCCAACTTTTTTTTGTGGAGTCAAACTTGGCACCCATACCAAACAACCAACCATCAAGATAAGGGTGTGGTATGTATTTTTACGAGGAACCCCGCACATTTTTTTGGGGTGTGTGTGGGGTCCCCCATTAATATTGATATCAAATCTTCATCTAGGATAAGGGTCTGGTGTAGATGAAGGAATTCCCCAGCCGCTTTGTTTACAAACAGAAGTAATCACCAGATCTGTAATTTACCGGCAATATAAACTGGCCAAGCATGTCTCCAGACCTAAACCCTATTGATCATCTGTGGGGCATCCTCAAACGGAAGGTGGAGCAGCGCAAGGTCTCTAACACCCACCAGCTCCGTGATGTCGTTATGGAGGAGGGGAAGAGGACTCCAGTGACAACCTATGAAGCTCTGGTGACCTCCATGCCCAAGAGGGTTAAGGAAGTGCTGGAAAATAATGGTGGCCACGCGAAATATGGACACTTTGGGCCCAATTTGGAGATTTTCACTTAGGGGTGTACTGACTTGTGTTGCCAGCGGTTTGGACATTAATGGCTGTGTGTTGAGTTATTTTGAGGGGACAGCAAATTTACACTGTTATACAAGCTGTACACTCACTACTTTACATTGTAGACAAGTGTCATTTCTTCAGTGTTGTCACATGAAAAGATATAAGAAAAGATTTACACAAATGTGACTGATGGGTGTACTTACTTTTGTCAGATACTGTATATTGGTGGATAGATAGATAGAAAGAAAGAAAGAAAGAAAGAAAGAGAGAGAGAGAAAGATAGAGATAGATAGATAGATAGATAGATAGATAGATAGATAGATAGATAGATAGATAGATAGATAGATAGATAGATAGATAGATAGATAGATAGATAGATAGATGGATAAATCGATAGTTTAGATATAAATAGATTCTCTGCATGTATCCAATGAAGAAATAGAACAAAGCAGCGGAAGACTCTCTGGAATATAAAGTACATTTTTTTCCTGCAGACGGCGGTTGAACTTTGGAGTGATTTAGCGTGTATTACCGCCGAGAGCGGATCCGGCGAGACTTTCACCGCGGGGGACACCAGAGTGCGCTGACCCAACATTTAGAAACTGATTATATCCGGCGGGGTGAATGATGAAATGATCTTTTAACAAGTATCTGTGTGAAGAAGTCCTCGGAGGAATATTTCTCATCATCCTCTGAGGGGGGATATGTTCCATCTGTAGTTCAGGGGAATCATGTGACCGCGGCAAATGTCTGTCTTTTATTTCTCTGTGATTGGCGCAGGAAGACGTCTTCATCGCGGGCGGTTTATATTGATTTATTGATGATTTTTGTTGATTAGGGCAGAGCACGGGATTCCTAACGGACATTTCAGTAACTTTAAAGCAGTAATAAACCCCCAAAGCAAACATTTATTATATTGCAGCTCACCAATTTTTAGATGTGACGGCTGCATTCGTTTTCTTTTTTTAGAGTTTCTTTCCTTTATTTTCATCTGGAGATCCAGCCAGTAAGTCTGTAAAACATGTTTTATTAATTTCGTTTTTTCCTATACCAAGTGTGATGGTGTATTGAGTCATTATTCACTTTATGGTGATTTATTCACATTTCACGTGTATTTTCTATACGGTATTGTGCAGAATTTAATTTTTATTCACATTGAGGGAACACCTGAGAAAGGCGCGATCGTTTTGTTTTCAGACAAATTCGGTGACCTCCGCTCTAGTTTTTTTTGTCGGGATTATTTTGGAAAGTCTTGGCGTCTGTTCTATCGGTAAACAGAAAACGCCGCGGTTTGTTTGCATTAGCAGCGCGCTCGGAAGATAATTGATTTTTTTCGCATTTGATTGGTCAATATTTTGCCCTTTGAATGGCGCTCGGGCCCCGGGTAACGCCAAGCCGCCCCCTCCTTTGTGTCGCGGATGTTTTGAATGGAGGATGTAAATAACGCAATGGTCGTGGGCGCCGCGCCCGCCTCCGGCTTTGTTGCGTCTGTTTGGGGATTTTATGACTTTCTTTATTCGGGAAGGAAGGACACCGGCGCGTTTTATACGGGAATCCCGGATCCGGTTTCACGTCTCCTATTCCGCTCCGTCAATAAATTCATCTCATTCATTAGTAAATAAACAGAGGTGATAATGTCTTCTGTACAATGCGGCGCGGTCATCGGCGGGCGCGGCCTGCGAATGTAAATAAACAGACTGGGATTCCCTTTCTTTACTAAAGATAAACTCCAGGGACATCCTACATGGCGGTCTACTATGAGGTAGGAAGCAGAGCCTGCATATATAACAAACCAATATCCCCCCTCAGAATTACGCAGCACACGTGAAGCGAAGGATTTTTAAAGAACGCTAAGGTTTAGCATAAGTCGATCTCTTCCATGTATTTCCCGTTTATGAAGCAACGATCGGGTTAATTTTTGCCGCTTCCATGTGTTGCAGCGATGTGATTTTCTGCGCAGCTCAGTCGAACTTTCCCCTCCTGCGTGACACTCGCTGTCAGTTAGCAGTTCGCCTTCCCGCCCAATGAGCGTCGAGGTTCCGCTCAGACACGGGGATGTGTTACACTTCATTCCCGGTAATTGCGCACAGCGGCGTCCTACGTGATAACGGTCGGATAATGAGGCAGCGCTGACTCGCTGGCGGAGAGCGCCTTTTGTTACCATGATCCCGCGTCTGACTTCTTCGTCAGTTTTAATTAAATTGGTATTTACAGAAGTGAAAAGTCAATTGTGTAAATAATAGGAGGGCGCGCCCACGCCGGGCGTCTCACCGCAGTCTGCGCCGTCCAGGGGTCGCCTTCTATAATATGCGCTATTGTTGTACACTCTGTCGGAAACGGTGGGCGGGGCCGTCTTTGGCGTGGAAAGGAATAGGAAAAGAAAAGTCGATGAGTAAAGCGGAGTACAACGATAAAATACGCACACGGCCGCCATTACACCAGCCAGTGGACTTGTATTCCGGTCAGTCTGGCCCGACACGGAGGGAACAAGTTGCTGACCTGACACTTCTCTACTGCAGTATAGTTTGGTCACTTCCTGGGCCCCCGACCTGTGATTGGACAGAGAACGAGCAGCAGATTACTGATGAGCCATCCTCTCTGCATGTAAGGGGGTGTTAGAGCATTCCTCGTTTTGGCCACTAGGTGGCACCTTCTCGTAAGTTATAATTACTGTGTAATGTGAGACTATAGAGAGTTCAGATAGAGACATGGGCAAGAGAGGAGGCAGGGTGTGGCGTGGGGCCCTAGTTATGTGGCCCTGGAAGCATGAAGCTTTCCCTGGCCAGAGAATTCTTGGCGAGGTCCCGAGTAGGGAGTAGGAGAAAGGAACCGGACAACATATGCCCGACCTGGTGTAGGAACTGCCAACCACTACCGGAATTATGAGAACTCGCCTACCTGAAGTAAAGCGTTGCCAATCTACTGGATGTGTCTCTTCCTTGTGTTTGGCCTATTTTGATGTGGTACTTGACTCTGCTAGGAGAGCTAGCCCCCCCTGACCTCCACCAGAGGCCCATCCTTCCAAGCCTGGGGCCCTTACCTTCAGGCCCGGGGCCCCTCCCATGGATCCCGAGGCCCCTCCCATGGATCCCGGGACCCCTCCCATGGATCCCGGGGCCCCTCCCATGCATCCCGGGGCCCTTTACTCCCATTGTGGGGCCCCTTATTACGGTCCTGCAGCAGGACCCTTGCACATGTTCTGCAGCGTCCCCTCTTCCTTCCGTCTTGGGGGGGCCCCCCCACAGTGGCGGAACTCAAGGGCCCGGTCGCAAGTGTGACCTTTGTGATCCTGGTAGTTTAGGGTGATGATGTCAGGAGGACTGCGAATGTTGTCAGTCAATAGGGCAGTGGACGGTGTCAGTACAGACCCTCCCATTCATTCACGAACGGAAGCATAGAAAACACAGTTCACTATGCTTCAGTTATGAATGAACAGTCAGTGATCGGCACGGATCACGGACTCTGTCCATTCACAAAAGGAAGGGACCAGCAAATGACATCTCTCTATCCTGAAAGCAACCCCCCCCCAGCAGTAGCCAAGGTGGAGAGGGGACTGCGGGATTCAGAAGAGCTTCGGGGCGAAGGGGGAAAGGGGGGAGAGGCCGAGGGAGGGAAGCGCACAGGGGCCCGGGGGGCAGCAGGACCTGGATAGGAGGGGCAGCGGGGGCAGCAAATAGAGAACAATTTTCCTCCTGCAGCCACTTAATTCCTGCAAGAGGGAGAGGAAGAGAACCCAGTTTTCAGCTGCAGGAGGAAAATGGAGGGGATCAGTTCTCTACATGCCGCCCCTCCTATCCAGGTGAAGAGGGGAGCCACGCGGGCCCCGTGGAGAATGGGGCCAGTTTGCATTTATGCCCCGGTTGCGGGGTGAAGTAGTCATTCCTTGGTAAGACACTGTACAAGTGAGGGGAGGATGCTGGGTGGAGTAGTTGTAGCATGGTCAGGTACTGTACATGTGGTGGTGACTTTGCGATATTTTTGCACCCTCTGAGAACGGGGACTCATGCTAGCACACAAACTGGGGCAAGAGGCCTGTTAGTGGTACCCAGAAATGCATCATTATGACAATGTTCTCTGGCCCCGCCCACATGCCCTTTCCTCCTATTGGCAAATTCTTCCTCAACAATGTCCGTGGAGCACACCTGCTGGCTCCTAGTACTGCCCCTCCCTCTCCCAGTCTAAGTGCTGCTGTGGAAGGGATCAGTGCCGGCACGTAAACAATCTCCCAGCTGCTGCAGCAGCCAAGAAAGTGTTTATATTTTGTACTCCCAACTGCTGGAGTTTCCCCATCATCCCTTCAGTGCCTGGGACCATCATAGGGGGTGTCAGGATGGAGATCAGTGCGAAGATCCCTGAAGAGCAGAGATTTCAAATCCCCGCACCGCTGGAGCGGCTATGGGGGGTGCTCTCAGCTCAGGAACCCCGGGGGTAGGTGCAGCAGGGACTGAGGAGTTGGGGAGCGTGCCTCTTGTTACGTCACCTTTTCATGTTTTCTATAAAGGTGAACTAACCCCAGGGGCGGACTGACCATTCGGCCACTCGGGCACTGCCCAAAGGGCCCCGGGCCACTAGGGGGCCCCATCAGGGTTGCCAGCCTCAGTAAAACCAGGGACAGTATGTATAAATCTGTGTTTTTTTTACATCTGTCTCTGAAATGTCCCTTACCGACATCCTTTTGGTCTACAAATCCCGACATTATAGCTGCCTCACCTCTCCAGTACCTTCTCAGCCAATAGAAACATGTATGTGTATACTGTGTGATTGTATATTGTGTGTGTGTGTGTATACTGTGTGGCCCCATAATCTCTGATTGCCCGGGAGCCCCATGAGTTGTCATTCCACCCCTGACTAACCCTTTAGGCATTCACACAGGGAAAAGAAACTTTCACCATATTTTTGCATGATATGATTATCTCCTATGATTGTTGGCTCCATCTGGTGGCCATAATGCGGTATTTTTCCTGAAATACCTCTGTAAAAAAAATAAATAAATCTCATTATGGCCACTAGATGGAGCTGACTGGGGGGGGGGGGGATAATAGCAACTTTATTGCTGTCAGCCCCTTTGTGATATCAATAAAGTTGAGTTAATAAAAAGAAACTAATGTTAAAAAAAAATTTAATTTTATTAAAAAATATATATTTCTTTTTTTTTTCTACAAGCCCCCGTGTGCATGCAGTGATATTTCACATGAATGTTTTTCAGGAAGGGGCCGTTGTTGGTCTGTTCAAAGTTCTGCGCCAGGATCAGTTCAAGTGCCTGTACCCGGCTGCGCTGCGGACGCTGGCCTCGCTCTGCTCCATGGAGGAGGCCATTCACCAGCTGGAGAAGGTGAGCTTCTTCACTTGGGATTATCAGATGGGAGTCCAACGTCCAGTTATTGGAACATTCACACACAAGACATTTTTTGCATGACTTTTGTACGTATTTGCTGTTCCATGTTTTCTTTATCTTGTATACAGTCTTCTCAATGCTCCCTCTAGTGGTCATGTCAGGGAATGTGAATGGGACCAGCCAGAAATAAGCTCAGTACCGGATCCTCATTTGGATGTTACCCACTTGGAGACCAGAACTTTTCTGGCACTTTTTGTTTACGGGTTTAAATCAGTATTTTTTGCTAGAAAATTACTTAGAACCTTCAAACATTATATAATTATATACATATATGTCCAAAAATATTTAAAAAAAGCAGTGTTTTTATTGCCAACGTTATGATGAAGCTCAGTCCATCTTCCTTTATATATATTAAATTAAAATTTATTTTTTTTCAGAAAAAATTGCATTTGAAAAAATACTGCGCAAATACCATGTGACATGAAAAATTTGCATCAATCGCCATTTTATTCTCTAGGGTGTCTGCTAAGAAAAAAAGAAAAAAAAAGAAAAAGATATATATATATTTAAAAAAAGAACAATATACAGTGCCTTGAAAAAGTATTCATACCCCTTGAAATCCCCCACATGTTGTCATGTTACAACCAAAAAACGTAAATGTATTTTATTGGGATTTTATGTGATAGACCAACACAAAGTGTCACATAATTGTGAAGTGGAAAGAAAATGATAAATGATACAAATAAATATGTGAAAAGTGTGGGGGGGGGGCATTTGTATGGCGCCCCCCGGAGTCAATACTTTGTAGAACCCCCTTTCTCTACAAGTCTTTTTGGGGGTGTCTCTACCAGCTTTGCACATCTAGAGAGGACATTTCTGCCCATTCTTCTTTGTAAAATATCTCAAGCTCTGTCAGATTGGATGGAGAGCGTCTGTGAACAGCAATTTTCAAGTCTTGCCCACAGATTCTCAATGTGATTTAGGTCTGGACTGTGACTGGGCCATTCTAACACATGAATATGCTTTGATCTAAACCATTCCATTGTAGCTCTGGCTGGATGTTTCGGGTCGTTGTCCTGCTGGAAGGTGAACCTCCTCCCCAGTCTCAAGTCTTTTGTAGACTCTAACAGGTTTTCTTCTAAGATTGTCCTGTATTTGTCTCCATCCATCTTCCCATCAACTCTGACCAGCTTCCCTGTCCCTGCTGAGGAAAACCATCCTCACCACATGATGCTGCCACCACCATGTTTCACGGTGGGGATGGTGTGTTCAGGGTGATGTGCAGTGTTAGTTTTCCCCACACATAGCGTTTTACTTTTAGGCCATAAAGTAGAATTTTGGTCTCATGTGACCAGATCACCTTCTTCCACATGTTTGCTGTGTCCCCCACATGGCTTCTCACAAACTACAAACAGGACTTCTTATGACTTTCTTTCACCAATGTCTTTCTTCTTGTCACTCTTCCATAAAGGGCAGATTTGTGGAGAACACGACTAATAGTTGTCCTGTGGACAGATTCTCCCACCTGAGCTGTGGATCTCTGCAGCTCCTCCAGAGTTACCATGGACCTCTTGGCTCTTCTCTGATGAATGCTCTCCTTGCCCGGCCGGTCAGTTTAGGTGGACGGCCATGTCTTGGTAGGTTTGCAGTTGTGCCATACTCTTTCCATTTTCCGATGATGGATTGAACAGAGCTCCGTGAGATGTTCAAAGCTTGGGAGATTTTTTTATAACCTAACCCTGCTTTATACTTCTCCACAACTTTATCCCTGACCTGTCTGGTGTGTTCCTTGGCCTTCATGATGCTGTTTGTTCACTAAGGTTCTCTAACAAACCTCTGAGGGCTTCACAGAACAGCTGTATTTATACTGAGATTAAATGACACACAGGTGGACTCTATTTACTAATTAGGTGACTTCTGAAGGCAATTGGTTCCTCTAGATTTTAGTTAGGGGTATCAGAGTAAAGGGGGCTGAATACAAATGCCCCTCCCACACTTTTCACATATTTATTTGTATCATTTATCATTTTCCTTCCATTTCATAATTATGTGACACTTTGTGTTGGTCTATCACATAAAATCCCAATAAAATACATTTACTTTTTTGCTTGTAACAAAATGTGGGGAATTTCAAGGGGTATGAATACTTTTTGGGCTCCGTATAACCCAATTTTTTTGTAAAATATAAAAGATAATGTTACGCCGAGTAAATAGATACCTAACATGTCGCACTTTAAATTTGCGCACACGCGTGGAATAGCAACAAACTATTGTGCTAAAAAATCTCCATAGAAGCTTTAAAATTTTTATAGATTACCAGGTTAGAGTTACAGAGGAGATCCAGCGCTAGAATTATTGCTCTCGCTCTGACCTTCCTGGTGATTCCTCACATGTGTGATTCGATGACTGTTTACATATGCGTGTGCGACTTACGTGTGCGTTCACTTCTTCACACGAGCACGTCGGGATGGGAGCCTTTACATTTTCTTCTTTTTCTTTTTTTTTTACACTGTACCTTTAATTTTTTTTGATCACCTGTGTTCCCATTACAAGTAATGTAAACATCCCTTGTAATAGAAATCAGGGATGACCGGTCCTTTTTTATGGACAGATCTGGGGGGTCAAAAAGACCACAAATCTCTCCTTTACCATTAAAAGCAAAAGATGAAAAAAAATAAAAAATAGAATCTTTTGCTAAAAAAAAAAAGATGTTTACTTTTGCCCTGAACCGGAAGTGACATCATGATGTCGCTCTGGTCCTCCAAGGCCATAGAGGCGATCAAAGACAATCTGGTCTTTTATTGTCTCTGTGACCAGCTGGCCGCAACTCACTGTCAGATAGATTCTCTGGCTTGCTGGGAAAAACGGTAAGCCAAAGAAACACCAGCGAGCGGAGGGGGGGGGGGGGGGGGATTATGGCTGAAAGTTACCGGGCGTTATGACTGATATCTTCACCCATAACCCCGGCAAACCACTTGCAAATCGCAATGACATCATTGGACTATAAAATGTATATTATTGGATGATAATTATCTTATTGGATACTATTATGTTTTTTCATTTTCTCGGATTTCCTCCCCCAGTCGCTCTGAACTTGTTATTCTCTATGATGTTTTGCTCCATTTCGGAATTTGCGGGGCCGGGTCACATGATCCCCCTTTGTTGCTGCGTTTTGACCTTCTCTGGAATCCCGGCGTTCCGTCTCCGGCACAATAATGACTCTTCCGAGGATTCTCAGCTTGGAAATGTCAGGTGTCCGCGGGGGTGGGGGGGGGAGGGTTTGCCTGGAGGTGTCGGAGTTTTGTATCTTGCCAGGATTTGGGGGTCACTTACATAATGCATTTTATCCATTAATATCTCCCTTCACCTGCACTGCCTCTCCTCGCCGCTGCGATCACACTCCGCACTCCTAATCATCGTTTATTGGTTGATTTATTTCCTGTGGTGATGGGGGGGGCGCTTTCTCACAGAACTTCACTTCTGACTTCATTCATCGGGTCGTATAATCGGTCATTACTGGAGCAGATAAAACTTTCCTGAACCCCAAATTCTTCAATCTCAGGGAAATTATTACCCTGAATTGGAAAAGAGCGAACGTTTCTCCGCTCAGGAAGTCCTCATTAAAGTCGTATTAATCCCAAAGTGCAAATCAACTCCATGATGTGAGTTTTACTGAAAACACATTTCCTCTTTTAGGAAGATCTCCGCACTATGGGGGGGGCATTTACTAAAACTGGAGCACATAGAATCTGGTGGAACTCTGCATAGTGACCAATCAGCTTCCAGGTTTTATTGTCAGAGCTTAACTGAACAAGCTAAAGTTAGAAGCTGATTGGCTCTCATGCACAGCTGCACCAGATTCTGAGTGCTCCAGTTTTAGTAAATCCCCCCCCCCCCCCCCCCCCCAATGGTGCGGAGATCTTCCTAGAAGAGGAAATGTGTTTTCAGTCACACTCGGGACCAGTGGAGGTTGGTGCTCAAAATGTTTGAAAAACTATGAAAAATACTGGAAAAAAAACATCAATTGCAGCCTCACTGTGCCCATCAAATGAGCCTCACTGTGCCCATCAATTGCAGCCTCACTGTGCCCATCAAATGAGCCTCACTGTGCCCATCAATTGCAGCCTCACTGTGCCCATCAAATGCAGCCTCACTGTGCCCATCAATTGCAGCCTCACTGTGCCCATCAATTGCAGCCTCACTGTGCCCATCAATTGCAGCCTCACTGTGCCCATCAATTGCAGCCTCACTGTGCCCATCAATTGCAGCCTCATTGTGTCCCATCAATTGCAGCCTCACTGTGCCCATCAATTGCAGCCTCACTGTGCCCATCAATTGCAGCCTCACTGTGCCCATCAATTGCAGCCTCACTGTGCCCATCAAATGCAGCCAATTGCAGCCACTGTGCCCATCAACTGAAGCCACTCTGACACCCCCCCCCCACCTGTCAGCTCGATGACTGCCCGGCACTTACCCCATCTTGGTGGGGGGTCAGGCAGCGGGTGATGGCGGCAAGCTGTGGGATGGTGGGAAGAGCAGTGGGTCAGGTGGTGGCGCCTGTGTCCTCCATTTGTCTCTTCTTTATTTCTGATAGGCGTCCAATTGGAGCGCCTGTGCCTTCAGCCAATCAGGGGACAATCAGGTGGAGCTGAATGCCCGCTTCTCCTCTTCTCCTCTCCCTCCCGCAGACATTCAGTGGCTGCAGGAGGGAAATTAAGAGAATTGGTTCCTCTATATGCTGCCACCCCTCCTGTCCAGGTCCTGCTGCCCTTGTGCCCCTGTGTGCTCCCTTGGCTTCCACCCCCCCCCCCCCCCCCTTATCTGCTGCTGTGCTGCTGGGGCTTTCAGGATAGAGTAATGTCATTTACCGACCCTTCCTTATCTGAATGGACAGAGCCCGTGATCTGTACCGATCACAGACTCTGTCCATTCATAACTGAAGCATAGTAAAATGTGATAGGAGGGGCGGCGGGGGCAGCATATAGAGGAATTAATCCCCTCCATTTTCCTTCTGCACCCACTGAATGCCCACTTGTCGTCCTCTCCCTCCCGCAGGCATTCAGCAGCTGCAGGAGGGAAATGGAGGGCACCAGTTCCTCTACATGCCGCACCCGCCACCTCCCTATCCCTATCCTGCTGCCCCGGGCACTTGTGTGCTTCCCTGGCCCCCTTCAGTGCTGCCAGGTTTTCCCCTCCCACCTCCTGCCAGCTGCTGTGGGGGGATCAGTCAAACTTGAGAATGGGAAAGGGGTCAGAAAATGTGTGATTTACCTGCCCCTTCCTTGTCTTAATGAACAGAGTCAGTGTGTTTCCTATGCTTCGGTTTATGAATGAACGGGAAGCCTCTGTACAGAGCTTTTCCTGTTCATTCATTTTGTGCAGCTGAGGCTGCAGAGAAAGGGACTGATGAATCTGTCCTCGGTCCCTTTCTCTGTCTCAAAAGTGAGACATCAGGGGTCTGTTTAGACCCCTAATACTTCACCAAAGCCACCGCACGGAGGTCCTAAAAAATATGTAAGAAATAAATAAAAATAAAATTGTAAAAAAAAAAAAAAAAATACAATAAAATAAAATAGTAAAAATAAATAAATAAATAAAACAACAAAAGGAAAAAGCGACTGACCAGTGGCGTAGCTACCAGGGTCGCAAAGGTTGCACTTGCGACTGGTCCCTGGCGTTCCGCCACTGTGGGGGGCCCTTTTTTTATTTTGATATTTATTGTATTATTTACTCATTGATTGTTTTACTTGATTGATGTTAATTACTTTGTTATTTTTGTATTGTTTTTACTATTTAATTTTTATTATTTTGATATTTATTGTATTTTTTAAAACTATCTTTATTATTTTATTCTTCTGATATGTATTGCATTATTTTAAGTGTTTGTCTTTAGCATTATTATTTTTTTTTATATATATATTTGTTGTACTTTTTAATTATTTATTTTTTAATATTTTGATTGTTATATATAGATATAGATCTCTCTCTCTCTCTCTAGATATAGATATATATCTATAGATAGATAGATATCGATAGATAGATAGATAGATAGATAGATAGATAGATAGATAGATAGATAGATAGATAGATAGATAGATAGATAGATAGATAGATAGATAGATTTTTTTTTATTCTTTTTTACTATATGGTTATATTTTTTTGTATTTCAGTGTTTTCCATATTTCCATATTGGGAAAGTTTAATGATTTTTTTTGTTCTTTAATAAGAATTGAATGTAGAGCGTAGAAAGTGTTACTTTGTCCCCCATGTAACCATCACATATGGAAATATTTATGTTTCTTTTGGTCGCTGTTTGCCTTCATATCTTTCTTTTATGAAATCGCAGACAATAGACTTCCTGCCCTCCACCCGTAATGAGATATTCTGGCCAAATCTATCCTATAAAATAAAGATGGAGAATATCCTGCTGTGGAAAACCTCCCTATTATATTGCCGCTTTTATTAGGCTGTTTGCATTTCCTCGAAGGATCTCATAAAAGGGTTTTTTATGATTCTTCAGTATAAATGGAAGGATATTAAAAGTTTGGTAAACAGAATGAAAATGCCGTTTCTGGAAGGAGCGTTGAGTCGGAATGTCTCCAGCAATAACCGGAAAGAGAAAACCTCTGATGTTGCTCAGGAAACATCGGAAGTCGGAGTGTTGATGACCGGCCTTCTGGGGCAATTCCTGTGGCCTCTGTACAGATGTGGATTTTGGGGCTTCAATAATCAGGAAGCTGAAATGATAACAAGAGAAGGCGGGTGTAGGGGGAGGAATCAAACACTGCAGGGGAGAGAATGGGAGGTATGCAGGGGAGGGTCCTGAGGGGTGTAAGGGAGGGAACTGCAAAGATGTCGAAGATAAGGAAATCGCAGTGGAATGCAAGGAAGGAGATCAGGGGGAGTGTGGGGGTGGGGGGGCAATGGCCGAATAATGAACTGGGGATATTGCAAGCAAGAAAACTGGGCGTAATGGAGGAGAGGGAAATGCAGGGGAGGTAACTAGGGGTAATGTCAGGGAGGGAACTGCAGAGGAGAAGACTGGAAGGTAAAGCAGGGGAGGGACTTGGCAGTAATGTTGGTGATGGAACTTGGAAGAATGCAGGAGAGGGAACTGCAGGGGAGAAAACTGGGGGGAAAACTGGGGGTAATGGTGGAGAGGGAAATGCAGAGGAGGTAACTAGGGGTAAGGTCAGGGAAGGACCTGGGGAAAGTGCAGGGGAGGGAACTGCAGGGAAGGAGACTGAAGACTAATGCTGGGGAGGGACTTGGCAGTAATGCAGAGGATGGAACTTAGAGTGCAGGAGAAGGAACCGCAGGGGAGAAAACTGGGGGTAATGAAGGAGAGGTAACTGCAGGTAATGTAGGGGATGGAACTTGGCAGAGTGCAGGTGAGGGGACTGCAGAGGAGAAAACTGGGAATAATGAAAGGAAGGGAACCAAGGTAATGTAGGGAACAGAACTTGGAAAATTATAGGATAGGGAACTGCAGAGGAGGGAACTAGGAGTAATGCAGGGGAGGGAACTGGGAAAAGTGCAGGGGAGGCAACCGGTGACAATGTGGGGGATGGAACTTAGAGGAGTGCAGGAAAGGGAACCACACAGAAGAGCTATCTGGAGGTAATGCAGGAGAGGGAACTTGGAAGAGTACAGAGGAGGTAACTGTGGGTAATATAGGGAGGGAACTGGAGGCAACGTAGGGAAGGGAAATTCAGGTAATGTATGGGAGGAAACTTGGAAAACTGCAGCAGAGGGAACCGCAGAGGAAAGAACTAGGGGCAATGCAGGGCAGGGAACTGGGGGTAATGCAGGTGAGTGACCTGGAAGTTATGTACAGGTTGAAATTTGGAAGAGTACTGGAAATGGAACCTCAGAGGAGGGAACTGGGAAAAGTGCAAGGGAGAGAACTGCAGAAGAGGTTAGTGGGGGGTAATGCAGGGTAGGGAATTAGGGGCAATTTAGGGGATGGAACTTAGAAAATTGCACGAAAGTGAACCATAGAGGAGAGATCTGGAGGTAATGTAGGGGAGGGGACCTAGAAGAGTGCAGGGGAGGGAACAGGGGGTATTGTAGGGACAGGGGTGGAACCTGGAAGAGTGCAGGGGAAGGAACTGCAGAGGAGGGAACAGGAGGCTATGTAGGGGAGGGAAATGGAGGTAATGCAGGGGAGGGGACTTGGAAGAGTGCAGGGAAGGGAACTGGGGGTATTGTAGGGAAGGGAAATGGAGGTAATGTAAGGGATGGAACCTGGAAGATTGCGGGAGAGGGGACTTCAGAGGTGGGAACTAGAGGTAATGCAGGGGAGGGAACTGGAGGTGATGTAAGGGATGGAACTTGGAAGATTGCAGGTGAGGAGACTGCAGAGGGGAGAACTAGAGGTAATGCAGGGGAGGGAACTGGAGGTAATGCAGGGGGCAGAACTAAGAATAGAGAACAACAGTGAATGTGGGGTGGGGGCGGGGACTAGGGGCAGTTTAGAGGATGGGATATTAGGGAAGTGCAGGGTAGGGAACTGTGGGGAAATACACTGGAGGTTGCAACTCTTTTTTCTAGCATTTAAAATTTGTTTTTTTTTGTAAAGAGGACCACTGTTGGGTAGGAATGCATTATGTGTAATGGCTGGTTTGTGATGCAGAGCTCTGACTTCACTGGCCACTTGCTTGTTCCCTGAGTCGCTAACCCCCATCAGGCGGCTGGCATTTTCAGCTCTGGCTCATCTTTAGACGGGTTCTCTCATTTTCTGAGGATGGCGGAGTGCTGGAATCGGCGGCTTTAATTGGAATATTAGGAAACAAACGCACCTCCACTCCTAATTGGCAAACAAATCAGCCCGGAGGAGGCGGCTGGTACCACAGCGATCTGTACGGCGACCGCTCGCGTCGGAGGTTATTAAAAAACGCAGCAGCAGATGTTTCTAGCGGATTCTATCAATAAATGGCCAGCAGGTACAATATCAGAAAAGGGGAAGAACTCCGCCCACCGCGGTGCGCCTCTACTGCACGGGACACCGACTTAACCCCTCAGTGCCCACTGACTGTAGCTTCTCCATCAAATTCTTCTTCTATACAAAGGGCACCTGTCATCAGATATATTCTTCATGATAAGTGATGTGTCAGTGTCCCCCTTCCAGGTATTTATTCCCTCCCACAGAGATCACAAGACTCCCCCTGACAATGCCTTCACCTGCTTTTCTATCCAGAAGGACGGCGCCATCTTTGTTCAGGCATCATCCAGGGTCACCATCTACTTCCTGGACTGAGATACCGGCTCAGAGATGACACATTCCTGTAGATCCTGGTGCTGTTTTGGGGTGGCTATCTAATGAATGCTTTCCCCTTCATCTAAACTTAATGCCAGGCATACATCTAACAATTCTCAGACAATTTCAATTTAATATGGGGTTGCCCCACCCTATGACTATTAATACTGAGTTGTCCCCCTCCCCCATGGACATTAATATGGAGTTGCCTCCCACTTTTCCCGTAAGCCATTATTACGGAGTATTAGTATTAGTATGGAGTTGCCCCAGAGTTGAGGTCAGGCATCTGTGCAGGACATTGGAGTTCCTTCACACCAAGCTGGTCACACCATGTCGCTATGGAGCTGGCTCCACTCTTCATTTAGAATTGGCTTTCTTTACAGTCCCTAACATCCTCCACTTATCTGGGAAGGCTTTCTATAAGATTGGAGGGTGTCCGTGTGGACTTGTGCCATTTGTGGGGTCATGTACTGATAATGGATGAGAAGACCTGTCTCACCATCAGCGTTCCAACTCATCTCAAAGGTGTTCAGTAGAGTTAAGGTCAGGGCTGGAGTTCCTCCACACCAAACTGGTCACACTATGTATTTATGGAGTTGCCCCACTTTGTGGCTTTAATCTTCTTTAGTCTTCTAGGAAGACTTTCCATAAGATTTTGGAGTTTGTCTCTGGATCTCGTGTCCATTTGTGGGGTCAGGTACTGATTTTGGATGTGCAGGATACCCTGTGGGTATTTGTGCCAATTCACCAGAAGAGAATTCAAGTTGAGGTCAGGTATGGATGTTGGATGAGAAGATCTGGCTCCCCATTGGCATTCCAGTTCATCCCAAAGGTGATCAGTAGGGTTGAGGTCAGGGACACTTGGGTTTTTCCACATCAAACTGGTCACACCAAACTGGTCACACCATGTCTTTATGCAGTTGGCTCTACTCTCATGGAAATGCTTACCACGATTTGTGCCCATTAGTGAGGTCATGTACTGATGTTGGATGAGAAGACCTGGTTTGTGTGCCACACGTTGGGCACCAAGAAAAAGACCTAGCTCACCATCATTGTTCCAACTTATCCCAAAGGTGTTCAGTAGAGATGAGGTCAGGGCCCTGCACAGGACAGTGGCATATTTCCATACCAAACTGGTCACACCATGTCTTTACATCTTTGGGTCCTCACCAAACTGTTACCAAAAGGCTGGAAGAGCATAATTGTCTCCAATGTCCTTGTATGATGGAGCATTACCATGTCCTTTCACTGGAGACACCTGGACTCCATCATCTGGAGGGGGTTCACATACTTTTGGCCATGTAGTAGATGTGGCGGTCAGGTGTCCACATATGTTTGGCCATATATTGTATATATTGAAATATTTGATACAATGTAACTGTTACTCATTTACCTCTTCCTCTCATAGAACACACTGGGATTGGCTCCACCCGGTACAGATATGATTGACAGGTCCCTTGTAGCAATGGCTCCCATAGGGGGGCAGTCACAAGCTGACCCCACCCCAGGCACTTATACTGGCCCCAAGGTCCCCAATCTTGTATAAGTCATAACTTATTGTGTGACTTCTGTTTATTCTTTGGAAGGAGGAGAACTAAAGTCCTAATTGCCATCAGTAAAAATCAACAGTAAGTGGCCCTGATAGTCCAATCTGTCTCTTGACTTCATGAGCCTTGGCGTGGTCTGCTGGGGCCCATAGACATCAGATCAGTGCTGGTGCCCGTAGGCATCAGATCAGTGCTGGGACCCATAGACATCAGATCAGCGCTGGGACCCATAGACATTGGATCAGCACTGGTGCCCATAGGCATCAGATCAGCGCTGGGACCCATAGACATCAGATCAGAGCTGGGACCCATAGACATCATATCAGCGCTGCTGCCCATAGACATTGGATCAGCGCTGGTGCCCATAGACATCGGATCAGCACTGGGACCCATAGACATCAGATCAGCGCTGGTGCCCATAGACATCGGATCAGCGCTAGGGCCCATAGACATTGGATCAGCTCTGGGGCCCATAGACATCGGAGCAGTGCTGGTACCCAAAGACATCGGATCAGCGCTGGGGCCCATAGACATCTGAGCAGTGCTGGTACCCATAGACATCGGATCAGCGCTGGGGCACATAGACATCAGAGCAGTGCTGGTACCCATAGACATTGGATCAGTGCTGGGGCCCATAGACATCGGAGCAGTGCTGGTACCCATAGACATTGGATCAGCGCTGGGGCCCATAGACAGTCTATGTCTATGGGTACCAGCACTGTCATAGACAGTCTATGTCTATGGGTACCAGCACTGTCACTGTGGCAGACCACGCCTTGGCATGATCTGCTGGGGGCCCATAGAAATCAGATCAGCGCTGGTGCCCGTAGGCATCAGATCAGTGCTGGGACCCATAGACATCAGATCAGTGCTGGCACCCATAGACATTGGATCAGCACTGGTGCCCAAAGGCATCAGATCAGCGCTGGGACCCATAGACATCGGATCAGAGCTGGGACCCATAGACATCATATCAGCCCTGGTGCCCATAGACATCGGATCAGCGCTGGTGCCCATAGACATCGGATCAGTGCTGGGACCCATAGACATCAGATCAGCGCTGGTGCCCATAGACATCGGATCAGTGCTGGGACCCATAGACATCAGATCAGTGCTGGTGCCCATAGACATCAGATCAGCACTGGGACCCATAGACATCAGATCACTGCTGGTGCCCATAGACATTGGATCAGTGCTGAGGCCCATAGACTCATCAGATCAGTGCGGTCATCATTTATAAAGCAATGTGATGGTCACTGGTGAATCGGTCTTTGTTATTTAAAACACAAGGAAGGAAGGTTCACCTGCAGTGAATGTCCGGTGAATGTCAGATTCACAGCTTTATAAACATTCCCCCCCAAATATCTCTATTCATCCTGATAATGACTTGCAAAGACTGAATGTCAGACAGATTTGGTGCAATGCCGCCACCTAGTGGTGAGTTTCCTGAATTGCTGTAAGTGATGTTACTTTCTCATTTATGAAATTGTCTCCATTCTGAGTGGTCAGAAATCCACAACAGCCACACTGAGAGTCTGTATATATATATACACTGCTCAAAAAAATTTAAAGAACACTTTTTAATCTGCGTATAGCATCAAGTCAATAAAACTCCTGGGATATTGATCTGGTCAGGTAAGTAGCAGTCAGTTTCAGCTGTTCTGGTGTTAATGAAATTACCAACAGGTGCACTAGATGGGCAACAATGAGACGACCTCCAAAACAGGAATGGTTTTACAGGTGGACGTCACTGACATTTTTTTCCCTTCTCATCTTTTCTAACTGTTTTTCACTAGTTTTGCATTTGGTGAGGGTCAGTGTCACTACTGGTAGCATGAGGCCATACCTGGACCCTATAGGGTCAGTGTCACTACTGGTAGCATGAGGCCATACCTGGACCCTCATAGAGGTTGGTGTCACTACTGGTAGCATGAAGCCATACCTGGACCCTATAGGAGGTTGGTGTCACTACTGGTAGCATGAGGCCATACCTGGACCATATAGAGGGTGGTGTCACTACTGGTAGCATAAGGCCATACCTGGACCCTATAGGAGGTTGGTGTCACTACTGGTAGCATGAGGCCATACCTGGACCATATAGAGGGTGGTGTCACTACTGGTAGCATGAGGCCATACCTGGACCATATAGAGGGTGGTGTCACTACTGGTAGCATGAGGCCATACCTGGACCTTATAGAGGTTGGTGTCACTACCGGTAGCATGAGGCCATACCTGGACCCTATAGGGGTTGATGTCACTACTGGTAGTATGAGGCCATACCTGGACCCTATAGAGGGTGGTGTCACTACTGGTAGCATGAGGCCATACCTGGACCCTATAGAGGTTGGTGTCACTACTGGTAGCATGAGGCCATACCTGGACCCTATAGAGGGTGGTGTCACTACTGGTAGCATGAGGCCATGCCTGGACCCTATAGAGGTTGGTGTCACTACTGGTAGCATAAGGCCATATCTGGACCCTATAGAGGTTGCACAGGCAGTCCAACTCCTCCAGGATGGCACATCATTACGTACCATTGCCAGAAGGTTTGCTGTTTCTCCCAGCACAGTCTCCAGAGCATGGAGGAGATTCCAGGAGACAGGCAGTTACTCTAGGAGAGCTGGACAGGGCTGTAGAAGGTCCTTAACCCATCAACAGGACCGGTATCTGTTCCTTTGTGCGAGGAGGAACAGGATGAGCACTGCCAGAGCCCTACAAAATGACCTTCAGCAGGCCAATGGTGTAAATGCCTCTGACCAAACAATCATTGGACACCAGAATTGGCAGGTCCGCCACTGGCGCCCTGTGCTGCTCGCAGATGAGAGCAGGTTCACCCTGAGCACATGTGACAGACATGAAAGGGTCTGGAGAACCCGGGAAGAACGTTATGCTGCCTGTAACATCATTCAGCATGACCGGTTTGGTGGTGGGTCGGTGATGGTCTGGGGAGAGATATCCATGGAGAGATGCACAGACCTCTACAGGCTAGACAATGGCACCCTGACTGCCATTAGGTACCAGGATGAAATCCTTGGACCTGTTGTCAGACCCTACGCTGGTGCAGTGGGTCCTGGGTTTCTCCAGTGGGCACAACAATGCCCGGCCTCATGTGGTCAGAGTATGCAGCCAGTTCCTGGAGGATGAAGGAATTGATACCATTGAATGGTCCCCACGCTCTCCTGACCTAAATCCAATAGAACACCCCTGGGACATTATGGTTCGGTCCGTCCGACACCGTCAGGTTGCACCCCAGACTGTTCAGGAGCTCAGTGATGGCCTAGTCCAGATCTGGGAGGAAATATCCCAGGACACCATCCGTGGTCTCATTAGGAGCATGCCCCGGCGTTGTCAGGCATGCATACAAGAACGTGGGGGCCACACAGACTACTGAGGACCATTCTGAGTTGTTACAATGAAATTTCGGTAAAATGGACTCATTATTTTTTCACTTTGATTTTCGGGGTGTCTTTGAGTTCAGCCCTCTGTAGGGTGATCATTTTCATTTCCATCAAATGATGTGGCTTTGCTGCCTCCCGTAAGCTGCATTGTGCACATGCTGTGGTGACGATGTTTTGCTTCGAGGGCGTCGCAAATAATCATACCTGTCAGGTTCAAGGGGGCGGGACCGCCAGGACCCAGTCAGGTGAATGGGGCTGCGCTGCAACCACCCTGAAACCATGTGCCTTGGGTTTTCAGCAAGGGGTGCTGCGTATGTAATAGAGACTGAAGGGTTTGAGTGCTTCTCCACCATTCAGGAGAATGAAGGGTCTCCCCCATTCAGAAGCCTTGGATTTTTACCAACGAATACAAGACTTTCTCTGGCTGGAAGAGGTGAAAATCTTGACGTCATCTGCCTGCCTCTCCATCTCGGCCAATCAGAGCTGGCAAAGACATTTTGGCTTGTTGCACATTTTTTTACTGCGTGTTTTGCTGCATTTTTCACTCATCTTTTATCATGTGGCAAAATGTGTGTTTGCTTCCCGTGGCTGCTGGTGGTATATTTTTTTGCAGGGTAGGCGGAAATCCACCCACCGCCAAACCCCCACCCCCCCCAGTCGAGGTTCACACCCCCTGCCCCCCCCCCAGGGTCTCACACCCCCGCCCCCCGGTAGGTTGCATCTAGGTGGCGGGCTTCCTCTGGACGGTGGGCTTCACCCTGCGCCTCCTCCTTCACCCTGCACCCCCCTTCTCCCCCACGGCGCCAATAGGATCTCAGGACCCCCCGCTACCTAAGCCGGGATTGACCGGGAGGAGGATCAGGAAGACAATAGTGAATATTGATTTGCTATTGTCACACAACTGGGTGGGCTCAGGGCACAGTGCACTGCGCCCCGAGCCCACCCTTTTTTTAAGCCAATTAGAGCCTGCGGATATAATCATGTGCTTCTAAAAAAAAAGTCCTCATTGGAATACATGCGTCCGGTGCCCTGCATGTAGATTAGGGGTCGGGCACAGTGATTAGGGAGGTGGCACCCCTGCATCCCATATGGACGGCCCTCCGCTGTTTGCTTCTGTGTTTGGTGTGCCGTTAAGTGTTTGGTGTGCCAAAAGCGCACATTGTTAATCTTTGGGTGTACAAATGTGGCCATACACTATACAATCACTATACAATCTGATTGTACAATCTCTGTACAACCAAAACTATGGAATATGAGGACACACCATCTATCCATTTACTCTGTAAGGAGATTGTACAATCAGATTATATAGTGTATGATGAGTTTTACAGAACCCAGGACACGCTTCTCCTCTTTTAAATATTACAGCTCTATCCACATAGGCTGTTATCTGATCACTCAGCTCCTGCACACTCTGCCAAATGAACCATCTTTGGCAGTGTATTTAGTGAGAACGCTGATCACTGATTGCAAAAACCTGCACCTGATGAGGTGGTAGTGATCTGCTGCAAGGGGGAGGGGAGATGCAGAGGGTGTGCTAATGAGATCAGCTGACAAAGCAGGGAATAAACTTAGTACACACACAAACACTGGCTAGGCACACATTTAACGCTTTGATCCCCCCAAATGTTTAACCCCTTACCAGCCAGTGTCATTAGTACAGTGACTGTGCATATTTTTAGAACTAATCACTGTATTAGTGTCACTAATTCCCGCAAAGAGTCAGTTAGTGTCCAACTGTCTGCCGCAATATCGCAGTCCTGCTATAAGTTGCTGATGGCCGCAATTACTAGTATAAAAAATAAATCAATTAGAAATAAATTCCAGTATATATCCAATTGTTTGTAGTCGCTATAATTTTTGCGCAAACCAATCAATATAGGCTTTTTGGGATTTTTGTTTTCATTTTTTTTAATCAAAAACATGTAGCAGAATACATATTGCCCCAAATTTATAAAGACATTTGATTTTTATTTTCCTTTTTTATTATTGGATGTTTTATAGCAGAAAGTAATATATATATATATATATATATATATATATATATATATATATATTTCAAAATTGTTCCAATCAATATATGCTTTTTTGGATTTTTTTTTTTTTTTAATAAAAAACATGTAGCAGAATACATATTGCCCCAAATTTATAAAGAAATTAGATTTTTTTTTTCAATTTTTTTATTGGATGTTTTATAGCAGAAAGTAAAAAATATATTTATTTTTTTCAAAATTGTTCTGATCAGTATATGCTTTTTGGGATTTTTAAAAAAATCAAAAACATGTAGCAGAATACATATTCCCCCAAATTTATAAGGAAATTTGATTTTTATTTTCCTTTTTTTCATTGGATGTTTTATAACGAAAAGTAAAATATATATATATATATATTTTTCAAAATTGTTCCAATCAATATACGCTTTTTGGGATTTTTTTTTAAATCAAAAACATGTAGCAGAATACATATTCCCCCGAATTTAAAAAGAAATTTGATTTTTATTTTTATTTTTTACTATTGTATATTTTTTTTTCAAAATTGTTCCAATCAATATATGCTTTTTGGGATTTTTTTTTAAATCAAAAACATGTAGCAGAATACATATTGGCCCAAATTTATAAAGACATTTGATTTTTATTTTATTTTTTTTATTATTGGATGTTTTATAGCAGAAAGTAAAATATGTATATTTTTTTTTCAAAATTGTTCCAATCAATATACGCTTTTTGTTTTTTTTAAATCCAAAGCATGTCGCAGAATACATATTTCCCCAAATATATAAAGACATTTGATTTTTATTTTCCTTTCTTATTATTGGATGATTTATAGCGGAAAGTTATATATATATATATATATATATATATATATATATATATATATATATATATATATATATATATATATATATATATTTCAAAATTGTTCCAATCAACATACGCTTTTTGGGATTTTTTTTTTATCAAAAACATGTAGCAGAATACATATTCCCTCAAATTTATAAAGAAATTTATTTTTTTTTTCAATTTTTTTTATTGGATGTTTTATAGCAGAAAGTAAAAAAAAAATATATTTTTTTTTCAAAATTGTTGGCCCTTTTTTGTTTATAGTGCAAAAAACAAAACAAAACAAAAAAAAACCGCAGAGGTGATCAAATACCACCAAAAGAAAGCTCTATTTGTGGGGAAAAAAGGAAATCAATTTAATTTGGGTACAGCGCTGCATGACCGCGCAATTGTCAGTTAAGGTAACGCAGTGCTGAATAACAAAGAATGGCCTGGTCATGAAGGGGGGGGGGTGTAAATCTTCCGGAGTTTGAGTGGTTAATGATATATTGGTGTATAGGGGAATTTAGAGGAAAAAAAGGAAGTGAATGTATCCTTTAATTCCTTCATTCAGAGGTGTTGTGCTGCCCTCTTCTGGCCACATTCAGCATTGCTTACAGGCGTCTTACCCATCAGTTACATTGAGTTACATAGTATATAGTAGGTAAGGTGGGAAGACAGCACAGGTCCATCCAATCCGATCTGTGTGTGTGTGTCAGTTCAAGTTTTCTATTCTCCGAGAATACATATCCCGGTATATTCTGCTCATTAAAGGAAAATATCTAGAAGACTTTTTTTTTTTGAATTTGTCGGCACTCCCAGCTGATACCAGGGAAAGGTCGCGTTTCCGCTGCTCTGACTGTAAAGAAATCCTCCGCAATTTCACATTTCAGTTCATCGGAAGTTTGGAGTGCAGAGAAGAGTTAATTGTGGTCCGCTTCTATCTGATCAAAGTAGATGAGAACCCAATCGCTAAAATCTCATACAATCGGTAACAGGTCGTTGGGACTCCAAAAGTCCTTTTCAGAGTTTCTAAGCCCGAACCGTATTTTTTTTTTTTCCCAATAATTCTGATGATCCTGCCATGAAGGTTCATGTTGGCACTTCCTGTTCTAAGGTGACAACGCTTTGCCCCCTTGTTTCCCAATTGTTCTCCTGTGTTGTCACCTGTGTCACACGGCCTTCTGATGGAGACCACGAGTGGCCGTTCCCACTACCCATCACACGAACGTGGTCCTCTGTTGTCACCATCAGGAAACCCGCCCCGAGAAACGTCATGCAGCCGCCACCGGGGGGATGTGTAGACGGGAAGTGGCCATAAGGAGGCGGCAAGGAGATCAGCAGCACTGAGGTGAGACGAAGGGTGAAAATAATGAAAGTACAAAGAGGTGACCCTCCATGCAAGTCAATTGAAAACCTTCCTTTGTGCGGTAATGTGTCGCCCACCTATACCACAGCGCACTGATGTGAATGGGCGCATTCTCATATATAATAAAAAAGAGGGGGGAGTTTAGATGAGGTGTGTGGGGTGGAGCCAGACAAAACCATATACATATGTGAAAAATTGTATTCTTTATTAGACCAAAGATAGGGCATGGATCAACCCATATAAACGTATAATAGCATTGGCATAAAAAATACAAAGTATCAGCATTAATATTGAGGATAGTCACCAACATGACATAGTATTACATAGTATTACATAGTTACATAGTATTACATAGTATTACATAGTTACATAGTATTACATAGTATTACATAGTTACATAGTATTACATAGTTACATAGTATTACATAGTATTACATAGTTACATAGTATTACATAGTATTACATAGTTACATAGTATTACATAGTATTACATAGTATTACATAGTTACATAGTATTACATAGTTACATAGTATTACATAGTATTACATAGTATTACATAGTTACATAGTATTACATAGTTACATAGTATTACATAGTATTACATAGTATTACATAGTTACATAGTATTACATAGTTACATAGTATTACATAGTTACATAGTATTACATAGTATTACATAGTATTACATAGTTACATAGTATTACATAGTTACATAGTATTACATAGTTACATAGTATTACATAGTATTACATAGTATTACATAGTTACATAGTATTACATAGTTACATAGTATTACATAGTATTACATAGTATTACATAGTTACATAGTATTACATAGTTACATAGTATTACATAGTTACATAGTATTACATAGTATTACATAGTATTACATAGTATTACATAGTTACATAGTATTACATAGTATTACATAGTTACATAGTATTACATAGTATTACATAGTTACATAGTATTACATAGTTACATAGTATTACATAGTAGGTGAGGTTGAAAAAAGACAAAGTCCATCAAGTCCACCCTATGTGTGTGATTATATGTCAGTATTACATTGTATATCCCCGTATGTTGTGGTCATTCAGGTGATTATCTAATAGTTTCTTGAAACAATCGATGCTCCCCGCTGAGACCACCGCCTGTGGAAGGGAATTCCACATCCTTGCCGCTCTAATGCCGCGTACACACGGTCGGAATTTCTGACAACAAATGTTCGATGGGAGCTCGTTGTCAGAAATTCCGACCGTGTGTAGGCTCCATCGGACATTTTCTGTCGGAATTTCCGACACACAAAAATTTGGGATCTGAATCCCAAATTTTCCGACAACAAAACCTGTTGTCGTAAATTCCGATCGTGTGTACACAATTCCGACGCAAAAAATTCCACGCATGCTCAGAATCAAGCAGAAGGAGCCGCACTGGCTATTGAACTTCCTTATTCTCGGCTCGTCGTACGTGTTGTACGTCACCGCGCTCTTGCCGATTGGAATTTCCGACAAGATTTGTGCGACCGTGTGCATGCAAGACAAGTTTCAGCCAACGTCCGTCGGAAATAAATCCATGGATTTTGTTGTCGGAAATCTGGGATCGTGTGTGCGCAGCATTACAGTAAAGAACCCTCTACGTAATTTAAGGTTAAACCTCTTTTCTTCTAAATTTAACGAGTGGCCACGAGTCTTGTTAAACTCTCTTCTGCGAAAAAGTTTTCTCCCTATTGTGGGGTCACCAGTCCGGTATTTATATATTGTGGGGTCACCAGTCCGGGATTTATATATTGTGGGGTCACCAGTCCGGTATTTATATATTGTGGGGTCACCAGTCCGGGATTTATATATTGTGGGGTCACCAGTACGGTATTTGTATATTGTCTCATTTTTTTACATCACAGAAATCTGGGGTGTGTAGACTTTTTCCCCTATCAGAATTTGGTGAGATGTGGAGGGACACGGTTGGCTTTTGTCAGCCGGTGCCGTGGGATCAGGGTGGTAGAAGAGTAGAATTTCTGGTGTCACCTCGGTTCCCTGACCAGTCGGGGGATGGGTGACGTGGGGGACGTGCTCGGACAGGTTGGGAGGTCACACATGACCAATCAGGTAATGACAATCCTCACCGATGGAACGTTGGGAGGACAGTAATTTGATTGATCATTTATAATCCCTGTATGAGAAATGTTTTACTGTCGTCTCCTTCCAGTGTCTGACTTTCCTGCATGTGAGTGGGCAGACAGCTTTAGCAGAAGCGAGTCTCTTCTCACTTTCTTCCTGTGATTTTAGCAGCAGAAATAACTCAGATGCTGCTATTTGTAAACCAGCACCGAGTCACTATCGATGATCGATGTGTAGGAAGTAGAAACTGATAGAAACTGCTGATAACAATATATGCAGACACGGTACATCTGACATCCCCGTACAGTTTTGTTATTGTAACCAGAATTGTACCTTAGAAATGCCACAAACACCCAACAAACGTCACTCAAATACCGAGCACATACCTAGCATGTCTTATTCTCACCCCTCCCCCACTGCCATCACCAGTGGGGATGAGCTTCGGGTTCGAATCGAACATCAGCTGTTCGCCAGTTCTCAGAATAGCGAACAATTTGGGGTGTTCGTGGCAAATTCGAAAGCCGCGGAACACCCTTTTAAAGTCTATGGGAGAAATCAAAAGTGCTAATTTTAAAGGCTTATATGCAAGTTATTGTCATAAAAAGTGTTTGGGGACGCGGGTCCTGCCCCAGGGGACATGGATCAATGCAAAAAAAAGTTTTAAAAACTGCCGTTTTTTCAGGAGCAGTGATTTTAATAATGCTTAAAGTGAAACAATAAAAGTGTAATATCCCTTTAAATTTCGTACCTGGGGGGTGTCTATAGTATGCCTGTAAAGGGGCGCATGTTTCCCGTGTTTAGAACAGTCTGACAGCAAAATGACATTTCAAAGAAAAAAAAGTCATTTAAAAC
Source organism: Lithobates clamitans (assembly GCA_037952925.1). NCBI lineage: Eukaryota > Metazoa > Chordata > Amphibia > Anura > Ranidae > Lithobates > Lithobates clamitans. The sequence goes on from JBBGZY010002156.1 coordinate 371,021, forward strand.
TACTCGCGGCTATTAATGAATTGCCGGTCCGACAATACACATAAAAGTTCATTGATAAAAACGGCATGGGAATTCCCAGACAGGGGAACCCCGAACCAAAATTTACAAAAAAATTACGTGGGGGTCCCCCTAAATTCCATACCAGGCCCTTCAGGTCTGGTATGGATATTAAGGGGAACCCTGCGCCAAAAGTTAAAAAAATAATGGCGCGGGTGTCCCCCTCAAAATCCATACCAGACCCTTTAGGTCTGGTATGGATTTTAAGGGGAACCCCGCACCAAATTTTTTAAAAAATGGGGTGGGGTCCCCCCAAAAATCCATACCAGACCCTTATCCGAGCACGCAACCTGGCAGGCCGCAGTAAAAGAGGGGGGATATGAGAGCACCCCCCCTCCTGAACCATACCAGGCCACATGCCCTCAACATTGGGAGGGTGCTTTAGTTTCCCCCCCAAAGCACCTTGTCCCCATGTTGATGGGGGCAAGGGCCTCATCCCCACAACCCTTGCCCGGTGGTTGTGGGGGTCTGTGGGCAGGGGGCTTATCAGAATCTGGAAGCCCCCTTTAACAAGGGGACCCCCAGATCCCGGCCCCCCCTGTGTGAAATGGTAAGGGGGTACACAAGTACCCCTACCATTTCACAAAAAAGTTTTAAAAATGCTAAAAATGACAAGAGACAGTTTTTGACAATTCCTTAACCGGTGACACCGCCCCCTCTGACGTCACGGGGAAACCCATAGGGAAGTTCCCGTCAAGTCCCGGTGCGTCAAAGGGGGACGGGATCACTGGGTGGCCCCACCCTCCGTTATTTAAGAAGTGTCAGAAGACGAGAAGCGTCACACAGCGGGAGCCTCCCATCATGGATGCAGAGCAGCCCGAGAACGAAGAAGGGAAGAAGAAGCCGTGGAGGAAGATGCCGGACGAGAACACCAGAGCAAGAAGCAGAGGATCGGAGGAAGAACCAGAGGTAGAAGAGGATGGAGGAAGAAACCGAAGGAAGATAGAAGAAAGAAGATAGAAGAAAGAAGATGGAAAGAAGACTTTAAATAAAGGAATTGTCAAAAACTGTCTCTTGTCATTTTCAACATTTTTGACACATTTTTGTGAAATGGTAGGGGTACTTTTGTACCCCCTTACCATTTCACACAGGGGAAGGCCGGGATCTGGGGGTCCCCTTGTTAAAGGGGGCTTCCATATTTCGATAAGCCCCCCACCCGCAGACCCCCACAACCACCGGGCAAGGGTTGTGGAGATGAGGTCCTTGTCCCCATCAACATGGGGACAAGGTGCTTTGGGGGGACCCCAAAGCACCCTCCCAATGTTGAGGGCATGTGGCCTGGTACGGTTCAGGGAGGGGAACTCTCTTGTCCCCCCTCTTTAACTGTGGCCTGCCAGGTTGCGTGCTTGGATAAGGGTCTGGTATGGATTTTTGGGGGGACCCCACGGCATTTTTTCAAAAAATTTGGCGCGGGGTTCCCCTGAAGGGTCTGGTATTGATTTTGAGGGGGACGCCCACGCCATTTTTTTTCTACATTTTGGCGCGGGGTTCCCCTTAATATCCATACCAGACCTGAAGGGCCATTTTTTAAAAAAGTTTGTTTCGGGGTTCCATGCCATTTTTATCAATGAACTTTTATGTGTATTGTCAGACCGACAATTCATTAATAGCCATGAGTATTTTTAAATGGCTTTTTCTTCTTTTTTTTCTCATTTTGCCGTCAGACTGTTCTAAACACGGGAAACATGCGCCCCTTTACAGGCATACTATAGACACCCCCCAGGTAGGAAATTTAAAGGAATATTACACTTTTATTGTTTCACTTTAAGCATTATTAAAATCACTGCTCCCGAAAAACACTTTTTATGACAATAACTTGCATATAAGCCTTTAAAATTAGCACTTTTGATTATTCATGTTTGAGTCCCATAGACTTTAACGGTGTTTGCGTGTTCAAACAAATTATTTGCCTGTTTGCATGTTCTGGTGCAAACTGAACAGGGGGGTGTTCGGCTCATCCCTAATCACCAGCAATTCTCACCTGTCAAAATGACAGCGGGACATACTGCGTAAATACTGCAGCTACTCCAGACACTGCTTTCATAAATGAACCTTCTAATACATTGCTTATAAACATAATTCAGAGGAGAAATAAAGAGATACAAAGTAACATTGTTTATAAACATTGATCAGACAGGAGATGGAGAGATACAAAGTAACATTGTTTATAAACATTGATCAGATGGGAGATACAGAGATACAAAGTAACATTGTTTATTTTTTTAAACATCTTTTTTTTTAATTGAATTTCTTTGTCATTATACATGGGACAAATTTATATGATAAAGTTCATACTTTTTATCCCTTTTTTTAAACTAATAGCGATCAAAACTGAAAAGTACATGTTTGCACACTTTTGGCTATAACTTATTTAAAAAAAAAAAATCATTTTTGCAAGACAATATCACCAGATATTGTTTGACTTCAAAAAAAAATCACGCTTTACTTTATTATTTTAAGTAATGAGAAATGTATGGTCCAATAAACAGGCCTATAGCAGAAATGTAAATCTATGGGGGTTGGGAGTCCCGGAGAGCTGAATTGATTTCTACAATAAAGATTTCAATGTGTTTTGCAGAGTTTGTAAATGTTGTGATGTGAGATGGAATTTTCATCTGACAATCTCTTTAATTTCATGCTGGATGCAGCTTTGCTGCTGCGACATAAAAACCTTTGTGTGACAGCGCCCCCTGTTGGGCCAGTACAGAATCGTCCTGTTACATTGTAGCTGTTGACTTTCCACATTATAGTGAATACAGAATCCTCAGAAATAAGTCAGAGGAATGATCTTTATTTCATTGATGTTGGAAGTTCTCATTGCAGTCCCCTATAAATAAACTTCTATAAATCTTCCAGCAGCTGCAAAATGAGTTGATAGAAGGGTTATATCATACATACATACATTACATGTTTCCCAGATTAATGTTCCCGAGTATGACTTCTGCACAGTACCACTTCTCTTGTCCTTTATGTTGGGTGTAATTCTCGGTATCTGTTCTTATTCTGTATGTATGGACTCTGCACAGTACTACTTCTCTTGTCCTGTATGTCGGGTGTAATTCTCGGTATCTGTTCTTATTCTGTATGTATGGACTCTGCACAGTACTACTTCTCTTGTCCTGTATGTCGGGTGTAATTCTCGGTATCTGTTCTTATTCTGTATGTATGGACTCTGCACAGTACTACTTCTCTTGTCCTGTATGTCGGGTGTAATTCTCGGTATCTGTTCTTATTCTGTATGTATGGACTCTGCACAGTACCACTTCTCTTGTCCTGTATGTCGGGTGTAATTCTCGGTATCTGTTCTTATTCTGTATGTATGGAGATTTTTATTTGTAAAAAACAAACAAGATACATAATAACAAACTAACTGACTGGAAATAACATAAATACAACAATTACTGACATGTTGTTTAGGTCAAAAACTTAGCAGTTAAAGGGCATCAATAGTAATAAATGTGACAATAAAACTCCTTTCCATAAATCTATACTTCTCCAACATTTCATTATAAGTCAGAATCGGAGTCACTCTGCTGACTACCAGTTTCCATATCAGATTCTGCGGATCCAGGATCAGGGGGCGGACGCCTCTTAGTGGGCGGGTCATCCTCTGAGCCAATCACATACTCCTTTCCCACTCTTTTTAATTCCTGCTCCAGTTCCTGGTCCTCCAGAGAATAGGAGCCCACATCCGAATCTGATAACGCTTCATACCTATTGGTGGAAAGTGCCGTACCCACTTCTGGTGGCCCTTTCACTTTTTTAGATGACTTCTGCACTAATGTCCAGTCACTTTCGGGTTTACGGGTAGATTTATCTTTTTTCCTATTCCTCCTCTTCTGACCAGTGATCTTCACAGAGACAGGAACTGGAACAGAAGAGGAATGTGGGACCGGCTGCTCCTCAGCCTGCTGAACACTGTCCGTCCGCCCGGGAGTAGTCTCCTGGACCTCCGGGACCACCTCCTCCCTAGTCAATACAGCCCCATTCATTAAAGCTTCCTCCTCTAGTTGTTCTGCTGCATCCAATAATTCATTGTCTGCAGATTCCCCATCCTTATTATGGAAGGCCTCCGGGCAATCCCTATGGAAATGGCCAAGCCCACCACATAGATTGCACTTAACCTTCTCACAGGTAGAACTGATGTGGCCAACCTCCCCACAAAGATTACACTTCAGGATCGTACAAACATTCGCCACATGGCCAGATTTACCACATTTATAACATAACCTGGGCTGACCTGCATAGAAGCAAACTCCTCTCTCCCGCCCAATGAAAAAAGAGTTTGGTAGGTGATGGGTAACATTGTTACTTTGCCTCAACTTAACAAGAACCCTCCAACCACCCGTCCAGATCCCATCACTGTCTTTAGTTTTTGTCAACTCAGAAACCATTTCACAATGTCTTCTAAGCCAGATGACAACATCCTGGGGGGGCACAGACTCATTCCAGAACATGATGGTAACATTTGCTGTGTCAGGTTTGGAGATGGGAATAAAGATGAAATTCCTCCAACCCTATTTGTCCCGCAAACCACTGAAACTGGCCCAGAACCTGTCTAAGTCAGACATGAGCTTAAAGCTGACATCATAACCTTGTCTGTCAGGGAGATTGATGACTGCCAGTATGTCTGCAGGAGCAAACCCCATCTGATGACACAGCAACTCCCTTACTACAAACCTCCTATCAGGGAGCTCCTCTCTGGAACCCCTATGCTTCAATCTGACCACATTCCTTCTCTTAAAGGCCTGACCAGTAGAACTGTTACTGGTGGAAAAAGAAGGGGCCCCACGGCTCCAGGCATTCCGAGGAGGGACATGACCAGATGGACCAGCATTCCCTTGTGGAGCAGGTGGTGGATCCACCAAAGGGGGGAAATCCTGAGGGTTATTCTGAACTGACTCCTCCATCGCTACATTCTCAGAGCCCTCAGACTGCTGATGACCCCATTCAGATATACCAGCATTGATAACATCAGAAACATTCACCACATCAATATTAGTGACATCATCACTGCACCCCATATCATCATTACTAGCAGCATCATTACTAGTTACCCCAGTATTACTCCCAATATGAACACCAGTCCCCCCAGCATGGCTCCCCACATGAACACCAGTCACCCCAGCATGGCTTCCACCAGGAGTACTAGTGGCAGCAGCACTGTTCTCACAATCCATGTGCTGGGAGTCCACCATGTCACTCCTCTGAGTCTCCTGTACTGTAAATGTCTGCTGGGTTATACTGATGTTCCCACCACCCTCCAGAGCTGGAAGTCCAGCAGGAGGATCTACTCCAACCTCACTGTCCTCCAGAGGCTGCACAGTCTTCCCTTCAGGAGACACATGTGGTGGCTGCGTGCATTGGACCGAATCCCCAGAGTCTGACTCTGTAGAAGACTCAATCCTTCCACTCAATCCCGCCTCAAATCGATCACGATTGTAGTACACCTCCGCCACTGGTCCCAGTTCTTCCAGAACAGCATCAATGTCCTTTGACACACCGGCCAGTTCAATGCCCAGGGAGTTCAGTTTGCTGTCATATAAAATTTCCTTCTTGGGGTTGGCAGCTTTAAGTCGATAAACACATTCAATCTGCTTCTGGATCCTAGTCTTGGTTTTTCTCAGGGACGCCATTCTTTTTACAAGGAAAGGAATCTTGTCAGCCAGGTGCAGTGCAGGTTCAGACTTTAACACTTTCTGCTTTGCGGCTGCAGGACGCTTGAAATTCTGATCCACCTTCCTATTACCAGTGCTGGTCTGAGGGTCTCTCCTGGGTGTAGATGGTTTCACTGGGGCGGATTGTGGAAAATTATTACCACCCTCTTTATTCTGCTGCAGCTTGGAGCGCGATGAACGTCCCTGGCTGCTGCCCACCATTACACACTGTTGTAAGTTCTCTTTAATGGTTTTCTGTTCTAAGGAAGTTCTGGTGTATTTGCGAGGAGTACTGGGAGAAGCCGATGTCTCTGCTCCACTCTGAGCTCTATGAGCTGCACTCTGCTGGGCTTGCTGTGGTTGTAATGGCTGGCTGGATTGGATCACGCTTCCAGAACTTGGACTGTACTGAGTGGTATTAGTAAGTTGCTGGACTGAATGAGCCCCACTCTGCGGGGTTTGCATTGACTGTAATGACTGGCTGGATTGAGTTGCACTTCCAGAGTCTGGACTGTGCTGAGCGATAATAACATGTCTCTGAACAGACTGAGCTGCACTGTGCTGGGCTTGCAATGGCTGGCTGGATTGGATCACGCTTCCAGAACTTGGACTGTACTGGGTGGTATTAGTATGTTCCTGGACTGAATGAGCCCCACTCTGAGGGGTTCTTTGAGTTGTACTTCCAGTGTTTGGACTGTGCTGAGCGATAATAACATGTCTCTGAACAGACTGAGCTGCACTGTGCTGGGCTTGCTGGGCCTGCAATGGCTGGCTGGACTGAGAACTCTTTTGCTGAATAACATCTCCAGACTTCCTCTTATCAGTATTATCGGTACTTTTCATACAAACATTTCCATGTCTACTCACAGTCTCTGCAAGTGTCTTCCCATTCCCAGAGCTCTGTCCTCCGGCTTCACCACCAACCACAGCTTCACCTGACAGTCCTTGTGTAGGCCGGAAAGCCTGGGACTCTCCTGAGAGAGATCCCCGCCCAGGGGAGCCCAACCCTGGGCTTGTACCAGACATCAGAGGAGCTCAGCACCACACAGACTTCAGCTGCTCCACAAGCAGCCACACCCTCTGCACAGTACTACTTCTCTTGTCCTGTATGTCGGGTGTAATTCTCGGTATCTGTTCTTGTTCTGTATGTATGGACTCTGCACAGTACTACTTCTCTTGTCCTGTATGTCGGGTGTAATTCTCGGTATCTGTTCTTATTCTGTATGTATGGACTCTGCACAGTACTACTTCTCTTGTCCTGTATGTCGGGTGTAATTCTCGGTATCTGTTCTTATTCTGTATGTATGGACTCTGCACAGTACTACTTCTCTTGTCCTGTATGTCGGGTGTAATTCTCAGTATCTGTTCTTATTCTGTATGTAATGAAGGAGAGGTCCCTCAAGCTGCACATCACTGTATCACAGGAGACATATGAGACAGTCTCAGCCTGGGCTCTGGTCAATGCGTTTTGCTCCGCCCTGGAGCTTAATTATGGTGATTCCAAACCAAGGAATCATGGGGGTGGTGATCCCCTTGCTTGTAATCCCCATCACCATAATTGAGCTCCTGGTGTGGAGGGAAACGCGTTGGAGGCGTGGCCCAGGCTGAGACGTCCACATACTTCTCCATTAGTGGATTTGCCGTGATGTGGGTCTTGAAGGACCTCTCCTTCATTCCATGGGTTTGTGTCAAGTCAATGGGTTGGTGGACGGCAGACATTGGATTCACAAGGGGCTTTTTGTGGAATAAATTTTTCTATAAAGGCTTGACTTTGGGTGTCTTTATTCCTAGGTAACTTTTTTGTGAATGATTAGGGGAACCCCTTACTCACAAAAGGGGGAAAGCTGGTATCTAAGGGCCCCCTTATTTTCAAAGAGGGGTTCCAGATTCCGATAAGCCCCCCAACAATAGACCCCCACTGACCAGGATTATGGGGAAGAGGCCCTTGCCCTCATTAACATGGGGACAAGGTCCTTTGCTAGTGCATGTGGCTTTTTATGGTTCAGGAGGTGAAAGGGACACAAGGGGGACACAAGGGGGACACAAGGGGACACAAGGGGACACAGGGAGACACAAGGGGACACAAGAGGGACACAAGGGGACACAAGGGGACACAAGGGGGACACATGCTCCTTTCCCCCTTTCCTGGCCAGCCAGGGGGCATGCTTGGATTAAGAATCTGGTATGGATTTTTAGAGGGACCTCACAGATTTTTTTTGTCTGTGGTACTCAAAGGGTCTGCTTTGCATTTTGAGCGGGACTTTCCATAAATGAGACAGCTTAAATTGGCAGTAAATGAAATTTTATTACCGGCTCACAGCACACAGACCCCTCCAAAGGTCCAACAAATATATCAGGGGATTTTTGGAGGAGTCTGTGTGCCATTTTTTAATAGAAGGCTTTTCTTTTCTTTATCCCCATTTTATTAGGATTTTTAGACATGTGCACTGCTGAAAAATTCTTTCGTTTTAATTTTTGTTTCATTCGTTTTTTCTTTTTTTTTCCGTAAATTAGTAAATTTGTCAATTCAAAATTTGGAAATTCGTAACTTCGAAATTCGTAAATTCAAAAATTCGTAAATTCGAAAATCAGAAAGTTCTGAAATTTGGAAATTCGTAAATTCGAAAATCCAAAAATTTTAAAATTCGAAAATAAGATTCGAAATAATAACTAACTAACTAACTAACTAATAATAACTAACTATTAAATTGTAGGTATTGGAATTTCCTTTCAAATTAGTGAACGTAACAAATACGAATTTATCCGAAGTTACAAATTATCAGAAATAACGAATGCCGCATCTAAACAAATGGAACGGAACAAATGAAAAACAAATAATAATACTAAAAAGTAATTTGTTATGTTCCCTTTGTTTAGATGCGGCATTCGTTATTTCTGATAATTTGTAACTTCGGATAAATTCGTATTCGTTACGTTCACTAACAGCCAAATTTGAAAGGAAATGTCAATATCTATAATTTAATAGGTTAGTTATAGTTAAGATATTATTAGTTATTATTTCAGATTTTCGGGTTTTCAAATTTTCAGATTTTCGAATTTCGACTTTAGGAATTTTCAGATTTTCTAATTACAAATTTTTGGATTTTCTAATTTTCGATTTTTGGAATTTCCGAATATTCGGAAAAATTTGTTAAACGGGTTTTCGTTAATTTGGATATTTCCGAATTAACAAATTTTTTAAAATTTGGAACGAAACAAATTGCACATGTCTAACGATTTTCCTCTTAGCCGTTATCTTTATCATCTCATAGATACATTTTGTCACAGTTATGTTATTTTACTTACTGTGTTCCCACCCTCCATCCTCCATCCTCCATCCTCCACCCTCCATCCTCCACCCTCCATCCTCCACCCTCCATCCTCCATCCTCCACCCTCCACCCTCCATCCTCCATCCTCCTCCCTCCACCCTCCATCCTCCACCCTCCACCCTCCACCCTCCATCCTCCACCCTCCACCCTCCACCCTCCATCCTCCACCCTCCATCCTCCACCCTCCACCCTCCACCCTCCATCCTCCACCCTCCACCCTCCACCCTCCATCCTCCACCCTCCACCCTCCACCCTCCACCCTCCATCCTCCACCCTCCATCCTCCACCCTCCATCCTCCACCCTCCATCCTCCATCCTCCATCCTCCACCCTCCATCCTCCACCCTCCACCCTCCACCCTCCATCCTCCACCCTCCACCCTCCACCCTCCACCCTCCACCCTCCACCCTCCATCCTCCACCCTCCACCCTCCACCCTCCACCCTCCATCCTCCACCCTCCATCCTCCACCCTCCACCCTCCACCCTCCATCCTCCACCCTCCACCCTCCACCCTCCACCCTCCATCCTCCACCCTCCACCCTCCACCCTCCACCCTCCATCCTCCACCCTCCATCCTCCACCCTCCACCCTCCATCCTCCACCCTCCATCCTCCATCCTCCATCCTCCACCCTCCATCCTCCACCCTCCAACCTCCATCCTCCACCCTCCACCCTCCACCCTCCATCCTCCACCCTCCACCCTCCACCCTCCACCCTCCACCCTCCACCCTCCACCCTCCATCCTCCACCCTCCATCCTCCACCCTCCACCCTCCATCCTCCACTCTCCATCCTCCACCCTCCATCCTCCACCCTCCACCCTCCATCCTCCACCCTGCACCCTCCATCCTCCACCCTCCACCCTCCATCCTCCACCCTCCACCCTCCATCCTCCATCCTCCACCCTCCATCCTCCACCCTCCACCCTCCATCCTCCATCCTCCACCCTCCATCCTCCACCCTCCAACCTCCATCCTCCACCCTCCACCCTCCACCCTCCATCCTCCACCCTCCACCCTCCACCCTCCACCCTCCACCCTCCATCCTCCACCCTCCATCCTCCACCCTCCATCCTCCACCCTCCATCCTCCACCCTCCATCCTCCACCCTCCACCCTCCATCCTCCACCCTGCACCCTCCATCCTCCACCCTCCACCCTCCATCCTCCACCCTCCACCCTCCATCCTCCATCCTCCACCCTCCATCCTCCACCCTCCATCCTCCACTCTCCATCCTCCACCCTCCATCCTCCACCCTCCACCCTCCATCCTCCACCCTGCACCCTCCATCCTCCACCCTCCACCCTCCATCCTCCACCCTCCACCCTCCATCCTCCACCCTCCACCCTCCATCCTCCACCCTCCACCCTCCATCCTCCATCCTCCACCCTCCATCCTCCAACCTCCATCCTCCACCCTCCACCCTCCACCCTCCATCCTCCACCCTCCACCCTCCACCCTCCATCCTCCATCCTCCACCCTCCATCCTCCACCCTCCATCCTCCACCCTCCATCCTCCACCCTCCATCCTGGCTTAGACATACTGATGGATCCTGCAATCCGCGGGTCATTTTCCTTATGAGAAAGTATCCCTCCCATACATTGGGGAAAAATACTGATTGGCTCCCCTGCAGATTGTGTAAGTTTTGCCCACTTACAAAGAAATGAAGGGTCTATAATTTTTATCAGAGGTGTATTTTATATGATAGAGACAGAATATCAACCAAAAATTCCAGAAAAAACACACAATACAAATGTTGTCCATATAAATGGAGTTGCAGTTCAGTGAGTAAAATAAGTATTTGATCCCCAAGCAAAACATGACTTAGTAGTTGGTGGAGAAACCCTTGTTGGCGATCACAGAGGTCAGATGTTTCTTGTAGTTGGTGATCAGGTTTGCACACATCTCAGGAGGGATTTTGGTCCACTCTTCTTTACAGATCTTCTCTAAATCCTTAAGGTTTCTTGGCTGTCTCTTGGCGACTCGAAGTTTCAGCTCCTCCATAAATTCTCTATAGGATTAAGGTCTGGAGACTAGCTAGGCCACTCCTTAACCTGCTTCTTCTTGAGCCACTCCTTTGTTTTGGGTCATTGTCATATTGGAAGTCCCATCTTCAGTGTTCTGGATGAGGGAAGAAGGTTCTCCTCCAAGATTTTACAATACATGGTCCCGTCCATTGGCCCCTTAATGTGGCAAAGTTGTCCTGAACCTTTATCAGAGAAACAGCCCCAAAGCATCATGTTTCCACCTCCGTGTGTGACTGTAGGGATGGTGTTCTTAGGGTCATAGTCAGCATTTTTCTTCCTCCAAACACGGCGAGACAAGCTTAATTTTGATCTCCTCTGACCACAGCACTTTCTCCCAGTCCTTCTCTGAATCCTTTAGATGTTTATTGGGATTCATGCATAGCATGAATCTATCCATGGCCACCGCGGCCACCCCCTCTTCATGTGTCCGGCCCCTTTCAGGGCACCGGGTGCATGAATTACAGCGGCAGGGGATTTTTTTAAGCACCTGATTAGATCCAGAGGCTCTAATAGGCTTCAAAATCGTGTGGGCTCAGGGTGCAGAGCATGCGACCGGAGCCTACCCAGGTGTGTTACAACAGCGAATGTCCTCAATCCGGCCAATCAGAAGCAGGTGTGAGACCCGTTTTCCGATTGGCCGAAAGGAGAAGACTCCTGATTGGCCGCGGAGGAGGATGGAGGAAACGGAAGCCGCTGCCGTGGAGAGCAGGAGAACGTGAGGCACCAGTGATCGAGAACAGGAGGCTGCCGGTTATGGAGAGCAGGAGAACGGGAGGCTGCCAGTGATGGAGAGCAGGAGAACGGGAGGCTGCCGGTGATGGAGAGCAGGAGAACAGAAGGCTGCCGGTTATGGAGAGCAGGAAAACGGGAGGCTGCCGGTTATGGAGAGCAGGAGAACGGGAGGCTGCCGGTTAGGGAGAGCAGGAGAACAGGAGGCTACCAGTGATGGAGAGCAGGAGAGCGGGAAGTTGCCGGTGATGGAGAGCAGGAGAGCGGGAAGTTGCCGGTGATGGAGAGCAGGAGAACGGGAAGTTGCCGGTGATGGGGAGCAGGAGAACGGGAAGTTGCCGGTGATGGAGAACGGGAGGCTGTCAATGATGGAGAACAGGAGAACGGGAGGCCGCTGCCACCGCTGAGCAGGGGGGAGCCACGGGTGATGGGATAAGTGCTAAAGAAACGACTGGGGAGGGGGGTGGCATACTGTTTGCCGCCCCCCCCCCCAATTTTTTTTTCACCAGCCGCCACTGGGAGAGGGGTCAACTCCATAAATAATGGCCATGGTTTTAGAGTGGGATGTCCAAGAAACCCATGTAGGTGTGATGTTCAGGTGTCCACAAACATTTCCATATACATGGTGTGGATTTTTTTCAGTAGAGGAAACATTCACAGCCAGGACTGCAGGAGGATACATTTCTATTCTTTACCATAATCCTCTGTTATTGGGAACTTGGTTCTGCTCTACCATGGGGCACTGCCCATACAGAAGTAGGCAGATCCCTTCCCTGCAGGTTCTAAGGATTGTTTTCCTTTCCATCCCTTTGTTGATAATGTTCTCAGCCTCTCGTTATTCTATCTCAACCACAAGACGTTTTACTGAACCGCAGTGTTAAGTCTTATGAAGGAGATGATGACATCAGCGGAGGGCTCAGCTCCATCACATTTATAAATGGAAAATCCCACAATAAAGACAAAACACTCTCTGTCCACCATAATGCTGCACTTTAGACATCGCAAACATTGTTAAATATCTCTTATCCTAATTAAATAAAAGATCCTTTAAATTATTCATGCAAAACAAATAACAGGAAGGACAAACAAACTTTTTTTTGCTGTATTTGTTTCTGTTATTCATCATTTATAATGAAATAGACATGAATGCTGAGTCTTCCGGTATTTAGGTGTAGCACACAGGGCAGCCATCACAAATTTTTGGGGCCCGTTACATAGCTTTAGGCCTGCCCCCCCCCGCCTGATCACCAACATTCCCCAGGACTTGCCCACGGGCCATCCCACCGAATCCACGCAGCGGCCACCTCGCCTGTACGCACTCAGCCCCCCTCAAGCCTGTATATATGTCAGCCCCCCTCACACCTCTGTATATGTCACCCCCCCACCTGTATATATGTCAGCCCCCCTCATACCTGTGTGTATATATATGTCAGCCCCCCCACACCTGTATATATGCCAGCCCTCCCACCTGTATATATGCCAGCCCCCTCCCACCTGTATATACGCCAGCCCCCCCACACACACCTGTATATATGCCAGCCCCCCTCACACCTGTATATATGTCAGCCCCCCTCACACCTGTATATATGTCAACCCCCCTCACACCTGTATATATGTCACCCCCACCTGTATATATGTCAGCCCCCTCACACCTGTATATATGTCAGCCCCCCCCCACACACACACACCTGTATTTATGCCAGCCCCCTCACACCTGTATATATGTCAGCCCCCCCTCACACACCTGTATATTTGTCAGCCCCCCTCAAACTTGTATATATATCAGCCCCCTCACACCTATATATATGTCAGCCCCCCCACACCTGTATATATGTCAGCCCCCCCTCACACACCTGTATATATGTCAGCCCCCCTCACACCTGTATATATGTCAGCCCCCCCTTACACCTGTATATATATCAGCCCCCCTCACAGCTGTATATATGTCAGCGCCCCCTCACACCTGTATATATGTCACCCCCCTCACACACCTGTATATATGTCAGCCCCCCTCACACCTGTATATATGTCAGCCCCCTCACACCTGTATATATGTCATCCCCCCTCACACCTGTATATATGTCAGCCCCCCTCACACCTGTATATATGTCAGCCCCCCTCACACCTGTATATATGTCACCCCCCCTCACACCTGTATATATGTCAGCCCCCCTCACACCTGTATATATGTCAGCCCCCCTCCCACCTGTATATATGCCAGTCCCCCTCACACCTGTATATATGTTAGCCCCCCTCACACACACACCTGTATATATGTCAGCCCCCCCTCAAGCCTGCATATATGTCAGCCCCCCCTCACACCTGTATTTATGTCAGCCCCCCTCACACCTGTATATATGCCAGCCCCCCTCACACCTGTATATATGTCAGCCCCCCTCACACCTGTATATATGTCAGCCCCCCTCACACTTGTATATATGCCAGCCCTCCCCCACACCTGTATATATGTCAGCCCCCCTCACACCTGTATATATGTCAGCCCCCCTTCACACCTGTATATATGACAGCCCCCCCACACACCTGTATATATGTCAGCCCCCCCACACACCTGTATATATGTCACCCCCCTCACACCTGTATATATGCCAGCCCCCTCACACCTGTATATATGCCAGTCCCCCTCACACCTTTATATATGTCAGCCCTCCCACACACCTGTATATATGTCAGCCCTCCCCCCACACACCTGTATATATGCCAGCCCCCCTCACACCTGTATATATGCCAGCCCACCTCACACCTGTATATATGTCAGCCCCCCTCACACCTGAATATATGCCAGCCCACCTCACACCTGTATATATGTCAACCCCCCTCACACCTGTATATATGTCACCCCCACCTGTATATATGTCAGCCCCCTCACACCTGTATATATGTCAGCCCCCCCCCCACACACACACACCTGTATTTATGCCAGCCCCCTCACACCTGTATATATGTCAGCCCCCCCTCACACACCTGTATATTTGTCAGCCCCCCTCAAACTTGTATATATATCAGCCCCCTCACACCTGTATATATGTCAGCCCCCCCACACCTGTATATATGTCAGCCCCCCCTCACACACCTGTATATATGTCAGCCCCCCTCACACCTGTATATATGTCAGCCCCCCCTTACACCTGTATATATATCAGCCCCCCTCACAGCTGTATATATGTCAGCGCCCCCTCACACCTGTATATATGTCACCCCCCTCACACACCTGTATATATGTCAGCCCCCCTCACACCTGTATATATGTCAGCCCCCTCACACCTGTATATATGTCATCCCCCCTCACACCTGTATATATGTCAGCCCCCCTCACACCTGTATATATGTCAGCCCCCCTCACACCTGTATATATGTCACCCCCCCTCACACCTGTATATATGTCAGCCCCCCTCACACCTGTATATATGTCAGCCCCCCTCCCACCTGTATATATGCCAGTCCCCCTCACACCTGTATATATGTTAGCCCCCCTCACACACACACCTGTATATATGTCAGCCCCCCCTCAAGCCTGCATATATGTCAGCCCCCCCTCACACCTGTATTTATGTCAGCCCCCCTCACACCTGTATATATGCCAGCCCCCCTCACACCTGTATATATGTCAGCCCCCCTCACACCTGTATATATGTCAGCCCCCCTCACACTTGTATATATGCCAGCCCTCCCCCACACCTGTATATATGTCAGCCCCCCTCACACCTGTATATATGTCAGCCCCCCTTCACACCTGTATATATGACAGCCCCCCCACACACCTGTATATATGTCAGCCCCCCCACACACCTGTATATATGTCACCCCCCTCACACCTGTATATATGCCAGCCCCCTCACACCTGTATATATGCCAGTCCCCCTCACACCTTTATATATGTCAGCCCTCCCACACACCTGTATATATGTCAGCCCTCCCCCCACACACCTGTATATATGCCAGCCCCCCTCACACCTGTATATATGCCAGCCCACCTCACACCTGTATATATGTCAGCCCCCCTCACACCTGAATATATGCCAGCCCACCTCACACCTGTATATTTGTCAGCCCTTCCACCCCCACCTGCTTATATATGTCATCCCCACACATACACAAATCTGTAAACACACAAGCCTCTGGCCCCTTCCTGTACACAATCAGCCCCCCTCCCTTTCCTTTACAGCCCCTACTTGTAAAGGAAATCTTCCTACGTAGTCCCAGCTCGTTTTCACAAAGTTGATATGTTGCTGACACAGAGGAGCACAGTACAGGCAGATCACATGAGGGGGTGCACATGCACATAGTAGCCGGAGGTGGCACTAAAGAGCTTGATGTCTGAGCTCAATGACACAGAGAGCAGCAGAAGCTATGAGATAGTTTCTGTTGTGCACAACACGGCTCCCCTTCACCCATCCTGCCTTCTTCTGGCCCAGGCGGGCCCCTTACGGTTGTATCGGCTGTACCCCACTGATTGCGGCCCTGGTAGCACATGGCTAACCACTTATTGATGGGAATGCTGCAATGCTTGGTTAGCTGTGCTGGCATTGTCTGCCCACCAAATATTTATCATGAAAAATGGGGGGAAGGGGAAATGTAGGCAGAAGCAAATGCACATGTAGGCTATGTTAGCTGCTCGGGAACCATTAGCCGGTACAATTCCCAACTTTGTTAATGTGGACCCCCACTCCCAGAGGGAGCCAATGTACCACGGGTTCTCATAAGACAAAATATAAGCACCATCATCTTCCCCCCCTCCTGTAGACCGTCCAGAGGCCTACCTTACCTACAATTTTCCAGGTATAGGCCACAGAACCCAATAAAGTGAGTCCAGTTCAGCAATTTGCATCTTATTTTCTTTTACTGAATAACAAGAGAAGTTCAGACATCTTCAGTACAACCACCGTCCAAAGCCAAACACAATCAGCCCCCAGGTTTCCAGTCATAATACAGGTGATGTTTCCCTCTTGCCCTGTCATGGGGATGAATCGCAGCTTCTGTTACCCTGAATAAGCAAAGGGAAGAAGTTGGGTTTTCAGGATGATCCTCATCCGGGGAAATCTCTCTTTCCAAGTTGCCTATATCAGGCACAGAGAAAGCCCCAAGCTTCCCACAAGGGCTGTCATAAACTGGAGTCTCGGAGACCAGTAGCTATAGCGGCAGAGAGGCACCCACCAACCAGCTGGATAAGTACAGTAGCAGGTCACCCAGGTGGATGACATGAGCTTTCCTGAGGAAATACTAACCAGCGTTCACCAGAGCTTGTGATGGTGGAGATGGTTTTTGCTGCATGTTAGTACCAGATCGCAGTCCTTAGGATCGCCCCGCCAGGAGGTGAGCAAGTCGGGTCTGGTAGCAGATATAGTAAGTAGGGATCAAGCAGAAGTGTAGAGCCAAAAGTCGGTAACGAGTGGTGCAGGTTGGGCTCAAGCAAAAGCGTAGTCAAGGAACAAGCCAAAGGTCGATAATGAGCGGTAATGGAGATACAGACGACAGCAGGATGGTAAGGAGCAAGCTGTCGGCTGGAGAGAGCACAATAATCTGGCAAAAAGGAAGTTCAAAGGTATGGCTTAAACAGGAAGTTCATGGGAGGAGCAAAGAGTTCAAGGTTTACCAGAAAAAGATAGAAAGTACATTTGTCCAAGGGATCAAGCAGGGAGCTGTTCAGCATCTCAGGTGACTCAGGAAGAAATGGTACTGTTGGATGCAGCAGAGGTCCTGGGTTCAGACCCATGTCCTGACAGATACTAACCCAGCTGGTGTGCTAACAAATTAAAAAGGAAAAACATAGTGCTCTCTGTATTTTAAAATCAGCCGCGGCTTGTTATGACATCATTATGCCATGGTTGGAGTCCTTAATGACCCTGTCAATGCCTAGCCAATGGGAAGTGTCCATGTCACCAGGCAGCAGTGACATGAACACCCAAAGACTATTTAGCAAGCCAAGGAAACTGTGGATATCCTCTGGGGTGTAGAGGTCACCTACCCAGGAACCAGACCATTTAGCAAGCCAAGGAGACTGGTGAGATCCTCTGGGGTGTAGAGAGGCCACCTTCTTGGGAACCAGACAATTTACCAAGCCAAGGAGCCTGTGGAGATCCTCTGGGGTGCAGAGGCCACCTACTGGGGAACCAGATCATTTAGCAAGAAAAGGAGACTGTGCTGATCCTCTGGGGTGTAGAAGCCAACTACCCAGGAACCAGACCATTTACCAAGGCAAGGAGCCTGTGGAGATCCTCTGGAGTGCAGAGGCCACCTACTGGAGAACCAGATCATTTAGCAAGAAAAGGAGATTGTGCTGATCCTCTGGGGTGTAGAGGCCACCTACCCGGGAAGCAGACCATTTACCAAGTCAAGGAGACTGAGCAGATTCTATGAAGTGTAGAAGCCACCTGCTTGGGAACCAGATAATTTACCAAGCCAAGGAGACCATGGAGATCCTCTGAGGTATAGAGGCCACCTACATGGGAACCATATCATTTAGCAAGATAATGAGACTATGGAGATCCTCTGCGGTGTAGGGGCCACCTACCTGGGAACCAGATCATTTAGCAAGTCGATGAGACTGTGGAGATCCTCTGGGGTGTAGAGGCCACCTACCTGGGAACCAGATGATTGGGGTGTAAAGGCCACCTAGAGGAACAAGATCATTGACATCAACATCAGTACTTTAAGATAGCAATACCAAAAGGTTGACCTTACTGGTCCACCGCTATTTTTTCACTATCCTCAACTTGACCTTTTATAATGGCAGCAACAAGGAAGCCTGGTGAGCAAACAACTTTTAGATTTTAGGTTTGCTTTAAATTAATTGATTTGACCTTTTGACTTCAATACCTTTTTAATCTTTAGAAGATGGAGCACATCACCCAACATATCTACTGGATTTCTTTTTTGCGGTTGTGAAGTCAAAAATTGGCTGAAAGTTTCTAAGACATTTTATTTTTAATTTTTTTTTTTAACTTAAAACTTTGTTTCTGCAACCTTGTCCATCAGGAAGACCACTGAGGAAGTTGCAAGGTCACCATTTTTTTATTTTTTTTGAGGACCTTGCTCATCATAATGAAAAAAAAAAAAATGCCAAGAAACCATATTTGTTTACCTCTGATCATTATCAAATACATTATTTATTTACCAGCCAATCCTTATTTTTCGCCCTTTTTCTACTTTATCGTTAGGGATAAATCAAATGCCTGACACAACAAACCTGTCCGCTGTTTGTTTTATGTGGCCTGGGACCCCGAGGTAAATAAAATTTCACCTTTCCACAGAATATTTTTGTTTTATCTCGTGGCCTTGTTTTTAACGGCAAGTTTTCCAACAAGCAATTTGTCATTATTATTACATAAATTGACAGCTCCTCTGCTGGTTTTTTCGCTTGGTCTGGCTTCCCTTATTTTTTTTTTTTTTTTTTAATGAAATCAAGAGACGTCATGTCCGCGGAGATCCATCAATTATTTAAAGGTCTCAGTAATTTGTGAGCTTTGTAATTGAAATGGCTTTGATTATAATAAAGATACTAAGGAGTACAGACATGGTCAGCAATCAGAATTCTGGGTATTTTTTTTTTTTTTTCTGGGAAGCATCTTGTAAATAAAATACACGGTTATGTTTTTTTTTATCATGTTTTATTTATCGAGACTGATAAACATTGAAACGCTTTTTATAAAAAGAAAAATAATTTTCTAAATAAAACTGCCATTTAAAAAAAATTAAATTGTTATCATTTTATTACCGTCATGAATATTAGTGAAACGTTTACAATCTCCTCGCAGTACATATGCCATCAACTATATTCTCATTTACTTTTTTATTTTATACGACGGTCGATTTTCCCAAACCATCTGTTTCACTCCCAGACCATAAGAAGCATCTTCGAAATTTAGTTCACTCACATACGATCCTCGCCCCGAGGCTTTTAGAGAAACGCTTGCTGTCTTTTTTTTAATTTTTTTTTTTTTGGTCTTTTTCTTTTTTTTTGTTCATGTCTGGCATTTTTGTAAATGTCACACGGGAAATATTTGCTTACATGCATTAAAAAATAGTTTCCTAGCGACTCGTTTGTCTTTCTTGCTATGTTTATCTAATGAAGTTTTTTTTTATTATTATTTATTTATTTTTATTTTTAAAGGCAACCAACGACTAAATAAATAAATAAACAGACCTTAACATTATTAAGGGATTGTTAAGAAAAAAAAAATATTGATCACTAAGGTATATGTACAATTATGCCTGAAGCAGAAGAAATGTTATATATATTTTTTCAGATATTAGACTTTTTTATCTGCTATGATCAAAAGAAAATGTTGGCTTAAAAAAAAAAAAAAAAAAAGTTCTTAATAATAGATTGAGTACAATTAGTAAGAAACACAAATTTCTTTTGATTTCAAGAAAACACAAATTCCTACATACTTACTGAACCTGAATTAAGCACCATATTTCACTTTTAAAAAAATAGTTTAATTGCCAAGTATGTAAAATGTGATAAAGTAAAAAAATATTAAAAATGTATTCCAGTGTATTGCACTTAATTAAATAACTGCAAATGTGTCTCACGGCCTGAAAAGGTCAAAAATGCCTTTTGCTATTTTTTTTTTCAATATAGTATAATGCATTTTGTGGGATTTTAATAGATTTCTAAAAGAATGTATTATAGTATACTATACAGTGGGGGGGAAATAATTATTTGATCCTCTGAAAATTGTGTAAGTTTTGCCCACTTACAAAGAAATGAAGGGTCTATCATTTTTATCATAGGTGTATTTTATATGATAGAGACAGAATATCAACCAAAAATCCAGAAAAAAACACACAATACAAATGTTATAAATGGAGTTGCAGTTCAGTGAGTAAAATAAGTATTTGATCCCCTTCACAAAACATGACTTAGTAGTTGGTGGAGAAACCCTTGTTGGCGATCACAGAGGTCAGACGTTTCTTGTAGGTGGTGATCAGGTTTCTACACATCTCAGGAGGGATTTTGGTCCACTCTTCTTTACAGATCTTCTCTAAATACTTCAGGTTTCTTGGCTGTCACTTGGCAACTCAAAGTTTCAGCTCCTCCATAAATTTTCTATGGGAATAAGGTCTGGAGACTGACTAGGCCACTCCCCGACCTTAATGTGCTTCCTCTTGAGCCACTCCTTTGTTGCCTTGGTGGTATGTTTTGGGTCATTGTCATGCTGGAAGACCCATCCATGACCCATCTTCAGTGTTCTGGATGAGGGAAGAAGGTTCTCCTCCAAGATTTTACAGTACGTGGCCCCGTCCATTGGCCCCTCAATGTTTAATGGGAAGTGTTTAGGACTTTGAGTGAGGCATGGGGCGGTGCCTCCATCCCAGGCACAAGAGAGAGGGGGGGGGACATTGGGACTTTGAATGAGACAGTGGACAGGTTGGCCTCAATGGGGCAAAGTTGGCCTGGACCTTTAGCAGAGAAACAGCCCCAAAGCATCATGTTTCCACCTCCGTGTGTGACTGTAGGGATGGATGATGTTCTTAGGGTCATAGTCAGCATCTTTCTTCCTCCAAACATGGCGAGTCGAGTTAATGCCAAAGAGCTCAATTTTGGTCTCATCTGACCACAGCACTTTCTCCCCAATCCTTCTCTGAATCATTTAGATGTTCATTGGCATGACTGTCTGTGTTTGGAGGAAGAAAAATTCTGACTATGACCCCAAAAACACCATCCCTACAGTCACACACGGAGGTGGAAACATGATGCTTTGGGGCTGTTTCTCTGCTAAAGGTGCAGGCCGACTTTGCCGCATTGAGGGGCCAATGGATGGGACCATGTGTTGTAAGATCTTGGATGAGAACCTTCTTCCCATCAGAACACTAAAGATGGGTCATGGATGGGTTTTCCAGCATGACAATGACCCACAACATACTGCCAAGGCAACAAAGGAGTGGCTCAAGAAGAAGCACATTAAGATCATGGAGTGGCCTAGCCAGTCTCCAGACCTTAATCCTATAGAACATTTATGGAGGGAGCGGAAACTTCTTTAAAGGACCAGGATCTGTATTTTTTTTTTGGGGGGGGGGGGTTAACAAACACTTTAAGGGTTTAGAGAAGATCTGTAAAGAAGAGTGGACCAACTCTTATTCCCCGTACACACGGTCGGACATTGATCGGACATTCCGACAACAAAACCCTAGGATTTTTTCCGACGGATGTTGGCTCAAACTTGTCTTGCATACACACGGTCACACAAAGTTGTCGGAAAATGTGATTGTTCTGAACGCGGTGAGGTAAAACACGTACGTCGGGACTATAAACGGGGCAGTGGCCAATAGCTTTCATCTCTTTATTTATTCTGAACATGCGTGGCACTTTGTGCGTCGGATTTGTGTACACACGATCGGAAATTCCGACAACGGATTTTATTGTCGGAAAATTTTATAGCCTGCTCTCAAACTTTGTGTGTCAGAAAATCCGATGGAAAATGTGTGATGGAGCCCACACACGGTCGGAATTTCCGACAACAAGGTCCTATCACACATTTTTCGTCAGAAAATCTGACCGTGTGTACGGGGCATTATAGTCTGAACTGCAACTCCATTTATAACATTTGTATTGTGTGTTTTTTTCTGGGTTTTTGGTTGATATTCTGTCTCTGTCATATAAAATACACCTATGATAAAAATAATAGACCCTTCATTTCTATGTAATTGGGCAAAACTTACACAATCTGCAGGGGAGCAAATCATTAGTTTCCCCCACTGAATTATATTATATTAGATCATATTATATCCAATCAGAATTTAATGTACTTACGGTAGTTTGTTGCAATTTTCCCCAAATTTTTTCTTAGGTACTGATAGAAGTCCTGGATTTTCAGGTAGCAACATTTGCGTCAATAAGAAACAGTTGTTAAATCTTTCTTTTTGTATTCCAGTGCATGACGATTAATTAAATAACTTAAAAAATGTCTCACAGCCTGAAAAAATCAAAAATGCCTTCTGCTATTTTTTTTCTATATAGTATGATGCATTTTAGGGAATTTTAATATATTGCTAAAATAATGTCTTATATTATATTAAATTATATTATATTATATCCAATAAAAATGTATTGTAGTTTGTTGCAATTTTTTCCTAGGTATTGATAGAAGTGCTGGTTTTTTAGGTAGCAGCATGTGCGTCAATAAGAAACAGTTATTAAATCTTTCTTTTTTTTAATTCCAGTGCATGACGATGAATTAAATAACTTTGAAAATGTCTCACAGCCTGAAAAGATCAAAAATGCCTTCTGCTTTTTTGTTCTCTTTATAGTTTAATGCATCTTAAGGGAATTTTAAGAGTTTACTAAAAATAATGTCTTATATTATAATAAATGATATCATATTATATCCAAACAGAAATAAATGTAGTCAGTTTGTTGCAATTTTTTTGTTTGAAACTTTTTCTTAGGTACTGATAGAAGTCCTGGATTTTCAGGTAGCAGCATATGTGTCAATAAGAAACAGTTATTAAATCTGTCTTTTTATATTCCAGTGTATGACAATTAATTAAATGACTTAAAAAATGGTTCACAGCCTGAAAAGTTCACAAATGCCTTCTGCTATTTTTTTTCTGTATAGTATAATGCATTTTATGGAATTTTAATGGGGTACTAAAATAATGTATTATATTATTTTATATATTTTAATGTATTTTGTATTTTTTTTTTTTGTATATTGTATGTATATTGTATTATAATATAATATTATATTATATTATGTTATATTATATTATAAAATATAATATAATATAATATAATATAAATTATATTATATTTTATATTATATATTATTTTATTGTATTATATTATATCTAATCAGAATTGAATTGTAGTCAGTTTTTTCCCAAACTTTTTCTTAGATACTGATAGAAGTCTTGGATTTTCAGGTAGCAGCATGCGTGTCAATTAGTAACAGTTATTCAATTTTTTCTTCTCCACCCCCCACCAATCAGACTGTGGAAGGGGGTGGGCACTGCATCCCTAAACATGAACACTAGGGGGCAACAGTCACAACCGATTTCCCTAAAAGTCGGTTACGCTCCCCCCAGTTCTCGGAGGGCAGCCGGGGAAATGTTAAGCAAACCTGTGAATAACACTTAGAATTCCACCAGGAATATCAGTCAAATTGATTCAGAGTCTCTCAGCAAGCCAACACTAATTAATCTTGACATAATTAAAAACAAAACAACCATGACTAATGAATCAATTAAATGGTTATTAATTTGAATTTATTTAATTTAGAGGCATGGGGAAAATAATCCAATTTAAAAAGAAAGTGAAGCCATACAACATCTGAGGGGTTTTCAGATTTAAATAAGAATACGCAACGTCTAATAATTTCATAGAATTGGAATGGTGAAGTATTACAAAATGTAACAATTTGCAAAAGTCTACAATTTAAATAGAGTTTTTTTTTTGTTTTGTTTTTTTATAAAGTTGTTATAAAGTTATTCTTCATAGTTTTGAAGTGGCTCCATTATATAATCCATCCAGCTGGTCCATTGGTCAGGATACGGGGTACTGGCATTTAGCAGTAAGTGATTACCGGGAGAATCATTTTTTACAAATGTAAAGGCCGATGTGTGCAAAGTCCAACCTGAGTTGGAAAATTCTAGGAGCATAAATGTGGCAATGAGGCCAACATTTAGTGAAATTCTGTTTTTATTAAAAATCATCAAGCTTAAGATAAAATCTGTGACAGACCTAACCAAGATAGGGGCTTGTGGAGAGGACTAGGAGCAAGACTCTTACCCACTGACTATGGCCCAGGGAGAGAGCAGATCAATCTCTAATGATGGACCACACACTTTTCTCACCACACCCATTGGCCCTTATACACCTGCTGGCCATGCAGAGTATTATGAGTTTTAAAAAATTCTCCCGAGTGAGTCAACAGGACCTCAAATCTCAAACCAGCGCGGGAATCGCTTCTAACTCATGGTAGTGGTGAAACCGAACCTCCTTCATATTGGTCACGAAGCCTTGTCTTCAGATACAGAACTACTAGATTTATATCCATTGGTCAGCAATTGCAGAACCTTTCAATTTTGGCTCTCATTTTGAAACCTATCAGCAGATCAGAGCAAAAGGGTCCTTGAAATATTTTCAGGACAAAAAGTAGGTAGGATTTTGTGACAGACCTAACCAAGATAAGGGCTTCTGGAGAGGACTAGGAGCAAGCCTCTTACCCACTGACTATGGCCCAGGGAGGCAGTAGGGAACAGATACACAAAGATATATTTAGCATCTATCCAAAATAAAAATTGTTTTATTTGATGCAATTGAAGGTTTTTATACACGTGATTAAGTAGGTCACATTAATGTTACAATTGTACTTGTATGGTAACAAAGGGGCGTAACATAGGCAGGCTAATTCTAATCAGGACTCAAAATAATGCAAAAATGTAATGAAAACATGATTAGTCCCCTGTGCACAGTGAGTGCAATACATAGGAAATCCATACAACATAGAATAACATTTTATACAGAATTTACAATTTCCTCAACAGTGATCTTTTTTATTGGGGATTTTTTTTTTAGTCTTTTATTTTATTTGGTGTTTTTTTATTTCAGTGGCCACTTTTAGCTGTTTTTTTATTTAATGGGCTTTTGTTTCAGGGGGTGTTTTTTTTTTTTTTTGGTGGCATATTTATTTTATTTTATGTTGATAGGGATTTAACTTGGTATTAAAGCCTTGTTTTTTTTTCCCCACAAAAATAAAAAACATGTTATACTTACCGGGCTCTGTAATGGTTTTGCACAGAGCAGCTCAGATCCTCCACTTCTCAAGTCCTTCGCCGGCGCTCCTGGCTCCTCCCTCCTCCCTCCTGCCAGGTGCTCCCATATAGCAAGAAGCCTGCTCTGGCAGCACACACGGAGACGGGGCTCGACCCCCACCCCCTCCATCTGCTGATTGGCTTACTGGCTGTGATTGACAAAAGCCAGTCAGGAGTGTGGGTCTTTACAAATATTTTTTTTCTAATTTTTCGGTCTTTTTTTTGTTTTTTATAAGCGGTGGTTATATACCCCCAAAAGAGAGCTCTATTTGTGTGGAAAAAAATGATAAAAATGAAATTTGGGTACAGTGTTGCATGACCGCCCAATTCTCATTCAAAGTGCGACAGCGCTGAAAGCTGAAAATTGGTCTGGGCAGAAAGGGGGTAAAAGTGGCAGTTATTGAAGCAGGTTAAGCTGTATTTTGTTGGCAAGATGCCAATACATCATTTGAAAGGAAAAAAAAATACTACCTCACATTACCTAATCACATTGCGGCACCCCCCTATCCGCTTGGATAAAATAAAGGTTTGGCATACACCAGTTAGGCCTATTATCCCGGGTTAAACAGCTGCTGGCCAATTGTACAATGCTGTATGCTCTGCCATGTTTTAATCCTTGTAGTAAAACCCCAGTATGTGTTCTTTGTCTGTATTTTTGTACCTTACAACTTCATGTGCACTTTATGATATACCAATTCCACTGCAAGGACGTCTTGATATGTAAAGCAATTATTCAATGTTTTCAGCAAAGATATGCACTGAAAAAAGGAGTTTAAAAAGTTTAATCACTTCCAGGCCGCCTGCCGTCGTTATACGTTGAATACCGTTGTTATGGTCATCTCTGGCGCTTACCGGAGCCATCGGTAGCGGCGGAGACGATCCGATCCTTTCCCCTCAGAGGCATGAAGTCAAGTGAGGGAATGATGGCCCCCCACTCGGCTCCATAAGATTGGATGACGGAAGTGATGTCAAATGTCACTTCCACCAAGGGTATTAAAGGGGGAATTTTTTTTTTTTTTAAACTTTTTTAAATTTAATTTTTATTGCATTTAAGCGTAAATGTGAGATCTGAGGTCTCACATTAAAGAGGTCCTTTCATGCTTTTTTTATATTACAAGAGATGTTTATGTTCCTTGTAATAGGAATAAAAGTGATCCAATTTTTTTTTTTAAAGGGACCGTGGCTTAGGGCGGGATGAGGGCAAGGGGAAGGTGGGAGGGTATGGGGGTAAATAGATACCTGTCGTCCTACTGTACCATATGAAATCATCTGCTGGACAAAATTTTGTAGATCTAGTGGGAGCGAGGGGGGACCGGTTGAAGGATACAAGGCCCCTTTCTCCGCAGAGTATGTCTACATGAAGTTGAGGATGTCTTTAATGGTGTATGTAAACTAAGAAATGTTAATAAAGATTATTTAAGAAAAAAAAAAAAAGTAAAATAAATGAGTAAAAAAAAAACAATGTAAAGCGCCTCATCCCGATGTGCTCACGCGCCCGCATATGTAAACGGTGTTCAAACCACACATGTGAGGTATCGCTGCGATCGTTAGAGCGAGAGCAATAATTCTAACGCTAGGCCTCCTCTGTAACTCTAAACTGGTAACCTGTAGAAATTTTTATACTTCGCGTATTGAGATTTCTAAGGGTCAAAGTTTTTTGCCATTCCACAAGCGGGGGCGCAATTTTGAAGCGTGACATGTTGGGTATAAATTTACTCGGCATAACATTATCTTTCACAATATATAAAAAATTGGGCTAACTTTACTGTTTCCTTATTCTGTAATTAAAAAAAAAAATACCCAACAAATTGCGTTTGTAAGACAGCTGCGCAAATACGGTTTTGACATAAAGTATTGCAACGACCGCTATTTTATTCTCTAGGGTGTCTGAAAAAAAATATATAATGTTTGGGGTTTCTGAGTAATTTTCTAGCAAAAAAAATGATTTTAATTTGTAAACACCAAGTGTAAAAAATAGGCCCGGTCCTTAAGTGGTTAAAAAAAAATAAACTTTTGAATTTGATGGCACATTTTCCCCTTATTGTGTCATTTCAGGTGGATGGAATTCTGTGTTTGACGGAAATCCTTACCGACGACTCTCATTCTGAGGCAACCAAGGCGGAGGTTGCGGCGGTGATTGCGCAGATCACGTCTCCTCACCTGACCTTCACGCAGCACCTCAGCAGTTTCCTGGAAAACATGGAGGAGATCGTCACCGCCCTGCTGAGTAAGTGCGCCGCGCATCCTTCTTGTGCAACGTCAGTTTTTTAGCAGAAAATGGGACCTTTGGAAAGTTACAGAGATGTAGAAATGAATCACCAGAAATGTAAATGATATAATGGGAGGCTCTCTCTAGAACTTACATAGTTAGGTTAAAAAAAAAGACATAAGTCCATCTGGTTTAAAAATAAATAGATAAAATGAATAAAAAGAAAACCTCCATATACACAATACTATACCCACAGCTGATCCAGAGGAAGGCAAAAAAAAACCCCCTATGAAGCATGGTCCAGTTTGCTTCACCAGGGGAAATAATTCCTCTCAGATCTCCCAGGAGAACTTCATAAATTGGAACACATCAATTGTGTAACAGGTAAAGAGGTTCTTCGGGGGAGGGTCAAAATGACCATTCCCTTTGGTGGTGGTGTGATGCTCCAACTTGTTACAGATGTTTTTTTAAATGAACTCAATGAGCTACTTAAAAGAAGTTTGCTAAGAAAAATATTTATCTTTTCATTCTTTTTTTTTTTTTTTTTTTTTGGTAGGGGAGGAGGGTCGCACTTGGGGTAATTTAGATTATTTGATTTAGTGTTCTCTGTTTCTGATTTACTTTTCTTTTTGTTTATTTTTAATCATTATTATTATTATTTTTAATTTCAAACAAGATTTATTGAGAATACATACAAAAAATATGTCAAGCATATTGTTATACAATCATGTGCTGCAGCAAACAGTTGGATAAATGTAACAGCTACAACAGTTAGCAATCACAATTTTTATCATGTCACATTAATTGTTTAACTTTTCTTTTTTTCTGTATTTTTTTTTTTTTAAAGAGAAATGCCGCGTACACACGACCGTTTTTTCCAGCGGAATAAACTCTGAAGGTTTTTCCGACGGAGTTCTGACGGAATTCCGCTGAAACTGTCTTGTGTACACACGATCCGACCGTCCAGAACGCGGTGACGTACAACATGTACGATGGGACTAGAAAAAGGAAGTTCAATTGCCAGTAGCCAATAGCTTCCGTCTCGTACTTGCTTCAGAGCATGCGTCGTTTTTGGTCCGTCGGAACAGCATACAGACGAGTGGATTTCCCGAAATTGGTTCCGCTGGAAATATTTAGAACATGTTCTATTTCTACGTTCCTCAGAATTAAAAAAAAAAAAAAAAAAAGTCCGATGAGGCATACACACGATCGAATATACGATGAAAAGCTTCCGTCACTTTTTCTGTCAGACATTCCGCTCGTGTGTACGCGGCATAAGGGTTGGAGTTAGGGTAATTTATTTGATTTGATTTAGTTTTCTTTGTGTCTGTGTGTTTTACTTCCTTTTTGTCAATTTTATCATTATTTTTATATTGTCACTTTAGTTAACTTTTTTTTTTCTGTAAAATCTTTTTTTTTATTTTTTTGGAGGGAAGGGGGTTGCATTCAAGGTAATTTAGTTTACTTTGTTTTTTTTTTTACATTTGTTTTTTTTCCTCATTTTTGTCTATTTTATTATTATTTTTATATTGTCACTTTAATTAACTTTCTTTTTTTTTCTGTAAAATCTTTTATTTTATTTTTTTTTTCGAGGGAAGGGGGTTGCATTCAGGGTAATTTAGTTTATTTGATCTACTGCTTTTTGCGTTTGTTTTTTCTTCCCTTTTGTCTAGCTTATCATTATTTTTATATTGTCACTTTAAATGTTTAATTTTCTTTTTTTTTCTGCAAAAAAAAAAAAAAGAAATGTCAAATAAAATGATGAAGTCAATGAGGGGCCATTTTTTTTTTTAGCAGAGAATGGGTACAGGATAGTTGAAGGGAGCTTTTGTATTCCTTGGGAAGTGTTCAAAGTTGATTGTATAAATCATTAAAAAAAATATTCCAGAGATTTTCACCATAATGGCCCCATTTTGCCAAACTCTCCTGATTTTCCCCAAAATTTGGGGGTAATTAAAACTCTGAATTTTGCTCATCACTACCTGGCACATGGAATATTTGTATATCAGGTGTCAAAAGAAAAGGCTGGTTATAGCCAAAGATATAAACAAATTTTATATGTATTCTAAATTCAGGGGTCTCCAAACTATGGCCCCATAGTTGTTCAGGAATTACAATTGCCACCATGCCTAGTCCTGTCTGTGAATGCCAGAGCTGTACAATGCCATCATGGGATGTGTAGTGTGGGGGGGGCGTAGTTTGGAGATTAAAAATATCGACACTTTGGGCCCAATTTGGAGATTTTCACTTAGGGGTGTACTGACTTTTGTTGCCAGCGGTTTAGACATTAATGGCTGTGTGTTGAGTTATTTTGAGGGGACAGCAAATGTGAGGGGTGTACTTACTTTTGTGAGATACTGTGTGTGTATATATATATATATATATATATAGAAAGAAAGTAAAAAAAGAAATCACATTTTTATATTTTTTAAAGTAACAAAAATGTTACACAAAAAGCTTACGGCCAAAGATTGAGTTGGTGTTTTATATTGGCCCCAGTCTGGTATATGTAACACTTATTGTTAAATGTAAAAGGTCAGATGTGTGTTATGCCGCGTACAGGCGATCGGACATTCCGACAATGAAATTCTGGGTTTATTTCTGACGGATGTTGGCTCAAACTTATCACACAGTCGCACAAATGTTGTCGGAAATGCCGAGCGTCAAGAATGTAGTGACGTACGACACGTACGACGAGCCGAGAAAAATGAAGTTCAATAGCCAGTGCGGCTCTTCTGCTTGATTCCGAGCATGCGTGGCACTTTGTGCGTCGGAATCGTGTACACACGCTCGGAATTTACGACAATGGATTTTCTTGTCGGAAAATTTGAGAACCAGCTCTCAAATTTTGTTGGTTGGAAATTCCGACAAAAAATGTCCGATGGAGCCTACACACGGCCGGAATTTCCGACAACAAGCTCACATTTGTTGTCGGAAATTCCGATCCTGTGTACGCGGCATTAGATGCTTTCTATGGGGGGGTTAAAGAAGCAAAAAAGCAAAAACACCTGATTTGTAGTAAGAAGAAGAGTTTGTGCTCTTGTTTGTAGAGTTGTGTGAGGATTCGTCCACGGGAGAGTCGTGTTTGCTGGCTACTGCTGCTTTGGCCAATATCACGTTTTTCGACAGTCTGGCCTGTGAGATGATCTTACAGATGGGCGCTGTGAAAATCCTGCTGAATGCGTGTTCAGACAAGCAAAGAGTCAATACTGCCTATGCTCGGGACCAGGTAGGTTCTATCCGACAACTGGTTTGTGTGTGTGATAGCACGGGACCGATAGGTCTGGAATATTGGTATTTTTGGATTTAATGCAGAAAGAGTCCTCCATCAAGGAAGGCGAATGAGCCTTGTAGACTAAACCTTCTCCCAGTCTTGACTGGTGCCACTTTGGTAGTCTCAAAATAGGACATTAGGATAGTAGGTGGTGTAAAGTCTTTGGGGGAGTGTTGAGGGGAACCCATTAGAAGTTTGCAAGATAACTGAGCCGACAGCTCAAACCAAACCTCATTTCAGGCACGTCAATTCAGTTTCACCCCTAGTCCAATTGTATCCATGGCTTCAGTCCAGAAAAAGGTGGAGGCAATTCCCCCTAAAATGCATTGGCTTTTCTTGAGTCTCTATATCAATAAAAATTTGAACCAACATTCCTAAAGTGTCATACATTTTCTACCAGGTGCTCTTCAAGGCTCACCCCAAAGTTCTGTCCAACAACTGGTCATACATGGACACCTTACCACCACCTGAGTTTCTTTAAAGAAGCAAGTGCCTCTTATATATATCACTTTTTTTTTTTTTTTTTTATATATCACTTTTGAGAAGGGTTCAGGTCTTGGCCTTCCATGAGAAGTGCACAGAGATAATCGTATACATCTGAATCTTTGATGAAGTGTAACAATCGTGACCAGCCTCTGCAGCAAATCGCAGGCCTCCATTTTTGGAAAAGAGTCAGGGACTTCTTTTCTGCATTTCTAGCACATAGAGCAGCCCATTAAAATGAATGGGCTGCCCTACACGCAACTCGCGGGAATGCTTGGAAAACACGTGGAAATGTGCCCGCACTTGTGGTCGCACCTGTAGGTGTGAACCAAGCCTTAGGCTTAGAGCAGGTGGGTCTCAAACTAGCGGCCCACCAGCTGTTTTGCGAAATGACAAGTCCCATCGTGCCTCTGCCTGATGGAATCATGCTTGTAACTGTCAACCCTGCAAGGCCTCATAGGTCTTGTAGTTTTTTAACAGTTTGAGACCCGTGGGTTAGAGATCAAAATAGTGGAAAAAATATATTTTATAGTCAAAGATTTACCCTACACTAATAAAAGACGATGCAATGGAAACACCACAAATTTTCCAAAATTGTATTCCTTTCGTAGACTCCCCCCCTCCTCCCCTCATAAGTTTTGTGAAGTGGTTCTTTGATATATGGTAGCCACCACTCTTCCGAAACCTCCATCCATATCTAAACTTCTCAGTTCCCCACTTTATAAAAGTTGTAGAGAGTAATTACGGGAGTAAAGTTGGGATGGAAGTCACGAGGGGGGAAATTTTGCGGCTGATAACTGCATGTTTTACTCCTAAAAGATAATGAAATCACAACTCCGGCTCAATCCCTCCAAGGTAACATCACCGTATACACTATAATTAGGGATATGTAATTGAAACATTTATGATAACCTCGCAATCACATTTATATTTTTTTGCATTTGAAATTTGATGATTATATTGATGAAAACCTTCAGTCATCGGGTGCCGTTCAGCGGTAATGAATGCGGCTGGTGCATCTAGTTACGTTGTTACCTTGTGGGATTAAAGAATCTTTTTTTTTTTTTTTCCTCTTTAGCTAAATTCTATTTATGAGTGACAGAAGAGACGACTCCACATAATGACACTTTTTTAGTACTTTTCCAAATCAGCTACAAGTGCCAACAGTTTAGGACTTTTTTTTTACCTATTTTTTTGTAAGTTTAGAAATATAGAGACTGGAATTGCTGTGTAAAGGATGGAAAACTTCCAGTTGGGAAGACAAACTCTTTTAGCACCCAAAGTCAAGAGAAACCAAAGTGCGCCCCACTTGTCCTATCAACTATTTTCTCGTGTCCGAGGTTGGTGGCACAGAAAAATTTTAGCTGCTGTCCATTGGACCTTGGGTTGCCACCTTTAGTTTCATGAGAAAAATAACTGGGAAGGAGAGAGAGTGTTGCACAGTGCATGTATCACTGCACAACAAAGTGGGCGGGGATTATCTAAAGTGGGTGGGGTTTATCTGAAGCGGGCACGGCTTAATTAAGTGGGCATGGCTAAACCACTGTTATTTATTCATAATGAACGTAGTAAAACAAAGCCATGTTCTCTTTAATGTGATACCTTTTTCTTTCTTCACCCTAGGGGACTAAGGGAGCTTAGCACTTAGTTGTATTATGCGTTTGTTCAATTTATGAAGGCACTAAACGTGTATTTCTGGTACAAAACATGGTGAAATTATTTACAAATAAAATAAAAGCCCAACTTTAGGCTATGTGACCCCCCCCCCCTCTCAAAATGATACCCCCTTGTGGCCCACCATGTGTATTTTTTTTTTTTAACCTACCTTTTAGTTACCTGTATTCAGATGTTTTCAGGTTGGGTCATCAACCGGATAATTGAGGACTCACTGTAAGTACAGGGCGCCACTGGCCTACCACTTGAAGGGGAGCCACCAGGGAGCCCTCCACTCACAGTGCAATTATTCAGATAGAAGCATGGGTGTCTTCATTTCTTCACCAGTCTCACCACCAATGAGGACCACCTATCTCTGGGAGAAGATCTAAAGAGACTCATGTCTACACCAGTCTCACCACCAGTGAGGATCACCTATCTCTGGGAGAAGATCTAAAGGGACTCATGTCTACACCAGTCTCACCACCAGTGAGGATCACCTATCTCTGGGAGAAGAGATTGGTGTTCCTCACTGGTGGTGAGACTGGTGTAGACATGAGTCTCTTTAGATCTTCTCTCAGAGATAGGTGGTCCTCACTGGTGGTGAGACTGGTGTAGACATGAGTCTCTTTAGATCTTCTCCCAGAGATAGGTGGTCCTCACTGGTGGTGAGACTGGTGTAGACATGAAGACACCCATGCTTCTATCTGAATAATTGCACTGTGAGTGGAGGGCTCCCTGGTGGCTCCCCTTCAATTGGTAGGCCAGTGGCGCCCTGTACTTACAGTGAGTCCTCAATTATCCGGTTGAATGACACTGGGGGAGCTTGGCTTACTAAAACTGGAGATTTCAAAATCTGATGCAGCTGTTTATGGTAGCCAATCAGCTTCTGACTTCAGCTTGTTCAATTAAGCTTTGACAAAAAAATATGGAAGTTGATTGGTTTCTATGCAGAGCTGCAAAAGATTTTGCCCTCTCTAGTTTTAATAAATCAACCCCCAATGTGTCATTCCACCTGGGAGACTGGGGACATCTTGTGGTGCAGAAGAGGTACTGTGAGGGACAGCTCCAGATTGAAGGTGAGTTTTGCCCCTATAGCAGTACCTATAAATCTGTGTAAAGCAATGACATTTATTTCTAGACAAAGGAGTCCCAAGTCATTCATGTGCTTTTTTTTTTTTTTACAAACTTTTCAGATTGTGACAATTTTAGCCAATTTATCGATTCTGGACCCATGTGCTGAGGAGATCCTCCAGGAGAATGGTAAATGGTCTCATATTTCCTCTTCATTCTTGTCTGTCCTTCTGAAATGACCCCTCTATAACATTGCCACTAACATCTCCTCTACTCACATCCATATCAAAGATTGGTTTTTAAATGAGATCTCCAGCTAAAACATTTTTTGTTTTGTTTTGAACAGAATTGGATGTGAGGAGATATTTCCCCTGCATGGGGAAAAAAAAGTCAGGTTTTATCCTTTCCATCCTTATCCTTATCCTTCCTGTAAATTTGTAAATTCGGAAATTCGGAAATTCGAAAATTCGAAAATGTGAAAAATGCGAAAATTCGAAAGAATAACTAACTAATAATAACTAACTATTAAATTCTAGGTATTGGAATTACCTTTCAAATTTTGGCTGTTGGTGAACGTAAGGAATGCAAATTTATCCGAAGTTACGAATGATCTGAAATAACGAATGCCGCATCTAAACAGATGGAACAAAAGTAATTAATAATAATAAATCTTTTATTATTATTATTATTATTGTTATTTATTATTATTAATTTGTTACGTTCCATTTGTTTAGATACGGCATTCGTTATTTCGGATAATTCGTAATTTCTGATAAATTTGTATTTTTTACGTTCACTAACAGCCAAATTTGAAAGGAAATTCCAATACCTATCATTTAATCATTATACTTGATTTGATTGTAGCCGTATTAGTGCAGTTGTGACAGAGAAAATTGAGTACTGTCCGTGATACTTTTTTTATTTGCACTAACATACAATTTTTCAGGACAAGCTTTCGGGGCCTTGACATACCCCGAAAGCTTGTCCTGAAAAATTGTATGTTAGTGCAAATAAAAAAAGTATCACGGACAGTACTCAATTTTCTCTGTATTTAATCATTAGTAATAGTTAAATTATTATTAGTTAGTTATTATTTCAGATTTTTGAATTTATGAATTTTTCGGATTTTCGAGTTTCGAACTTTCCAAATTTTGTAATTTACGAATATTTGGAAAAATTTGTTAAACGGGTTTTCGTTAATTCGGATATTTACAAATTAAAGAATTAGTCGAAATTTGTTAAAATATGAATTTGAAGCGAAACAAACTGCACATGTCTAGTTATTTTTATTGTTAGGTGCAAAAGAATACAGCAATAAAAATGTCAATGTGTTTTGGCCATTCAGGCCTTAATTATGAAATGATGATTAAGGTCCAAATGGCCGAAACGCGTTGACATCTTTATGGCTGTATTCCTTAGTACGTAACCCCCCCCCAAAAAAAAAAACAGTCTGCTGATATATACAGAATGTTCCGGAATCATTTTTGTGGACTGTGTGTCGGAGAAGCTTCGGGAACCTCTTGGCCGGAGCACTGGGTTTGGAGCCGTATCTGGATTTCAGAGGAGGTTGCAGCGCCATTTGTTCCTCACCTTTTCCCTCTCCATAATAAACAAACAAAACTTTGGGTGAATTTGCACTTTTCATGAAATGATACAAAGTTACTGATTGTATTTTGTACCTCCTGCACTGATATCATGTCTTTGACCCCCTCAGGGGTGGAGATCCTGGTGCAGATGTTGGCGGAGAAGCCTCTCAGTGGGAGTTTAGCTGAAATCTCAGCCTGTGAGCGAGTCCTCCAGAAATCGGCCGTCACACTCGCCCGCCTGGGCCGCCACCCCGACATCGCCCATGCTGCCATAAAGTGTAACGGTACGTACATTCCGGGTGATATATATACACTGGGCTCTGATTTGATCACTGTGCAGGAATTTGGATCACTCTCATGTTCTGAAGGATTTTACACCTTGGTGATAAAAAATAAATAAATAAATAATCTCTTAGATTGTAAGCTCTAAGGAGCAGGGCCCTCTGATTCCTACTGTATTAAAGTGTATTGTATTTGTTCTGTCTACCCTCAAGTTGTAAAGCGCTATGTAAACTGTTGGCGCTATATAAATCCTGTACAATAATAATAATAATAATAATAATAATAATAATCTTTTAAAGATTTTAAAGTGGGTGAAAAGGCTCAAAAGAAACAAAATTGTGTGGAATATATTTAAACCAGTGCCCCATCATTGGTGCCAGTGGGAGGAATAGTGCCCCATCATAGTTACATAGTTACATAGTAGGTGAGGTTGAAAAAAGACACAAGTCCTTCAAGTCCAACCTATGTGTGTGATTATGTGTCAGTATTACATTGTATATCCCTGTATGTTGTGGTCATTCAGGTGATTATCTAATAGTTTCTTGAAACGATCGATGCTCCCCGCTGAGACCACCGCCTGTGGAAGGGAATTCCACATCCTTGCCGCTCTTACAGTAAAGAACCCTCTACGTAGTTTAAGGTTAAACCTCTTTTCTTCTAATTTTAATGAGTGGCCACGAGTCTTGTTAAACTCTCTTCCACTGAAAAATTTTCTCCCTATTGTGGGGTCACCAGTCCGGTATTTATATATTGTGGGGTCACCAGTCCGGTATTTGTATATTGTGGGGTCACCAGTACAGTATTTATACAATGAAATCATATCCCCTCTCAAGCGTCTCTTCTCCAGAGAAATAAGTTCAGAGCTCACAACATTTCCTCATAACTAAGATCTTCCAGACCCTTTATTAGCTTTGTTGCCCTTCTTTGTATTCGCTCCATTTCCAGTACATCCTTCCTG
Source organism: Lithobates clamitans (assembly GCA_037952925.1). Taxonomy (NCBI): domain Eukaryota; kingdom Metazoa; phylum Chordata; class Amphibia; order Anura; family Ranidae; genus Lithobates; species Lithobates clamitans. The sequence continues at coordinate 408,116 of JBBGZY010002156.1, forward strand.
AGGACTGGTGCCCAGAACTGGACAGCATACTCCAGGTGCGGCCGGACCAGAGTCTTGTAGAGTGGGAGAATTATCGTTTTATCTCTGGAGTTGATCCCCTTTTAAATGCCAATATTCTGTTTGCTTTATTAGCAGCAGCTTGGCATTGCTGAGCCTATCATCTACTAGGACCCCCAGGTCCTTTTCCATCCTAGATGCCCCCAGAGGTTCTCCCCCCAGTCTATAGATTGCATTCAGATTTTTGCCACCCAAATGCATTATTTTACATTTTTCTACATTGAACCTCATTTGCCATGTAGTCGCCCCTCCCCCATTTATTTGTTCAGATCTTTTTGCAAGGTTTCCACATCCTGCGGAGAAGTTATTGCCCTGCTTAGCTTAGTATCGTCTGCAAATACAGAGATTGAACTGTTTATCCCATCCTCCAGATCATTTATGAACAAATTAAATAGGATTTGTCCCAGCACAGAACCCTGGGGGACCCCACTACCCACCCCTGACCATTCCGAGTACTCCCCATTTATCACCACCCTCTGAACTCGCCCTTGTAGTCAGTTTTCAATCCATGTACTCACCCTATGGTCCATGCCAACACACCTTATTTTGTACAGTAAACGTTTATGGGGAACTGTGTCAAATGCTTTTGTAGAATCCAGATACACCACGTCTACGGGCCTTCCTTTATCTAGATGGCAACTCACCTCCTCATAGAAGGTTAATAGATTGGTTTGGCAAGAACGATTCTTCCTGAATCCATGCTGATTACTGCTAATGATACCGTTCTCATTACTAAAATCTTGTATATAGTCCCTTATCCTAGTAATGTCTGTGCAATGTGAGATGGAATGGCCACTTGTGGTCTCCATTAGAAGCCCATGTGACAGGGTGACAACACAGGAGCAACAAGTGGGATTCAGGGACAGGGTGTTGTCAGCCTACAAGAAGAAGTGCCTGAACAAGGACTTTCATGGCAGGATCACCAGGGAAAAGGTTTAATGAAAGCTGAAAAGCTACGAATGTAACCATGTAATTGGAGATGTCACTCCTTCCTGCAGGTATCCCCAGCCTCATTTCTCTCTGCCGCCACCCAGAGGAGAGGTACAGCAGTGACGCCGTCCTTGTTGCTTGTCTGGTATGTAGGAAATCCTCTAAATCAATGTATTTTTTTTTTGTATATAAATCTGCTTTCCCTGAAAACGACATAAAGATTTATACAAATGTCACATAAAGCAATAAAAATATTACCATATAAAAGTGACAACAATGACCAAAATAACCTCATACAGTACGTTGCACACAAATACATTGCTGATGAAATATTCAAATAAAGTCCAAATGTATAAATAATCCCAAGTGAAGAGAAACATAAATCACAGAAGTACAAAATCACACTTCTGCAATGAAAGTGTTCTCCAAGGAAAAGGCATCATCCTCCACCTTCCCCTACATCCGGGGTCTCCAAACACTCTAAACAAAGGTCCACTTTTCATCCTTTAGACTTTGAAAGAGGGGGGGGGGGCTGTACTGAGTCCACCGGGAGTAGAAATTGTCCTGGCATCAGTGGGAACAAACATCTTTGGTATTAGGGAGTGGCCCCATCATTGGTGTCAGTCGGTGGAATAGTGCCCCATTCTTGCTGTCAGTGGGAGGAATAGTGCCCCATTGTTGGTATCAGTGGGAGGAGTAGAGTGCCCCTTCGATGGTGTCAGTGGGAGGAATGGTGCCCCATCATGATGTCAGTGGGAGAAAATGTGCCCCATCATTGACGTCAGTAGAAAGAATAGTGCCCCATCTTTGGTGTCAGTGGGAGAAATAGTGCCCCATCTTTGGTGTCAGTGGGAGGAATAGTACCCCATCATTGGTGTCTGTGGGAGGAATAGTGTCCCATCACTGGTGTCAGTGGGAGGAAAGTGCCCCATCATTGGTGTCTGTGGGAGGAAAGTGCCCCATCATTGGTGTCTGTGGGAGGAATAGTGCCCCATTATTGGTATCAGTGGGAGGTGCCCCAAGGGCTGGAAAAAGTCAAGCAAAGGGCCACTTTTAAACTTATAATAATCAGATGTTGTATTTTTCAATCTCACATCTAATAATTGGAACAGGAAAAGGAAATGATATCCTGTGCATCTCGTAATGATTTATTTGTATATTTCAGGCGGCGTTGCGCAGGTTGGTGGTGGCGCACCCTGACGGCATAGAAGACTCCGACTTACAGCAGCTGGTCAAACCCCGACTGGTGGATTCGTTCCTCCTGTGCTCCAACATGGAAGAGAGCTTCGTATAGCCGAGGACTTCATTCTGAGGAAATCAATTAATATATACAAAGTATCCGAATCCTGCAATCACAGAAGAACGATCGCTCTGCTCCAAGTGCCAGTCACAGCATCTGCAGAAATCATATTTTATACATTGTAGCAGCTGCAAGATCGATGTTATTGTCCCGGAATCTCTGTGCCGGTCCTTCTACAATCTGCTGATCTAAAGTATATATTCAGCTGACGAACAATCACTAAAAATATTTGTGTCTTTTCTACCGTACGATATTTTGTAGCCAGGAAACGTTTTGATATGAAAGAAATACATTTATACAAATTACATCATAAAGAAGTGACGACCTTTGTAAATAAAGAGAACTGAGATCAATCGAATGCAAAATATCTCCATGACTTATTCTTTATTATTTTCTTTTTTATAGAAATAAACCAGTAAATTCAATCTCTGTACCACAGGAGCTTACACTCTAATGTCCCCCCCCCCAGTCACGCACTATTTTTATTATACATTTATATAGCTCTGACATATACCGCAGCGCTGTACAGAGAACACTGAGCCAGTCACATCAGTCTCTGTACCAGAGGAGCTTACACTCTAATGTCCCCCCCCCCAGTCACGCACTATTTTTATTATACATTTATATAGTTCTGACATATACTGCAGCGCTGTACAGAGAACACTGAACCAATCACATCAGTCTCTGTGCTCTGTGCCAGAGGAGCTTACACTCTAATGTCCGCTCCCCCACAGTCACACACTATTATTATTATTATACATTTCTATAGCTCTGACATATACCGCAGTGCTGTACAGAGAACACTGAGCCAGTCACATCAGTCTCTGCACCAGAGGAGCTTCTCCACCAGGTGGTGCTGTTCTGTAGGATGCTGTTGGCTCACTCCGCTGTGATCTCAGCTGAGAGAAGCAGCAAAGCCTGGGGCCTCTCATGCAGGCTTTTCCCAGGGAAGCATGGACCATGTTGGGGAAGACGAAGGTGGAGGCTCTCCAGAGGCACTGAGGCCTACTCCATGTGCTCAAGCTGCAATGGATCCTGGGCCTGTCCCTATGCAAGAGGTGTCCTTGCCAGTCTTCCAGGATAGAGTGGTGAACAGACTTTGCCGCATTGCTAAGGAGGAACAGAAACTTGCTGTCATGAAAGAAGATCTCAGGAAAAAGAAGTCCCTGCACAGTAAGTCTCCAAGCTGAAGTCTCTGGAGGAGGCATTGAAAAAGCAGGAGAAGCTGGTTGCTTCTCTGAAGGAAAGCAGCGGTGTGTTCAAGGAGAAATGTGAGAATGAGGAGAGATTCCAACAGATGGAAAGTGTCTGTGCCAGTACCAGCCAGAGGGTAAGGAAGTGGCTTCACATAGTGGCCCCAGTGCTACCCCTGTTTCAGGGCCTGTCGCACCTGGGTCAGTATCTGCCCCCCTCATTCCCAAGCAGCCTGGGTCATCTCAGGAGGAGGTTGAGGAAAATGGTGGATTGCTGCAGGCCATGACAGAAATGGAATCTCCCTTGAGTGGCACCGACTCATCAGATGAAGATCTTGGTAAAGGAGTGCTTGCTGAAAATCTCTCTCAGTGTGTGGAGGACTTTCCTGAGATTTCACCTGCCAACAGATCCTTGCAATCGGCAGGGAATGCAGGAGGAGAAGAGATGGAATGTATCCAGACAGAGAAGCTTCTGCTGGCTGTGAGAAGGAGTGCCACATGGACACTAAGTCTGCAGAGCAGGAATGCCACACGAACACTGAAACTGCAGAGCAGGAGGGCCGTATGAACGCTGAAACAGCTAGTGTTTTTTTCTAAACTGAAGACTTTACTTGGTGATGGGACTTCTGGTAACTGTGGTACTTCTGGGACTATGGTGAGCGGGACTGTTGTGCTGGAGGGGAGGAGGGAGGATCAAGTGGTGGGTAGTTTTCCAAACCAGATTTCAGAGGTTCCTATGCAGCCAGTTAATGTGTCATCTGCCCCAGTTAGGAGTTATGGTAAGGCTGTGTCAGGACAAAGTCATGCTGCTGGTGGAAGGGAGCCAGTTGTGGGACTTTCACCTAATGTCCCGTCCCCCACAGTCACACTATTATTATTATACATTTATATAGCTCTGACATATACCGCAGTGCTGTACAGAGATCACTGACTATGAAAATGGAGGGATCAGCTCCAGGTTGAGGATTTGGATGTTGTATTTACTCTCAGATGACATTATTTTTATAAAGGGGTTAATATAAAATGTTTTATGTTGGATGACAATGGACGCGTTTCGATGGTATTTAATACATACTGGAGGTGTGACGGATTTGTTATATATTTTCATGACTTTTGGGTGTTTGGCGTTCACCTTCATTGAAAATTCTTTTGTGCGTTTCACAAAACTATAGAAACGGCAATGAGACAAAGACGCTTTCCTTGTCTACTAATGGCTGTGCCCTCTCTAATCTCTCGCTACAATTTATCATTTAAATAATAAAAAAAAAAGAAAAAAAAACAAATAATAAAGTATGGAATGCAATGTTTGTATTTTCGGTATTATAATAAAGGATGAATGTGATATTTACAATAAGAAGTCCTTGTACCCGCGTCACCTTTGCTCCACGTTCTCTCTTGAAAAAAACAGCGAGTGACGAGAAATGCTCCCGGGTGGATAATTGTTTGTTACATTGTGTTGTCACATTTGTGTTATTTCTATGAAGCTTGAATTTAACCGCTTGACTAGCGGAAAAACTTTTACAGTTTTTAAACACAATAAAATCTGCAGTAATTTTGCCTGTAATCATGGTATTCTCCCCTCCCCCACTTCCTCTGAAATCAGGGACCCTGTAGAATGAAATGGTGGCAGCTGCAATTTTTTTAAGATGCACAATATTTGCACAGGTATTTTTCAGGATACAGTGAGGGGAAAAAAGTATTCGATCGGCTGCTGATTTTGTATGTTTGCCCACTGACAAATCAACGATCAATCTATAATTTTATTGGTCGGTTTATTATAACAGTGAGAGACAGAATAACAACAAAAATATCCAAAAAAACGCATTTCAAAAAAAGTTTAAAGCATTTTAATGAGTGAAATAAGTATTTCTGTCTCCCAGGTGTCTTCCATACAGTTACCGAACTAAGATTAAGAGCACTCTCTCTCTCTTAAAGGGAGTGCTCCTAATCTCAGCTTGTTACCTGTATAGAAGACCTAACGCCTTCCGAAATCCTCCCACCAGCCCTCCTCTGAGTGCATTGCCTACGACGACGACGGCATGGGGGCTCTGATGTATCAGATCACATACTAGGTAAGTGATCCGGCACTTGTGGGCAGGGGGCGCATGCTGGCGACCCGGCTGTGCTGTGATTCTACACAGCAGATGCCGATCAGCGGGTGCCTGCCAAAGGATGACCGCCGACACCTGCCGATCGTCCAGAAGACCTAGGTAAACAATGCAGAGCTCTGTCCCGTCAGCGGGGGGTGGGATGGATTTTCTTTTCCTGCACGCACATCCCTTAGGCTGCAGTCACACATGATCGACGTCAGAATTGCCGCGATTCCGCCCTGCGATTTCCAATGACTGCAAAATGCGGGACGCCATTGCGACTGTCGCTCAAAAAAGGAACATGAGCTTCTTTTGGGGCGACATCGACGTGCATTGCGATTTACCGTGATTTACCACACGACAAACGCGGCGTGATTGGGGTGCTATTAGACGTAATGGCTTCGCAATCGCCATTTGAAATCGCGGGGTGGAACGCTGGCGACCTTTTCTAATTCAAAAGAAAAATCTTTTTTCCACTTTTCCTTTAACTGACATTATGTGCAGTAAAAAAGTCCCCGAAATGTTGTTACAATGTACTGATCAGCAGTGGCGGCCGGTAATGCAGGGCGCACGGGCGCCGCCCCCCCCATCCCTGCGTTCGGCCCCCTAATCTACATGCGGGGTGCCGGACATTCCAAGCGGGGGTTTTTTAGAGCCTGAGGCTCTAATAGCCTTCAAAAAAGGGTGGGCTCTCTGCGCCCCGAGCCCACCCACTTGTGTGACAATAGCGAATGAATGAATGGATTCTCCTCCCGGCCAATCAGAAAGCGGGTCTGAGAACCCGTTTCCCGATTGGCCGAAAGAAGAAGCGTTCCAATTGGCCTAGGAGGAGGAGGGAGGAGACGGCCATTGCCCGGAGGGAAGTGCTGCCTGCGCCATAGATGGGTTAAGAGCCGAGCTCTTAACCGACCGGGGGGAGGGGTATGTGTGCAGATGACCCGACCGGGGGGGATGGGGGGTGGCTGTGGGTGCACTGTTTGCTGCCCCCCTGAAGAAAATGTACCACCAGCCGCCACTGCGGGGGAAGGGTGGAACTGAAAGGGTGGAATTGATTCCGTCCGTGATAATGTGTGAAGCCTTAGTAAAAGCAGCACACGGTACACATAAACACTGGCTAGGCACACAGTTAACCCTTTGGTTGCACTATATAATTTAGGTGATCAAAAAATGTGACATGAAAAGCATTCAAAAACGAATGGAGATATGAAGACTCCACTTGTCACACTATTACATAAATATATGAAGTGAAACGTGCAAAAAAAAATTTCCACAAAAAACAAATAAAAATAAATGAATATAAATAAATAAGTCAAACAAGATAAAGTCCACTCCGATGGGCTGTTAGATAGGAAGCCCCACTGAATGTGCCATTTAAAGTAATCTTCCAAGTAGTGATGTTTTCAGCCCTCTAAATGACAGTAGCATGCCACCACAACACCAAAGAGGGAATGATCGAGTGCGACAGGAAAGTTCCTCCACCTGTAATATTATTGCCGCTCACCAGCTTGTTAGATGTCTTGTTTAAGGAGATCATAAGTGGCTGTGGCTCTTATCCCCAGCCCTGGGTCTTTGAAACTTGAAAGGCTAGATGTCCCCGGACTCTCTATGTGGAGTATCCTTCTGTACGGAAGAAGTACGCTCATTCTCCATGCAAGAACATAAAGGCTTCCATAGCGTAACTCGTTTAAAATATATATTTATTCAAATAATAAAGTATTGCACTTACAATTTTGCCAAGAACATAAAGCGTTTGGTATAAAAACACGAGCCGGCCGGCTCACGATAGCTGCCCGTTGCTTCCTGGCACTAGCGCGGTATGTGGTGACGTCAGCACGCCGCTCCTCCCTACGCCGTTTCGTCAAAGATGACGTCTTCCAGGGGCACTGGGGCGCCGGAAGGGAAATCACCTCTCAGCGCTCCCTCTTGGCAATCATCTGGGACACGTCACAGGTCCCAGATGATTGCCCGGCCAGTCACAGCGCGCAGCGAGGCTCGCGCATGCGCAGTGCATGCTTGGCCGTGAAGCCACACCCGGGCGCCCACAGTGACAATACTGGTGCCGCAGAGAGGAGGGGGAGATGAGCGGGGCATTGTTCCCCCACATCGCTGGACCCTGGGACAGGTAGGTGTCCGATTATTAACACCTTCCCGCCGAGCGTACGCAGATGTGTGGCCTTGGCTTTCGGGGGTCATCCCGGTACTGTTTTTAGAGCCGGCGATCGGCTTTCCAGGGATAACAACCAATGCGGCTAAAAGCCGCTCGGCTGTTATACCGCAGGAGCGGGAGGGGACGTCCCCCCTCCCACCGTCTCCTGCCACTCTTACCGGGCCTCCCGTTCCACCAGGAGGCCCGATCGACAATCCGCCACCTCCGGCAGCTAGGGACAGACTGGCATGAAGCCGTAAGCGATTTAGTTCCAGACTCCTAATTGTAAACACGGAAGTGACGTCATGATGTCACTTCCCGTTTACTCGGCTGCCAATGGCGCTGGTTTAAAAAAAATATACAGTATTCAGAATCGCCGAAAACGGCAATCTGAATACTTTGAAGTGCAAAGGACCCCCGATCCCTCCATAAAGAGGATCTGTCACCACCTATTACTGTCACATGGGATGTTTACATTCATTATAGACCCCAGATCTCTCCATAAAGAGGATCTGTCACCACCTATTACTGTCACATGGGATGTTTACATTCATTATAGACCCCAGATCTCTCCATAAAGAGGATCTGTCACCACCTATTACTGTCACATGGGATGTTTACATTCATTATAGACCCCAGATCTCTCCATAAAGAGGACCTGTCACCACCTATTACTGTCACATGGGATGTTTACATTCATTATAGACCCCGGATCTCTCCATAAAGAGGATCTGTCACCACCTATTACTGTCACATGGGATGTTTACATTCATTATAGACCCCAGATCTCTCCATAAAGAGGACCTGTCACCACCTATTACTGTCACATGGGATGTTTACATTCATTATAGACCCCGGATCTCTCCATAAAGAGGGCCTGTCACCTCCTATTACTGTCACATGGGATGTTTACATTCATTATAGACCCCAGATCTCTCCATAAAGAGGACCTGTCACCTCCTATTACTGTCACATGGGATGTTTACATTCATTATAGACCCCAGATCTCTCCATAAAGAGGACCTGTCACCACCTATTACTGTCACATGGGATGTTTACATTCATTATAGACCCCGGATCTCTCCATAAAGAGGGCCTGTCACCTCCTATTACTGTCACATGGGATGTTTACATTCATTATAGACCCCAGATCTCTCCATAAAGAGGACCTGTCACCTCCTATTACTGTCACATGGGATGTTTACATTCATTATAGACCCCAGATCTCTCCATAAAGAGTACCTGTCACCACCTATTACTGTCACATGGGATGTTTACATTCATTATAGACCCCAGATCTCTCCATAAAGAGTACCTGTCACCTCCTATTACTGTCACATGGGATGTTTACATTCATTATAGACCCCAGATCTCTCCATAAAGAGGACCTGTCACCTCCTATTACTGTCACAAGGGATGTTTACATTCATTATAGACCCCGAATCTCTCCATAAAGAGGGCCTGTCACCTCCTATTACTGTCACATGGGATGTTTACATTCATTATAGACCCCAGATCTCTCCATAAAGAGGACCTGTCACCACCTATTACTGTCACAAGGGATGTTTACATTCCTTGTGACAGCAATAAAAGTGATCTTTTTTTTTTAAAAAAAAACACAATTTAAAAATATAAAAATAAATAAAATAAATAAGAAAAAAAAAATTAAAGCCCCCCCGTCACCGAGAGCTCGCACAGCAAAGAAAACGCATACAGAAGTTGCGCCCGCATATGTAAACGGTGTTCAAATCACACATGTGAGGTATTGCCGCAATCGTCAGAGCGAGAGCAATAATTCTAGCACTAGACCTCCCCATTTTTTAAATTCTAGCACTAGATCTCCTCTGTAACTCTAACCTGGTAACTGTAAAAAAAAAATAAAGCGTCTATGGAGATTTTTTGGTACCGTAGTTTGTCGCCATTCCACAAGTGCGTGCAATTATAAAGCGTGACGTGTTTGGTATCTATTTACTTGGCGTAACATCATCTTTCACATTATACAAAGAAAAAGGCTAACTTTACTGTTTGGTTTTTTTAAAATTCATGAAAGTGTCCCTTTTCCCAAAAAGTTGCGTTTAAAACACCGCTGCACAAATACCGTGTGACATAAAGTTTTTTTTTGCTAGAAAATTACTTAGAGCCCCCAAACATTATATATATATAGATATATATATATATATCTATATATATAGATATATATATATCTATATATATATAATGTTTGGGGGCTCTAAGTAATTTTCTAGAAAAAAAAAACGGATTTTAACTTGTAAACACCAAATGTCAAAAATAGGCCTAGTCATTAATGGGTTAAAAGACAGCAGCTGCAGTATTTGTAGCTGACTTTTAATTTTTTTTTATTATTATTATTGGAACTCCGCTTTAAGTGGTTTATCTCATCCATGTAAACTGATACATTCTTCTGGAGAGCTTGCGGGTTATGAAAATAGAAGAAAGAAAAGCCTAAAAAAAGAAAACAAATTCATCCATCATATCTAAGAATTGGAAAAAGCTGCAACATTATAAATGTTTTCTTTTGGGTGTAATACCGCTTTAATGTTTCGTGAATCAAAATACAAAATGCATCAAATGTAAAAAAAAACAAAAAACTTTATTTGTAACTTAGATGGACTGGTGTCTTTATTCAACCTCGCCAAACTATGTAACTTTCTTGTGCTTTACAGCAGAAACAAAATTGTCACTATAAAGAGGACGGCCCACAAAGTAAAACTGTTACATTGTTTATAGATTGACTGAAAAAAAGAAAATAACTTTTGCGATACAACGTTGCCAAAATAAAGTTTGTCCAGGAAAAAAATCACATCTAAATAATATTTCTGACAACATTATTGCTGAATGATTGGTCTGGATGCTGAAATGTAGAAATGCTGTGGCGAGGTCCCTATGAGGTGCAGCACCTGAAGGGACCAAATGTCTCGGATTTTCCACTGCTGACTACTCCGCTCCAATCGCATGTCTATAAACTTGATATTCCCTTCGTTTTGCTGTACAACACCACCGTCTACATCAGCATCATGCATGACAGGTCCGCTTCAGCTTCGTAAAAGTCCTTGAGATCCGGCAACTTCAGAATCCTTTTCTGGGAACTTCAAATCCAATGCGATGTCCTTTTTCGTTATCCTCCCATAAATGGCGCAGCGACCGTCATTGGGAAACGTCTTTCTCCAAACATCCGGAGGTTACGTTGAGTTTCGATAGGACTTTCCGGAGGCGCTGGACCTCCCGCTGTAAGTCGTGACATCGAACGGTCTGGGCTCTCTGCAGAATCCGAACCTCCTGGGCGTTCCTGGCCTCGGCTCCGCGGTTCACGACCCTCGCCCAGCGCAGCGCCGACGTGTCCTCCACTTTCTTGGTGGACATCTTCTTGACTTTCCGCTCAGCCATCGCCTGGCTCTTCTTGCTCTGCCGATCGAAAGTCACAATGACCAGAAAAAAAAAAAAAAAAAAAAGTTTGAGGAATCTTTCACCTTTTTGATACAATGTTACGAGTCGCTCGCCTGGGAAGAAGCAAGTTAATAATTCACACGTCTTTTCAGAGTGGCTGATCACAGCTCCCCCACCCGCTGAGCCGCTCTTTGAGGCCAACACATCACAGAGAGCCGAGACACATTAATTTCATTCTTCGCTGCTCATCCACGCGTTGGAGGACTCCTCGGAGCCACGCTGTTTACTTAAAATAAACAGAGTTTGCTTTTTTGTCTATACCTCATTAGGTGAAAGGCTTGGAGAAATAAAAAAATAGTTATTCAAAATCAACCCCAACCCCCCAATTTCAGATCTGCAGTGGCCAGAAAAAGACTCCTTCAGCTTCAGGGATGAGCAGCGGGGATCACTGGACTTGGAAAGTTACCAATTTCATTCACTAGGGGGCACTGCTATCAATATTAGCGAAAAAAAATTCCCCTTAAAACCTACTGTGCCCTTATCCAGGGCTGCTGATAAGGCAGTGCAGCCAGTCCTCCGGCCCCATCACTTCAAATAGGGGGGCCCGGGCACTTGCTGAGCGGGAGGCGGCAATACTGTCTTATTTCCGCCACCATTCCTCTTCTGCCCCCCCCCTGGAGTGCTGCCAGCTTCTCTTCCTCTCTGCCCCTCCGTTTGCACTGCAAGGGACTTGGTCCTAGCACATGCGTCCCTTCCATCTGCTTTCCGGGGGGGCCCAATGTGCCCCTTTCCCCCCACAACGCTGCCGGCTTCCCCCCTCTCCTCTCCCGCCAGAAGCTACTGCGGACACAAAGGGAGATGTTTCAGGATAGAGAGCGGGGGAAGGGGGGTGGAAAATATGTAAATGACTGGCCCCTTCCGTTCCCGAATGAACACAGTGAGCGATCGGCACCAATCACTTCTGTGTCCATCCGTCACTGAAGCATAGTAAACTGTGCTTCAGTCTGTGAATAAGGGAGGTGGCAAGTAGGACTTTAACCGCTTGCCGACCGGCGCACGCCGATGTGCGTCGGCAGAGCGGCACGGCTGGGCAAAAAAAAAATCGCAGAGGCGATCAAATACCACCAAAAGAAAGCTCTATTAGTGGGAAAAAAAGGACGTCAATTTTGTTTGGGAGCCACGTCGCATGACCGCGCAATTGTCAGTTAAAGCGACGCAGTGCCGAATCGCAAAAAACGCTCTGGTCAGGAAGGGGGTAAATCCTTCCGGGGCTGAAGTGGTTAAATGAGGCAGTAGACAGATTGGAGTAAGATAAAAAACGTGTTCAATTTATTTGTGAAAAAAATCCTGGTATGTAACACATGTGAAGGGTTACGTGTGCATGCGCACAGGACATAAATATATGACTCAGAGGGTTGGGTGTGTCATTGCCATCATCCCCAGAGACTTCAAAAAAACAAATATATACCTCAGTGTGGGATTTTTAGGGCAATGTAATGACAAAAAGATTTTATATTAAAAAGGGTTTTTATTTTATTGATACAAAAGAAGGTAAACTTACTTTACCTTCTTTTGTATCAATAAAATAAAAACCCTTTTTAATATAAAATCTTTTTGTCATTACATTGCCTTAAAAATTCCACATTGAGGTATATATTTGGGGTTTTTTTTGCGCACAGGACATACATAAATACATGAGTATACGGACAGTCATCATAATGTCTAACCATAAATAACTGTTACAAATATACAATGTACAAAATAATACATATATATACTAGGGAGCACAAAACACATGATGTAGAAAATGAGTATAAAAAATATAAATAATGAGGTACATCAAAAAAGTTGATCAAGGTCAGATCCTATTAAAAGCCCAGTGGCTGCATCCATGGCGCCCGACGCGTTTCTGTGAACACACTTCTTCAGGGGCGGATGCTACAGGATTTCTCTCCGGTCAGCAGGTAGATGATCTCCAGGGTGAGGTTTAGTATCTTCTCAGTCATGTGACTCCGGTCCTCCTCCACCCTCATTGGTGCCGTCATTTCATCTATACAGGTCTACTTGTAGACGGATAACTCCTCTACTTCCTCCCAACTCACCTGTCGGTCTTCAGTCTGCGAATGAGCAGGAAGTCTCAGAGTGATTGATATCCATTAATCTGAGCTGCTGAGGCGGCAAAGAAAAGGGACGAATAAATCGATGTCCTCAGTCATTTTTGGCTGGGAAGGTAGGCTGTAAGGGCCCCCCCCCCCCCCGTGATTTCTAACAGTAGCCCTGCCCTTAGCAATGACATCCCATCATCATATATGTGTCCAATCACAGCCCAGACAATCAAGACAGGGCTCTGTACAGAGGGAATGATCTCTCTGTTTCTTCTCCCTGCAAATCAGGGAGAAGAAGCAAAGATATTTATTAGTAAAAGCAGCACACATTACACATTGTTATGCAGTGTACACACGGGCGGACTTTTCGACCGGATTGGTCTGACGGACCGAGTCCGGCGGACAATTCGACCGTGTGTGGGCTTCATCGGACTTGCAGCGGACTTTTTTTTTTCGGACGAAAATCTGACGGACTTTAGATTTGGAACATGTTTCAAACATTTACGTTGGAACTCCGCCGGACCCAGTTCCTATAGAAAAAATCCGCTCGTCTGTATGCCGGTCCGACGGACGAAAACCCACGCAAGGGCAGCTATTGGCTACTGGCTATCAGCTTCCTTATTTTAGTCCGGTGTACGTCATCACGTACGAATCTGTCGGACTTTGGTGTGATCAGGTGTAGGCAAGTCCGGTCGTTCGGAAAGTCCGTCGGAAGTCCGTCAGACCAGTCCGGTCGAAAAGTCCGCTCGTGTGTACGCAGCACTAGGCACACATTTAACCCTCTGATCGCCCCTATATGTTAACCCTTTCCCAGCCGGTTTTATTAGTACAGTGACAGTGTATAGTATTAGCACTGATCACTGTATTTGTGTCACTGGTGATGACAGTCAATTCCCCTCCCAGTGTCAGCTAGTGTCAGATTGTCCTCCGCACTATCACAGTCCCATTTTTCTGGCCACTGCATGTATGAAATCAAAGGGATCATTGTTTTGTTCAATATGAGTTTATTAAAGCTTTATGAATATAATAAACAGGAACAGAGGTGAAAGTCGTGATAGACATTCTATTGTGAGGGACATTTGCATATACTCAAGATACAATGTATAACAATAGCATACCAAGCACAGAGCAGGGAGTGTGTAATCTGAGACTTGAGTGGAGAGAAGAGACCCCCCCCCTCTACACAGTCTCATAGGGAAACATGCACAGTAGGATTCTTTCCTAGATACACAGAATATAACGGGGTGACATTTATATGTGAAGGTGATCCAGGGAATATCTGATTGCCTCTCGGGGGATCAGGAAGGATTTTTTCCCCTGCTGGAGCATATTGGGTCATGTTTTTCTGGGGTTTTCACCTTATTCTGGATCAACTGTGGGTGAAGGATTGTGTATATGGGATTTTGTGGTTTCTTTTTCCCTTTTTATTGGTTGAGCTGGATGCACTTGTGTCTTTTTTCAACCAGATTAACAATATAATTATGTAACAGTTGAGGCTGTCATCCATAGACCATGTGCTGGAGTTCCCCTCCGCCTGGAGTCAGCATCACCTGCCACGGTGCTTATGATCATGTGACTGCTGTGATTGGCTGTCATGGCAGTCACATGATCGAAAAGCTCCCGATTGCAAGTACTGGTCAGGAGCTTTCGGTTAGTCCCCAGTACCTGTGCCAGGAGCGAGCTGGGCATGCGCTGTCGGCACAGCTTTATTGACACTAAAGGAAGGCTGCTTGGTGTCCACCACCCGAGAGGCCGCATATTTGCATTCAGCCGGCGCTAAGGGGTTCAGAGAGTGAGCAGACTTTGATTTGGAAATGTTTTAGAATGCTCTAAGAATAGCAAGAAAATAAACTATGCTGGTTTTTACTCTGGGTGAGTTGACACTGCCTGTGGATTTGTTGAGTCAGAAAGTTGCTCTACAGTGCCTTGAAAAAGTATTTATACCCCTTGAAATTTCCCACATCTTGTCATGTTACAACCAAAAACGTGAATGTATTTTTTAGGATTTTATGTGATAGACCAACACAAAGTGTCACATAATTGTGAAGTGGAAGGAAAATGATACAAATAAATATGTGAAAAGTGTGGGGGGGGGGGCATTTGTATGGCGCCCCCCGGAGTCAATACTTTGTAGAACCCCCTTTCTCTACAAGTCTTTTTGGGGGTGTCTCTACCAGCTTTGCACATCTAGAGAGGGACATTTCTGCCCATTCTTCTTCTTTGTAAAATATCTCAAGCTCTGTCAGATTGGATGGAGAACGTCTGTGATCAGCAATTTTCAAGTCTGGCCACAGATTCTCAATGTGATTTAGGTCTGGACTGTGACTGGGCCATTCTAACACATGAATATGCTTTGATCTAAACCATTCCATTGTAGCTCTGGCTGGATGTTTCGGGTCGTTGTCCTGCTGGAAGGTGAACCTCCGCCCCGGTCTCAAGTCTTTTGTAGACTCTAACAGGTTTTCTTCTAAGATTGTCCTGTATTTGTCTCCATCCATCTTCCCATCAACTCTGACCAGCTTCCCTGTCCCTGCTGAAGAAAACCATCCCCACCACATGAAGCTGCCACCACCATGTTTCACAGTGGGGATGGTGTGTTCAGGGTGATGTGCAGTGTTAGTTTTCCCCACACATAGCGTTTTACTTTTAGGCCATAAAGTAGAATTTTGGTCTCCTCTGACCAGATCACCTTCTTCCACATGCTTGCTGTGTCCTCCACATGGCTTCTCACAAACTACAAACAGGACTTCTTATGACTTTCTTTCACCAATGTCTTTCTTCTTGTCACTCTTCCATAAAGGGCAGATTTGTGGAGAACACGACTAATAGTTGTCCTGTGGACAGATTCTCCCACCTGAGCTGTGGATCTCTGCAGCTCCTCCAGAGTTACCATGGACCTCTTGGCTCTTCTCTGATGAATGCTCTCCTTGCCCGGCCGGTCAGTTTAGGTGGACGGCCATGTCTTGGTAGGTTTGCAGTTGTGCCATACTCTTTCCATTTTCCGATGATGGATTGAACAGAGCTCCGTGAGATGATCAAAGCTTGGGAGATTTTTTTTATAACCTAACCCTGCTTTATACTTCTCCACAACTTTATCCCTGACCTGTCTGGTGTGTTCCTTGGCCTTCATGATGCTGTTTGTTCACTAAGGTTCTCTAACAAACCTCTGAGGGCTTCACGGAACAGCTGTATTTAAACTAAAATTAAATGACACACAGGTGGACTCTATTCACTAATTAGGTGATTTCTGAAGGCAATTGGTTCCACTAGATTTTAGTTAGGGGTATCAGAGTAAAGGGGGCTGAATACAAATGCCCCCCCCCACACTTTTCACATATTTATTTGTATCATTTATCATTTTCCTTCCACTTCACAATTATGTGACACTTTGTGTTGGTCTATCACATAAAATCCCAATAAAATACATTTACGTTTTTGGCTGTAACATGACAAAATGTGGGAAACTTCAAGGGGTATGAATACTTTTTCAAGGCGCTGTATCTTTTGCATAAAGCAACATTTGAAGAAAGAACGGGCGGATCTAGGAATACCTGGCTTGCCCTTTGACATGACTTAGCAAGCACTGCCCCCAGAATGTCCGGTTATCAGACACAGGGGGGGGGGTTTCTACAGTGGGGGGGTCCAGAGACAATGCAGCTGGATGATGATGGCCGCCCTGAGCGGGTGGATTTTCTGCACTGCCAAACCTATTATCAGTTCAGTACAAACCATTGATGTGCCACCCCGGCGATCCCGGCGCCATTGTTGTCGGAAATTAAACACATTTTGCTTGTGGCCTTTGAGGCGTTTTCCCTGTAAAAACATAATTAAGTCTATAAATCTTTCCATCAAACATGCGCCTATGCAGATGCCGTGCTTGCGTCTCGCTCGCGCTCCCTCCGGATTTGGCACCTGCTGAGCATCAGCAACGCAGCGATCTCATCTCTGAAATTTTACCGCCGGGAGAACGACAATTTCTGAGACACAAACTACCTGTTGCCGCTTATTATCCTCCCGGTATGTAATGTAAAGTGCTCATCAGAGCGGAGAGCGAGCCTAATTAGCCGGCAGAGGAAGGCGCGGCGCCAGCGGATTGAAGAACTTTATAGCATCCGGTATGGAGTTTGTATCCACCGCCAAGACATCATCTGTACTTTATATAATCAGAGATTGATACATTGTATAACAATAATAGTGTGTGACTGTGGGGGGAGGGGACATTAGAGTGTAAGCTCCTCTGTACAGAGACTGATGTGACTGTGGGGGAGGGGACATTAGAGTGTAAGCTCCTCTGTACAGAGACTGATGTGACTGTGGGGGAGGGGACATTAGAGTGTAAGCTCCTCTGTACAGAGACTGATGTGACTGTGGGGGGAGGGGACATTAGAGTGTAAGCTCCTCTGTACAGAGACTGATATGACTGTGGGGGGAGGGGACATTAGAGTGTAAGCTCTTCTGGTACAGAGACTGATGTGACTGTGGGGAGGGGACATTAGAGTGTAAGCTCCTCTGTACAGAGACTGATGTGACTGTGAGGGAGGGGACATTAGAGTGTAAGCTCTTCTGTACAGAGACTGATTTGACTGTGGGGGAGGGGACATTAGAGTGTAAGCTCCTCTGTACAGAGACTGATGTGACTGTGAGGGAGGGGACATTAGAGTGTAAGCTCTTCTGTACAGAGACTGATTTGACTGTGGGGGAGGGGACATTAGAGTGTAAGCTCCTCTGTACAGAGACTGATGTGACTGTGGGGAGGGGACATTAGAGTGTAAGCTCCCCTGGTACAGAGATTGATGTGACTGTGGGGGAGGAGACATTAGAGTGTAAGCTCCTCTGTACAGAGACTGATGTGACTGTGGGGGAGGGGACATTAGAGTGTAAGGTTGGTACAGGTTATGGGTGTATGGAGTGTATTGAATACCTTCTTAGGCTGATTACCTTTTGTTGATATATTTCCATCATTTGGACGTATTATAGTCTATAAGAACTCTTACAGTGGATGTGGAACTCTTCCTCCCATCACCTTTTATTGCTGTAATAGGATACAAAGGATATTTTTACATCTCAGAACATATAGGGGTACTCGATAATGACAGAATATTGGTGATAGAAACCACTGCATACATTTCTGACCCCCAAATTGGCACTTCCACTGATACCTGTGACAAATTTTGAAAAAATAGCCCCATGCTCCGATTAGCCGGAATATATCTGGTGATAAGCCGTGGGGTTGTCACCGATATTTCAGACATGCTTAGTGTTGTAGCAAACCGCCATATTGGTGTGATCACTTTCTAAAACGCCTTCCCCAATAAGGCAGTAGACAAGTCTTGAGGAATAGACCTATGACCTCCGAAGGTCCACTGCGATACAGCAGCGGCCATGCTCAATTCATAGTTTTCTCTTCAAGGGATTATTGGCTACCATGTTGCTTGGGAGATTGTAGCAGGTGGTTGCACCAACATGGTGATTCAACTATGACACCAGGCCTATCTAAAATGTTTCCTGCAACTACACATATTGCAGCAGGCAGGTGGGCAAGTCTATACATTGTGTTGCATGTTATGTGAGCTATGGTGCTAACCTTGCAAGGTCTCATTCTCGGAGTGTGGGAGACATCCATGTCCATGTAAAATGAAGGGGGAATCATCCCATTCACTAAAACACACAGTTTTATCTTCTGAGACACCATCAGGAGATTCTAGGCTATGCAATTAGACAGGTTCTCCAGGCTGTTCAAGGGTCAACTTCACCCAATGTTCTGATTAGTTATAGCTGGAGGCCCATTACTCCGAGGGCCCACTCTGCTGTGACATTGGGCACTAGACCCAAGAGGTCTGGACAGTATGGTCACCTGCTGACTTGGCACCATCCACAGGCAGCTTACCTCTTCAATAAGACACAGAAGTTGAATCCAACAACATTTTACTTCAGCTAACTGCAGTACAGAAGATGTCTTTTCAGTCTTTGAAGTAGAAGAAGACAATGACTTTGCTGAGCCCTGTCTCTGTGAATTACTAACACTGACTGAGAGAACATGGGTGAAGTGGGGATGGTCTAGCTGGCAGTAAACTGTCTAGTACTAAACAAGGGGGGAGGACAGAGGGTGATACAAAAATCCCATATGAAAGTAAGCTTTAGTGGGCCAAAAGTGCCAGTAGATGTCAGCATACTACTACAAAAAAAATGACAAACCTGTTGCAGATCAATACAACACAAGCAAAAAACATGAAACATGTAACAAACAATATCATCTTCCAAGACACAATCAGAATCTTCCATACTACAGTATTAGCCAGGCTAAGATTATAGAAATACAACAGCTTTCATCCATTGGTCTCATTATAGAAGGCCTTGTTCTTCGTCCTTTGGGAGTCCACTTCATTCTGTCTCTTCACATTGGGCATCAGACCTGAGAAATCATCATCTTGCGGGAGTCCACTTTATTCTAATACCTCACATTGGGAACCAGATCTGAGAGTTCAGCGTACTCTGGGAGTCCACCTCATTCCGATACCTCACGTTGGGCACCAGATCTAAGAGTTCATCATCCTCTGGAGTCCACCTCATTCTGAGACCTCACATTGAGCGCCAGATCTGAGAGTTCATTGTCCTCTGGGAGTCCACTTCATTCTGATACCTCACATTGGGCACAAGATCCGATGGTTCATCATACTTTGGCAGTCTACCTCATTCTGATACCTCACATTGGGCACCAGACCTGAGAGTTCATCATCCTTTGGGAGTCCACCTCATTCTGATATCTCACATTGGGCACCAGATCTGATGTTTCATCATACTTTGGGAGTCCACCTCATTCTGATACATCATGTTAGGCACTAGACCTTAGAGTTCATCATACTTTGGGAGTCCACCCCATTCTGATACCTCACATTGGGCACCAGATCTGAGAGTTAATTGTCCTCTAGGAGTCCACCTCATTCTGATACCTCACATTGGGCACCAGATCCAAGAATTCATTGTCCTCTGGGAGTCCACCTCATTCTAATACCTCACATTGGGCACCAGATCCGAGAGTTCATTGTCCTCTGGGAGCACACTTCTTTCTGATATCTCATATTGGGGACCAGATCTGAGAGTTAATTGTCCTCTAGGAGTCCACTTCATTCTGATACCTCACATTGGGCACCAGATCCGAGAATTCATTATCCTCTGGGAGCACACTTCATTCTGATATCTCATATTGGGCACCAGATCTGAGAGTTCTTCATTCTCTGGGAGTCCACTTCATTCTAATACCACACATTTGGCACCAGCTCTGAGATTTCATCATCTTCTGGGAGGTCCTTTAAACCCTTCTCTGTATGGCAGCTGCAAGCCTTAATTCTGATCCAACATCCATTCCTCAAGCGGCAGTCACTTAATTTCCCACAACACAGATTCTATGTTACCATTGGAGGACACACACACTTCACTTCATGATAATAAAAAAAATACTGACATCTTCTCAGCATAGAACATAACATCTTTATCATCAGATCAAGAACTCCCTTGAACAAGCAGTAGAGTTTCTAATCCCTGGTTGATACATTTGTAGCTAATTAGCAATCAATTCTCTACAAGAGACACTCTCTCGTAAACCCTGTGAGATAGAGATCTCTGAGGGAATGTGATCCTCCTCCCCTGCTCCCCTATTGCAGACAAATTCTGTCAAGTGATCCTAGATGTCTTCAGCATACAGAGAAATCTTGGAAGCAGTCACATACACGTAGAAGTGGACTTTTTGTGTAATATCAAAGATGTCTCACCACTCATCAAAGTGGCCTCCTAAATTGTATGACTGGTGAGAAGTCTTCAAAATCACAGAAAAAAGTCCAGTTGAATATGACAATTATTGCTTGTACCGTGACCTGAACACAGGAGAACCTTCACCGCTCTTACTCTAATAACTTTTACCATCCAGAAACCAGTGGCATTGTGGGCAGGGCCAACTTTCCCTGCTCACCGGGGATACCTTTAGCACGGAGGGCGCTTATTAATGCCCGGGACAAGGTGGAGACTGCAGTCATGTGAGAAATCTAACATTAAGGCAGCCCCTTAACTTAGAGATGAGCCTTCACTGTTTGCAGTATTAAAATACAGAGTTCCTCTTAAAAGCGGCTTGTCTCATGCCACTACACACTATAGATTATTATACAGTAAATTGCGTTAGGGGGGCCACCGCTAAGCCTGCGCCCCCTCCACCAGTCCAAGGTATCTATGTTACCTCACTCCCAGTAGCAGAATGGGCTCCTGCTGTGCACCTAGCGTGGGCCTCGTGGGTGCACTTACTAACTCCTTCCCTTACCTCCTGACCAGGCTATAGATCTCCGTAACACAGGTTAGTTTTTGGTTGCTACTGGATACCGACCGCTAGGGAGGGAGCCAGAACATCAACCACCCCGCTACCAGGGGACCTGCCCCCTTACCAGGTACCAGCCCTAACAACTGTTTGGTTTATGTCTTGAACTTGTACTTGGTTACTCTTAACAACTACATTCCTCTTCGTCTTACCTAGTTAACCCTTTGTAGCAGTTTTACTTCATAACCCATTGTGCTTTACAGACCCTTGTTCTTTAGATACCCCAGAACCAACATGCACCCCCTTGAATAACTTCAGACCAGGCTCACAACCGGTAATGTAACTTTATGGAACAAGTTTCAGCATAACATTATGAACAATATTCTTCTCCTCAGGCTAACTACAGAAGTGTGGCTGCCCAGGCATACCTCCATGACGTCAGAGTCCACCTTGGCATTGTCCATGGCTTTGATGTCTCTGAAAGTCCCAGTGTCTTCAGTGGATTGCAAGGCACAGCAGTCCAGATACTACAAGCATAACAGAACCAACCAATTTGGCTAGGAAGTGCCCCTGGACCCCAGCCTTCCATCTTTTTATAGCACAGGTGGGCTGGCTAGGACCAAAAAGCCTGGGAACTGAACTCACAGTAATTATGTCTTTCCCCCCGGCCTCTAACTCCCTAGAGCAAACATATTTCAACCTGCCTACACCCTTTCTCCTGAGAAATTTTACCTTCAATTAGAGGTTCTTTGCTGTTCCTCAGTGGTAGACTCCTTACCTCCTCCCAGTGATTGCCTACCCCCATTCCTTTCAACAGTTCAAACAATATAGTGCACACAGTTTCCAACCATATAGGTGAGTGCTGGAGCGATTGGAAACTGATAATGCTGTTACAGTATGTAAATGCAGAAATTGTGCTGATCACCAGCACATCATACGCTCCTTCTGGACAATTTGTTGGTCATATACACATTGGCTGTGCATAGGGTGCTGTCCTGCTGTCTACGCCACTTTATATGTGAGACTCTATTCCTGGAGAGTAGGAGAAATCTGCATCCAGCCAGGGGGGTTTCACCTGAAGAATAGGGGGTAATCATCATTGTTCAGTTTCAAACACAACATTATGCATTGACATACCTCCTTAGGTCCCTATCTGCCTGGACAGTAGAGCTGCAAGATTAATCATTAAGAATCGTTATCGCAATCTTGAAAAAAGTATTTCCAGATTTTTTCTATGTAGAGAATTCTCTCTGCTCTGCTAAAGCCGACAGCCATCAAAAGAAAGGAAAAAAGAAAAAAAGGATGTCTGCCAAGAATCACAACATTCTTTAGCAGTGAAACTTAAGCATAAACATTGTAACGATTTGTCCTTTAGATCAAAGGAATACACTTTGGTGTTAAAATGAGGGAAGTTTAACCAGTTAAACACTAAACCTTTTTCTGACATTTGTTGGTTTCAAGTTAAAATATATTTTTTTTTTGCTAGAAAATTACTTAGAACCCCCAAATATATATATATATATTTTTTTAGTAGAGACCCTAGAGAATAAAATGTTCGCTGTTGCAATTCTTTATGTCACACCGTATTTGCGCAGCAGTCCTTCAAATGCAATTTTTTGGGAATAAATTACACTTTAATTAATTAAAAATAAAACTAAACCAGTAAAGTTAGCCCAATTTTTTTGTATAATGTGAAAGATTTTACGCCGCGAGAATCGTGATCTTTTTATTCTAAGCATAAAAATTGTGATTCTCATTTTGGCCAGAATCTTGCAGCTCTACTGGACAGTATGGCAAGGCAGCTTGGAGGGGATGCTGTATGCCCCAGTAGATGACCCATTGGTCGAAACGCGTCGGGCGCTTTCAGCATCCTCCTTGTTGCCCATTTTGTTTTTATATTTTGTGATCACATTTTTATTGTAACCTGGCTTTTTAGCAATAAAAAACCCACCATTTTTCATCTACACTATGTGGAGCCTATTTATTTTTTCTCCACATACCATCTGAGAGAAAATTCAGCTCCCACTTCAGTTCCATGTGAGATGTTCCATTTCTTCGGATCCGTTCCTTGGCCATCCTTTGTGAGGACCTGCCTGGCGGCCCCGGGAGATCCATGCAGAGTTCGATCCAGACGGTTTCCAGAGTCGGGATGTCCGTTTCAAGGCCCTGAGGGGCAACCTGCTCTAGTGATTCACTGTCGCTAACAAGGGAATCCAATGTATCTGGTAAGAGTTTTTTCCACACCACTTCTACCAAGATTTATGCAGCTGTTGGATGCGGCTTTCCTGGGAGATTTAAAGATTTGCCTGTGTTTGAACATCTGCCGCTGTATACACTCACTCACCTTTCTCAGTGGGACACTTTTTATATTTTTGTTATTCACTTATTGGACTTTATTTATCCTTGTTGAGAGACTCACGAGTTAATTTGTTGATGTAGATACCATTTAATAGTTATTTCCCCTTTTTGGGGTTTTTCACAGTTTATGCGCT
Organism: Lithobates clamitans; assembly: GCA_037952925.1. Lineage (NCBI taxonomy): Eukaryota > Metazoa > Chordata > Amphibia > Anura > Ranidae > Lithobates > Lithobates clamitans. The sequence goes on from JBBGZY010002156.1 coordinate 432,136, forward strand.
ACTTTTCTTTTTCACAGTATTCTTATGGTTGTTGTCACTCTGTATGTAGCTGCTCCTTATTTATCCATAGTTTGTATAGCGCAGTGTATATATTTAATTTTTGCACCCTGGACAGTATGGTCACCTGCTGTCTTGGCACCATATATAGGCAGCTTAAATCTTTAATGAGATACAGAAGTTGAATCCAATGCAATTTTACTTCAGCCATTTGCAGTACAGAAGATGTGTTTCAGTCTTTGAATTGTTAGAAGACAATGACTTTCCTGAGCCTTGTCTCTGTGAATAACTAACACTGACACTGACTGAGAGAACATGGGTGAAGTGTGGACAGACTAGCCAGCAGTAAACTATCTGTTCACTAAACAGGAGGGGAGGACAGAGGGAGATACCAAAACCTAATGCAGCTCAATACAACACAGAAAACAAAAAAACATGAAAGTGGGGCAGAACCATCACACGTTGACTGTAACAAATAATTTCATCTTCCAAGAAACAATCAGGATTTTCCGAACCAAAATATTAGCCAGGCTGAGATTTTGGACATACAACAGCTTTCATCCACTGGTCTCATTATAGAAGGCCTTGTTCATCATCCTTTAGGACTCTACTTTATTCTGTCTCCTTATGTTGGGCACCAAATCCGAGAGTTCATCATGCTCCAGGAGTCCACTTCATTCTGTCTCTTTACATTGGGCATCAGTTCGGAGAGTTCATTGTCCTCTGGGAGTCCACCTCATTCTGATACCTCACATTGAGCACCAAATCTGAGAGTTCATCATCCTCCGGGAGTCCACTTCATTCTGATACCTCACATTGGGCACCAAATCTGAGAGTGCATCATCCTCTGAGAGTACACTTCATTCTGATACCTCACATTGGCCACCAGATCTGAGAGTTCGTCATCCTCTGGGAATCCACTTCATTCTGATACCTCATGTTGGGTACCAATTCTGAGAGTTCATCATCCTCTGGGATTCCACCTTATACTGATACCTCATGTTGGGTACCAGTTCTGAGAGTTCAACATCCTCCGGGAACTTTATTCAGATATGGGAGATTTGGATTACCCCAAAGATGAGTGTGTGGGGAGAACGTCTCTGGAGAGCTATAACGTCTCTGGAGAGCTCCGGAGAGCTATGTTATACCGTAATAGTGGTACGCATCAAATCTGTAATTCCGGGGTGGGATTTTGGTCCCCTGAACACCAAGTTACTAAGGGTGGAGTACGACCCAATAGCCGCCTCCAGAGTAATTGCTGGGTTATCTTTAGGTTGGGAGAGCCACCATCTCACTGTCACTGGGACCGCCGCCCAGAAGTAAGCCTGAAAGTTAGGTAGAGACAGGCCCCCCTGGTTGAGAGGGAGCTGTAAAGTAGAGATGGCCAAATGTGGAGGCCTCCCATTCCACACAAAGGATGATATAATTCCCCGTAGTTTGTTAAAGATGGAAGCTGGAGGCACCAGGGGGGAACTGCGGAAGGAACTTAGGTAAATATACCATCTTAACAAGGTTTACTCTACCCACTGGAGTAAGAGGGAGAGACCTCCAGGCCATACATTTCTAGGAAAAGGTCCTAAGCAATGGCAAGAGGTTCAGCTCAAAATATGAGGACAGTGGGGCCCTTATCACCACCCCAAAATATTTAAATTCAGTGGTCCATGTCAATGGAGTGCTAATCTGGGTGTGGGGATCTGAGGCATGTAGCGGGAATAGGAGCGACTTTCCCCAGTTAACCTTGATGCCCGAAAAGGATCCAAACACATCAATGATTTGAAGGGCCAGAGGGAGAGAGGAGAACTTTTTCAGGAACAGGAGAGTGTCGTCTGCATATAGGGATATTTTGTCTACAATCACCCCCACCAGTATGCCTTCAACTGTGGGGGCAGACCTAATGCGCACTGCTAGGGGTTCCATTGCCAGTGCAAAAAGGCCCAAGGAGAGCAGGCAGCCCTGTCTAGTACCCCGAGTCAGGGGGAAAGGAGAGGACAACGAGTTATTAGTGTGTATTTGAGCTGTAGTGATAGAGCAATTGGTCCCATTTAATAAACCAAGGGCCGAATTCAAATTTACTTAGGACGGCCCACAGGTAGCGCCACTCCACTGAATCAAAAGCCTTTTCGGCGTCCAAGGAGGCCACCACCCCTGAACCTTCCCTGTCTGCCCTGGAGAGATGTGTAAGGAGGCATCAGATATTCATTTTGGTTCTCCTACCCGGCATGAATCCAGATTGATCCGCATGAACCAAAGCAGTGATCACAGTGTTCAATTGCCAGGATCTTAGCCAAAATGTTTGCATCCACATTAAGGAGGGATATTGAACGATACGAGGAACACTGTTCTGGAGCTTTACCAGGTTTGAGAAGGACCACAACAACCACTTCTGCCATGGAAAGGGGAAGAGATCCCTCCTCCATGGCATTTTGGAGCATAAGCCTGAATGTAGGGAGCAGCTTCTCCGTGTATGTCTTAAAGAATTCAGCAGGGAGGCCATCAGGACCCGGTGTTTTACCATTTTGCAGAGAAGCCACCGCCTGCTGGAGCTCTTCCAGCATAATGGGGCCATCCAATGCATCCCTGAAAGTAGATGTTAAGCTTTGCAGCTCAATTTCCTCCAGATATTCATATAGTTCCTCATCCGCGCCCACCATCCGCGAGCTATATAGCTCTTGATAGAATATTGTGAAACGAGCATTAATAGAGACAGGATCAGTCAGCAGTAACCCATCAGAGTCACGAATACCAGATATAGACACAGGTGAGGAACTCTACCTAGCCAACTATGCCAGCATACTTCCCTGTTTTTTTTCCCCCAATGTTCGAATATGCGTTGGGATTGATGTAGAAGCTGGGTTTTAGTAGCAGATATTTGGAGCAGAAAAACCTCTCTCAGAGCCGCCTGAAAATCAGAGTACATTCGGGAAGCTCTCGACAGGGAGTACTCCACCTCAAGGGCAGCCACTCTTTCTTCAGCCCTCAGTAAATCCTCTCTCAAGCCCCTGCGAACCTGACGGACGTGTGACTGCAGGCTGCCTCTGGAGAACGCTTTAAAAGCATCCCAAGAGGTAGACAGAGGTATAGAACGGTCCTGATCCTTCCAGTAGTGTATCATGTCAGATCTATACGGCTCAGAGACCCTCAAATCGGACAGCCAGAACCTGGATAAATGCCACAGACTATCCTGTAGGGCAGTAGATACATTCCGTTTCAAGGCAAGAGGAGCATGGTCCGAAATGCTACGAGGTAGGATGGAGATGTCCCGAATTCTAGAAAGGACAGACCCCCCAGCATAGGTTAGGTCTATACGGGAAAAGGTTTTATGTGAGGCGGAATGACAGGTGTAGACGTGTTGATGAGGATGATACCATCTCCACACATCTGTCAGACTCGAGGCCTCCACCCAAATGGACAGCTCTGAGGGAGTACACACCCCGGTGGAAAGTCTGTCCAACCCAGGATCTGGGACCATATTGAAATCTCCAAGAATCACCACATTATCTGTAGAGTAGGCAACAATTTTGGTAATAAAATGGTTAAGAAGTTTCATGGAGGCAGGGGGGGTAGGGTTAAGTACAGCCCCACCACCACCAGTTCCAATCTATCTACCATGGCATGTAATAGGACATAGCGGCCGTCCGGGTCCAGCTCCAGCGCCAGTAGCCTAAATGCAAGAGACTTGTGAATTAAAATGCTGACCCCCCCAAGAATAATTGGTATATGAGGAATGGTAATGGTGTCCTACCTAGGGTCTCTTAAGACTCAGGAGTTTACTGCCCATTAAATGGGTCTCATGTAAAATACAAATCTGGGGACAATAGGAATTCACTAAATTGAAAAACCAGGGACCTTTTCACGGAGGAGTTCAGACCCCTGGCATTCCAAGACACTATATTACAGTCAGTCATAGGCACTAGGCATTACAGAACTAGGCACGGATATCCAACAGGGTCCCAGGAGCAGAACCCGGACCAACGTATACAACAGTTCATGCAAAACATGGCATCCTGAGATATAAAGGGGTACATCGCTTGTAAAGTTAAAATAAAAGAGAAAAGTGCAACAAAACAGTCCCAACCAACACCCCGCCAACCCCCAACCCTGGGGAGGCTTAATAACCCAACCCAAAACAGAGGCAGAAATGCCTTCAAGGGGGGAACATGTGCAGAATGGCATCCACAGTCCGGCAGTCAATTACCAAACATTTAGCACACAGTTTGGGACCGGATCAGAAATGTGGGTGCAGTCTCCCAGCAGCCGCTGGGGATACAAACTTGAGCAGCATAGCTGCATAGGGCAGTAGGTGTAATGACACAGGCCATATGAGAAAGGAGGGACAATGGATAGTCTGATATCCAGGCAGGAGTAACAAAGAATGTGTCAGGGGGTAACAAAACAACATCTCCTTCCCCAAAGAAAACCATGGGACCCATCATGAACTGGCGACGGGAAGTATGGTAATTAAGTAGCCAGACAGTAGCCAGTGTGGTAGGAGCGGTAGGCCTAGGAGGCACTTGATATCCGCAGGTTAGTTAGAAGATCAGCCATCAGCAATGGTCAGCGTCGAGGCAGGGTGTCAATCCAGGCTAAGGCCTCCTCAGGGGATGTAAAAAACCAGACCGACTCACCGTCTTCCACCCGCAGCCTGGCTGGAAATAACATGCTGTATTTTACATTCTTGGAGCAGAGTCTAGCTCTCAACGCGTCAAAGGATTTTCGTTGCCTCTGTGTTTCCAGCGAATAATCCGGAAAAATCAGGAGCTTGGCATTTTCAAAGTGCAGTTCACCTTGGGATCTTGCCTCCCTCATCACCAGGTCACGATCACGGAAATGGAGCAGTTTAAAGATGAAAGTGCGAGGTGGTGCTCCCTGGGTCCCCCTAGTGGAGGGTATGTGGCGAGCTCGCTCCACTATAGAAATTGGAGAAAAGCGAGCAGAAGGAAGCAGTCGTTGCAGTAGACGCTCAGCAAAGGTAGTGGGGTGAGCACACTCAGCCCCCTCAGGGAGGCCCAAGATGCACAAATTATTTCTCCTGTTATGGTTTTCGGCATCTTCAGCCCGAGCCTCCAGTGCCTTAACCTTGGTTTTTAGGGTGTGTAGATCAGCCTCATGGTCATATACCGTGTCTTCGGTCTTGGAGACCCTCTGTTCCACCTCTGTCACCTGGCCACGGAAGGAATCAAAGTCCTTACGGATGAATTCCACATTAGCATGTATGTGGTCCACCTTTTCAGTCAGGGTAGTGATTGCCTGCATGACCGCTTTAAAATCCGCCGCCGTGGCAGGCAGCCATTCGGGTTCCTCAGGCTGGGTCAGGCTGGGTCTCCAGGCGGGATTTTCGCCTACATATACCCCGGAGGTGACACTGAGGCAGGGGGGACACGGGTCTGTCACTATAGGTGAGTCTGCACCCGATAAAAAACGAGTATAAAGCCGCACCCCGGGAGCTCAGACACTACACGTCTGCTCCCAGCGCCACCCTGGACACGCCCCCGGCCTCTTTTTTTACATTCTTGCAATGCAGGAGAAGTGTTCCTAGTCCCAATCACACCTCCCACTGGCTCCTCGCGGTTTTTCACATACAAAAACCCAGATGTAAGAAAGTGCCTGTACTAAGATTGGTTTTCATGGCCACCAATCAGGTTCAAGCTAGTTTTGGAAGGTTGAATCTGATTGTTCTGAGCCCTCAGAGTTTTGTTAGAGAACCTTAGTGAACAAACAGCATCATGAAGGCCAAGGAACACACCAGACAGGTCAGGGATAAAGTTGTGGAGAAGTATAAAGCAGGGTTAGGTTATAAAAAAATATCCCAAGCTTTGAACATCTCACGGAGCTCTGTTCAATCCATCATCGGAAAATGGAAAGAGTATGGCACAACTGCAAACCTACCAAGACATGGCCGTCCACCTAAACTGACCGGCCGGGCAAGGAGAGCATTCATCAGAGAAGCGCCAAGAGGTCCATGGTAACTCTGGAGGAGCTGCAGAGATCCACAGCTCAGGTGGGAGAATCTGTCCACAGGACAACTATTAGTCGTGTTCTCCACAAATCTGCCCTTTATGGAAGAGTGACAAGAAGAAAGACATTGGTGAAAGAAAGTCATAAGAAGTCCTGTTTGTAGTTTGTGAGAAGCCATGTGGAGGACACAGCAAACATGTGGAAGAAGGTGATCTGGTCACATGAGACCAAAATTCAACTTTTTGGCCTAAAAGTAAAACGCTATGTGTGGGGAAAACTAACCCTGAACACACCATCCCCACCGTGAAGCATGGTGGTGGCAGCATCATGTGGTGGGGATGCTTTTCTTCAGCAGGGACAGGGAAGCTGGTCAGAGTTGATGGGAAGATGGATGGAGACAAATACAGGACAATCTTAGAAGAAAACCTGGTAGGCTGCATTTACACCTGAGCGTTTTTGTAGGTTGAAGCTCCAAAACGCTGGAGGGGGAAAAATCAATTATTCTCTATGGAGGTAGTTAACATCTCTACTCCTTGTCGCCTGATGCCAAAGGCCTGAATCTCAAAAAAAGTTCTGGAGCTTTTTTGTAGCTTGAATCAGACAGATTTGAGCATTTTTGCCACAATTTTGTTCTCATAGAAATGAATGGAAACGCGCCATTTTTACGCAATTTTCTGTTCAGGTGAAAAAATAAAAAAAAATAAAATAGTAATAATGATTATGGATATAAATCAATAAATGTAAAATAAATAACTAAAAATCATCATAAATAAGTAAAATAAATTAATAATATGTAATAATACATTAATAAGTAATAATTAACCTCTAACCATAAAAATATTAAATATATTATTAATAATAATAATAATAATAATAATTATTATTATTATTATTATTATTTTAACAATAATAATAATAATAATAATAATAATAATAATAATAACTATTATAATAACAATAATAATAATAATAATAGTAAAATAACAATAAACACCCAAACGCGAACAAAAAAATACATTATTAATATTAATAATAATACTAATAATAATTCATTTTGTGTTAGGGTTAGGTTGTTTAGTTATTTATTATTATTTTATTTTTTTAAGTGTTATACTTTTTTATACTGTTATACTGTGTTAAACGTGCAATAACGCACTGAAATATACTGCATTAAACGTGCAATAACGCACTGAAATATACTGTGTTAAACGTGCAATAGCGCACGGAAATATACTGCGTTAAACGCGCAATAGTGCACGGAAATATACTGCGTTAAACGCACAATAACGAACTGAAATATACTGCTGTAAACGTGCAATAACGCACTGCAATATATTGCATTAAACATGCAATAACACACTGAAATATACTGCGGTAAACCTGCAATAACTCACTACAATAAACTGCGTTAAATGTGCAATAACGCACTGAAATATACTGCGTTAAACATGCAATAACGCACGGAAATATACTGCGTTAAATGTGCAATAACGCACTGAAATATACTGCTGTAAACGTGCATAAATGTACTGCAATATAATGCATAAAACGTGCAATAACACACTGAAATATACTGTGTTAAACGTGCAATAATGCACAGAAATGTACTGCTGTAAACCTGCAAAAATGCACTGCAATATACTGCATTAAATGTGCAAAAACGCACTGAAATATACTGCGGTAAACCTGCAATAACTCACTACAATAAACTGCGTTAAATGTGCAATAATGCACTGAAATATACTGCATTAAATGTGCAATAATGCACTGAAATATACTGCATTAAACGTGCAATAACTCAATGAAATATACTGCGTTAAATGTGCAATAACACACCGAAATATACTGCGTTAAACGTGCAATAACACACCGAAATTGACCGCGTTAAACGTGCAATAATGCACTGCAATATACTGTGTTAAATGTGCAATAATGCACTGAAATAAACTGCGTTAAACATGCAATAACGCACTGAAATATACTGCTGTAAACTTGCAAAAAACTCACTACAATATACTGCGTTAAATGTGCAATAACGCACTGAAATATACTGCATTAAACGTGCAATAATGCACTGAAATATACTGCGTTAAACGTGCAATAACGTACTGAAATATACAGCGTTAATCGCACAATAACACACCGAAATTTACTGCGTTAAACGTGCAATAACGCACTGCAATATACTGTGTTAAATGTGCAATAACGCACTGAAATAAACTGCGTTAAACGTGCAATAACGCAATGAAATATACTGCTTTAAACGTGCAATAACGCACTGAAATATACTGCGGTAAACCTACAATACAGGCATACCCCACTTTTAAGTACACAATGGGGTTTATTTACTAAAGCTGGAAAGTGCAAAATCAGGCTCACTTCTGCATAGAAACCAATGAGCTTCTAACCCCAGCTTGTTCAATTAAGCCTTGGTAATAAAACCTGGAAGCTCATTGGTTTCTATGCAGAAGTGAGCCTGATTTTGCACTTTCCAGCTTTAGTAAATAAACCCCATTGTGTACTTAAAAGTGGGGTATGCCTGTAACTCACTACAATATACTGCATTAAATGTGCAATAACGCTCTGCAATAAACTGCGTTACACATGTAATAATGCCCTGCAATATACTGTGGTAAACCTGCAATAACACACTGAAATATACTGCGTTAAACGTGCAATAACACACTGAAATATACTTCGGTAAATGTGCAATAATGCACTGCAATATACTGCGGTAAACCTGCAATAACTCACTACAATATACTGCATTAAACGTGCAATAATAAATACTTTTAGCATTTTTTCTTTTATATACAAAAAAAGTCATACATTCTACATTGGAAGTCTCCAACCCCCCCCCATCCCTATCTCCTTGGCTTGCTTTGGTTAACCAAGCTATACCTATATATAAACTAACCTATAAAGCAAGAGGACGCTCTTTACCAAAGTTTGGTCTCCCTGGCTAGATTCCTGAGATACAATTGTTCCAGAATAATGTTCTGTACCCTCGCACCCATGACTATGTATTGTTAATGCTTACAAAGTATTTTGTACATTCTTAATTTGACATCCTCTGTTCTATTATATCATTATGACTTGTTCTGGGACCTTTTTCGGTCTCTTGCTATTTGCTTATTCCATATTGTGTGTATAAATGATTATCTTTTTTTTCTGTTTGTACTCCTCCGAGCCGCGTCTCAGTGTGCCGCCATGTTTGACATGTTCTGTCTTTGAGCACTGGGACCTTGCAGCACTGGGGTCTTGCAGCACTGAGGCTTTGCAGCACTGGGGTCTTGCAGCAAGAATTGCAGCACTGGGGTCTTGCAGCACTGAGGCTTTGCAGCACTGGGGTCTTGCAGCAAGAATTGCAGCACTGGGGTCTTAGAGCACTGAGATCTTGCAGCACTTGGGGTCTTGCAGCACTGGGGTCTTGCAGCTCTGGGGTTTTGCAGCACTGGGGTCTTGCAGCACTGAGGTCTTGCAGCACTGAGGCTTTGCAGCACTGGGGTCTTGCAGCAAGAATTGCAGCATTGGGGTCTTGCAGCACTGAGGTCTTGCAGCACTTGGGGTCTTGCAGCATTGGGGTCTTGCAGCATTGGGGTCTTGCAGCACTGGTGTCTTGCAGCACTGAGGTCTTGCAGCACTGAGGTCTTGCAGCACTGGGGTCTTGCAGCACTGAGGCCTTGCAGCACTGGGGTCTTGCAGCACTGATGTCTTGCAGCACTGGGGTCTTGCAGCACTGGGGTCTTGCAGCAAGAATTGCAGTACTGGGTCCTTGCAGCACTGGGGTCTTGCAGCACTGGAGCCTTGCAGCACTGGGGTCTTGCAGCACTGAGGTCTTGCAGCACTGGGGTCTTGCGGTATTAGGGTCTTGCAGCACTGAGGCTTTGCAGCACTGGGGTCTTGCAGCTGTGGGGCATTGCAGCACTGGGGTCGTGCAGCACTGAGGTCTTACAGTACTGAGGTCTTGCGGCACTGGGGTTTTGCATCACTGGGGTCTTGCAGCACTGAGGCCTTGTACTACTGGGGTTTTTCAGCACTGGGGTCTTGCAGCACTGGGTCTTGCAGCACTGGGGCTTTGCAGCACTGGGGTCTTGCAGCACTGGGGTCTTGCAGCACTGAGGTCTTACAGCACTGATTTCTTGCGGCACTGGGGTTTTGCATCACTGGGGTCTTGCAGCACTGAGGCCTTGCAGCACTGGGGTTTTTCAGAACTGTTGTCTTGCAGCACTGAGGTCTTGCAGCACTGGGGTCTTGCGGTATTAGGGTCTTGCAGCACTGAGGCTTTGCAGCACTGGGGTCTTGCAGCTGTGGGGCTTTGCAGCACTGGGGTCGTGCAGCACTGAGGTCTTGCGGCACTGGGGTTTTGCATCACTGGGGTCTTGCAGCACTGAGGCCTTGCAGTACTGGGGTTTTTCAGCACTGGGGTCTTGCAGCACTGAGGTCTTGCAGCACTGGGGCTTTGCAGCACTGGGGTCTTGCAGCACTGGGGTGTTGCAGCACTGGGGTGTTGCAGCACTGAGGTCTTGCAGCACTGGGGTCTTGCAGCACTGGGGTGTTGCAGCACTGAGGTCTTGCAGCACTGAGGTCTTGCAGCACTGAGGTCTTGCAGCACTGGGGTCTTGCAGCACTGGGGTCTTGCAGCACTGAGGTGTTGGGTTTAGCTCCTACCTAGGTTACCATCTACATGTAGTTTGCATCTTCTCAGCCCATTAGATGATAATTTGGGACAGCGGGTTAGCTGACATCAGCCCCATATTTGACCTTCTGCAATCACCTTTCATTTGTGGATTTTACTAAGTGCCCAGAAAACCTTCTTAGAACAGAACATGGACATGCCCCATCCCACCACATATCCCAGAAATCTGAGGACTATTCCTAAGTGCAGGCCAATGGGCGGAGCCATAAAAAACATTCCTTAATGCCCCATCAGCCAGATGTACATCCATAACTGCTGCTATATAGTGCAAATCTAGCCTGATATTCAGGGCCGGGACAGGGGGGCTGAGTGGGCACCTGCCTTGAGCACTGTGTGGTGGGGGGGGGGAGGGTGCTGCCGAGTTGTGCGCTCGTCCCGCTTCTTACTGACAGGAGTGACTGCAGCAGTGGCAGCCCGTGCACTGTGAGCACACAGGCGCCACCCCCCAGCCATGCACCTGGCCCCTTTCAGGACGCCAGACGCATGGATTCCTATGGCAGGGGTGAGAGGGGGGTACTTTTTGAAGCACCTGATTAGAGCCAGAGGCTCTAATAGGCTTCAAAATAGGGTGGGCTTGGACAGCAGAGAGTGCGCCCTGATCCCACCCAATTGTGTGACGATAGCGAATATTATTTTCGCTATTTTTTTCACATTAACCTTCCTCCCCGGCAATCAGGAGTCAGGGCAGCAGGGTTGCCTTCGGTGCTACCAGAGCCGCGCTCACACGCGGGGGGGGGGGGGGCTGCCAGACCTGCGCTTGCGGGGGGTGGCTTCGGTGCTGCAAGCTCGTGGGGGGTGTGCTGTCGCAAGAGAGGCACGGGGGTGGAGGTTGGGTGTTGCCAGAGCTGCAAGTGGAGGGTCAGTGGGCACAGTGGCTGCATATGATGGGCACAAGTGGCTGCATATGATGGGCACAGGTGGCTTCATATGATGGGCACAAGTGGCTGCATTTTATGGGCACAGTGGCTGCATATGATGGGCACAAGTGGCTGCATTTGATGGGCACAAGTGGCTGCATTTGATGGGCACAATGGCTGCATTTGATGAACACAATGGCTGCATATGATGGGCACAAGTGGCTGCATTTGATGGGCACATGTGGCTGCATATGATGGGCACAGGTGGCTGCATATGATGGGCACAAGTTGCTGCATTTGATGGGAACAAGTGGCTGCATTTGATGGGCACAAGTGGCTGCATATGATGGGCAGAAGTGGCTGCATATAATGGACACAAGTGGCTGCATTTTATGGGCACAAGTGGTTGCATATGATGGGCACAAGTGGCTGCATTTGATTGGCACAGTGGCTGCATATGACGGGCACAAGTGGCTGCATTCGACGAGCACAAGTGGCTGAATTTGCCAGGCACAAGTAGCTGCATTTGACGGGCACAAGTGGCTGCATATGATGTGCACAAGTAGCTGCATTTGACAGACACAAGTAGCTGCATTTGACAGACACAAGTAGCTGCATTTGACAGACACAAGTAGCTGCATTTGACAGACACAAGTAGCTGCATTTGACGGGCACAAGTAGCTGCATTTGACGGGCACAAGTGGCTGCATTTGACGGGCACAAGTGGCTGCAGATGATGTGCACAAGTAGCTGCATTTGACAGACACAAGTAGCTGCATTTGACGGGCACAAGTGGCTGCATATGATGGGCACAGTGGCTGCATTTGATGGGCACAGTGAGGATGCAATTGATGGGGGGGTTTCAGTATTTCTCAGTTTGTTTGCACTCCCCAAAAATTTTGATCACTGAGAGGCTGAGCTGTGGGGGGCTGGGAAGGGGCTGGCTCAGGCTCTGAGCGGATCACTGAGAGGCTGAGCTGTGGGGGACGGGGGCAGGAGGGGCTGGCTCAGGCTCTCAGCGGATCACTGAGAGGCTGAGCCGGGTGCCAGACCAGGCATGTGGGTGCATCTCGACTTCATTGTCACAATATTTCCCAAGCCTGGACTAGCTCTGTGACATCAGCCGACAGCGAGCTTCAAGCCCCCCCCCCCCCCCCCCGCCTGCTGAAAACGGGTCACAGGTGTGCAGAAGGAACTCCTATCCTCTGATCCACAGGAGAAGTGCAGCCAAATCAGCTTTCCCCATACTTCTCCTTTAATTCCAGTGAGTACTGATCTGCCAGTATAAGGGGGAAAGGGGGGGCAACAACTCGCAAGCATGGAGACCCCTGATGTAAAGGGGGACATTACTGAGGGCACTTGATGTAAAGGGGGACCGTAGTGGAGACACATAATGTAAAATTGGGACTCTATTGGGGACAACTGGTCTAAAGGGGGACTCTACTGAGGACACCTGACGTATAGGGGGAAAGTTTTGGGGACAACTGAAGTGGGGCTATGTTGAGGACAGCTGATGTAAAGAGGGCCTCTTTTGGGGACACCTGATGTAAAGGGGGACTCTATTGGGGACAACTGGTGTAAAGAGGGACTCTACTGAGGACACCTGACGTATAGGGGGAAAGTTTTGCGGACAACTGATGTCAAGGGGGACAACTGAAGTGGGGCTCGAGGACAGCTGCTGTAAAGGGGGAAGTATTGGGAACACCTGATGTAATGTAAAGGTGGACTCTTATGGGGACACCTGATGTAAAGGGGGGCTCTATTGGGGACACCTCATGTAAAGGAGGGCTCTATTGGGGACACCTGATGTAAATGGGAAAGTATTAGGGACACCTGATGTAAAGGGGGGCTCTATTGGGGACACCTGATGTAAAAGGGGAAAGTATTGGGGACACCTGATGTAAAGGGGGGCTTTATTGGGGACACCTGATGTAAAAGGGGAAAGTATTGGGGACACCTGATGTAAAGGGGGGCTCTATTGGGGACACCTGATGTAAAGGGGAAAGTATTAGGGACACCTGAAGTAAAGGGGGGCTCTATTGGGGATACCTAATGTAAAAGGGGAAAGTATTGGGGACACCTGATGTGAAGGGGGGCTCTATTGGGGACACCTGATGTAAAGGGGAAAGTATTGGGGACACCTTATGTAAAGGAGGACTCTATTGGGGACACCTGATGTAAAAGGGGACTCTATTGGGGACAACTGAAGTAAAGGGGGACTCTATTGGGCACAACTGATCCAAAGGGGGACTCTGTTGAGGAAACTTGATGTAAAGGGTACTCTATAGGCGACACCTGATGTAAAGGGGGACTCTGTTGAGGAAACCTAATGTAAAGGGGGACCATATTGAGGACACTTGATGTAAAGGGGGAATCTATAGGGGACACCTGATGTAAAAGGGGACTCTGTTGAGGAAACTTAATGTAAAGGGGGACCATATTGTGGACACTTGATGTAAAGGGGGACTCTATTGGTGACACCTGAGGAAAAGGGGGACTCTTCTGGGCACTGCACATGGCATGGGGGGCACGATGCTCCATCTTTGCTGTGAGATGACCTTGTCCTGGCACTGCTAATATTATGGAGCCATTTATTCCAAACTGCATTCAGCTGTTTCCAGCTGTTCGTCCATCACCAGGGCAGTGTATTGAGGCTTGTATGGAGTCGGGACAATGGATAGGCACACCGTCACCCCGGCACACCGGCACACTGGCACACTGGCACACTGGCACACCGGCACACTGGCACACCGGCACACTGGCACCCCGGCACACCTCTGCAGGCAGCGGCCACAGAGAGAAGAGCCCCATTCCCACAACATTGCTGCCTTCCTCAAAGCGGCCATTAGGTGGCAGCAAACCCCCACCTTACTCTCCCTGCGCACTTTGTAATTGAGTTGCTTGTGTTCTGAAGTGTTTCTTAACCTCTCAATCTGCAGATATTAATTTCTCTATTTCCCCAACCACAGTGTCTTTTCCAGTAATCCATCTTTTATATTCCCCCGGAATTTACTGTCGCGTGACAAACAAATCGCCGAGCTGCGCCGTTTGTCTTGAACAACAATTTGACAATATTATTGTGGAAGGCGGCGGGGGGATAAATCGCATCATTTGCTACAAAGTAAGTCGGTAAAATAAACTTGTGCTGCGATCGGCTTTATCGGCTTCTTATCATAAAAAGAGTAAATCAAGCTAATCCGGGCGTTAAATGGCGCGGGCGCGGTCCGACGTCTGAGCGCGTTCTACTCTACAATATGAGGAGAGGCGGGGAGCGTGGATCTGCGTTCTGGAAGCTGCGCTCGTCTTCATGCCGGGATAAGATCCCTTGTTATTTGAGGAATTATTCCCCTATTTGGGGGAGATTTACTAAAACTGGAGAATGAAAAGACCAGGGAGAGGAGAGAGGAGCTGCAGCAAACCGGACAGCGCTGGATTCCAGAATGGACCATGCTTATATTGAGGGAACCTAATGTAAAGGGGGACCATATTGAGGACACTTGATGTAAAGGGGGACTCTATAGGGGACACCTGATGCAAAGGGGGACTCTGTTGGGGACATCTGATGCAAAGGGGGACTCTGTTGGGGACATCTGATGTATAGGGGAAACCCTATAGGGGACACCCGATGTAAAGGGGGACTCTGTTGGGGACCTGATGTAAAGGGGGACTCTATAGGGGACACCTGATGTAAAGGGGGACTCTGTGGGGGAGATCTGATGTAAAGGTGGACTCTGTTGGGGACGCCTAATGTTAAGGGGGACTCTATAGGGGACACCCGATGTAAAGGGGGACTCTGTTGGGGACCTGATGTAAAGGAGGGCTCTATAGGGGACACCTGATGTAAAGGGGGACTCTGTTGGGGAAATCTGATGTAAAGGGGGACTCTGTCAGGGACCTGATGTAAAGGGGGACTCTATAGGGGACACCTGATGTAAAGGGGGACTCTGTTGGGGACCTGATGTAAAGGGGTACTCTATAGAGGACACCTGATGTAAAGGGGGACTCTGTTGGAGACACCTGATGTAAAGGGGGACTCTGTTGGGGACATCTGATGTAAAGAGGGACTCTGTTGGGGACCTGATGTAAAGGGGGACTCTATAGGGGACACCTGATGTAAGGGGGAACCCGGTTGGGGACACCTGAGGCAAAGGGGGACTCTTCTGGGCACTGCACCTGGCATGGGGGGCACGATTCGCCAGCTTTGCCATCTTTGTTGGGGACCTGATGTAAAGGGGGACTCTATAGATGTACAGGGAGACTCTGTTGAGGACCTGTTGTAAAGGGGGACTCTATAGGGGACACCTGATGTAAAGGGGGACTCTATAGGGGATACCTGATGTAAAGGGGGACTCTGTTGCGGACCTGATGTAAAGGGGGACTCCATAGGGGACACCTTATGTAAAGGGGGATTTTATAGGGGACACCTGATGTAAAGGGGGACTCTGTTAGGGAGATCTGATGTAAAGGTGGACTCTGTTGGGGACACCTGATGTAAAGGGGGACTCTGTTGGGAACCTGATGTAAAGGGGGACTATATAGGGGACACCTGATGTAAAGAGGGACTCTGTTGGGGACCTGATGTAAAGGGGGACTCTGTTGGGAACCTGATGTAAAGGGGGACTCTATAGGGGACACCTGATGTGAAGGGGGACTCTGTTGGGGACACCTGATGTAAAGGGGGACACTGTTGGGGACCTGATGTAAAGGGGGACTGTTGGGGAGCTTTTGTAATGGGGGACCCTATAGGGGACACCTGATGTAAAGGGGGACTCTGTTGGGGACACCTGATGTAAAGGGGGACTCTGTTTGGGACACCTGATGTAAAGGGGGACTCTGTTGGGGACCTGATGTAAAGGGGGACCCTTTACATCAATATACATAAAATTTCCACATTAAATTGCATAAAAAGAGAGAAAAAAAGTAAACCCTGCAGAGAAAAAAGTTTCCCCCTTCCCTGCAAAGTAGCCCCCCAGTTACGGCACTCGCTCCTGAAGAGACGGCACGGGCGGCCGTTCCTTCAAAGGGCATGTGCCAATGACATCATCAAAGCAGTATACAGTAAATATCTCCTAAAACGGCACACATATAGGAGATGTATACAGTACCTATAGGTGAGCCTTATTCTAGGATCACCTCGAGGTCCAAACTACACAGGGAGGTTTGCAGCCTCTTTAAGGACCGCCCACCCTCTATATAATGTGGATAGGCGGCCTGTACAGGGACAGCAAAGTGCCTGGGGTGGGGGTGGGGCATCCTACTGCCTTCCGCAGCTTAGCAGGGTCTCCCGTCCCAATGGGGGTCTCGATCGACCAGCCAGCACTTCCACCGGCTGATCGGAGAGCCGACCAAAGACCGGATCGGCTCAGTTCAGCTCTCTGCAATGGTAACCTGGAAGCGACAACCTGACACCACTCCCCGGGGTCCCCCGGATGTAAATGGCGCCATTCTCTAGATTCAAAAGCGTTTGAACTCGCCGATCTCGGTGTTTTGAATGTTTTTAAGTGCAGAGAAGAGATTTGGGGTCTTATAAATCTCTCCATAAAGAGGACCTGTCACCTCCTATTACTGCCACATGGGATGTTTACATTCATTATAGACCCCAGATCTCTCCATAAAGAGGACCTGTCACCCCCTATTACTGTCACATGGGATGTTTACATTCATTATAGACCCCAGATCTCTCCATAAAGAGGACCTGTCACCTCCTATTACTGTCACATGGGATGTTTACATTCATTATAGACCCCAGATCTCTCCATAAAGAGGACCTGTCACCTCCTATTACTGTCACATGGGATGTTTACATTCATCATAGACCCCAGATCTCTCCATAAAGAGGACCCGTCACCTCCTATTACTGTCACATGGGATGTTTACATTCATTATAGACCCCAGATCTCTCCATAAAGAGGACCTGTCACCTCCTATTACTGTCACATGGGATGTTTACATTCATTATAGACCCCAGATCTCTCCATAAAGAGGACCTGTCACCATCTATTACTGCCACAGGGGATGCTTACAGAGCTGCTGATAGAAATCACGGGGCCCCATACAGACTACCTGTCAGGGCCCCCCCCCCCAAGAGAATATTAAAGCTATATTTCTCTAAAATACAATAAAATAAAATATAAAACTGAGTTAATAAATAAAAATGAAGATGAGATTAGATCAGAGAGACAGAGAGAGAGAAACAAATTTACAGAGATAACAAACTCAGGAGCAGAGCTAACTTTAGAGCCAGCGCTGGGAGGGGGGGGGGGGGCCCGGGAGGTCCGTACAGGGAGGGGGATTAGGGGCGACTGTCTCTTTCTCAGCAGATAAAAGCTGGCAGCGGGGAGAGGGGGAGAGACCAGCTTTCAGCTGCTGGAGGAAGAGTTCTGCAATTGTCGTCCACCACTTATCCCCCTCCCTGTGTGGGCCCCCCTGTGTGCTCGGGCCCCCTACAAGAGGACCGGTGGTCCCCCCCTATCAGGAGCCCTGGATGTTTACCTTCCTTGTGACAGCAATAAAGTTGATAAAAAAAAAAAACATTTAAAGCAACAGTGTAAAAAAAAAAAAAACTGCAAGTGCCCCCGTCCATCATCGCGAGCAAAGGCGAACGCACGTGTCGGTCTCGCATGCACGTAAACAGCGATCGTTCCACACATGTGAGGTATCGCAGCAAACATCAGATCATGGGCAGTAATTCTATCCCCAGAGCTCTTCTGAGCATCTAAAGGGGTAACCTGTAAAGGTTTTTAAAGCCTTACCTATGGATAGAAAAATGTACGTCGTGCACAGGCGTGCGCAATTTTAAAGCGTGACATGTTTGGTATCTAGTTTGAATTCCCTGAGGGAGTCACGTGATTTGAAGCAGCGCGTTGGACGGAGCCGGTGAGGTCACGCCGTAACCCTGAAGTGTGTGGGTGGCCATCTTGTTGGAGGTTTTCCTATCGTGTTAATCTCTTTTTTTTTAAATTAAATTTAAGAGCAGAGAGAACATAAGACAAAACAGAGCAGAGACTGCGAGCCAGGCCTTCTCATCCAACATCAGTGCCTGACCTCACAAATGGTCTCCTAGAAGAATGGTCAAACATTCCCATAGACACCCTCCTAAACCTTGTGGACGGCCTTCCCAGAAGAGTTGAAGCTGTTATAGCTGCAAAGGGGAGGGGCCAACTCAATATTGAACCCTCCGGACTAAGACTGGGATGTCATTAAAGGTCATGTGCGTGTAAAGGCAGGCGTCCCAATACTTTTGGTAATATAGTGTAGACTATATATCATAGTTTGTAGTCACTACACCTTTCACACAAACCAATCAATATACACTGATTGGGATATATTTCTTATGTAATAGAATACATAGTTGCCTAAATTTATGAAGAAATTTGATTTAAAAAAAAAAACAAAAAAAAAACATTTTATTGGAAATGTTTTATAGCTGAAAGTAAAAAATATTGTTTTTTTTTTCATAACTGTTTGGTCTTTTTTTTTGTTTATATAATAAAAAATAAAAAAAACTCAGTGGTGATCAATTAACAAAGATAGATAAAGATAGATAGATAGATAGATAGATAGATAGATAGATAGATAGATAGATAGATAGATAGATAGATAGATAGATAGATAGATAGATAGATAGATATTGAATTATGGATAGATATATATTGATTGATGAATAAATATTGATTAATGGATAGATAGATATGGAATAATGGATAGATAGATATTGAATAATGGATAGATAGATTTATAGATCGATTGATAGATAGATAGATAGATAGATAGATAGATAGATAGATAGATAGATAGATAGATAGATAGATAGATAGATAGATATTGATTAATGGATAGATATATATTGATTGATGAATAAATATTGATTAATGGATAGATCGATATGGAATAATGGATAGATAGATATGGAATAATGGATAGATAGATTTATAGATCGATTCATAGATAGATAGATAGATAGATAGATAGATAGATAGATAGATAGACAGACAGACAGATAGATAGATAGATAGATAGATAGATAGATAGATAGATAGATAGATAGATAGATAGATAGATAGATAGATAGATAGATAGATAGATAGATAGATAGATAGATAGATAGATAGATAGATAGATAGATAGATAGATAGATAGATATTATAGACGTATTCCTGTCTATCCTCGGCGGTCTGATTTCCACCTCTGTGTATCGGGTGAGGGGCTCCTGTTTGTTTTCGGCGCAGTAAAGTGTTTTCTCCGGAATCTCTTTTGCGGTTTCTGGAATCGTTTTTATTTTTTTTTTTCCGCCTCGGATATGAAAACACGGAGCAGCTGTGTTTAATCTGAGAATATTTACAGAGAAAAGGAGATTTTATACAATGCTGGGAACGCCGCGCATTAATCCCGCCACAATAAGTCATCCAATTGAGAAATTTGCGGCGTCGATTCTGAACAGTGGACTGAATGTTTTGCGAAGTTCGGCGCGTCTTTTTTGTTAATTAAGTGGCACAAATGAGATAATGAATTGTCAGGACGGAGTTTGTGTGCAAATCTTCTGCCACAAAGACAAAAACATTCCCATCCCACCGCTACAAAAACTTCTCCGATATCGGCGCCGAGAAACGCCATGCCGTAACACGAGAAATGTCCTCACGCCATTGGAGGGACCGGCTTGTAGGCAGAGAGGAAGGCGGCTGACCCCCGGCTGGGGGAGGGGTTAATGTCCTGCACCTCTGTTCCCGGGCTTTTTGGGCCCTTCCTTTGCGCCCCATGATATAAATAACGCCCCCCCCCCATTCACACATCGGAGTTCTGTAGCTGGAAGTTCTTGAAAACATTTTTTTTTTTAAATCTCGATTCTCCACTACAAATCGCCTGAAGACCAAAAAAGTTCTGGAGCTTTTTTTGTAGTTTGTATCGGGCAAATTGCTGCATTTTTGAAGAGGATTTTGTTCCATGGAAACGCATGGAAACGCATGGAAACGCTTGACTCCAGCATGTTTTTCTGCTGAAAAGCAATAATTAAATAAATAAACATCAAATAATAAAATAATACATAAAATACATACATGACTAATACAAATTATAGATAATAAATAAAAATACAAGAGAATACAAATTAAATCATTATAAAAATAAATAAAATAACCCAACCCCTAATATTAACCCCTAACCCTTAACCCTAATCCTAAACCCTAACCGAAATCTTACACCTAATAATAACCCCTAATCCTAAACATCATATTAACTCCTAGCCCTAATCCAAAACCCTAAATCAAATCCTACACCTAATATTAACCTCTAATCCTAAACCCTAATACTACACCTAATATTAACCCTAAACCCTAATCCTAATCTTAAACCTCATATTAACCCCTAACCTTAATCCAAAACCCTAACCTGAATCCCACACCTAATATTAAACCCTAACCCTAAATGATAACCCTAACCCTAAACCCCTATTAACCCCTAACCCTAATCCTATACCTAATATTAACCCCTAACCCTACACCTAATATTTACCCCTAACCCTAATCCTAAACCTAATATTAACCCCTAATTGTCAACCCTAATCTTACTCCTAATATAAACCCCAACCATAATCCAAAACCCTAACCCAAATACTACAGCTAATATTAACCCCTAATCCTAATCCTACACCTAATATTAAATCCTAACCCTTCACCTAATATTAAACCCTAACCCTAAACCCTAATCCTAAACCTCATATTAATCCCTAACCCTAATCTAAAACCCTAATCCTAATCCTGTACCTAATATTAACCCCTAACCCTAAATGATAATCCTAAACCCTAATCCTACACCTAATATTAACCCCTAACCCTAATCCTAATCCAACACCTAATATTAACCCCTAATCCTAATCCAACACCTAATATTAACACCTAACCCTTATTCTACACCTAATATTTACCCCCAACCCTAATCCTAAACCTAATATTAACCGCTAATCCTCAACCCTAATCCCACTCATAATATAAACCCCTAACCCTAATCCAAAACCCTAACCCAAATCCTACACCTAATAATAACCGCTAATCCTAAACCCTAATCCTACACCTAATATTAACCCCTAATCCTAATCCTACACCTAATATTAAAACCTAACCCTAAACCCTAATCCTAAACCTAATATTAACCCCTAACCCTAAACGATAACCCTAATCCTACACCTAATATTAACCCCTAACCCTAATTCTACACCTAATTTTTACCCCCAACTCTAATCCTAAACCTAATATTAACCGCTAATCCTCAACCTTAATCCTACTCATAATATAAACCCCTAACCCTAATCCAAAACCCTAACCCAAATCCTACACCTAATAATAACCGCTAATCCTAAACCCTAATCCTACACCTAATATTAACCCCTAATCCTAATCCTACACCTAATATTAAAACCTAATATTAACCCCTAACCCTAAACGATAACCCTAATCCTACACCTAATATTAACCCCTAACCCTAATTCTACACCTAATTTTTACCCCCAACTCTAATCCTAAACCTAATATTAACCTCTAATCCTCAACCCTAATCCTACTCATAATATAAACCCCTAACCCTAATCCCAAACCCTAACCCAAATCCTACACCTAATATTAACTGCTAATACTAAACCCTAATCCTACACCTAATATTAACCCCTAATCCTAATCCTACACCTAATATTAACCCCTAATCCTTATCCTACACCTAATATTAACCCCTAATCCTTATCCTACACCTAATATTAACCCCTAATCCTTATCCTACACCTAATATTAACCCCTAATTGTCAACCCTAATCTTACTCCTAATATAAACCCTAACCCTAATCCAAAACCCTAACCCAAATCCTACACCTAATAATAACCGCTAATCCTAAACCCTAATCCTACACCTAATATTAACACCTAATCCTAATCCTACACCTAATATTAAATCCTAACCCTACACCTAATATTAAAACCTAACCCTAAACCCTAATCCTAAACCTCATATTAATCCCTAACCCTAAATGATAACCCTAATCCTAAACCCTAATCCTACACCTAATATTAACCCCTAACCCTAAACGATAACCCTAATCCTACACCTAATATTAACCCCTAACCCTAATTCTACACCTAATATTTACCCCAACTCTAATCCTAAACCTAATATTAACCACTAATCCTCAACCTTAATCCTACTCATAATATAAACCCCTAACCCTAATCCCAAACCCTAACCCAAATCCTACACCTAATAATAACCGCTAATCCTAAACCCTAATCCTACACCTAAAATTATCCCTAATCCTTATCCTACACCTAATATTAACCCCTAATCCTTATCCTACACCTAATATTAACCCCTAATCCTAACCCTACACCTAATATTAACCCCTAACCCTAAACCTAATATTAACCCCTAACCCTCAACCCTAATCCTACACCTAATATAAACCCCTAACCCTAATCCAAAACCCTAACCCTAATCCTATACCTAATATTAACCCCTAACCCTAACCTTAACCCCTAACTTAACAAAATAAATTAATATTAAATAAATAAAAACAAATAAATAAATGAACCCCTAACCATAACCTTTAACCCTTACAAAAAAACAATTAAAACATTTAAAAAACTAAATAATAAGAAATATAAGAGATAATTTTCCTCTATTGGCTAATAAAAAAGCTAAAGCTCAAAAACGTTTTAAAAACGCTGTTCAAAAACGCACAAACGCCTGAAAAAAAGGCTCCAAAAATGCGACGCTCAGATGTGAATGCAGCCTAAGGGGGAACGCCGGGTCCCCGAGCTTCGGCCCGATCAACAAGATGCCGTGAAGCACTGAAAGGAAGACTGCTGAGCCCAGCAGACTATCAGGGGACCCCGGAGTACCGGCAAACCTTGGGAAACACCATCAATGGACTTCTACCTGGAGAAGGTATGCCTGGGCAGCACAGTTGAGTTAGAGAATGTTGAATTGAATTGTTCTTGTTGGACTGTGCTGAAAAATGTTCAGAAAAGTTGCATCAACTGTCCTAAGCCTGGTATGAAGTCATTTAACCACTTCAGCTGTGGAAGGTTACCCCTCCCCCCTTCATGACCAGGGCATTTTTTGCTATTCAGCACTGCGCTACTTTAACTGGTAATTGCGCGGTCATGCAACACTGTACTTATATGACATTTATATAATTTTATTCACACAAATAGAGCTTTCTCTTGGTGGTATTTGATCACCACTGCGTTTTTTTATTTTTTAAATGAAAAAATACCAAAAATTCAGTGTATATTAATATTAATTGGTTTGTGTGAAAGTTATAACGTCTACAATTTGATCAATCCTGACGTATTGACAATTCTTGAGGCCCGAAAATGCCAGGACAGGACAGATACCCCCCAAATTACCCCTTTATGGAAAGTAGACAGTCCGAGGTATTCAGTAAGAGGTCTGGGGAGTTTGTTGAATTTAGAATTTACTGTCACAATTTTTTTGAAAATAAAGAGTTTTAATACAATTTTTTTTTCTTGACAATTTCTTTTTTCTATATACTGTCACCAGTGCAGTGTCATCATATAAGTGGTGTGCCGGTGATTAGGGATACTGACTGGAAACAGTGTGTACCAAAAAAATAATTATAATAAAAAAAAATACATTTTAATTCAATTTATTAACTTTTATTTTCCTCTTTTAACTTTTTTTTTCCATTTATTTTTTATTACATATGTTCATAAGAGTAGTCACCATAGTAATACTGTGATACAGTGTGCTGTGATTGGCCCACAGGGATGGTGAGAACCCCTCATAATGGGTACAGCCGGTGTACAGACCCGGGAACTCAGCACAGGGATGGTGAGAACCCCTCATAATGGGCACAGCCGGTGTACAGACCCAGGAACTCAGCACAGGGATGGTGAGAACCCCTCATAATGGGCACAGCGGGTGTACAGACCCGGGAACTCAGCACAGGGATGGTGGGAACCCCTCATAATGGGCACAGCGGGTGTACAGACCTGGGAACTCAGCACAGGTATGGTGGGAACCCCTCATAATGGGCACAGCGGGTGTACAGACCTGGGAACTCAGCACAGGAATGGTGGGAACTCCTCATAATGGGCACAGCGGGTGTACAGACCCGGGAACTCAGCACAGGGATGGTGGGAACCCCTCATAATGGGCACAGCGGGTGTACAGACCCGGGAACTCAGCACAGGGATGGTGGGAACCCCTCATAATGGGCACAGCGGGTGTACAGACCTGGGAACTCAGCACAGGAATGGTGGGAACTCCTCATAATGGGCACAGCGGGTGTACAGACCCGGGAACTCAGCACAGGGATGGTGGGAACCCCTCATAATGGGCACAGCGGGTGTACAGACCCGGGAACTCAGCACAGGGATGGTGAGAACCCCTCATAATGGGCACAGCGGGTATACAGACCCGGGAACTCAGCACAGGGATGGTGGGAACCCCTCATAATGGGCACAGCGGGTGTACAGACCCGGGAACTCAGCACAGGGATGGTGAGAACCCCTCATAATGGGCACAGCGGGTGTACAGACCCGGGAACTCAGCACAGGGATGGTGGGAACCCCTCATAATGGGCACAGCGGGTGTACAGACCCGGGAACTCAGTACAGGGATGGTGAGAACCCCTCATAATGGGCACAGCGGGTGTACAGACCCGGGAACTCAGCACAGGGATGGTGGGAACCCCTCATAATGGGCACAGCGGGTGTACAGACCCGGGAACTCAGCACAGGGATGGTGGGGACCCCTCATAATGGGCACAGCGGGTGTACAGACCCGGGAACTCAGCACAGGGATGGTGAGAACCCCTCATAATGGGCACAGCGGGTGTACAGACCCGAGAACTCAGCACAGGGATGGTGGGAACCCCTCATAATGGGCACAGCGGGTGTACAGACCCGGGAACTCAGCACAGGGATGGTGGGAACCCCTCATAATGGGCACAGCGGGTGTACAGACCCGGGAACTCAGCACAGGGATGGTGGGAACCCCTCATAATAGGCACAGCGGGTGTACAGACCCGGGAACTCAGCACAGGGATGGTGGGAACTCCTCATAATGGGCACAGCGGGTGTACAGACCCGGGAACTCAGCACAGGGATGGTGGGAACCCCTCATAATGGGCACAGCCGGTGTACAGACCTGGGAACTCAGCACAGGGATGGTGGGAACCCCTCATAAGGGGCACAGCGGGTGTACAGACCCGGGAACTCAGCACAGGGATGGTGAGAACCCCTCATAATGGGCACAGCGGGTGTACAGACCCGGGAACTCAGCACAGGGATGGTGGGAACCCCTCATAATAGGCACAGCGGGTGTACAGACCCGGGAACTCAGCACAGGGATGGTGGGAACTCCTCATAATGGGCACAGCGGGTGTACAGACCCGGGAACTCAGCACAGGGATGGTGGGAACCCCTCATAATGGGCACAGCGGGTGTACAGACCCGGGAACTCAGCACAGGGATGGTGAGAACCCCTCATAATGGGCACAGCGGGTGTACAGACCCGGGAACTCAGCACAGGGATGGTGAGAACCCCTCATAATGGGCACAGCGGGTGTACAGACCCGGGAACTCAGCACAGGGATGGTGGGAACCCCTCATAATAGGCACAGCGGGTGTACAGACCCGGGAACTCAGCACAGGGATGGTGGGAACTCCTCATAATGGGCACAGCGGGTGTACAGACCCGGGAACTCAGCACAGGGATGGTGAGAACCCCTCATAATGGGCACAGCGGGTGTACAGACCCGGGAACTCAGCACAAGGATGGTGAGAACCCCTCATAATGGGCACAGCGGGTGAACAGACCCAGGAACTCAGCACAGGGATGGGGGGAACCCCTCATAATGGGCACAGCGGGTGTACAGACCCGGGAACTCAGCACAGGGATGGTGAGAACCCCTCATAATGGGCACAGCGGGTGTACAGACCCGGGAACTCAGCACAGGGATGGTGGGAACCCCTCATAATGGGCACAGCGGGTGTACAGACCCAGGAACTCAGCACAGGGATGGTGGGAACCCCTCATAATGGGCACAGCGGGTGTACAGACCCGCACTGTGGATCTCTTCCAGTAACAGGCTGTCCACATTCCTGTACACAGAAGGATTTCCTCCTCTCGGGTTGTACAGCTGTGGTTTCTGAAACATGTTAAAATGTGTCATTTCTGCATTTTTCCTGGAATAGATATTATGGGTTATATTTGGTCAGAACACAATGGCAGATAATGACAGAGAATGGAGGGTCCCATGTATCTACAGAGAGGGATGAATTCAGGGGGCCCCTCACATCCCTCATCACATCTAACATCTCATCATCACTTTAACAAATGAGTGAATCACAATTGTTCCAGCAATGGGGCAAAAGGCAAATTTCTACCACATTGGCCGAGAGAGAGAGACTCCACCCACTGCAAGCCGTCATTGGCTGGGGCTCTGTCACTATTATTGTACGTACATCTAATATGTCCCCCACAGTCACTATTATTATACATTTATATAGCTCTGACATATGCCGCAGTGCTGTACAGAGATCACTGACCCAATCACATCAGTCTCTGTACAGAGGAGCTTACACTCTAATGCCCCCCCCCCAGTCACACACTATTATACATTTATATAGCTCTATAATATACCGCAGTGCAGAGAACACTGAGCCAGTCACAGCACCAGAGGAGCTTCTCCACCAGGTGGTGCTGTTCTGCAGGGTGCTGTTGGCTCACTCTGTTGTGATCTCAGCTGAGAGAAGTAGCAATTCTGGGGCCTCTCATTCAGGCTTCTCCCAGGCAAGCATGGACCATGTTGTGGAAGATGAAGGTGGAGGCTCTCCAGAGGCACTGAGGCCTACTCCATGTGCTCAAACCGCAATAGATCCTGGGCCTGTCCCTATGCAAGAGGAGTTCTTACCAGTCTTCCAGGACAGAGTGGTGAACAGACTTCGCCACATTGCTAAGGAGGAACAGAAACTTTCTGTCATGAAAGAAGATGTCAGGAAAAAGAAATCTCTGCAAGCTGAAGTCTCTGGAGGAGGAATTGAAAAAGCAGGAGAAGCTGGTCGCCTCTCTGAAGGAAAGCAGCGGTGTGTTCAGAGAAAAGTGTGAGAATGAGGAGAGATTCCAGCAGATGAATGAGAGTGCCGGTGCCAGTACCAGCCAGAGGGTGGATGCCAGAGCAACGGTGACAGTATGACTGGGGGGTAAGGAAGTGGCTTCACATGGTGGCCCCAGTACTACCCCTGTCTCAGGATTTTTTGCACCCGAGTCAGTATCTGCCCCCCCACTCTCTCCAGCAGCCTGGGTCATCTCAGGAGGAGGTTGAGGAAAATGGCAGATTGCTGCGGACCATTATAGAAATGGAATCTCCCTTGAGTGGCACCGACTCATCAGATGAAGATCATGGGAATGCAGGCATGTATCCAGACAGAGAAGTTTCTGCTGACTGTGAGGAGTGCCACATGGACACTAATAGTGCAGAGCAGGAATGTCGCATGAACACTGAAAATGCAGAGCAGGAATGTCGCATGACAAGCCAGATTTCAGAGGTTCCTATGCAGCCAGTTAATGTTTCATCTGCCCCAGTTATGAAATATGCTAAGGCTGTGTTGGGACAAAGTCATGCTGCTGCTGGTGGAAACCTTCTTCCATTAAACGCAGGAATGTGGGTAGGGGAGACTGAGGAAATGACCCCTCCTCCTTCTACAAAGTTACAATGTACAGTCTGATCACTGGGGGAGGGGGGACTGAGGAAATGATTCCTCCTCCTTCTACAAAGTTACAATGTACAGTCTGATCACTGGGGGAGGGGAGACTGAGGAAATGCTTCCTCCTGCCTGCAGCAGACTGATGACATCATCTCATCTTGGGCAAACTCACTGGATAGAGCTCAAGGACAGCTTTTTAGTGATAAAAGTTTGGAGCTTTTCTGAAAAAAAAAAAAAAAAAGAGATCCATTTTCTATATATAATGTAAATTATGTATCATTAGGGAATTACAATGTAACTTTGTAGAGGAGACTGGAGCAGGGGCTGATCTGTGTCAGACGTTTGTGAACACAACCAAGAACTTTACTTGATTGTGTCATCTCTGAGCCAGAATCTCAGTTTAGAAGGTAGATGGTGACCCCGGATGATGCCTGAGAAAAGATGGCGCCGTCCTTTCCGGGGAGAAAAGCAGATGTCAGGGGGAGTCCTGCGAGTCACACGGACACATCACTCGGCGCGCTGCACTTTACGTGACAATATAAATCTGTTGCTCGGACCGTTCGCTGTTTTTTTTATTCCCCGGTATTTGGTTGGGCACAGAAAACGAATCCATATTTCCATCCGCCGCGTCACCGGATAAAGTTTCCGCTTTTCCTTCCTCTGTGAAAGCGACTTTCGCTCTAATCACGCCACCGGCCACGCTAATCGCCATTGTTCCATGGGAAAAAAATCCACGCGGGGTTAATAGCGACGGTGAAAAGCGACTCCTGGGAGGGAAAACAGAACGCTGATTTGCATGCGGCGGCGGGGGGGGGGGGGGAGGGGGGCGGCGTACCTCGCCGGGCGCCGTGCCAAGTGTTTGGAGGGCCCTTCCACAAGCTGTGCAGTTTAATCAATACAGAAACAGTCCCATTAAATCTCTGACTACCTGACTGCGCAATTAGGGCCCGCCGCTAATTACACGCTTTTATTCCGGTGATCCGGGAACATTCGCAAACGCGGCACCTGCGCCGATTATCAACCGCCGCGGCTGGACAATTCTATTGTAGATCGATTGAAATACAGAGGACCCCACCCGGCTCCCGGATTATACTCTTAATTACAAGGCGGGGAGCGGCGGTAATGTGTTAAGTGGGCCGCCCTTCCTGCGCAGCGAACGCAAGAATTACCGCCGAGGGATAAATGGCACCTCCGCCCGGCTCATTAAAGGGACGGCGATATCAAGACGATGGGGCTGCGTGCCCCTGCAACCCCTGGAATCTGTTCATTACGGGATTCACCTGTGGTACCCCCTAGTGGGGACATCCGGTACTGCAACATGCCAATAAAATATCCAGAACCAGCGTCTGTAGTGCAGGGAATTCCATATCCAGGTGAATGGAGGGGATGGAACTGATATCATCTGATCAATGAGGGCTGATTAATATTTATTGAATACACAGAGACTGCTTACTGAATAGGAACCTCAGTGCAAGTCTATGGCTCAGAGCTGACTAGTGGTGGAATCTGGTACTGCAACATGCCAATAAATTATTATGATTATACAGGATTTATATAGCATGACAGCGCTTTACAACATTAGGGCTGAAAGTATAGTTACATTATAATTTAATACAGGAGGAATCAGAGAGCCTTGCTCCTTAGAGCTTACAATCTAGCGTCTGTAGTGCAGGTAATGTGATATCCAGGTGAATGGAGGTGATGGAACTGATACCCCTTTCTCAATGAGGTCTGATTTATATTTATTCAATACACAGGTTGGGTCTACTTAAGGAACAGGAGCCTCAATGCAAGTCTATGGAACAGACCTGACTAGTGGTGAAATCTGGTACTGCACCATGCCAATAAAATATCCAGAACCAGCGCCTGTAGTGCAGGTAATTCGATATCCAGGTGAATGGAGGTGATGGAACGGATAACATGAGGGTGGACTAGTGGTGAAATCAGGTACTGCACCATGCCAGTAAAATAGCCCGATCATAAAACACAGCTTAAGTAATTAATTAAAGAAAAAACAAAACAACGCCTGTAGTGCAGGTAATTCGATTTCCGGGTGAATGGAGATGACAGAACTGATAACATGAGGGTTGATTTATATTTATTGAAGACTGCTTACTGAAAAGGAACCTCAGTGCAATTCTATGGGTCAGACCTGACTAGTGGTGAAATCTGGTACTGCAACATGGCAAAAAATTATTATTATTATTATGATTTTTATTATATAGGATTTATATAGCATGACAGCGCTTTACAACATTAGGGCAGACAGTACAGTTACATTACAATTTAATACAGGAGGAATCAGAGAGCCCTGCTCCTTAGAGCTTACAATCTAGCATCTGTAGTGCAGGTAATGTGATATCCAGGTGAATGGAGGTGATGGAACTGATATCCCTTTCTCAATGAGGTCTGATTTATATTTATTCAATACACAGGTTGGGTCTGCTTTCTAGATAGGAGCCTCAGTGAAAGTCTATTGCTCAGACCTGACTAGTGGTGAAATCTGGTACTGCACCATGCCAATAAAATATTCCAACGTCTGTAATGCAGGTGATTCGATTTCCAGGTGAATGGAGGTGATGGAACTGATATAGTCTTATCAATGAGGGCTGATTTATATTTATTCAATACACAGGGACTGCTTACGGAACAGGAACCTCAATGCAAGTCTATGGCTCAGACCTGACTAGTGGTGAAATCTGGTACTGCAACATGGCAATAAAATATCCAGAACCAGCGCCTGTAGTGCAGGTAATTCGATATCCAGGTGAATGGAGGTGATGGAACGGATAACATGAGGGTGGACTAGTGGTGAAATCAGGTACTGCACCATGCCAGTAAAATAGCCCGATCATAAAACACAGCTTAAGTAATTCATTAAAGAAAAAACAAAACAGCGCCTGTAGTGCAGGTAATTTGATTTCCAGGTGAATGGAGATGACAGAACTGATAACACGAGGGTTGATTTATATTTATTGAAGACTGCTTACTGAAAAGGAACCTCAGTGCAATTCTATGGGTCAGACCTGACTAGTGGTGAAATCTGGTACTGCAACATGGCAAAAAATTATTATTATTATTATTATACAGGATTTATATAGCATGGCAGCACTTTACAACATTAGGGCAGACAGTACAGTTACATTACAATTTAATACAGGAGGAATCAGAGAGCCCTGCTCCTTAGAGCTTACAATCTAGCATCTGTAGTGCAGGTAATGTGATATCCAGGTGAATGAAGGGGATGGAACTGATATCCTCTTCTCAATGAGGGTTGATTTATATTTATTCAATACACAGAATGCTTAAGGAACAGGAACCTCGGTTCAAGTCTATGGCTCAGACCTGACTAGTGGTAAAATCTGGTACTGCAACATGCCAATAAAATATCCAGAACCAGCGCCTGTAGTGCAGGTAATTCGATATCCAGGTGAATGGAGGTGATGGAACGGATAACAAGAGGGTTGATTTATATTTATTTAATACGCAGAGACTGCTTACTTAATAGGAACCTCAGTGCACATCTATGGGTCAGAGCTGACTAGTGGTGAAATCTGGTACTGCAACATGCCAATAAATTCTTACTATTATACAGGATTTATATAGCGTGGCAGCACTTTACAACGTTAGGGCTGACAGTGAATGGAGGTGATGGAACTGATATCCCTTTCTCAATGAGGGTTGATTTATATTTATTCTATACACAGGGACTGCTTAAGGAACAGGAACCTCAGTGCAAGTCTATGGCTCAGAGCTGACTAGTGGTGAAATCTGGTACTGCAACATGCCAATAAAATATTCAGACCCAGCGTCTGTAGTGCAGGTGATTCGATATCCAGGTGAATGGAGGTGATGGAACTGATATCCCCTTCTCAAAAAGGGCTGATTTATATTTATTCATCACACAGGCTGGGTCTGCTTACTAGATAGGAGCCTCAGTGCAAGTCTATGGGTCAAACCCCACTAGTGGTAACATTTGGTACTGCACCAGACGTACGGTCAGAGACTCAAGTGTCTGTTATAAGTTTGGTTTCATGGAGTATGACTTTTGTTGCCTTGTGTGCTCACTTATAATGCGATTTATGTTATATCTTTTGGTATGTACTGGATAATGCTTCTCCCATGTCTGTCTGTATGAAGATTACTTCAAATAAGGAATAAAAAAAAAAAGAAAAGAAAAAGAATAGGATGCAACTTTGATGTCCAAAGTCACATGACAAGTCACACAAGTGTGAATGGAATCCTATTGTATGCAGAGCGGGATCCTCCTTCCATCTCATTCTTTGATAATATTTTGGTGTGATCTATAAATGAAACGCATCGCTGTGATCGTTGCGAACGATCCCCCGCCGTCTCAATGGATCTGCTGATGATCTCGTCAGGATGGGAGGCGGGGAGATGCATGACAGGTTACAGATCCTGCGTTCTGCCTCATCCCCCCCCCCACCACCCCAGCAGCGCCGCGCCCATGTCAGAGGCTAACCGATGATCACACCAGTCAATTGCCGCCCGTCCGGGAGCGCCATGTATATTTTATTCTGCGTTTTTATCTGTCTGGTGCGTGCGGCGCGGGCTCAGGGGGGTCTGACGGTGATCTCCATCAACCCTGCAAAGCTGTCTGTTGTGCGGGGCGCTAATTAAGTGTCAGATACCTGTGATCTGAGATAGGCGCTCCAGGCAGTGCGCTGTGGCTGGGAGATGTCTGCAGGGGGGGGGGGGAAGGCAAGATCCATGACAGATATTTGATCGTACCAATGTGTCCGGGGCCAAAACAAATCGTCTAATTAGCTGCTATTAAGACTCACCTGGCAATCAGGAAGGGCGCGAACACGAAACCCGGAATGAGGAGTGACGGCTCTCCTCCTGGGGGTTCAAATGCATAAAAAAAGGATCTGGAAGTCTAAAATTCCTACAATAATTTATGGAAATTTAACCCTTCCAGCGCTGCTGGGGGTTCGCGGGTGCTCTTCTCAGACGCTGTGTTTTCCAAGCGAATGCACGCTGCTGGGTTCAACAAAGCAAACAAAAAAAAAAAAAGTTTGAATTATTAATAAAAAATCAGCAGGAAAATAATTAAATGGAGAAGGAGAATAAGGAGTTAATTAAGGCTGATTAGAGTAAATTAAGGGTTAATAAGGGGTCAAACAGAGCAACATTTAATAAAAAAAAATAATAATAATCTTTTTTTTTTATTATTTTTTTTTTTTTTTACTTAGCAGGTTGCTTTAAACTGACTTCATCTGCAGATGGAAGTTCATCCCTTTGATCTGTAGATGAATAAACAGAAAGATACAAAAAGAAACAATGTTTCTTTTATCTTTCTGTTTTGACTGAGCAATGTTGTTGATAAACATTGCCTGGCTGCCTTTTATTAAATTTATTTTTTGTTTTGACGGCTCCAATTGCCGTAACTTCGTTTACACTGAATAAGTCATCGGTTGGTAAGGATGCGACGACCCCGCTCCTTAACAACCAATAATTGTTTGTTTTTTTTGTTTTTTTTTTACATTTCAACTGTCAGTAAGGGAATTCCGCTGACATCTGAAAGAACGGAGCCTGAAAGTATCGGTTTTCAGGTCAGGGCCAGTGATACCACTAGGCAAACCAGGCAGTCGCCTGGGGCGGACTGCTATCTAGGGAGCAGCCATGACCAGGGCTCAGCTGCCCGGCAGGGGCTGACTGGGTCGGCCACCACAGACACACCTTAAAGCAGCGCCTTCATATTAGGAGGTGCAAACAGAAGGTGGGAGAGACAAATCCAGTGATACACGAGAAGCACTGCCTGCAGGGGGACATACACCTCCTGGGCCGGCCATTGGAGTCTCTTTGCTGGATTGGGCTTTCTCTTTGCTGGATTGGGCTGTCTCTTTGCTTTATGGGGATGTCTCTTTGTTGGATTTGGCTGTTTTTTTGTTGGATTTTGGTTTCTCTTTGTTGTTTGGGGATGTCTCTTTGCTGGATTTGACTGTTTCTTTGCTGGATTTTGGTTTCTCTTTGTTATTTGGGGATGTGTCTTTGTTTGATTGGGATGTCTTTTTGCTGGATTGGGCTGTCTCTTTGGCATGGCATTTATTTTTTGCAATTTTTTTTAACAGTTTCATGTTTTGTTGTTTCTATATTTTCTACTGTTTCTAAAATTTTTGAAGTTCCATTTATTTATTTTTTTTTTGCTTTATGGGGATGTCTCTTTGCTGAATTAGGTTGTCTCTTTGCTTTATGGGGATGTCTCTTTGCTGGATTTGGCTGTTTCTTTGCTGGATTTTGCTTTCTCTTTGTTATTTGTGAATGTTTCTTTTCTGGATTGGGATGTCTTTTTGCTGGATTGGGCTGTCTCTTTGGCATGGCACTTATTTTTGCAATTTTTTTTAACAGTTTCATGTTTTGTTGTTTTTACATTTTCTACTGTTTCTAAAATTTTTGAAGTTTCATTTATTTTTTATTTTTTTTATTTTTTTTGCTTTATGGGGATGTCTCTTTGCTGAATTAGGTTGTCTCTTTGCTTTATGGGGATGTCTCTTTGCTGGATTTTGCTTTCTCTTTGTTATTTGGGAATGTTTCTTTTCTGGATTGGGATGTCTTTTTCCTGGATTGGGCTGTCTCTTTGGCATGGCACTTATTTTTTGCAATTTTTTTTAACAGTTTCATGTTTTGTTGTTTTTACGTTTTCTACTGTTTCTAAAGTTTCATTTATTTATTTATTTTGAGGGGGGGGGGTAGCTGGTGTTGTCTAGGGTGCAAAATAGTCTAGCACCAGCCTTGTTTCAGGTACTAGAGCATTTGCCCGCGTACCGTTACTCATGCAAATGCTTATTATCGGCACTGATACCGATACTGGTCTCAGTATT
This sequence comes from Lithobates clamitans, assembly GCA_037952925.1. Taxonomy (NCBI): domain Eukaryota; kingdom Metazoa; phylum Chordata; class Amphibia; order Anura; family Ranidae; genus Lithobates; species Lithobates clamitans. Next base: position 467,201 of record JBBGZY010002156.1, read on the forward strand.
GCTGCCACCCTAATTAATTTCCCATTGAGAACATGAAAGGTTTCCATTGGTGAGCGCGGCCGACTTGATCAATTTTTTTTTGCAGGCATTCCACTTTAAATCCCAGTTGGCAATGGCGGCTCTCATAACCCCATCCTGACCGGTCCCCTTTAATAAAAAAATAAGAGATAAAATCAGGAGAGAATGGCGCAGGATGTTTCGAATGTTCCTTTCTGGATCCTTCCCAGTCCGCCGCCTCGTACTTCGGGGGAGGAACTCAGATGGCGGCATTAATGGCTTCTAATGTACCATAAAGCTCTCTCTGAGAGGGTGATAGGTTTCCCTAATACTAGGTTTCCCCTTTCGCAATTTAAATTATTTAAACTTAACTAAAAATTACCCCTCGCGCTGAGCGTCTTAATGGCAACGCGGAAACAATGGCAGCCGGCACTCGGCGGAGACGAGGAATAAAGCTTTCTTGGGGGAGGAAACAAATCTGGGTAATAATTCTCGGAGATTGTTTAATGGTTCCTCAAATAAAGGTTTTGAGATCCCCAACCGAGCGCGCGTATATTGTTAGCGCCACCGTCCCCTTTTGTTAACGACTTTCGAAAGCCGCATGCATTTGGTAAATTACCCCGAATAAACAAGGTAAGCGAAGCCGTCATTAATTCCTTCCTCATAAAGGGAACGGGCTGTTCAATCCGATGGGTGGAAGTCGCGCTATGCATTGTAAAGTTCATTGTTCCCGGCGAAGGTGGAGAAAAAACGCGATGCGGCGTACCTGCTGAATACAAAAATACACGTTTCAGCTAAGCGCAAAGTCGCGAGGGGATGGGGGAACCGCAGCGGGGGGAGGGAGAAGAGTCTTTTCATTTGGTTTTGCCAGGAAAAATGTCCAGAAGAAAGGCAAAGTTTAAGATTTACCATTGAGTCTTCATTTGCGTCTCTCTTTACGTGAAATCATGCGCCAAATCACACGCATTTCCAACACGCAGAGCAGTGCCGAGAGAAGGTCATCCAGCAAAGATTCCAAACTGCACCCCCCCACCCCCCACAGCAGTCACTCACTTGTCACTACTCCTGTCAGCCTTGTAACAGAAGGAAGGCGCCCCTCAGTAAACCATTGCGCCCGGGGCAGCTGTCCCTCCTGCCCACCCCTTGTCCCAGCCGTGATGAAGAGCAACACACTGCCCTTTGCAGATGTGTGGGGGTGCCATGAATTCTTTATGCCCCCCCCCCCACGTATCGACAAATGTGGCGCATTTTAGCACTCGCAAAAACCTCCTTGGTTTCGGCGCGACCACTTGAAGACTTGCCCTTTTTCTGACACTTTTGTTCACATGTATTTTTTTGATAGAAAATGACTTAGAACCCCCCCCCAAAATCATATACAGTATCTGACAAAAGTAAGTACACCCCTCAGTGACATTTGTGTAAATCTTTTCTTCTATCTTTTCATGTGACAACACTGAAGAAATGACACTTGTCTACAATGTAAAGTAGTGAGTGTACAGCTTGTATAACAGTGTAAATTTGCTGTCCCCTCAAAATAACTCAACACACAGCCATTAATGTCTAAACCGCTGGCAACAAAAGTCAGTACACCCCTAAGTGAAAATCTCCAAATTGGGCCCAAAGTGTCAATATTTTGTGTGGCCACCATTATTTTCCAGCACTGCCTTAACCCTCTTGGGCATGGAGATCACCAGAGCTTCACAGGTTGTCACTGGAGTCCTCTTCCCCTCCCCCATGATGACATCACAGAGCTGGTGGATGTTAGAGACCTTGTGCTCCTCCACCTTCCATATGAGGATGTCCCACAGATGATCAATAGGGTTTAGGTCTGGAGACATGCTTGGCCAGTCCATCACCTTTACCCTCAGCTTCTTTAGCAAGGCAGTGGTGGTCTTGGAGGTGTGTTTGGGGTGGTTATCATGTTGGAATACTGCCCTGCGGCCCAGTCTCTGAAGGGAGGGGATCATGCTCTGCTTCAGTATGTCACAGTACATGTTGGCATTCATGGTCCCCTCAATGATCTGTAGCCCCCCAGTGCCGGCAGCACTCATGCAGCCCCAGACCATGACAGTCCCACCACCATGCTTGACTGTAGACAAGACACACTTGTCTTTGTCCTCCTCACCTGGTTGCCCCCACACACGCTTGTCACCATCTGAACCAAATAAGTTTATCTTGGACTCATCAGACCACAGGACGTGGTTCCAGTAATCCATGTCCTTAGTCTGCTTGTCTTCAGCAAACTGTTTGTGGACTTTCTTGTGCATCATCTTTAGAAGAGGCTTCCTTCTGGGATGACAGCCATGGAGACCAATTTGATGCAGTGTGCGGCGTATGGTCTGAGCACTGACAGGCTGACCCCCCACCCCTACAACCTCTGCAGCAATGCTGGCAGCACTCATACGTCTGTTTCCCAAAGACAACCTCTGGATATGACGCTGAGCACGTGACCTCAACTTCTTTGGTGGACCATGGCGAGGCCTGTTCTGAGTGGAACCTGTTCTGTTATACCGCTGTATGGTCTTGGCCACCGTGCTGCAGCTCAGTTTCAGGGTCTTGTCAATCTTCTTATAGCCTAGGCCATCTTTATGTAGAGCAACTATTCTTTTTTTCAGATCCTCAGAGAGTTCTTTGCCATGAGGTGCCATGTTGTACTTTCAGTGACCAGTATGAGAGAGTGAGAGCGATAACACCAAATTTAACACACCTGCTCCCCATTCACACCTGAGACCTTGTAACACTAACGAGTCACATGACACCGGGGAGGGAAAATTGCTGATTGGCCCAATTTGGACATTTTCACTTAGGGGTGTACTCACTTTTGTTGCCAGCAGTTTAGACATTAATGGCTTTGTGTTGAGTTATTTTGAGGGGACAGCAAATTTACACTGTTATACAAGCTGTACACTCACTACTTTACATTGTAGACAAGTGTCATTTCTTCAGTGTTGTCACATGAAAAGATAGAAGGAAAGATTTACACAAATGTGACTGAGGGGTGTACTTACTTTAGTCAGATACTGTATATATATATATTTTTTTTTTAAAGCAGAGGCCCTAGAGAAAATATTGGTGGGTGTTTTTTATGTCAGGTAGTATTTGCCCAATTTTTTGGGGAAAAAATATATATTTTTTCTATTTTGATGCACAAGAACACAATATGATACCCAATTGTTTGGTGCAATTTAAAAGATGATGTTGTGTCGAGTAAATAGATACCAAACATGTCACGCTTTAAAATTGTGCAGGTTCGTGTAACGGCAACAAACGATTTAAATTTTACTATCCATAGGCAACGCTTTGAAAACCTTTACAGGTTACCACTTTCAATTTAAAGAGGAGTTCTGGTGCTAGAATTGCTGCCCATGATTTGACGTTTGTGGCGATACCTCACATGTGTGGGGCGATCACTCGTTTGCATGTGGGACGGACGCGCGCGTTTGCCTTTGCACGCAAATAGGGGGAATTGAGGGGGGGGGGGCACTTTACATTTTTTGGTTAATTCATCAGTTAATTAATTGATTAATTTTATATTTACACTGTCGCTTTAATTTTTTTTTCTTTTATTGTTATCACAGGGAATATATAGATATATGCAGTGACAGGTACTCTTTATGGAGAGATCTGGGGTATAATAGACCCCAGATACTTCCTCTGCCCTTTAAAGCTTCTGATCACACCAGGATCGGTATGTTTGAATGCTTTTGATTTTTGAAAATGGCGCCGCTTACATCCGGGTAACCCGGAAGTGATCAATGTTCATTGCTTCCGGGTTCCTAGATCATAGAGGCGGACGGAACCGACCGATGTCTGTTTACCTCTATGATCAGCTTGTGGAAGCGCCGGCTGGTCGCTCGGGACACCCGGTGGGACAGGAGATGCTGGGAAAGTCACGGAAGGCGGTGGGGCGGGGAAAGGGCGTCTCCTCCCACTGCTTTTAAAAGCAATCCAGTGGCTAGTTAGCCGCTAGGATTACTTTTACAGGAAAGCTGACTAACCGGCTCTAAAATACGGTCCTGGGGTGGCAGCTGCAGGCATCGTCCTGGTACAACCACTTGAAGTCCACCAACGTACCGGTACATCGCTGGTCGTCAAGACTTCTTTTTCCGCAGGTAGGGCAGTCCATTGGAATGAATGGACTGTCCTACATGTAGAAGCTGCACAAATCTCTGTGTGGAGTAATATATACCTGGAAGTGACAGATTTAGGGGACTTTTTGCCAACACCCCCAATACAAAACTGCCCCCCGCCCCCAAGAAAAGACTTACCTCGACCTGGGCTTCCAACACTTCTGGGGGCATTTATGTGCTTTTCAGCAAACCTGGGAGCTTGACCACCACAATAATGTCCTCCAGCCTATTGTAAGAGTGGCTCCCAAGTGAAGCAAGGTGATGTCATCTGGTGGTCATCCTCATCCCCCGGAAGCGTTGGAGGCCCGGGTAATTTTCTTTTTGGGGGGTGGGGGGGTGTGATAGGGGGATGCCTATAAAAAAGGCAGACCTGTTATTTACCATAAAAGGCTTTAACACCTTCCCGCCCGGCCTATAGCAGAATGACGCTGGGTGGGTGCTTTCTACTTCTGAATGGACGTCACATGAAGTCCTCTCAGAAGGCGCCGCTCGCCCTGCCACAGGCCCTTCGCAGCGGCACGATCTGTCACCGGCTGATGACGGATCGGTGTACTGGCCCGCTACCGGTACCATGTGACCGCTGTGACCAATGGATGGCTTCAGGGCTTTTTTTCAGGTGGAACATGGGGGAACGCAGTTCCAGCACCTCCAGCACCTCCAGTACTAAATTTATGTAATGGCAAGGGGTGCTGGGGATGTGCTGGAGGGTCTATTGATGATTGCCGCTGGCGGATCTATACTCTATATCTACATCATGTGTAAAAAAAGAAAAGAAAATCCTGATCACTTGCCCAGAGTAGTACAATGTTACAGTCTGTTAAAAAAAATAAATAAAACAATCGTAAAAAAAGGAAAAAATATTAATAAAAAGTGTTAAAACTTTTGTTAAAAATTATTATTTTAATTTTTTTTGTACTGTCACCAGTTAGTGTCCCTGATCAGTCTGCTGCAGACAGGAGGAAGCATTCCCTCAGTCTCCTCCCCCGTAGCGATTTTACTGTACATTGTAACTTTGCCTAGGATGAAATGATGTCATCAATCAGCTGTGGACAGGGGGAAACATTTTTACGCCCGGTGATCAGACTGAAACGTTACTAAGGTGATGTCATCCGTCTGCTGCAGGCAGGAGGAAGCATTTCCTCAGTCTCCCCCCCACCCCCACCCAGTGATCAAACTGCAACATTGTAACTTTGACTAGGCTGAAATGATCTCATGAGTCTGCTGCAGACAGGAGGAAGCGTTTCTACCCCCAGTGATCAGACTGAAACATTGTAACTTTGACTAGGCTAAGGTGATGTCATCAGTCTGCTGCAGGCAGGAGGAAGCAATTTCTCTCCCAGTAAAAAAAAAGAAAAAACCCTGATCACTTGCCCAGAGTAGTACAATGCTACTGTGGTAACATTATATTGCTCTTCACAGTGTGTTAAAAAAAAAATCATAAAAAAGGAAAAAATGTAATAAAAATTTTAAAATTTTTGTTAAAAATTATTATTATAATTTTTTTTGTACTGTCACCAGTCAGTGTCTCTGATCATATGGTGACGCTGTACTGCACTGGTGACCGTATGTAAAAAAAAAAATTTAAATTGTGAATTTTCTTTTTTCATTTCTTCACCGCTTGCCAACCGCCGCACACAGATGTACGTCGGCAGAATGACACAGGCAGGCAAATGGGCGTACCTGTACGTCCCTTTAAATTTGCCACCTATCGGGCGCACACCGCAAACCAATCAATAAACGCTTATTGTGATTTTTTTTTTTACCAAAAATATGTCGAAGAATACGTATCGGCCTAAACTGAGGAAAAATGTGGTTTTTTTGTATATTTTTGGAGGGATATTTATTATAGCAAAAAGTAAAAAATATTACTTTTTTTTCAAAATTGTCGCTCTTTTTTTGTTTATAGCGCAAAAAAATAAAAACCGCAGAGGCGATCAAATACCACGAAAAGAAAGCTCTATTTGTGGGGGGAAAAAAAGACGTCAAGTTTGTTTGGGTACAACGTCGCACGACCGCGCAATTGTCAGATAAAGCGACTTAGTGCCGAATCGCAAAAAGTGCTCTGGTCAGGAATTGGGGTAAAATCTTCTGGGGCTGAAGTGGTTAATTTCCAAAAAATTATGACAAAAAATAACATCTTCAAAAAACTTTCCACGCTTCTTACTAAATACCTCAGACTGTCTACTTTCCAAAAAGGGGTGATTTGGGGGGTATTTCTACTGTCCTGGCATTTTCGGGCCTCAAGATCGGCTGTCAGTAAACCAAGATTGTTCGATTGATCAGATTCATATCCCATAGTTTGTGGACTCTATAACTTTCCTACAGGCTAAATAATATACACTGATTTGGGTTATTTTCACCAAAGAAATGCAGCAGAATACATTTTGGGCCAAATTTATGAAGAAAGATTATTTCCAACATTTTTTAACAGAAACTAAAAAAAAATAAAAAAAAAATAAAAAAATTCAGTCTTTTTAAGTTTATTTAGCGAAAACAATAAAAAAATAAAAAAACCCAGAAGTGATTAAATACCACCAAAAGAAAGCTCTATTAGTGGGGAAAAAAATAGTTTGGGTACATTGTTGTATGACCGCGTAATTCTCATTCAAAGTGTGACAGCGCTGAAAGCTGACAGTTGGCCTGGGCAGGAAGGGGGTAAAAGTGCCCGGTATTGAGGAGGGGTTAATATCCATAAGATTACTGATGACAGGTCCTCTTTAAACGATTGTCTTTGTCGCCATACTTCTCCCATTAGAGCGCAGCGCAGGTTTTCCTCCCATCCCGAGACGAGACAGACTGGCAGCTGCTTTCCTTTAAAAGTCGTTGAGCTGTGAAAAATCTCTCTCTCATTCTGTTACATCGGCGTAAATACAGATCCGTCGTGATGCATTGCGGCTCGCGCTTCCGCGTTCAACACGCATGAACATCTCAGACAATCTTCCGTTAAACAGAAAACATCGCCCCCCCCACCTCCCCCCCCCCGTCCCGGACCTTGTTCAGAAAAAACTCTTTTAAATTGAAACCAAAATGGGCCGAATATTTCATCCCCGTAATTTCCGGCGCTTCGCTCACTCTTCACAGGTCATTGAGCCGCGGCGCGTTAATGGCGAGCCGCTTAATGGACAAATCTTACACTTCTCTCTGTTTTTGAAAAATGTTTCATATCATTTGCAAATTAGAGCGGACGCGTTACATTTCTGGAACATTTACTTAAAATAATCATTGAAATGGGAGCCGAGCGAGAGCCGCGCTCAATGACGCTCCCCGCGCACATCGCCATTTATTACCGAGCTGCAAATTATTTTTCTAAGCATCGAGGATTATGATTTTTTTTTTTTTAACTCTGGATCATTTTATGTTAAATGAGATTATTTTTATGTTTTTTTTTGTGAGATTTATTTCCACAATGAAAACGTGGAGCTCCTCGAAAATGTAAGAAAACACGTCTTGTAAATTTCTAAATATTTTTTTCAGGACGTGGAGACCGGATCCACTTCCCGTCCCGATGAGATAGCAAGCCGTGACCTGGGACCCCTAATGCCGTGTACACACGAGCGGGCTTATCGACCGGACTGGTCCGACGGACCGAGTCCAGCAGACAATTCGACCTCGTGGGGGCTTCATCGGACCTGCAGCAGGCTTTTTCGGTGGAAAATCTGACAAACTTTAGATTTGGAACATGTCCGGTCAAAAAGTCCGCTCGTCTGTATGCTAGTCCTGACGGACAAAATCCAACGCTAGGGCAGCTATTGGCTACTGGCTATCAACTTCCTTATTTTAGTCCGGTGTACGTCATCACGTACGAATCTGTCGGACTTTGGTGTGATCGTGTGTAGGCAAGCCCGTTTGCATGTTTAATATATGCCAATAGATTTTTTTTACATGTTGTTGTGTAAATTTAAATCAACATAACTGTCCATTCCAAACTTTTTGTTGTCTATAGCATATAAAAAAAACGCCACACCGGAATCTCCTGAGGAAGCTCTGCTGAGCGAAACACGTTGAGAGTGGTAGTGTCTGTCATAATACGCCTTTATAGAACAAGCGATTTTTGATATGGATGAAATTGTGTTCTCATGTTTTTTATCTTTATAATAAAAATATTCATTTTATATATTGTTAAAGTGAGTTTCAATCTCCACACTCTAACGCCTTAAAAGTCCAGAGGTTTGTTACCTCCCCTTCCATTTTTAAGGCTGAAATTATGTCATCAGGCTGCTGTGGAGAGGAGGAAACATCTCCTCATTCTTCTCTCCACCGGTGCAACAAAATGCAACATTGTAACTTTGACTAGACAGGTGTTTTCCAGCCATAGAAATTAGAGAGTAGAATCTATGACACGGTACCAGAAAAATAGACCAGTGGCAGGACATTACCCAGTAGAACATGTCTAAATTGCTAGAGAGGAGGCACGTTTTTCCCAGCCATGTTTTCCTAGAAGAATAGATCAATTTCCTCCCACATCTATAGTGGTTATTATTCACTTGTTACCGGCTAATTAGGTTCTATCACCAGTCTGCTGCAGGCTGGAGGAAGCCTTTTCTCAGTCTCCCCTCCCCCCAGTGATCAGGCTGCAACATCGTAAATTTCCCTAGGCTGAGATGAAGTTATCCACCTGCAGACTGGAGGAAGCATTTCCTCAGTCTCCTCTCCCCCAGTGATCAGACTGCACATTGTAACTAGAGGGCAATAAAAGAATATTTTATGTTTATCATAATTAATAGAGGATTGAGCTGAATTGCGTTTACTCTTCCTCGCAGTCCGGACAGTCCAGGCTGGAAACTCTACCCTGTAACATATAAATGAACATTGGACCTCACATGGGTCCCCGGGATATCTAATGGATTACTGGTGACTTCCGGTGATGACAGGACAACAAACACATCATCTTCTTACCGACTCTTAAAATAAATGTATTGAAGTGTTGGGCACGGGTCTACAATCTGTTCCCGGAATCTCTAGAGCAATATCAGAAGCCTGTGTGTAATAAGTGCTTGACTCGCCAACTGTTCCCATACATCTGCTTCAGTCTGATTCACCGATCGACGTTCTATAAAAGGCTGTCAGCGAGTTTTAATGAAGTGGTATCAGAAACTCAGATCTGCGTCTTGTCAGGTGCGATCAATCCGGCAACAATATCACATTTGTGGGGGAACAAGAACCTGATCAATGGGTGCCACGAGCAAATCCGCTCAGGGGTTTAATGCGCCAGGCGAATCGTGTTTGAGATTTGGCAAATCCAAACTGGGCTGCAAATCCCATTAAAGTCTATAGGGAGCAGTTCTGGTCATTTTTTCTGCTATAAGGCAAACTATTGTAAAAAAAAAAAAAGAAGAAAGGCATAGGAAGAGGAAGATAGACAATGCGCAGGGGCACATCTATCAATACAACTTAAAAATATATATTTATATACCAGACAGCAGGGAGAAGGTCAAATCTCTTTTTGCTGAGCCATCTGAGATAACGGAGACAGCCCCCCCTGATTACTTAGACAATCGTGTCTTGTTTCTCTTGAACCTTGAACCCTTTGCTCCTCCCATGAACTTTCTATTTAAGCCATGCCTTTGTACTTCCTGTTTGTTAAATTATTGTGCTCTCTCATTCCAAAATCTCGCTCTTGTCACTCCTGCTGCCGTCTGTATTTTCCTTACCACTTGTTACCGACCTTTGACTTGTTCATCGACTATGTTTCTGCTTGATCCCAACCGGCAACCACTTGTTACTAACCTTTAGCTTGTTTATTGCCTAAGCTTCTGCTTGACCTCAACCAGCAACCACTTGTTACCAACCTTTAGCTTGTTTATTGCCTAAGCTTCTGATTGACCTCAACCAGCAACCACTTGTTACCAACCTTTAGCTTGTTTATTGCCTAAGCTTCTGCTTGACCCCAACCTGCAACCACTTGTTACCCACCTTTGGCTTGTTTATTGTCTATGCTTATGCTTGACCCCACCCTGCAACTATTGTTACCAACCTTTGGCTTGTTTGTTGCCTACACTTCTGCTTGACCCCAACCAGCAACCACTTGTTACCAACCTTTGGCTTGTTTATTGCCTATACTACTGCTAGATCCAAACCTGCAACCACTTGTTACCAACCTTTGGCTTGTTTATTGCCTACATTTCTGCTTGACCCCAACCTGCAACCACTTGTTACCAACCTTTGGCTTGTTTATTGCCTATACTACTGCTAGATCCAAACCTGCAACCACTTGTTACCAACCTTTGGCTTGTTTATTGTCTACGCTTATGCTTGACCCCAACCTGCAACTATTGTTACCAACCTTTGGCTTGTTTATTGCCTACACTTCTGCTTGACCCCTACCAGCAACCACTTGTTACCAACCTTTAGCTTGTTTATTGCCTAAGCTTCTGCTTGACCCCAACCTGCAACCACTTGTTACTCAACTTTGGCTTGTTTATTGCCTACGCTTCTGCTTGACCCCAACCTGCATCCACTTGTTACCAACCTTTGGCTTGTTTATTGCCTATGCTTCTGCTTGATCCCAACCTGCAACCACTTGTTACCAACCTTTGGCTTGTTTATTTCCTACGCTTCTGCTTGACCCCAACCTGCAATCGCTTATTACCAACCTTTGGCTTGTTTATTGCCTACGCTTCTGCTTGATCCCAACCTGCAACCACTTGTTGCCGACCTGTGGCTTGTTCTTCAACTTGATCCCAACCTGCTATAGCTGCTACTGGACCCTGGCTTGCTCACCTCCTGGTGGGGCGATCCTGAGGACTGCAACCTGGTACTAACACGCAGTAGAACCCATCCCCACCATTAGGAGCTTTGGTGAACTTCGGTTAGTACTTAAACCCCACATCTCGGGGGAGTCCGTGTCAACTGCAGGATGACCTGCTTGTATACCTGTCCTGCTGGTTGGTGGGAGCTTTCTGCTGCTATACCTACTGGTCTCCGAGCTTGACCCCTGACTATGACACCTTGTTTGCCTATCCAGATCAATAAAGATATCAGCAATTTAATTTTAACAGTGTGCCACCAGCTTTTCTTTCTTGTTTGTCCAGGCGGTGTGACAACCATGGTTGCCACCATAGAAACATTGAAGAACAGTATGACTTTCAGACCCAGCGACTGCATAGTCTGGCAGCATATATTTGCGCTTAAAAATTTTTTTTTCTTTTACAATTTGCTTGATTTACACACAGCAACACCCCAATATCCTTTAATTCAGTGTAAAAAAAAAAGGAATTTTTTTTTAAGTAGCTCAGCAGCAGCATGTACTTTTGCATCAAGAGGTGCTAAGTCCTCATACACATTGGCACATGAGGCCATGTTACATAAATAGCAAGCAGGTTTCCCCACCCCAAAAATATTCAAGCTGTAAAAATTGGGCAGTATATAAACAAATAGAACTGACCTAAAGAGAGACGAGGCAGATTTTTTTTCCAGCCCTAAAATTTCATTTTAGCATCTGAGACACAGTAACCAAAAAACTGACCAGTGACGGGACAGTTTGTAAGAAGCCAGAACTGGTCCAAATTGGGAGAGACGAGGCCGGTGTTTTCCAGCCATTAAAATTAGAGGGCGGAATCTAAGCCACAATATCAAAAAATCGACCAGTAGAACAGGTCCAAATTGCATGAGATGAGGCAAGTATTTTCCAGCCATATACCAGAAGAATAGACCCATTTCCTCTCACATCTATAATGGTTATTATATTCACTTCCTATTGTCTGCTGCACTAAATAATACTAGGCTCTGGACAAAAAAAATCACCCCCCCCCCCCCCCCCAGGATCGTCAGATGTAATAAATGACCTACATCTGCAATGCTCCATGGAAAAGATAATACAACTCTTACAAGAAACTTCACTTACTGTGGTCTATGTGGTTATACCATCCAGGATGTGCTGTCTAAATCTTCAAACATTATTAACTCTTTCACTATATGAGTTTTCTTCCACAGTCCTACCTAGACATGTGCACTGCCGAAAATCTCGTAAATTCGAAAATTTGAAAAATCCGAAAAAAGGAAAAAAAATCCAAAAATTAGAAAGAATAACTAATAATAACTAACTAATTATTTATAGGTATTGGAATTTCCTTTCAAATTTGGCTGTTAGTGAACGTAACGAATACGAATTTATCTGAAGTTACGAATTATCTGAAATAATGAATGCCGCATCTAAACAAATCTAAACAAATGGAACAGAACAAAGTATTAATAAATAATAATAATAATAATAATAACAATGTTTTTTTACTAATATTGTTATTTAGTATTATGAATTATTAATATTATTTATTAATACTTTGTTCTGTTCCATTTGTTTAGATGCGGCATTCGTTATTTAGGATAATTCGTAACTTCAGATACATTGGTATTTGTTACGTTCACTAACAGCCAAATTTGAAAGGAAATTCCAATACCTATAATTTAATAGTTAGTTATTATTTAGTTATTATTTGGAATTTTCATATTTTCTTTCTTATGTTCGTATTTTCTTTCTTATTTTTCGGGTCTTCGAATTTTAGAATTTCTGAATTTTTTCTAATTTACGATTTTACGAATTTTCAAATTGATGGATTTTCGAATTTATGAATTTTCAAATTGTCGAATTTACGAATTTCGATCAAAACCAATGGCCCGAAAAACAAAAAAAAAAATAAATTAATGAAGCAAAAATGAAAACGAACACATTTTTCGGCAGTGCACATGTCTACATAGAACTGACCAGTGGAACTAACACGGCCCCCACCCCCCCCTGTGGCGGCCATTATGCCCCCACCCATACAAATGGGAGATGGATGGCGGCAATCATACCGTCACCACCACCCTGCCCCCCCATGCGGGAGATGGACAGAGATGCTTTACATTATTGAGGCAGGGGGAAGGAAGAGCCGGGCCGCTCTGACTGATTTTCCCGGGCAGCACACAGGGAGACATTCTCCTCCCGGGCCACACAGGAACAGGATGTGTGTCCTGAGACATGATTGGCCAGGAAGTCCTAAGACTCCCTGGCCAGTAGGGGTTTTCTGATTGACCGAGTGGAGAATGAGAAAGACAATAAAACCCCCATTGGAATCCATGCGTCCAGCGCCCCACATGTAGATTAGGGGGCCGGGTGCATAGATGGGGGGGCGCCCCTGATGGATGGGCCGCCACTGGAACTGACCATGAATGATAATCTTACACACATGAGCAGCTTTTACAGGCAGTAAATTGGGAGACACAGGGGAAGAGTCCTGAAAAATTACAACATGGCAGCAGAGATAAAGCTGCGAAAAAATGTCACAGCGGTTGGACGCTACATTAGCAACTTGAATAGTCTGAAATAGGAAGGTGAGGACTAATCACAAAGATAACCAAAATGCAAAAAGACACAAAAGACTCTGAAAACTTCAGCAGTTTTGGGCCAGAGGAAGACAAAATAGTTTTACCTACTGGGAGAAAATATTTTCCAGGATTAAAGTGGAGGTGAAGTCAGGGATGTTTTCTCATGTTCTGGTCGTATTACCCCTCACAGAGATCACAGTATTCCCGCTGACAATATCTTCATCTGAGTAATAATAACAAACGTGGATTCCATCAGATGGAGGAAAATTATTTAAGTTCTTCTTTATTTTTTTATTTTTTTTATTTCTGTTAGTTTTCAGCTCCTGCAAAGTTCCCTCAAAATGCTGGATATTCCAGGGGCACCCCCTTATTTGTTAGCCATTGTTTTGCACCAATCTAAGAAAGCTGCATTTAGTGTTTTTCTTCAAAGGCCAAGTACATCTAACAATCCTTGTTTTTACCATTTGCATCTCAGTGTCGCTGATCTCCTGTGGTCTCTTTGCCGTCACTTCCTGTCTACATGATCTCCAGTAATCTCAGCATTGCATTTCTCAGGGCAGGTTTCCTGATGGTGACAACAGTGAACCATGTCTGTGTGATGGATGTTGGAACGGCTGATCGCAGTCTCCATCAGAAGCCCGTGTGACAGCACAGGAGCACAATTGGAAAACCGGAACAGTGTTGTTACCTTATAACAGGAGATGCCTGAAATAGAACCTTCATTGCAGGATCACCAGGGGTTATTTTAATGAAGGGTTTAAAAATATTGGTAAAATTACCTTTTATGTTATCTAAAATATAATACATGATATAATATATAATATGATATAATATATAATAGGATATAATATAATATATGATATAATATATAATAGGATATAATATAATATATGATATAATATATAATAGGATATAATATAATATAATATAATATAATATAATATAATATAATATAATATAATATATTTTTTTCATGACTGAAAAAGTTCATCGATTTCCAGCCTAGTGCATTCATAAGAGGCTCTAGATCTCCTCTTTTTACTTTCTTATCAATTACTGTAAGCATGATCAATTTAGGGAGGCTGCCCCCATGTGACAAAAGCTTCCCCAAATAGAGGAGGGGATCGTGAGAAAAGTCCAGATATGTACCAGGGGTGGATCCAGAGTCTAGTCTCGGGAGGGGCACTGCCAGAAAATATATTTTTTTGGGGTACATCTATCGGGGAAATGGCTGGTGTTGGCGCTTCAATCATCACGGCACCATGGTTGTTATGGTGTCAGGATGATTGAAGCGCATTATTACTATTATTACATTGTTATAAAAAATTAAATAGTTTAACTCACCATAATGCAGAATCAGTGGGAGTCCCGAGTGTGTCACTTGCCACGTCACCTGTCTCCAGATGCAGATTGACACTTGCCACGTCGCCTGCCACATGTTGTGGATTGTCTCTTGCCACGTCACCTGTCACCAGATGAAGATTGTCACTTGCCACCTGCTAAGGTGGTCTCGTGTGTCTCAGGGACAGGCAGCAGAGAGATGTTGTAATCCCCATTAGTATAGAATCCCCCCTCAGTGCAGAGCCCCCATTAGTATAGATCCCCCTCAGTGCAGAACCCCCATTAATATAGAATCCCCCTCAGTGCAGAGCCCCCCATTAGTACAAAATCCCCCTCAGTGCAGAGCTCCCCATTAGTACAGAATCCCCCTCAGTGCAGAGCCCCCCATTAGTACAGAATCCCCCTCAGTGTAGAGCCCCTAATTGGTACAGAATCCCCCTCAGTGCAGAGCCCCTAATTGGTACTGAATCCCCATCAGTGCAGAGCCCCCCATTGGTACAGAATCCCCTTCAGTGCAGAGCCCCCATTAATACAGACCTCAGAACAGCGCGGACCGGAAGATACACACAGCCGTGTGTGTCCCTCGGGCTCCTCCTCCTCCTGTGTGAATGTAAACAGAGAGGAGGGGGAGGCGGCTTCAGTCCGCTGCGCTGAGGCACACACACAGCGCAAGACCTGAGAAGCAGATCAGGTCAGCGGGCGGCCTTATCGGTGAGTGCCGCTACCTACGGGTGTCACCCCTCTGGCTGGTGTCACCCGGGTGCGGAGCGCACACCCCCGCACCCACCTAACAAAGCCATTGCCGCTGTCTGTCTCTACGGAGCCGCCCGGCGGCTCTTTCACCTATGGAGCCGCCGAGCCGCCCGGCGGCTCTCTCAATTACGGAGCCGCCCGCCGGCTCACTCACTTGCATTTCTCGGAGGGGGCAATTGCCCCGTTGCCCCCCCCCCTGGATCCGCCCCTGATATGTACAGCCAAGCAAGGGCACCTCACTAGTGATTATAGAATCCAAAATTCATTTTATTGAATGACCAAAAAATACTAATGAGCCAACATGCTGCAGGTGGTCACAAATTCTTCACCAAGGCTACAAAGCAAAATAAATAAATAAATAAATAAATGTGTATATATATATATATATATATATATATATATATATATATATATATATATAAGAATAAATATTATATAATAAAATATTTACAAAAATGTGTGGGGTCTACTCACTTTTGTGAGATACTATATATATATATATATATATATATATATATATATATATATATATATATATATATATATATATATATATATATATATATATATGTGTATATATGTATATGTATGTATGTGTATATATATATATATATATATATATGTGTATATATATATGTGTATATATTTATATATATATATATATATATATATATATATATATGTATATGTATATATATGTGTTTACACATATACACATATATATATACACATATATATATATATATATATATATATATATATATATATATATATATATACACATACATATACATATATATACATATATATTATATAAATATATATATACATAAATATATACATATACAACTTGTGAATAATAAAATACATTTGTTGGCTTATTATTGATCATTCAATAAAATATTCTTCCGGACTGTATAATCATTATTTGCTTTAAATTAATTTACCTGCCCCCCATATATCTCCTAAGCGGTGCCCAAAGCACTTCCCTCCCTTGGCCTCCCCGGTGCTTTTTTAACTTTTATATTCTTTAGTCTGTTTTTACCTTTTATCCTGAATTAGTATATTTACCTGCCCAGCGAATCCAGCGTTGTTCTGTTGCGATCCATCACCAGCGCCTGTGCCGCCATCTTACTCTCTGATGTCATCGGGATCCAGCTGTCTGTCCCGGACATTCGAAAATTCATAAATCCGTGAATTTTAAATTCGAAAATCCGAAAATAAGAACGAAAATTCGAAAGAACGAAAATCTGGAGTTTAGAAAGTGGAGTTTATATCTCTTTTATAAGTATCCATGTATAGGGGTAAGCTAGTGTTCACTAATTGCTTCCAAAATTGAACGGGGGGGTGGGGGATGTTTTTTTTTTTCCAAGACAATGTAATCGCCTTTCTGGTATAAAATACTAGGAGCCCAAGCAGTGTCCTCTCGGTTGTGGTACGGGGCCAAGCCCTTTACATGACCCAACAGGAAAACCCTCAGAAGGGGAAAAGGAAATACCAGTTACCAACTTTATTACATCAACCACCTCTCCCCAAGATTGCAAAATGGCAGGATAGGTCCAAAATATATAGAAAACAATTCCAGTCGGAGGAAGCCGGGGAGAGTTGAGCTTGTGAAGCCTGTGGAGAGTAAAGTAGGCCCCATGGGTCAGTTTGGTCTTTTTCTGGGATATCTGATGTGATTTCCTAGGGGGCTGCTGGAGTGAAGTAGGCGTAGGGAAGAACGGTGGAAAGGGGGTGGGGTGGGCTGGATCAAAAAAAGGAAGGTTAAAGCCCAACTCCAGACAAAAAAAATAAATTCTCCAATGCAGTGGGGCTGTGACCGCACTGCACGGGTCTGCTGCCCATTTTTTTTTTTTTATAGAGGGGGGAGAAGGCTTATACTCAACTGATCCTTTGTTCCACCACAATGGCGCTCTCCTAAAATCCAGCGGTGGACTGTTCCTGGTCTATGGGACCTGCTCTGGGCTTGATGACATCAGGTGACCTGTCAAAGCGTTCAGTGCCGCTCCAAGCAAGAATATAATATAGTGTGGTTCCCCGGAGGTGCTGGCCTTCACACAGCCAGTGTGTCAGTAAGAAAAGTATAAGACGCCACCTAAAAAACCCAATCCATGTTAGGTGTAAATAACGACCTCACCAAGTAATGCTCCATTGACCACGCCCCTTGATGCATTTTGCCTCGGATCAGGTTGGTTAAGCGGTGTCTTGTACCTTTCTTGATAATGTGAGGAAATGTTTCACCCTGCCCACCGGGGCTTAGTTCTAGACCTCTATGACTAAGCCCCGTGGGCAGAGTGAAACACATGAAGGGGTGTAGTCAGTGGAGCAGAGCTGGCTGAGGCCGTTATTTACACCTAAAATGGATTTGGTTTGTTGAGCGGTGTCTTATACCTTTCTTGATGATGTCTGGGACGATTCCCAGCGTGTTTTGCCCCACCCACCAGGACTTAGTTAAAGACCTCTATGACTAAGCCCCTGGTGGGCGGGGTGAAATTCAAAAGGGGCGTGGTCAGTGGAGTAGTGCTGTCTGAGGCTGTTATTTACACCTAACATGGATTGATTTGGTTAAGCCCTGTCTTATGCTTTTGTTGATGGAGTGCAGGGGTGCCGGACTGGTCTTGTGCTGGGAGGATACGGGGATTAGGTAAGTAAATCTCCTTTCTATTCTCCCCCTAGAGAAAAATGAGTTGTTAACCTGTGCAATGTGGGCACAGCACCCACGGCCGGCGCTCCCACTAGGCGTATTAGGCAGCTGCCTAGGGGGCGCAGCGACGGCCGTTGACTTCCCCACTAGCCTGGCTGGGGGAACACAAGGAGCCCTACACAGGGCTGGGGCGCTGACTGACTCTACAGTGAAAGCAGCAGCCGTGGAGGACATCCATCATGGCTGCTGCAGAGGAGGTCAGCAGCAGCTCAGCCTGTGAGGAGGGCGACAGCGGAGGAGGCGAAAGATTTGGGCAGGAGGGCAGCTGGGGAGGGGGAGGAGATGGGCACGAGGACAGTTGGGGAGGGGGAGGAGGTGGGCATGAGCACAGCTAGGGAGGAGGAGGGCACGAGGAAAACTGGGGAGGGGGAGGAGGTGGGCACGAGGACAGCTGGGAGTTGGAGGAGGTGGGCACGAGGACAGCTGGGAGTTGGAGGAGGTGGGCACAAGGACAGCTGGGGAGAGGGAGAAGGTGGGCACGAGCACGGCTAGGGAGGGGGAGGAGGAGGACACGAGGACAGCTGGGGAGGAGGTGGGCACGAGGACAGCTGGGGAGGGGGAGGAGGTGGGCACGAGCACGGCTAGGGAGGGGGAGGAGGAGGACACGAGGACAGCTGGGGAGGAGGTGGGCACGAGGACAGCTGGGGAGGGGGAGGAGGAGGGCACGAGGACAGCTGGGGAGGGGGAGGAGAGCATGAGGACAGCTAGGAGTTGGAGGAGGTGGGCACGAGGACAGCTGGGGAGGAGGTGGGCACGAGGACAGCTGGGGAGGGGGAGGAGGGGGCACGAGGACAGCTGGGGAGGAGGTGGGCACGAGGACAGCTGGGGAGGAGGTGGGCATGAGGACAGCTGGGGAGGGGGAGGAGGTGGGCATGAGGACACCTGGGGAGGGGGAGGAGGTGGGCACGAGGACAGCTTGGGAGGGGGAGGTAGGTGGGCACGAGGACAGCTGGGGAGGGGGAGGAGGTGGGCACGAGGACAGCTGGGGAGGGGGAGGAGGTGGGCATGAGGACACCTGGGGAGGGGGAGGAGGTGGGCACGAGGACACCTGGGGAGGGGGAGGAGGTGGGCACGAGGACAGCTTGGTAGGGGGAGGTAGGTGGGCACGAGGACAGCTGGGGAGGGGGAGGAGGTGGGCACGAGGACAGCTGGGGAGGGGGAGGAGGTGGGCATGAGGACACCTGGGGAGGGGGAGGAGGTGGGCACGAGGACAGCTGGGGAGGGGGAGGAGGTGGGCACGAGGACAGCTGGGGAGGGGGAGGAGGTGGGCACAAGGACAGCTGGTGAACCTAACGGGCGAGGTGGTTGGTGTCGGACTTGCCTAGGGCGCAAAATAGTCAAGCACCGACCCTGACAGCGACGCCTAATGAAAAAATGTATTCTTTTATTTGCCCGGGATGGGCTTTAAAAAACAGCTATTAGAGTTGCGGAGGAGGGAGGAATTATGTGATGCAATGTACATAGGGGGGGAGGGGGGGTAAAGCTCCACTTTGAGCAATACACTAAATTATTTAAATTATTTCCCACCAATGTTTCTTATTCTTGATTCCCGTAAAATATATATTTTTTGCAGATCTCGCCGTACCTGACTGGAATCGCCAAATCGGTAAACACGTGTCGCCCGGAGAGATGATTGTATGCGTAAAAATGTTGCCTTTCCACCGGATCCTGAATATGAATGGCGTAACCCCGGCAGGATCACGCGGGCGCGTTTGAAGCGCAGAATACAAAGGGGGCAGATAAAAGGCGAACTCTGTTTTTTTTTTTTTTTTTTTTTTTTGGGTGGCGCCGGCTTTTTTGACAGCGAAACAAACATTTTCCTTGCGCGTCGCCCCCAAAGACATCGCGATCGACGACGAGCCCTTTGAACTGCCTTAGTTTTCATGTCTCTGATAATTAAGGAGCGATGGCCTTCTCATTAGCGGCGGCGCAGTGATTATCATTGTCCCCGCTATTTCTGCGACGCATCCATCGCGCCCCCCCCCACATGATTTGGGCATATCAAAGCCGGGGCTTTTTTTTTTTTTTTTTTTTTTCGGTGTTATTTAGACGAGGCGGAATTAGGAAAACACACAGACAAACCTTTAGTTTGAATTACGCCTAGTTAATGTATGCAGAGGCAAATGAATAGACCGGCTTTCTTCCTTCTCTTGTATCTTAAATTTTTCATTACAAATTTCCCAGGCTTCAAAGTAACATCTCGCAGTCGGTCCTCTTTTTTCCTCGGCGCTGGTGACAAAGAACTGTCAAAAAATTCCTTCCCGGTGTTTGTTAGTATTACTCTTTTCATTCTCTCATCTAAATGTCAAACAACTTAGCTTAAATAAAGCGTAGCATTCTTCATCTGCTACGTCTCAAAAGGAAAACAACAGCACAGAAGGCAGAGAAAAAAGGCCCTAATTAATGTTCCTCATTGATTTTGTTTTAGTGTGATGTATTTTATGAAAAAAATATGAATCCAGAAGGCGCTCTCATTAAAATCATTAGCAGCTCAGTGTTATCTAAAAACAGATCCGTCTTTGGAGTTCTGCGCCCGCCGTGGAGTACATTAACACACACACACACACGCACACGCATGTGTCCCCCCTCTTAGACGACGACGGCGCTCTGAACCCCGCTGAATAATAATCAGGTTGAGGCGTCTTATGCTGCGGTGTTATGCTGCGGTTTGGATTTAAAGGATCTGTCCACCCTGAACTGATTTTTTTTTTTTCTGGGGGGGCTTGATCTCCAGCTGTGGTCTAATCCCCTGTCCCCCTGACCCCCCACCCCACCTTTTTTCTGATGTATAATTCATATTGTTTCCAGCACAGAGGCTGCCTAGTGGTGAGCTGGGAACTCAGGTGTAGAGTCCTCACCTATAGCTATTATCTCCGCTGTGGAAGGACGTGATCGGTTTTAGATCAATTGTTAGACAGTAGATGGCAGTCAGGCATTTTCTCACTTTTTTTTACATTTTTTTTTATTACATTTTGCACCCAAAGGACGCACGCTGGTACGCCTGCAGATGAGTCATACATTTCCTGGTCGGTCGCAGTTTGCGGTTGCAGAGATCCCAGAGAGCCATAAATATGGGGGTGGACTCTCAATGCCACCAACATCAGCTGAGCCAGGACAAGGGGTGGGGCAGAAGGGACAGCTCCCTGGGTGCAGCATGTAATGTAGGCATGAGCATGGCTGTCAGCAGGCCAGGACAAGGGGTGGGGCAGGAGGGACGGCTCCCTGGGCACAGCATGTAATGTAGGCATGAGCATGGCTGTCAGCAGGGCCAGGACAAGGGGTGGGGTCCTGCTCCCTGGGTGCAGCATGTAATGTAGGCATGAGCATGGCTGTCAGCGGGGCCAGGACAAGGGGTGGGGCAGGAGGGACAGCTCCCTGGGCGCAGCATGTAATGTAGGCATGAGCATGGCTGTCAGCAGGGCCAGGACAAGGGGTGGGGTCCTGCTCCCTGGGCGCAGCATGTAATGTAGGCATGAGCATGGCTGTCAGCGGGGCCAGGACAAGGGGTGGGGCAGGAGGGACAGCTCCCTGGGCGCAGCATGTAATGTAGGCATGAGCATGGCTGTCAGCAGGGCCAGGACAAGGGGTGGGGTCCTGCTCCCTGGGCGCAGCATGTAATGTAGGCATGAGCATGGCTGTCAGCGGGGCCAGGACAAGGGGTGGGGTCCTGCTCCCTGGGTGCAGCATGTAATGTAGGCATGAGCATGGCTGTCAGCGGGGCCAGGACAAGGGGTGGGGCAGGAGGGACAGCTCCCTGGGCGCAGCATGTAATGTAGGCATGAGCATGGCTGTCAGCAGGGCCAGGACAAGGGGTGGGGTCCTGCTCCCTGGGCGCAGCATGTAATGTAGGCATGAGCATGGCTGTCAGCAGGCCAGGACAAGGGGTGGGGCAGGAGGGACGGCTCCCTGGGCGCAGCATGTAATGTAGGCATGAGCATGGCTGTCAGCAGGGCCAGGACAAGGGGTGGGGCAGGAGGGACAGCTCCCTGGGCACAGCATGTAATGTAGGCATGAGCA
Source organism: Lithobates clamitans (assembly GCA_037952925.1). NCBI lineage: Eukaryota > Metazoa > Chordata > Amphibia > Anura > Ranidae > Lithobates > Lithobates clamitans. The sequence goes on from JBBGZY010002156.1 coordinate 489,449, forward strand.
TGGCTGTCAGCGGGGCCAGAACAAGGGTTGGGGCAGGAGGGACAGCTCCCTGGGCGCAGCATGTAATGTAGGCATGAGCATGGCTGTCAGCAGGGACAGGACAAGGGGTGGGGCAGGAGGGACGGCTCCCTGGGCGCAGCATGTAATGTAGGCATGAGCATGGCTGTCAGCAGGGCCAGGACAAGGGGTGGGCAGGAGGGACAGCTCCCTGGGCGCAGCATGTAATGTAGGCATGAGCATGGCTGTCAACAGGGACAGGACAAGGGGTGGGGCAGGAGGGACGGCTCCCTGGGCGCAGCATGTAATGTAGGCATGAGCATGGCTGTCAGCAGGGCCAGGGCAAGGGGTGGGGCAGGAGGGACGGCTCCCTGGGAGCAGCTTGTAATGTAAGCATGAGCATGGCTGTCAGCAGGGCCAGGGCAAGGGGTGGGGCAGGAGGGATGGCTCCATGGGCGCAGGAGTGCGGCTGTCCAGAATTTCTTTGATGTCTAACTGGCATAGCATTGCCAGCACCTAGACTTCTAGACTGAGGGAGATGCCTTTTACCTTGATCTGGCCCACCTGGAGTGGTGATACTCTCTCTCATGCCTACATTACATGCTGCGCCCAGGGAGCCGTCCCTTCTGCCCACCCCTAAGCCTAAGCACTCCTTGTAGTGCGAAATGCGTAAGCTTTGTTCCGTTTTGCTGTGACCTGTATTTTGGATGACACCTTATTGAATAAAGGCAAATATTTTTGGAGTGCGGCTGTCCAGAATTTCTTTGATGTCTAATGTAGGCAGGAGCATGGCTGTCAGCAGGGCCAGGACAAGGGGTGGGGCAGGAGGGACGGCTCCCTGGGTGCAGCATGTAATGTAGGCATGAGCATGGCTGTCAGCAGGGCCAGGACAAGGGGTGGGGCAGGAGGGACGGCTCCCTGGGCGCAGCATGTAATGTAGGCACAAGCATGGCTGTCAGCAGGGCCAGGATAAGGGGTTGGGCAGGAGGGGCACCTGGGTATTTTAGGGATGGGGGGAGCTGCAAGTTCCTTCTACTGTAAGGCTGAGAGGAGTAGTGACAGCAGCATCACTATTTCTGTCAGGCCAGCACTGGAAGCAGCAAGGAGAGGAGGAGAGAGCCGGAAGGAGGTGCGGGCTGTGCTCTCTCTCTCCCCCTCCTCCTCATAAGCTTGCACATAATGAAAGGGGGGGGGGGGGCACAATTTGGCATTTTTGCCCTGGGCACTAGATGATCTTATCACAGCACAGGCTGTCAGCTCCTTACAGCTGCATGCATCAAACACACACTGCTTTATGGGAGCCCATGGTCTTGGATGATGAAGGGTTTCCAGTGTCTGTTTTAGGGTTTCTCAACCAGGGTTCCATGGAAGCCTAGGGCTCTTCCAGAGGTTTCTATGGGTTCCTTGAGCAATGAGCAATTTCTGCCTCTCAGATAAGTTCCCACTGACACCATTGATCTTTTTAACCATCTGTAAGGGGGGAATTCTTCCCAATGACCACAAGTGTAAGGCGCATTCTTCCTACTGACCATCACACTAATATACTGTATCATTAGTTAGATATAGGAATTTTTAGCAGGGGTTCCCTAAGACTAGAACGTTATTTCAAGGGTTACTCTGTGTTGAAAAGTTTGAGAAAGGCTGGTCTGGATGATCCTGGCTGTGTTCAGTCTGGCCTTCCAGAAGGAGCAATGTTAGTCAATGGGCCTGCAGCTGCTAGAGCCTGCTTGTAGTTGAAGTGTATTCATTGTAAGCCCAAGACCATTCTCTGAGCACCTCTGAGCCATTCATAACCCCCAAGACATGTTGGCTTGTCAATCAGGAAGAAGCTCTGAGGAAAAGGTCATAGTTCCAGAAATGCGTTAGCTCTTGATTCTGCTGTCTAGTATTGTCCAGTTCCTCCCATTGATCATTCAGGTTCTGATGCATCCAGGGATTGACGCCTATGTTTTTTTTTACAAATGTATCACTAAATGTATTTTGTGAGTGTCATTGTAGATTTTTTTCATTTACAAATAGTACCAAAGGTAATGCAAGAGACTGGATCACCCATCTTGTTTAATTATTTAGTGCCAATCAGATATGCACATTCATTTCTGAAAATGGGCCTACATCATCAGCCATGACCTAAACTCATACTCCCATGTTAATTTTGTCATGTTGCTCTGAGTACATGGCCAAGCAGTTTTTATTTACCGGTCTTATCCTCGTGTGCTTAACCCATGAAGATTAGATCTTCATGTACATTGGCCCACCTATGCTTGGCTCTTCAATGGAAGCATGGTGGTATTATGTTAACACAACCAAAGCCAGCTTGAGAAGAACCTCAAAGCAGTGGGGTTTAGTACTCAGTGAAGGGCACTGCTACATTGATGCACATTTTTCAGTAATGAAGAGTAAAATCACTTGGACTAAGATAGACGAAGCCTCAGATATGGCAGTTACATACATGAAGATTGGCTAACCCCACAGAAGTGAACTTACAAAAAAGTTGGTTGGACCAGTTACCAATTTACTCTCACTCTACTGGAGTGTGCATAGAGATTAGAGCATGATGAAACCAATGGGAATTGTTTTTCTGGATTATGATATCAGACAATAGAAAATAACGGCAATCACTGCCAGAGCTTAACAATTTTTTCCTTTACGAAAAACTGCCTGTAAATCCTCTGATAGAACACATGTCTGTGGATAATTATTTCACGTTTTAAAAGGTTTTACAGGGAACACACCTCTTGATAAATGCATTTTAAGCCCTTTCAAACTAGAATCGACCCCCTTGTGTCTTCTGTGGTGACCGTTTATTAAAGGCAGCTTTTCACCAAGGTTTCTATGAAGACCCGCTTGCTAAAGGTGTTCAGTACCCCCGGAGGACATCTCCTTCTAATATCACGGCTCCAACCAGCCTAACAAACATCATGGTTTATGCCTAGTGGTAGAGTTACTTTACCTTTAGTGAGACTGCCAGTTCTCATGCACTGATTGGTAAATTAATGTGCTGGTTCATAGAAAACATTGTAACATGCAAAAAGCATGTCTTACCATTAACCTTAGATTATGTTTTTTTTATGGCGGTCATGAACCTAAGGTGGAGAATGAGGGCAAGGCACTGGACACAAACTTTCAGATGGTCACGGGGGTCCATCTCCACATCTGGTTGACTTGGTTTAGACAGCTTCATACCAAGCCAGAGGTTCTCGGAAAAACCAGGGTCACTCAAACTAGGACCCAATGTGGGACATCCAATTGAGTGGATGCTCTTGGATTGATTTCTTATGCTCTTTGAAAATGATAAATGAGGACAGGGAAGTTTTATTTGATGCTTTTTTTTTTTTTTTAACAAGTGTCCATGTTTGGCCAGACACAAACTTTCAGATGGTCGCAGGGGTCAATCTTTAAGTTGAATGACTTGGGTTAGACAACTTCACACCAAACCAGGGGTTCCTGGAAAAACTGAGGTTGCCCAGACGAGGACCTAAAGTGGACCCTTCAATTGAGTTCACTCCCTTGGGTTGATTTCTTCTGCTCTTTGAAAATGGTAAATGAGGGAAGGAAAGTTTTATTTGATTTTTTTTTTAAACAAGTGTCCATGTTTGGCCAGACATAAATTTTCACATGGTCACAGGTGTCAATCTTAAGTTTGGTTGACTTGGGTTAGATAGTTTCACACCAAACCAGGACTTTCTGGAAAAAAACAGGGTTGCCCAGAGGACCTAAAGTGGGCCACCAAACTCCGCGGTCTCTCTTGGTTTGATTTCTGCACTTTGAAAATGATAAATGAAGAAATGGATGTGTTATTTGATGTGTTTTTTTTTTTTCATTCCATGTTTGGCCAGACACAAACTTTAAGATGGTCGCAGGGGTCAATCTTCACAACTGGTTGACTTGGCTTAGACAGCTTCAAACCAAACTATGAGGTTCCTGAAAAAAGCAAGGTCGCCAAGACTAGGACCTAAAATGGGACATCCAATTTCTTGGGTTGATTTCTTCGACTTTTTGAAAATGATAAATGAGGGAAGGGAAGTTTTGCTTGATTTTTTTTAAACAAGTCTCCATGATTGGCCAAACACAAACATTCAGATGGTCACAGGGGTCTAGCTATAAGTCTGGTTGACTTAGCTTAGACAGCTTCATACCAAAACAGGGGTCTCTGGAAAAAACAGGTTCACCAAGACTAGGACATCTATTTGAGTAGACTTTCTTGGGTGGATTTCTTCTACTCTTTGAAAATTATAAATGAGGGAAGGGAAGTGTTATTTGATGTTTTTGTATTTTTTATTTTACATTTTATAAAAGTAGTAAAAATAGAAGAGGTCCCATCACGGAGAGATCTTCACCAGTTCACCTAAGTGGATGGCACCACGTAAGTTATTCCCACCAGGGCCAAGTAAACAGAATGTAAATCCTCCCGCCCCTAAGGATCTGAAGAATACAAGAGGTCCCATCATGGAGATCTTTACCAGTTCATCTAAGTAGGGGGTACCACGTAAACTGTTCCTACCAGGGCCAAGTAAGCACACTATAAATCCTCCCACCCCTGAGCATCCTAAGAATGGAAGACGACCCATAATGGAGATCTTTACTAGTTCATCTAAGTAACGGGTACCATGTAAAGCGTTCCCACCAGGGCCAAGTAAGCAGACTATAAATCCTCCCACCCCTGAGCATCTTAAGAATGGAAGGGACCCATCATGGAGATGTTTACCAGTTCACCTAAGTAGAGGGTACCACGTAAACTGTTCCTACCAGGGCCAAGTAAGCAGAATATAAAACCTCCCGTCCCTGAGCATCTGAAGAATGGAAGACGACCCGTCATGAAGATCTTTACTAGTTCATCTAAGTAGAGGGTACCACGTAAACTGTTCCTACCAGGGCCAAGTAAGCACACTATAAATCCTCCCACCCCTGAGCATCTGAAGAATGGAAGACGACCCGTCATGGAGATCTTTACTAGTTCATCTAAGTAGCGGGTACCATGTAAACTGTTCCCACCAGGGCCAAGTAAACAGAATATAAATCCTCCCGCACCTAAGCATCTTAAGAATGGAAGGGTCCCATCGTGGAGATGTTTACCAGTTCACCTAAGTAGCGGGTACCACGTAAACTGTTCTCACCAGAGCCAGGTAAGCAGACTATAAATCCTCCCACCCCTGAGCATCTGAAGAATGGAAGACGACCCGTAATGGAGATCTTTACCTGGTCACCTAAGTAGAGGGTACCATGTAAACTGTTCCTACCAGGGCCAAGTAAGCAGACTATAAATCCTCCCACCCCTGAGCATCTGAAGAATGGAAGACGACCCGTAATGGAGATCTTTACTAGTTCACCTCAGTAGAGAGTACCATGTAAACTTTTCCCACCAGGGCCCAGTAAAGTAGAATATTACTCCTCCCGCACCTGAGCATCTTAAGAATGGAAGGGTCCCATCATGGAGATGTTTACCAGTTCCCCTAAGTAGAGGGTACCACGTAAACTGTTTCCACCAGAGCCAGGTAAGCAGAATATAAATGCTCCCGCCCCTGAGGATTCAAAGGGCCTAAGTCATACTGACCCCAAGTTGGTGTTGTCAGACAGTGGATTTATTTTCCATTAGTTCTTTCTACAGTAATGCAAAACTAAAACAAGGATTTTTTTTTTTCTTCACCAAACACATTACTTTACATTAGTTATTCTTCATTTCTAATTTTCTTTTAAAATAAAAACATATTTTTCTCGCCCGTCTGCTCCTCTCTTCGTAGAATTGTTTGACGAAAATGACAACCCGGATTACACTATAAACAATGCCTGCTTTTCTCCTGAAAATGTGCAGTGCTAAATATAAAACACAAGGAACACAAACCAAAATACATTCAGCAGTTTTCATACATCAGGCGTTCTTCTTTCTTTTCTTTTCTCGAAAAAAAAAAAAAAAAACATGTATATTTAGATCAAGATGATACTGTACTTTACATCCAGCAAGCCATGAAGAATTATTCTTAGTGCGCAAAGACATTTTTGCATTAAATTATTATGATTATTATATTTTATACAGAGATAATTGCTGTAATTTTTGGAAACACTTGGAATACAGAATATCTTAAGAAAAAAAAATAAATAAAAAAATCCACTTAAACCCTCTAAAAAAAAACAAAAAAAAAAAAAAAAAAACCTTTATATTCTTCTCCGTCTTATTGTTCCAGTAATATTTTTGAGTTAATACAGAATTTTAAATTGTCGTTTCAACCCAAAAAAAAAAAAAATCACAAATGGATGTGGAAAATTGCCTTATGTTTTAAATATTTACAGATATATTGTCACCGTTGGAAGTGATTTTTTTTTTTTATATATATAAAATCATTTCCAAAAAATTCTTTGAGGAGGGCAGCAAACGAATCTCTATTTTCTGCGTCTTTCCTCCAGTTATTTGCAGGAATTAAATTCAAGCCTCCCTGTTTATGTCATAAAACAAAATACGCCCCCCCCCCATCTTCCGACTGTCATTTATATCTCTCCAATTACGGAACGGCTATTATTTAGAGAAATTGTAGACTGGAATATGCAGATTACTGTGGAAAATGTCTTATTACCTTTAAATCGCGTCACGTAACGAAGTAGATATTGAATGCTATTAATAGCCGGAAATAGGAGCTGCCCCCCCCCCACCCCCCCTCTATTATGGAAAAGTACAAATTATTAATCTTGCAAATGGCATTTTTGATGAATGTCCCATCAGAGATGACTGACAAGTGTCTCGTCATTTCCTAATTTGCCAATTACATATTCATTTGGCTCAGCTGGCTCCCGGGAAGGACCTGGATGCCCGTTACACTTCAAATGTTATGTTTTCATCACGCCGGCTTTTGAAGTACACAAACAAGTCGCCCTTTTCAAAAAAACATCAGCAAGTTTTGGTAACTGGAGATATTATTGTGACTCTGGGGGGGGAGGGGGGTCCTGGAAATTTAGGGGTCACTCTAGGCTTCCGGTATGAACATCAAATATTCTTGGTGGACAGTTCCTCTGTAAAAACGTGATGATGGGATCTACAGCACACGTGTAAATGTGCGTAAATATACATAGAAGCAGTAATAATTACCTAAGAAGAAATAATATGGAGAAAAAAAACACCATTTATTTCTGCCATCATCCCAAATAAAGAATAAGTCATTGTCGTCCCCCCCCCCCCGGGGAAAAAAGGAATTTTAAGGGCGAACTTTTGAAGACACAATATTTTCAAAAAATAGAAAAATGTATTATTTCATAAAAGCGGTGTAGCGCTCAAAGATAAAAACCATACATAAAGTGATACATAATATCCATATATGGCATATAAGAAAAGAGCACTTCTCCTATGGCCCAACGCGTTTCAGGAGAGTCAAGATAAATCCCTTCTTCAGGGGCATGAAGGAGATGATAGTTGGAGATGCTCAATACCGCATTCACAGAGCCAAATATTTGTTAAGAATATTATTAGGATGGTGCCGAGCAAGAACAGGGGAACACACATCCAGAATGAAAAAAACCTCAGCAAACAAAGGATAAATCCTCAAGGCTCGAGAGATCCCTCACAAGGATCCCCAAAAATGTAGGTCCCAGCAGCGGGTTCGTGCAGAACAGTATGTAGCTGGAATTGTGGGGATCTCAATCCTTAGTGAAGAATGATAACGTTGGTCTCTCAGAGAACCCCCAGAGCAGCAGCGTCCGCGATAGGAGAAGGGCTCTTTTCTTATATACTATATATGGATATTATGTATCACTTTATGTATGGTTGTTATCTTTGACCACTATACTGCTTTTATGAAAAGATACAGTTTTCTATTTTTTGAAAATATTGTGTCTTCAAAAGTTTGCCTTTAAAATCTCTTTGTACCGGGGGGGGGGGGGGGGGGTACTTATTCTTTATATACAAGCAGTAATAGGATGATTGGGATTATAGCAGTGCCATATTAAGAGAACATACAAAGTTTATATAAAAATAGAAATTTTATTACATGAAACAGCAACAAATAATGGGTTCAATAAAACGTTCAATAAAAACTAGTGGCAAAGCATGATACAGATAGTATTGTCAATCACTGGTATCCATGTATAGGAAGTGATCAATACTTGATTTCCTATTCCAACATGTTTCGCTAGCATTGGCTTCTTCAGGTATATTTCCACAGACCACCAGTTTTCATATAGCTCTAGTGATAAGATCATATGCATAAATCAATTGTCATTCTTACAATCACAACAAATAATAACATTTGCACATTATAATCACTGGTATCCATGTATAGGAAGTGATCAATACTTGATGTCGTATCCCCACATGTTTTGCCAACATTGGCTTCTTCAGGGGTTTTCTACGGACCACCAGTTTTCATATAGCTCTAGTGATAAGATCATATACATAAATCAATAGTCATTCTTACAGTTGCAACGAAACAACTTAGTCCCTCTATATTCCCCTTTGATCGCACAGAGCCTCTCCTCCATAATTCTGTGGACCTTCCTGGTGACTTCCTTTGATGTCTCCTTGATGAGTTGGATGGGTGACTGGACAGAATGAATCATAATATGCAATTGTTAATATTTGTTGCAATTGTAAGAATGACTATTGATATATGCATATGATCTTATTACTAGAGCTATATGAAAACTGGTGGTTCCGTAGAAATCCCCTGAAGAAGCCAATGTTGGCGAAACATGTCGGGATACGACATCAAGTATTGATCACTTCCTATACATGAATACCAGTGATTATAATATGCAATTGTTGTTATTTGTTGCAATTGTAAGAATGACTATTGATTTATGCATATAATCTTATCACTAGAGATTTATGAAAACTGGTGGTCCGTAGAAATCCCCTGATGAAGCCAACGTTGGCAAAACATGTTGGGATAAGACATCAAGTATTGATCACTTCCTATACATGGATACCAGTAATTATAATATGCAATTGTTATTTGTTGCAATTGTAAGAATGACTATTGATTTTTATGCATATGTTCTTATCACTAGAGCTATATGAAAACTGGTGGTCCGTAGAAATCTACCTGAAGAAGCCAATGTTGGCGAAACATGTCGGGATACGACATCAAGTATTGATCACTTGCTATACATGGATAACCAGTGATTAACAATACTATCTGTATCATGCTTTGCCATTTGTTTTTTATTGAATGTTTTATTGAACCCATTATTTCTTGCTGTTTCATGTAATAAAATTTCTATTTTTATATAAACTTTGTATGTTCTCTTGATGTGGCACCGCTATAATCCCAATCATCCTATTACTGCCAATTTTTAAAATTTAATAGGGATGAGGTGCCGGATGCCATAGTGCCACCCAATCTACCCTGTAAACTACTACACAGCACATTTTTGGCTTTTCTTTTAATCGCTTGGTTGCGGCTCATGCGCGCTCTTTTGGGGCGTTCGCGCGCGTACGCGCATAAAATACTGATGGGAAATGCAGATTTTTATATTTTGTTACTGAACTATATGGAGTGCAAGTTTTATGCACCAGTGTGTACAAGCCCATTAAAAACAATGAACTGCATTCAGGTCAGTAAAATATAAAATACAAACCACCTAAGGCTCCATTCACATCCGAGCGCATCGGTTTACTGCCATGTTTTTAAATCTTTTTTTACAGCTTTTTTAAAGCATTTTCAGAAGTGAATTACAAGCATTTTACAGCTTCAGGCATTTTTGTTTAGCCAATAGAAAGCACTAGGGGGAGGAGATTAGAGGGGGAGGAGATTAGAGGGGGAGGAGATTAGAGGGGGAGGAGAGGGGGAGGAGATTAGAGGGGGAGAGCTGCTATTTGAGTGTTTTACGAGCGTTTTTCTGCTAAAGTCAGGCGTTTTTATTGAAGTCTATGGGGGGGGGGGAGCGAAAAACATTTGTAATCTGCCAAAAAAGAATCTCATGTACTTTTTTGAACTTCAGGCATTTTGCTTCAGGCGACAAAACGCTCAGATGTGAACAGGGGCCATTGGAGTGAATGGGATTTTGCTTGTTGGGCGTTTGGGAGCTTCAGAACTGAATAAACATTCAGGTGTTAACAGGGCCTCAATACATTCAATGTGGTGCTTTTCGGAATCTGTGTGCGAGAGCTCTTAGTATTTCCTAGTATGATTTGCACCAAATAATGAATCCAAATATATGATCTCATCTTCATGGAAGTGCAACTTGTCAAAGCTAATAATATATTATTACATAAAATAATATATAATATAATATAAAATAAAATAATATAATATAATGCAAAATATAATATAATATAATATAATATAAAATAATATAATATAATGAAAAACATAATATAATATAATGCAAAATATAATATATACTATAAAATAATATAATATGATGCAAAATATAATATATAATATAAAATAATATAATATAATTCAACATATAATATAATATAATTCAAAATACAATATAATATATACTATAAAATAATATAATATAATGCAAAATATAATATATTATAATATAATATATAAAATAATATAATATAATGCAACATATAATATAATATACAATATTATAATATAATATAATATAATATAATATAATGCAAAATATAATATATAATATAAAATAATATAATATAATATAATGCAAAATATAATCTAATATATACTATAAAATAATATAATATATTATAATGCAAAATATAATATATTATAATATATTAAATAATATAATATAATGCAAAATATAATATATAATATAAAATAGTATAATATAATGTAAAATATAATATAATATAAATTAATATAATGCAAAATATAATATAATATAATATAATATAATATAATATAATATAATATAATATAATATAATATATAGGAATGCACTGATTTTTTTAGTGGCGAGTATGACTACCAATACTTGTACTCAAATACTCACCAATATCAATTTACTTTTGCGGTGCTATTCGTTGCTATTTTGTATACATTATACAAAATGTATGGGCCCAAATTGCACTGCAAAGAATCGCATGTGATTTGAACAGGAATGCGGAGTGGTGCTGTTATCACTATGACAAACCCGGGTTCACACAGGAGTGGTGCAGGGAACTGCACCGCATTGCTGTTCAAATGACATGCAGTTCTTTGCCGTGTGATTTGAGCCCATTCATTTTGTATGGGCTCAAATTGCACCGCAAAGGTATCGGAGCATTTACACGAGTACAAGTACTTGTACAATGGTCAGTATTGGCACCAATATGGGTATCGAAGCAACCCTAATAATATATATTTTATTATATTGTATTGTATTGTAATGTATTATATTTTGTATTGTATTGTATTATGTTATATTTTATTTAATCTGATTTTTGTTTCATTTAGACCAATATTATAACATACAAAAACAAACAATATAAACAGAGTGTACAAAAGGAGAAAATAAAGAAATATAAAAAGAATAAAAATCTGATATTATATTATATTATTATAATATATATACTTTACATCCATTTCTTCCTGAAAAAAAGACGCATCAACATGGCCGGCTGTTATCTCCATTGGGAGAACCCGCCATGAGAAATGCCCCTCCCCCATCGCTGGAGTCTATGGAAGTGGCTACAAAGAGGCTGCAGGCGATCAACAGAGCTGAGATAGAATAGGAGAGGAAATGAGTAAGAACAAGTGTTTATAGTGATGGTAATTCTTTACAACCCACACCGCACAAAAGCAAACTACTAAGGGGTGTACTTATAAAGCAGGGAAGGTTGTGTTCCCCAAAACATTCACTGGTGGTGAATTCTTCTCTGTCATTGGAGACACACGTGGAGCGGGAAGGTTGCAGTGAATGTTTGGTGAATGTCGGATTCACCGCTTTATTTTGTATTCTGTTGTACTAATAAAAGGTTTGATGACGCGGGTCGGTTTATTATTCTACCTAATCAGATTATTGATTTTTGCAGCATTTATGAATCGGCTCATGAAATGATAACTCGGATTTCCTGGAAGAAAGTGGAATGTTCTATAGAGAAGAGAGGAAAAGATCCAATCAGGGTGGAGATAAAGACAAGCGTGATGAGAAAAGTGTCCGTTCATGAGACGGGAACACCGACAGAGCTTACATTGGAAATACAAGTAGATACATTGTACATAACAGACTCCCAGCCGAGGTAGTCAGACAGTCCACAACAAACGGCTTCAAACAGGTCTGGAACAAACATCGATCTATAGTCAGAGAAAGAAAGTTACCAAAAGAAAAAAATTACATAAACATGTATAAATTAAAAAAAAAAAAGAAAAAAAAGCAGACTTGATGGACCACTTGGTCTTTTTTGTGTCATCACTCTTCTATGTTTCTATGTAACATTGTACACAGTAGATACATTGTACATAAAAAATACATTCTACACAGTAAATACATTCTACATAGTAAATAAATTGTACATAATAAATACATTATTCATAGTAAATACATTGGACATAGTAGATACATAGCAAATACATTGTACGTAGTAGATACATTGGACATAGTAGATACATAGTAAATGCATTCTCAATAATAATAAATCTGGGTTCCAGGAATGGTTTTGTGAACTGATAACGCACGGGGTATAGGTGAGGGGGGTACGTTTAGGGTGAGGGGTACGTTTGGGGTGAGAGGGTACATTTAGAGTGAGGGATACATTTAGGGTGAGGGGTAGGTTTAGGGTGAAGGAGTACGTTTAGGGTGATGGGTACGTTTAGGGTGAGGGGTACATTTAGGGTAAGGGGGTACGTTTAGAGTGAGGGGGTACGTTTAGGGTGAGGGGTACATTTAGGGTGAGGGGGTACGTTTAGGGTGAGGGGTACGTTTAGGGTGAGGGTGTACGTTTAGGGTGAGGGGTACATTTACGGTGAGGGGGTACGTTTAGGGTGAGGGGTACATTTAGGGTGAGGGGGTATGTTTAGGGTGAGGGGTATGTTTAGGGTGAGGGGGTACATTTAGAGTGAGGGGTACGTTTTGGGTGAGAGGGTACATTTAGGGTGAGGGATACATTTAGGGTGAGGGGTAGGTTTAGGGTGAGGGGTACATTTAGGGTGAGGGGGTACGTTTAGGGTAAGGGGTATGTTCAGGGTGAGGGGGTACATTTAGGGTGAGGGGTACATTTAGGGTGAGGGGTACGTTTAGGGTCAGGGGGTACGTTTAGGGTGAGGGGTACATTTAGGGTGAGGGGTAAGTTTAGGGTGAGGGGGTAAGTTTAGGGTGAGGGGGTACATTTAGGGTGAGGGGGTACGTTTAGGGTGAGGGGTACGTTTAGGGTGAGGGTGTACGTTTAGGGTGAGGGGTATGTTCAGGGTGAGGGGGTACATTTAGGGTGAGGGGTACATTTAGGGTGAGGGGTACGTTTAGGGTCAGGGGGTACGTTTAGGGTGAGGGGTACATTTAGGGTGAGGGGTAAGTTTAGGGTGAGGGGGTAAGTTTAGGGTGAGGGGGTACATTTAGGGTGAGGGGGTACGTTTAGGGTGAGGGGTACGTTTAGGGTGAGGGTGTACGTTTAGGGTGAGGGGTACGTTTAGGGTGAGGGGGTACGTTTAGGGTGAGGGGTATGTTTAGGGTGAGGGGGTACGTTTAGGGTGAGGGGTACATTTAGGGTGAGGGGGTACATTTAGGGTGAGGGGGTACGTTTAGGGTGAGGGGTACGTTTAGGGTGAGGGTGTACGTTTAGGGTGAGGGGTACGTTTAGGGTGAGGGGGTACGTTTAGGGTGAGGGGTACATTTAGGGTGAGGGGGTATGTTTAGGGTGAGGGGTACATTTAGGGTGAGGGGTACATTTAGGGTGAAGGGTACATTTAGGGTGAGGGGGTACATTTAGGGTGAGGGTGTACGTTTAGGGTGAGGGGTACGTTTAGGGTGAGGGGTACGTTTAGGGTGAGGGGGTACGTTTAGGGTGAGGGGTACGTTTAGGGTGAGGGGTATGTTTAGGGTGAGGGGTACGTTTAGGGTGAGGGGTATGTTTAGGGTGAGGGGGTACGTTTAGGGTGAGGGGGTACGTTTAGGGTGAGGGGTATGTTTAGGGTGAGGGGTACGTTTAGGGTGAGGGGTATGTTTAGGGTGAGGGGTACGTTTAGGGTGAGGGGTACGTTTAGGGTGAGGGGCTACATTTAGGGTGAAGGGTACGTTTAGGGTGAGGGGTACGTTTAGGGTGAAGGGTACGTTTAGGGTGAGGGGGTACATTTAGGGTGAGGGGTACGTTTAGGGTGAGGGGTACATTTAGGGTGAGGGGTACATTTAGGGTGAGGGGTACGTTTAGGGTGAGGGGTACGTTTAGGGTGAGGGGGTACATTTAGGGTGAAGGGTACATTTAGGGTGAGGGGTACGTTTGGGGGGAGGGGTACATTTAGGGTGAGGGGTACATTTAGGGTGAGGGGTACGTTTAGGGTGAGGGGTACGTTTAGGGTGAGGGGTGACCCGGCCATTGTATGACCGCGGCAGGGTGTGGTCACGCCGTCAATAAAACGGTTCATTTTTTTGTCAGACGGATGAGAAATGAAGACCCTCGAGTGACATAATCATTATTAGACGGTAACTATACACTCATTACCGCGTCTACTTAACGTCTGATCAAATAAGTCACTTAACGCTCAGGAACTAAAGCTCTCACCATCCCCTTCCACCGGCGTGTCAAGTGCAGCGCTAATTACCCGACAGCCAGTCAAATATCAGATTAATTATCCCTTTTAATTGTTCCTGAGACTCTCTGAAATAAAACACGCCGACGGCAGCTTCAAACTAATGGCAACGTATGGAGGAGAGCGGATCTTCTGCTGGATGGAATGTTTAGATTTTCCGAGACGCACCTGCCAGGCCACCTACCTCTGCCGTGAGGAGGATAAAGATAGACAATCAATGCTGATAGACCCCCAAGAGGAGACGCCGGGGGTTCAATGTAAATGTGATTTATACCCCCTGGGGGAGGGGGGCATTAAATTATAATGGGGTCTTCTGAAACTCTCCTCCGCAACCATATCATTCATTCAAAGGGAAATTTAACCACTTCAGTACCGGGCACTTTCCCCCCTTCCTGCCCAGGCCAATTTTCAGCTATTAAATGACAATTGCGCGGTCATGCAACACTGTACCCAAACAAAATTTTTTTATGATTTTGTTCCCACAAATAGAGCTTTCTTTTAATGGTATTTGATCACCACTGGGGGGGGGGGGGGTTATTTTTTGCTAAACAAATAAAAAAAGACCGAAAATTTTGAAAAAACAAATTTTTGTTTCTGTTATAAAATTTTATAAATAAGTAAGTTTTCTCCTTCACTGATGGGCACTGATAAGGCGTCCCTGATAGGCACTGATGAGGTGGCACCAATGAGGTGGCACTGATGAGGTGGCACTGATGAGGTAGCACCAATGAGGTGGCACTGATGAGGTGGCACTGATGGGCACTGATGAGGTGGCACTGATGAGGTGGCACTGATGGGCACTGATGATGGGCAAACAGGTGAGGGTTGAAGGTGTAAAGGAAATTGTAAATTCTGTATATAATTGTATTCTATTTTATATGTATTGCACTAATAATGTTTTCAGTACATGTTTGCATTCTTTTGAGTCCTCATTAGAATTAGCCTGCCTATGTTACGCCCTCTTGTTACCATAAAAGTACAATTGTAACATTAATGTGATACCTACCTGTATATAAAATCCTTTAATTGCATGAAATAAACAGAACAGTTATTTGGAAACAGTGGTGGTTGGTGGGGTTTTCATTTGGGGGGGTGGCAAACAAGGGCAAACAAGTACCCCCCCTCCCCGGGCGACACTGGCAGCACCCCCCTGGTGCCCACGGTGCTGGACTGGCAGACATCCACCCCCCCCGGCCTGCAGAGCAGGATTGAAAGACATCCAGTCCAGCACCCCCCCTCCCCCGGCGCCCACGGCACGGGACTGACAGACATCACCCCCTCACCAGCCTACCCGATCTAGGGCTGGGGCATCCTCTCCTCAGGTGCGGGCAGTGGCTCCGGTGTCCACTCCTCCAACGGCCCCTTCCGTTTCCTCTCTGTTCATCCAAAGCTAGGCATCCACTAGGATTGCCTGACGCTTTGGCAAATCGGGAAACAGGTCTCACGACCTGCCTCCTGATTGGCGGGGAGGAACTTTAGTGTGAAAATATCGAAAATTCATGCGCTATCGTCTCACAATTGAATAGGATCGGAGCGCGGTGCTCTATGCCCCGAGCCCACCCTCTTTTGAAGCCCCAATTAGAGCCTCTGGCTCTAATCCGGGCTTCAAAATACACACCCTCGCCCCATCCCCACAAATGTAATTCATGCGCCCAGCATCCTGAAAGGGGCCGGGAGCATAGATAGCGGGGGGTGGCGGCGGCAGGGACGGGGGGTGGTGCCCACAATGCACGGACCGCCACTGGTTGGAAAGATGCTGAGTGTATCTTTTGTGTCTGTTCCCTATGGCAGTAGTTAATATTAATTTGGAACCGCTAATCAATATGAGGATAAGAGTTGCCGATCTATAAAATATCCAGGACAGATGGCAATATTTGGCTAGGAGGGAATTGACAGGTGACCCTGAGAATCCGAAACGAGGAGCTTGAGACGATCCGGGAATTTCTGATAATCATCCGGCTGAGATAAGCCTTTTGCTTACATTTGAGTTATCAGACTTCCTTGATCGGTAAGGGATTTTCGGGACAAAGGGTACCTATTTTATCTCCCCTTAATCAAATTGTATTGATTGGTGGTTATATGTTATGTCATCACTGTCTACTGTCCATCGGAGGGTTATAGATAAGAAAAGGAAGAATAGTGCTGCTCACAGGTAAGTACACATCTGCTGTAATAGTAGTTTAGAGGCAAGAGGGTATAGGCACAAGTAGAGAAGACAGAAGACTGGCCAGTCATTATGGGCTTCAAATGAAGTAAGGCGCCGCCCCCTCTCTCCACGCCACCCCCTATATGCAATGGATAGCTTCATGCATAGCATGAAGCTATCCATGGCCGCTGTGGCCACCCCCTATTCATGCATCCGGCCCCTTTCAGTGCACCGGGTGTATGAATTACAGCAGCGGGGTTTTTTTTAAGCACCTGATTAGAGCCAGAGGCTCTAATAGGCTTCAAAATAGGGTGGGCTTCCACCCAGGTGTGTTTCAACAGCAAATATTCGCTGTTGCAATGCTGATCCCCCCCTGGCCAATCGGGTTTCATACCCGCTTTCCAATTGGCCAGGGGGGGATCAGCATTGCAACAGCGAATATTCGCTGTTGCAACACACCTGGGTGGAAGCCCACCCTATTTTGAAGCCTATTAGAGCCTCTGGCTCTAATCAGGTGCTTAAAAAAAACCCTGCTGCTGTAATTCACAAACGTCAGGCGATCCTATTGGACGACTCGCGCCGGGAGGAGCAGAGCGGAGACGCACCGGAGAGGAGAGAGGACACCGGAGCAGCTTTCTCCAATTCCGCCACGCTTAAGGACATGGGGCGACCGCGCTGGAAGATGGCCGCATCAGCTCCGCACTCCATAAAGACCCGACGGCTGTTCTCACCGCCCGCATCCAGGGTAAGGACTGACCGGCTGACAGCTATTGGGGGGATTTTCTGGGTGGTGTTAGTGCTGCGTTGTGGGGAAGGGGTAAGGGCAGTTGGGCTAGTGCCGCTACAACGGCACCCCGGGGGGCTGTTTGCCCCCCCCCCAAAGAAAAACCCACCAGCCGCCACTGTAATGCCCCGTACACACGGTCGGACATTGATCCGACATTCCAACAACAAAATCCTAGAATTTTTTCAGACGGATGTTGGCTCCAACTTGTCTTGCATACACACAGTCATACAAAGTTGTCGGAAAATCCGATCATTCTGAACGCGCACGTCAGGACTATAAACAGGGCGGTAGCCAATAGCTTTCATCTCTTTATTTATTCTGAGCATGCGTGGCACTTTGTCCGTCGGATTTGTGTACACACGATTGGAATTTCCGACAACGGATTTTGTTGTCGGAAAATTTTATATCCTGCTCTCAAACTTTGTGTGTCGGAAATTCCTATGGAAAATGTGTGATGGAGCCTACACACGGTCGGAATTTCTGACAACAAGGTCCTATCACACATTTTCCATCGGAAAATCCAACCGTGTGTACGGGGCATAAGGGAATAAAGGGTAAGAGACTCTCAAAAATGCCCAGCGCAAGAGGAGTGCTATAAAATATATGAACCGAAGGTATACTGAGCCCCTAGATACATGGTTAGAATGGACAGGGACCCACAATGGGTAACTGGGTTACCAAAGTCCACAGGGACCAAGAATCCTACAGCTAGAGGAACATCTATTTTGGAAAGATGCGGAGTGTATCTTTTTGTGTCCGTTCTCTACTGCAGTAGTTATTATTAATTTTTGAACCAACTAATCAATATGAGGATAGGAGTTGACTATCTGTAAAATTTCCAGAACAGGGGCAATAAAAGTTGATGGATTTTATTATCAAAACTGCGTTGGGTACATCAAAGGTACACGAAAATATGGAAAATATGGAAAAAAAAAAAAAAAAAAACAGAACTTCAAAGCAATCCTCAAGGAACATTTGGAGTCCATTGTGCCCTTATGACATCAGATTCATGGCGCCTTTCCCATCGACTCCAATGGATTTCCATGATGTCCCTGTTTATGTGAATGTTCCGGTTTCCTCCCATTAGTATTATTATAGGGCAATGGGCTTTATCTTATATTGGCCACAGCGTGCGCCTGATTGGGGTAGGAGAGTATTACATTGTATTAGATTGTCAGCTCCTCAGGGTAGAGGTAGATTAATGCGAATGGCTCTTCTTCATACTTTGTAAGATCTATATAAATAATATTGAAACATTCTTGATTTTATTATTTCCTCTATTGAAGTTTTCTAATGACAGCAGAACAACAACAGAGCACGTTTAATGATATGACGGAGATATGAAAAAAGAAAAGACATCAAAGGGTTCTTTACATCTACAGCGGGAAAAGGTGAATCCTATGAGATATTCCACATTAAGAATGACACAAAGGAAGATGTATTCAAAAGATTACTAATGGTGAGAATGTTGACAGGAAGAGATCCAGACAAATGTAATAAAAGATTTGAGAACTGAAAGACGGCCACCTCTATGGGTGGAGGTGGTTGGAGGAGCCATGGCCCCCCCCCCCCCCCGCCCCCTATTTCCGGCAGGTAGGTACAATGACCGGCTCCTAGAAATGAGACAATAAACTTCATTATATTCCTAGACGGTTATTGTGGTTTTTTTCGTATTTTGTAAATAAAAAGAAATCGATTTTACCTGTAAAAATGTGTTGGGTCCATTCAAAGTCCCCCATTGCTTTTCCCTTTGTTTATTCTATGTGATTGATGGGATGTGGTACCCCGAAGACATGTCAACCCCCTCCCCCCATCCTTTTTTTAAGATTATATTCCCAGGATATACTATGAAAAACTTTTTTTTTTTTTTTTTTAAAGAGTGATAAAAGATAAATAAATTAAAATAGAATTAGGATAATAATGTCAACTTGCTGCAGAGAGGTCCCTGAATGGTGGGTCAATGTTATCACTACTTACTGGCGTTATATTGGGGGTCCGGAACAGAATTGGTGCATATCGGAGTCTGGCTATTTGTAGACCCCCCCCCATACATTACAGGGGGAGCAGCAAGCATCTCCAGGGGTCTGCCCCCTCCCCCTTCTTGCCTCTTTATTGGCCCAGTGAGGCCCCACATGACATTGATGGACCAGCAGGAAAGCCATGATGATGTGTGTGTGGGGGGGGGATGGGGCTAGACACCCGGGGGTCCCTCTATGACAGGCAGAGGTGGCTCCAGGCTTTGTGAGGCCTGAGGCAGAACTTAGACATGAAGCCCCACTCACACCCATACCGGGGAAATAGTTCAAGCAATCCGTCCGTCAGCTACGCAGGAGGCTTTTCCTAAGCAACGGAAGAGTCATGAGCTGTCAGTGGGATTCCCCCCTCCCCCCTCCCACCTCCTGAAACATACCAGGCCAAGTAACAAGGACAAGGAACACAAGTAAGCCCCCAGATCCTGCACCCCCCTTGAGAATAAGTGTGGGGTACAACTCATTCACCCCAAAAAAAACCCGCAGTGTAAAAAAGACAGCAGGCCCTTTATTTAAAAAACAAAAAATAAAAAAAAAATGTCCCCCAAGATCCAACATCAATCACACTGCCCAATGCCAACCCCCCCCCCCCCCAAAAAAAACAACTCATGTCCCGATGAAGGTTCCCACCGTCTAACAGTTTTTAAATACTTAAGGGGCGGGGCCACCTGGTGACAACACCATGTCAACTCGCCCCTCTTGTGACGTCATTGACCAAGGGCATGCTGGTACAGTGACGTCACAAGGAGGGCGGTGCCACCCGGTGATGTCACCGGATGGCCCCACCCCTTAGTCATTTAACCGCCCCCCCTGCCCGTCATACAGACAAATGACGACGGGTGGAATGCTCTCGATGTCATATGACATTGTCCATTCTCGCCGCAATCATGAGCCTGCGGGGGCGCGCAGCGTGGCGATCGCGAGCGAGCTGTGTCCCTGGGACACTCTGCGACCCCAATCTCGGTAAAGAGCCAATGATGCGACTCTTGACCTATGTGATCAGCTGTGTCCAATCCCATCTGATCATATGTAAACAAGGAGATGCCATTTATTGGCTCTCCTCGCCTCACCCTGACAGGGTATTAGGAGAGTCCATCAGTGGCATCTCCTCACAGGGGAGACCTGTACAGGTGAATACCCCCAAAAGAAAGCTCTACTTGTTGGGAAATAAATCATAAAAAAAACTAATTTGGGTACAGCGTTGCATGACTGCGCAATTGCCATTCAAAGTGTGAGAGCGCTGAAAGCTGAAAATTGGCCTGGGCAGGAAGGGGGTAAAAGTGCCCAGTTGGCAACTGGTTAAGAGCTGTCAGGCGAGGGGAGGGGGGGAGCCTTTGTCGGGACCGAAGGTTTTTTTCTCTTTTTTCGGGTCAGTAGTGGCAGCGGACATCGTGATTGACGATGGATCCAAACCGGGGAACATTTTTAAATTTTTTTTAAGGGAATTGTCAAAAACGTTGTACCCTATACTCATTCACATGGGGGGGGAGGGTCTGTGTGCCCCCTAGTTAAAGGGGGCCTCCAGATTCCGATAAGCCCCCTGCCTGCAGGCCCCCACCACCACTGACCAGGGTTGTGGGCAAGAGACCTTTGTCTTTTGAGGGGCAGTACCCCACTCCCTTTTTTTTTCTTTTACATTTTTTTCTATTTTTTTTACAATGTTTTTTTACATTCAGCTGTCAGCCGGGAACCCCGCTGACAGCTAATGACTTATCCCTTGAGGAAGTGGTGCCCAGCTTCCCGGCCCACTGCTTAAAGGGTAAGTTCACCTTTGTACACTTTTTTTTTCTTCTAAATTCTTTCTTTTTTTCTTCTAAATCCCAGCTCCCCTATGCACCAATATATTAATTCATGTACTTTTTTAGCAAAAATATCAAAGCTTTCCATTAAATCTACAGTCACTTACTTTTCTTGTCCTAATCCATGTTTCCAGACATTTCCATTAGTAATGTCTTCTTCCTGATCGGACTAGAGGTCATGACACAGGAAGGAGTTGACCAGCTGACCTCATTAGCACACGCCCCCCGGCATCATCCACCCTCCCACTTCCAGGGACACGTTCTTTAAATGAAATGCAATCAATCAGTGATCACCCTCCTCACTAAATACACAACATACAATAGTGTATGGCCAGGTTTATGCACCTAAAATTACTAGTTGTGCTTTCAGTGCCATTAATTGTTAAGGGGGCACCAAAGACAGAAGCAAACACACATTTTACCATGTGAAAAAACGAGGGGCAAATGCTGCAAAACGCACAGTAAAAAAACACGCAACCCACAAAACACCAACAGTAAACCACATGTAGCACTGTCCATAGAAATCAGCAGACTGCCACATGCGTGTCACAGGTAAAAAAAACGAGACGCAAAACGTTCGCTCCCCACTATGCTAGATGTGAATGGGGTCCTGAAAGTGAAATTGGTGCGATAACACGAGAACAACGAGGCTCCATTCACATCTGTGCGTTTCCTTGCATTTCAGATCGCAGTAATAAACGCACCAAGAAAAATAGTTCTGAAGCTTCTTTGGGGCGATTGCTGCGTGTGGGGCGGCTCATTCAGGGGGGATGGGCTGCCCTACGTGTGATGAGTAAAAATGCTCCAAAACGCCTCCCCACCTCGCTAAAAAAAAAAAAAAAATACGCATGTGGGAATGCGAGTTCCCGCTATGCAGAGATGTGAACGGGGCTTGACAGCTGAGTGTTTCTGTCCACTCCCTTCTATGTACTATGTATAAAGATGGCCATACACTAGTAATGCAATCTGATTGTATGTTGTGTATTTAGTGAGGAGGGTGATCACTGACTGATTGCATTTCATTTTAAAAAACATGCAGCTGGGAGTGGGAGGGTGGATGATGCCGGGGGGCGTGTGCTAATGAGGTCAGCTGGTCAACTCCTTCCTGTGTCATGACCTCTAGTCTGATCAGGAAGAAGACATTACTAATGGAAACGTCTGGAAACATGGATGAGGACAAGAATTGTAAGTGACTGTAGATTTAATGGAAAGCTTTGATATTTTTGCAAAAAAAGTACATAAATGCTACATTGGTGCATAGGGGAGCTGGAATTTAAAAAAAAAAAGTGTACAAAGGTGAACTTACCCTTTAAGGTCCCCCTGTTCCTCAAAGCTGGGGTAATGCGTTAGGCAAATTAGGCAGCTGCGTGGCCCCTGTGAGTGTGAGGCCTTAGGGGAACACCTAATTTGCCTGGTTAAGGAGCCACCTTCGATGACAGGTGAGCCTGAATAGTCTAATTCTACCTTCAAAATATTGGTATGGGACGGAACGATGTTCTGCAGATCTCCATAGAGGCCAGTGAAGGAATAATCTGCAAAATATATCAATATGGATCTTTCAGGAGGGGGATGGGATGGAACGATGTTCTGCAGATCTCCATAGAGGTCAGTGATGGGATAGTCTGCAGAATATATCAACATGGATCTGTCAGGAGGGGGGTGGGACGGAGCGATGTTCTGCAGATCTCCTTAGAGGCCGGTGATGAGATAATCTGCAGAATATATCATTAGGTTCTCCTGAACCCTTCATATGTTTTTTTTCAGAAATATATTTATGTGGAAAAGTATAACATCCAATAAAGGAACGTTTTGTTTTTTTGCTGTTATTGTTCCTCTTCCCGCCGTTGTTCCATTTGGGGTGAAATACGTTTTCTCACCCGCCGTGTTTCTTCCGGCCTCCTCGCCATTAGCGCGGCTGTCAGCGCGGTTTCCTCAGGTAAATAACGGTTCTGCAATCATACAAATTCATTTACACGGATGACTCTAAATCAGTAATAATTTAATAGTCGGACGGCGCTAATGCTTTGTAATAATTTTCCTCGGCAGAGAACACAATAGTGAGGTCATCCGCCATAAAGATGTTAATAAGCTTCCACCTGCGAGCGTTACCGCTCCTCGCAAACCGACCATTACTGCCAGACGCACGCAGGGCTGATCCCTAAAATATGATGTGGTGGCAGGAGCTGGTGACACCGTAAAACACTCACGATAAATTAACCGCCGAGGAGGATGTCGCTCTCTGCATTAAGATCTAAATAAGCAAAACTCAGAATTAAAATGGAATATTTAAGCGAGGCCGGGCGCATAAATCAGGCGGCTGCTCCAGGAAAGCATGGTGGACATCGCCCATAATGGGGTAATCAGTTTTATGGCTTTCAGGGTGTAGTAACAGCTTATTATCAGATCATAGCTCACACCCTACAAATCAGGCTGGAGTGCCACACACCACTTATCTGTCCTCCCAGAGTCTCGCTACATTGTTGTCCTTTGTCCTAAAGAGAGGATGCAGAAACGGCTACTCAACCATAACTTCTGCAACAACGTCTCCCAGGGTTGGTCTGGGTATAAAGGTGAACAGCTGGAGGGATTACTAGACTAGTACAATGACCAAGTGACTGGAGAAGTTCCAGGGGTGGTACCACAGGTGGGTGGCTGGAGGAGTCCCAGGGCTGGTACTAAAGGTGAACAACTGGAGGAGGCACCACAAGGGGATGGCTGGTGGAGTGTCAGGGCTGGTACCAGAAGGAGGAAGCTGGAGGAGTCTCAGGGTTGGTACCACACATGAGTAGCTAAAGGAGTCCTAGGGTTGGTACCACTGGCAGGTGATTATAGGAGTACCAGGGCTGGTACCAAAAGCAGGAGGCTGGAGGAGCCTCAGGGTTCGTACCACTGGCAAGTGACTGGAGGAGTCCAGGGCTGGTACTACAGGTAAACAACTGGAGGAGGCACCACAGGGGGGTGGCTTGTGGAGTATCAGGGCTGGTACCAGAAGCAGGAAGCTGGAAGAGTTTCAGGGTTGGTACCACATATGAGTAGCTAGATGAGTCCCAGGATTTGTACCACTGGCAAGTGACTGAAGAGTCCCAGAGCTGGTACTGCAGGTGAGCAACTAAAGGAGTCACCACAGGGGATTGGCTGGTGGAGTGTCAGGGCTGGTACCAGAAGCAGGAAGCTAGAAGAGTCTCAGGATTGGATCCGCACATGTGTAGCTAAAGGAGTCCCAGGGTTGGTACCACTGGCAGGTGACTGTAGGAGTACCAGGGCTGGTACCAAAAGCAGGAGGCTGGAGGAGCCTCAGGGTTGGCACCACTGGCAAGCGACTGGAGGAGTCCCAGGGCTGATACTACAGGTGAGCAACTGGAAGAGGCACCACAGGGGGGTGGCTGGTGGAGTATCTGGGCTGGTACCAGAAGCAGGAAGCTGGAGGAGTTTCAGGATTGGTACCACACATGAGTAGCTAAAGGAGTCCCAGGGTTGGTACCACTGGCAGGTGACTGTAGGAGTACCAGGGCTGGTACCAAAAGCAGGAGGCTGAAGGAGCCTCAGGGTTGGCACCACTGGTAAGTGACTGGAGGAGTCCCAGGGCTGATACTACAGGTGAGCAACTGGAAGAGGCACCACAGGGGGGTGGCTGGTGGAGTATCTGGGCTGGTACCAGAAGCAGGAAGCTGGAGGAGTTTCAGGATTATTACCACACATGAGTAGCTATCAGCAGTCCCAGGGTTGGTACCACTGGCAAGTGACTGGAGGAGTCCCAGAGCTGCTACTACAGGTGAGCAACTGGAGAAGGCACCACCGGGGGATGGCTGGCAGAGTACCAGAGCTGGTACCAGAAGCAGGAGGCTGGAGGAGCCTAAGGATTGGTACCACACATGAGTAGCTTGAGGATTCTCAGGGTTGGTTCCACTGGCAAGTGGCTGGAGGAGTCTCAGGGCTGGTACTACTGGTGAGCAACTGGAGGAGGCACCATTAGGGGGGGTGGCTGGTAGAATACTAGGACTGTTACCAGAAGCAGAAGGCTGGAGGAGCCTCAGGGTCACACAAGTAGCTAGAGGATTTCCAGGGTTGGTACCACTGGCAAGTGACTGGAGGAATCCCAGGGCTAGCACAACAGTTGGGTAGCTGGAGAGGCAATACCTCCCCATTTAAAGCAGAGTACTCTGGTAGCAATTGAAATAATTTAACCCACTTTGGCAGGATCTTCTGGAGAAGCTGCATGCTATTGTGATCCTACCTGGCTGCCCAAATGCCAAGACTAACAGTGGAAAACTTGGCTGTAGATGTCCAACCATGTCTCCCTCATCAGGTGTGGCTCCATGAGCTGTAAAGAGCAGGAACCCAATGGATGGTGAGAAAAGGAGCTAAAGGAGCTCATGCCTGTAAATGAGCATGGTGAGTAAACGAGAACTCTGCTTAAGCAGAATAACCTGTGTATAAAATTTGCACATTCGGTGGCTCCCATATACATGTACTGTATATATACACACTGTATACAGAGTCTATTTCTTCTACTAAAACTGAAAGTGTCACAGACAGAGGTCCACATCTACTGAGGGAAGGACAGCCTGAGGTATTGTTGGATCGTACCTGAGAGCAGCGAGGCAGCAGAGGGTATGGATTTTGGAGTGTGGCAAGCTAGACAACTGCAGGGCTGCTCACAGGGGGGCACTGGGGTCAGAGAATGGCACAGGATGCTCTGGGGTGCGCTGCAGTCATGGGGCATACAGCAGGCACTGGGGTCACAGGATGCTCTGGGGTGCACTGGGGACATGGGGCTCACAGGGGGGCACTGGAGTCCTGGGGCATACAGGGAGCACTGGGGTCACAGGATGGCACAGGATTCTCTTGGGGTGCACTGGAGTCATGGGGCATACAGGGGGCACTGGGGTCAC
This sequence comes from Lithobates clamitans, assembly GCA_037952925.1. NCBI lineage: Eukaryota > Metazoa > Chordata > Amphibia > Anura > Ranidae > Lithobates > Lithobates clamitans. The sequence goes on from JBBGZY010002156.1 coordinate 515,721, forward strand.
AGGATGCTCTGGGGTGCACTGGGGACATGGGGCTCACAGGGGGGCACTGGAGTAATGGGGCATAGAGGGGGCACTGGGAACACTGGATGCTCTGGGGTGCACTGCAGTCATGGGGCATATAGGGGGCACTGGGGTCACAGGATGCTCTGGGGTTCACTGGGGACATGGGGCTCACAGGAGGGCACTGGAGTCCTGGGCATACAGGGAGCACTGGGGTCACAGGATGGCACAGGATTCTCTGGGGTGCACTACAGTCATGGGGCATACAGGGGGCACTGGGACACAGGATGCTCTGGGGTGCACTGGGGACATGGGGCTCACAGGGGGGCACTGGAGACATGGGGCATACAGGGGGCACTGGGGTTACAGGATGCTCTGGGGTGCACTGGGGACATGGGGTTCACAGGGGGGCACTGAAGTCACAAGTTCACACAGGTAAAGGTAAAGGTAAAAAAATGAGACATTTCCAAGCTCAACTTACCGACCAGCCTGCGACCAACCGAATTGACCTGTCCAATAGTATGCGTTAAAAACAGGGGTTTAGTTGCACACATTTGCAAATACATGCGTAAGCCACAGAGCCCCGACAAGGCACCCCATTTTCTGTGGACCTAGACTCTAACTTTTGTGAGTCTCCAACAATGGAAGCACATGCATTTAGATGGGCAGGGGTAGGGCAGTAGCTCCTCGCTGCAGTGACGTGTTACAGGTGGGGGCAGTAACTACTTGTTTGTAGGATGCTCTAGGGTGCGTGGGAGCCATGGGGCACACAGGGGTGTGCTGGGGTCAAAGGATAATACAGGATCCTCTGGGGCACACAGGAGCCATGGGGCACACAGGGATGTGCTGAAGCCATCAGGTGGTACAGGATGCTTTGGGGTGCACTTGGGTCACAGGATGACACGGGATGTTCAGGGATCACTGGTAAGCAGAGGCTGGAAGGTGTTATGAAGGGAGGGGAGACCTCAGCTCAGGATTGGATCCAGTAGCGATGATATAAATAATAAACACTTAGTGATAAGATTCCCATAAGATGGAAAGTTTAATAATATACTTTCCTTCAATGTCGTTCTGTAGCAGGTGGCCAACATCAAAACTCAAACCTGCGTCACAACCCTCAGACTCCACTGACAGGAATAAATGATTTGTCACTTATTTCCATGTTATATATCTGGCATCATATATAGTAAATCACATATGAAGCCCACCCACACTACACAACTGTTATATTTGCAAGTCTGAGTTATATCTCAGTCTTCATGGGACTCTCATCTATTGGAGGATCATAGGATGACCTCCCTTCTTCATCAAACAGATTCACCAATAAAGTGTGAGTACCACAATCTTACATCAGATTTAACCTTCTGAAGTCATCTCTCTCTCACCACACCAATGTTGGAGAGTTTTATTGACCCGATCTAAGGACAAGGTGGTGGACTTGCCAAGTTTGGCACCAACTTCCCTTTTCATGTGTCAACCACAGACAAAATGGGACTTTTGAGGTGTCTTCATACACTGATCAGCCATAACATTCTGACCACTGACAGGTAAAGTGAATAAAATTGAATACCTGGTTACAATGACACCTGAAAGTGGGTGGGAAATGTTAGGCAGCAAGTTAACATGTTGTCCCTAAAGTTGATGTGTTGAAAGCAGGAATAATGGGCAAGTGCGAATCTGAAGGATTTTGAAAAGGACCACATTGTAATGTCCAAAATCAGAGCACATTGCCCACATAAAAGGTGATGATGGGAGGATGATTACAGATGACACAGAGAAGGCAACTGTACTAAATGCCTTCTTCTCAGTTTTTACGCAGGAAAAAGAGGGGGGGTATACCGACCGTGACAGTATTGTTAGTGACACAACACAGGACGTACCCTTGTCACTAACAGAGGCTGGTGTGAAGGAAATGGAGGCCAGGGGTGGAAGATTCATTGATGGAGGTGGAGGAGGGAAGGCCCAGTAATGGAGGGGGGGGGGAGGCTCATTAATGGAGGAGGGGAATGGAAGACTTATTGCTGGGGGTGGGGAGGGAAGGCCCATTGATGGCAGTGCGGGATCGAAGACTTGATGGAGGTGGGGGGGGGGGCTTAGTGATGTAGGTGGAGGAGGGGAGGGAAGGCTTATTGATAAAGGTGGGAGAGGGAAGGCTCATTGATGGAAGTGGGGGAAGGCTAATTGATGGAGGTGGGGAGGGAAGGCTCATTGATGAAGGTGAGGAGGGGAGGCTCATTGATGGAGGTTGGGAGGGAAGGCTCATTGATGGAGGTGGGGGAAGGCTCATTGATTCATTGATGGAGGTGGGGAGGGAAGGCTCATTGATGAAGGTGAGGAGGGGAGGCTCATTGATGGAGGTTGGGAGGGAAGGCTCATTGATGGGGGTGGGGAGGGAAGGCTCATTGATGGAGGTGGGGAAAGAAGGTTCATTGATGGAGGTGGGGAGGAAAGGCTCATTGATGGAGGTGGGGAGGGAAGACTCATTGATGGTGGTGGGGGGGGGAGACTCATTGATAGAAGTGGGGAAGGAAGACTTATTGATGGAGGTGGGGAGGGAAGGCTCATTGATGGAGGTGGGGAAGGAAGACTCATTGATGGAGGTGGGGAGGGAAGGCTCATTGATGGAGGGGGGAGGGGAGACACATTGATGGAGGTGGGGAGGGAAGGCTCATTGATGGAGGTGGGGAAGGAAGACTCATTGATGGAGGTGGGGAGGGAAGGCTCATTGATGGAGGGGGGGAGGGGAGACACATTGATGGAGGTGGGGAGGAAAGGCTCATTGATGGAGGTGGGGAGGGAAGACTCATTGATGGAGGTGGGGAGGGAAGGCTCATTGATGGAGGTGGGGAGGGAAGGCTCATTGATGGAGGTGGGGAGGGAAGGCTCATTGATGGAGGTGGGAGGGAAGGCTCATTGATGGAGGTGGGGAGGGAAGGCTCATTGATGGAGGTGGGGAGGGAAGGCTCATTCATGGAGGTGGGGAGGGGAGGCTCATTGATGGAGGTGGGGAGGAAAGGCTCATTGATGGAGGTGGGGAGGAAAGGCTCATTGATGGAGGTGGGCAGGGAAGACTCATTGATGGAGGTGGGGAAGGAAGGCTCATTGATGGAGGTGGGGAGGGGAGGCTCATTGATGGAGGTGGGGAGGGGAGGCTCATTGATGGAGGTGGGGAGGGGAGGCTCATTGATGGAGGTGGGGAGGAAAGGCTCATTGATGGAGGTGGGCAGGGAAGACTCATTGATGGAGGTGGGGAAGGAAGGCTCATTGATGGAGGTGGGGAGGGGAGGCTCATTGATGGAGGTGGGGAGGGGAGGCTCATTGATGGAGGTGGGGAGGGGAGGCTCATTGATGGAGGTGGGGAGGAAAGGCTCACTGATGGAGGTGGGGAGGGGAGTCTCATTGATAGAGGTGGGGAAAGATGGTTCATTGATGGAGGTGGAGGAAAGACTCATTGATGGAGGTGGGGAGGGAAGACTCATTGATGGAAGTGGGGAGGGAAGGCTCATTGATGGAAGTGGGGGGTGGCTCATTGTTGGAGGTGGGAAAAGAAAAAGCCGCTTACAGGACACTCACGCCTGACTGATGGTGAACGCCCTCACTCAGCCTCACAGGTGCTGGCTCTGCACAAATAGTGGAAGACAAAGGAGAAAAATCTGGACGGCTGCACTTCCATGAAGAAAAAAGCACCTTTATTGTAACAAAAAATTAAATACAAATGAATCACATAAAAAGTGGAAGGCATAGGATACTTCTAACGCGTTTCACAGCAACCAATGCTTATTCATAGGAGGTGGGGGGGGGGGGGCTCTTTGATGGAGATGGGGAGGGAAGGCTTATTGATGGAGATGGGGGGGCTCGTTGATGGAGGTGGGGAGGGAAGGCTCATTGATGGAGGTGGGGAGGGAGGGCTCATTGATGGAGGTGGGGAGGGAAGGCTCATTGATGGAGGTGGGGAGAAGCTCATTGATGGAGGTTGGGGGGAGGGAAGGGTCATTGATGAAGGTGGGGAGAAGCTCATTGAAGGAGTTTGGGGGGAGGGAAGGCTCATTGATGGAGGTGGGGGGAGGGAAGGCTCATTGATGGAGGTGGGGAGGGAAGCCTCATTGATGGAGGTGGGGAGGGAAGGCTCATTGATGGAGGTGGGGAGGGAAGGCTCATTGATGGAGGTGGGGAGGGAAGGCTCATTGATGCAGGTGGGGAGGGAAGGCTCATTGATGGAGGTGGGGAGAAGCTCATTGATGGAGGTTGGGGGGAGGGAAGCCTCATTGATGGAGGTGGGGAGAAGCTCATTGATGGAGGTTGGGGGGAGGGAAGCCTCATTGATGGAGGTGGGGGGAAGGGTCATTGATGGAGGTGTGGGGGATCATTAATGGAGGGGGGGAGGGAAGGCTCATTGATGGAGGTGGGGAGAAGCTCATTGATATAGGTTGGGGGGAGGGAAGCCTCATTGATGGAGGTGGGGAGGGAAGGATCATTGATGGAGGTGGGGAGGGAATGCTGATTGATGGAGGTGGAGAGAGGGAAAGATCATTGATAGAGGTGGGGGAAAGGGTCATTGATGGAGGTGTGAGGAGGGGGGCTCGTTGATGGAGGTGGGGGGGTCTCATTGATGGAGGTGGGGGGGAGTCTCATTGATACAGTTGGGGGGAGGGAAGGCTGGCCTGTGAAGTCCAATCAAATAGAAAAGCCACTGGAGCTCACATTGCTGGTAAAGGTAATGCTGGTTGTGATATAAAGGTGTCGGAACACACAGAGCATCACAGTTTGCTGTGTATGAGGCTGCATAGCTGCAGACCAGTCAGGGTGCCCAGCTCTTGTGGTCCCTTGGTGGGGCGATCCTGAGGGTCACGACTTGGTGACAGTTGCAGTGAAGAAAACTGGGACCACGAGGGTCCCCAGCCCATTTCTACCTTCAGGTGCTCTGGGGAAGACTAACTGCCTTAGATGAGCCCAGAGGGTCCTTGCAGTAGTCAGTAGAATGTTAAAAAAAATGAAGCAGCACAGGGGTTGAATAAATCCAGTAAAAATGTTATTGTTCACAATACAGCATAAAAACCAACGCGTCCACCCAGATCCCCCCCTTCATCAGGACTTGTATGCTGGCAGTAAATTCACAACATTATTGGACAGCAGTTGTAAAAAAAAATATAGCACAAAACTGATCTGGGTACCCAGAGTGACCACCTGTAGTGATTGGATCATTTTAGCGCTATATGCTATTACAGCTCCAATCCAGTACAATATTATAGCCCTCTGACAACCCCCGATGAAGGAGGGAGTTTTGAGTAACAGAAACGCGTTGATCCAGTGGCATGAACAATAAAAATGCCTTGTTGTGCTCTCCTCTTCCTAATATTCTGCTAACTCATCAATCGAACATGAAGGACCACAGGACGGTGTATGTGCATCCGTCCCCCAAACACTGCGCTCCTGGGGGTGGGGGGTCCTCTTCCTCTGCTACACATGTAGCAATAGCTCTACATTGGAGTCTTTGCAGCTTTCCTTTTTATTTTGTATAACAGAAAGTCTTCCCACCTGATGGCGGTTGATGTATGGACTCCAAACACCCGTCACCCTCGGTTTGATGCCGGTTATTTACAGGCAGCTCCTCTGCCAGAGCAGCTCTTAGGCTCTGAATCGTTCGTCTTGTCTGAGTTATCTCCTCTGCTCGCTGTCAATTGTTGCTCCGCTCTCAATTCTGCATTCAGCGTCCTTCACAAAAGAGGCAGAAGATTCGTGTTCCTCAGCGGCACCGACTTATACGGAATATTATTCTCTGTGGCGAGTAACAGAAAAGCGTATCGGTCAGAGCGACACAAAACGTGATAAATGTACATGAAATGAAGCAAACTTCAGACTGGCGCATTTATTCCCGGCAGGGCCGGTGATAGACTATTTTGCACCTTAGGCAAGAACAGCTACTTACACCCCAGCCCCTCCCCCCAAAAAACAGTCAAGAATATTACCATGATGATATCATTACATAAAAAAATCATATGATTTCCAGTCCAGCTACTGATAAGTTTCAGAATCAGCTAGCCGGTTCCGATATATAGATGCTCTGTATCTTCAGCCTGATGAAAGAGTGCGCCTGCCCATAGATGACGTGGCACATGCCCTGAAACGCGTCGCTACGACTCCGGTGACGTCATCTCGCTGATGCTGCGGGCCACACATGCACTCCAGCGCCATCTTGGAAGTGTCTTTCCTAAACACTCTGTACTGTGGCCCCTGGTGGCTCCTTGGCGGGTAATCCTGCACAGTGTCCCAGACTTCTACCTTTCTGATGAGCCTATCTTCTTATGTGAATTGCCATTTGGCATTCTTTTTTTGATAAAAGATTTATACAGTCTGCATTTAGAGGTGTCCCCCCCCCCCCAGTTCTTTGTAAACCGGCGGCTGTGGCTGCGCCCTAGGCGGCTGGCTAGTTTGCCTAGTGGTTGCACCAGCCCTGATTCTCTACTCTACTCCCTGATTCTCTACTCTATGAGACTCTATTGGATCGGGGGACGAAATGTACAGGCACCCTATCAGTGTGGTGCTGCCATCTAGGACAGTATGCGCCGAGGGACGAATGCCCGAAGAGCAAGCGGTCAATGTTTTCCTCCCTGGGCACATACTGCCCTATTGTCAGGGAAGTCATATGCATAGTCGTGCACAAAGACGCGCAAGAAGATGCGCACTTGCTAATAAGAGTTCTTGAGTGGCAACTAGAGGTTACCTAACTTGCGCGCGTGCGCATAATAATTTGCAACTAGAAAACTAGACTTGCTAACGTATCTGTGCACGTGGACATTAGCGTGAGCGTGTGTGGATACTTGGTGCCCTCTTGCCTATTTAAACTGACTCCATAGACCAGAAGAATGTTGAGTGGTCTTCTACCGTCTGTGACCTGATCCTGTGTTTGTTCCCGTGTATACCCAACCTGTTTAACTCTGCCGGTTCCTGATACCTTATTGCTGATCCGGCTTGTGACTCGACTCTTCTCTGGATCCGATTCTGTACCTCTGCAGCTTGGCCGTTACCGATTTCTGACCTGCCCGGCCTCCCGAGACCCTGCATCTGCCTGCTCACCAGCTTGGTTGCTGCCTGCTGTTGTGTATCTGCACCTGTCAGTCCACCAGTCTGCATGCTGTCCCCCACCTTCTACAAGTACCTTCTGTCCAGGGTCTCCAACCAGCCACTCCGTGCCGTTATATCCTGTCTCCACCTTCAGAAGAAACAGGACAGCAGGTGTAAGGGAAAGCCCTCCCGTCAGCTCGGCCACAACCAGGTACCTGAGTAAAATAAGTATTTGACCTCTTCGCAAAACACGACTTAGTGGTTGGTGGAGAAACCCTTGTTGGCGATCACAGAGGTCAGACGTTTCTTGGAGTTGGCCTCCAGGTTTGCACACATCTCAGGAGGGATTTTGTGCTCTTTGCAGATCTTCTCCAAGTCATTAAGGTCTCCAGGCTGATGTTTGGTAACTCGTGGTGCACCGCCACGGCAACTATCGGCCTCCCAGACTGAAGCGGGGCTGGACGGTGGACCTGCACCTTTTGCCAGCACCCAAATTCCAGAGCCTCATGCAACGGGGGGGGGGAGGGCAAACACTCAGATTGCTCTGCGAATGGCTGAAGATGTTTGTTAGCTTTGTTATCAGACTCATTAAGTGCAAGATTATTGAAACCAAAATCCAGGCAATGGGATACAGAGCTCTGGAAAGCACCTAAAATATCAGAGGATGTACACTTGCTGAGAAATGCAGACGTGCGAGGGTCTTCAACAAAAATGGCGGCCATCTGCATCACCGACACCAACTACCTGTTGCATGAATGTGAATAAAATGAGTAAAAAAAAAGATGACTTCAGCTCCTGTTCTCCACCTGCAGAGAACTCAACCGACGCGTTTCGCCCTTTTTGTGGGCTTAAAGTGGAGCTTTAAAAGTGGAACTTTTGAAATTAAAGGCAGATTTTTTTATTTATTTTTTAATTACCAAACATGTCATACTTACCTGCTCTGGAATGGCTTTGCAAGTGTGGTATAGTGGCGAGCGAGAGCGATAATTCTAGCGCTAGACCTCCTCTGTAACTTTAAACTGGTCACCTGTAAAAGATTTTTAAGTACAGTTCTTTGTCGCCATTCCACGAGTGCGCGCAATTTTAAAGCGTGACATGTTAGGTATCTATTCACTTGGCGTAACATCATCTTTTATATTTAATTTTTTTAAAAATGGGTTATATATTGTGTTTTTTAATTTTTTTAGTTCATTAATGTGTATTTTTTCCCCAAAAAATTGCACTTGAAAAAAAACACTGCGCAAATACATAAAAAATTGCAATGATCGCCATTTTTTTACCTAGGGTCGCTGCTAAAAAAAAAAAGTATAATGTTCGGGGGTTATAAGTCATTTTCTAGCAAAAAATAGCGATGTAAACAAAAAGTGCCGGGCAAAGCTTGATTGGCAACTGGTGAAAACAGCTCAGTCGTGCTTTAAAACCACTTCCGGACCGCCCGCCACCGTTCTACGTCGGTACTTTGACGTTGAATACCGTTGTTATGGCAGCAGATAGATTTTTAAAAAACAACGGGCGGATCCGCTTTCGGGTAAAAGTGGTCTTTGCGGCGAATTCGCCACAAGATCACTTTGATCAGTGGCAGGAGAGGTGCCCACCCCACTACCGCTGCGTCCCGGTCATCTCCGCTGCTTACCGGAGCCATCGGTAGTGGCGGAGTTGATCGGGTCCTCTCCCCTCTGAGGCACTGTGTCAAGTGAGAGAATGATGGCCCCCCCCGGTTCGGCTCCATACCACTGGATGACGGAAGCGATGTCAAACGTCACTTCCACCCAATAGTCTTAAAGGGGAATTTTTTTTTTTTTTTTTTTTTAAAGACATTTATTTTATTTCTTATATTTTTTATTGCATTTTAGTGTAAATACGAGATGTGTGGTCTTTTTGACTCCCCAGATCTCATATTTAAGAGGACCTGTCATGCTTTTTTCTATTACAAGGGATGTTTACTTTCCTTGTAATAGGAATAAAGGTGACCCCAACATTTTTATTTTCAAGAGGGCATGTGTAAAAATAAAAAATAAAAAGTAAAATAAATAAGAAAAAATACAAATATCTATTTTTTTAAAGCGCCCCGTCCCGCCGAGCTCGCACACAGAAGCGAACGCATATGAAAACGGTGTTCAAACCACACATGTGAGGTATCGCCGCGATTGTTAGAGCGAGAGCAATAATTCTAGCACTAGGCCTCCTCTGTCACTCAAAACTGGTAACCTGTAAAAAATTTTAAACTTTACCTGTGGAGATTTTTAAGTGTTTGTTGCCGTTCCACGAGCGGGCGCAATTTTGAAGCGTGACGTGTTGGGTATCAATTTACTCGGCGTAACATTATCTTTCACAATAAAAAAAAAAATTGGGTTAACTTTACTGTTTTCTTATTTTATAATTAAAACAAAGTATATTTTTTGTATTTCAGAGAAATTGCGTTTGTAAGACCGCTGCGCAAATACGGTGTGATATAAAGTATTGCGACGACCGCCATTTTATTCTCTAGGGTGTCTAAAAAAAAAAAAAAAAAAGATATATATATATATATAATGTTTGGGGGTTCTAAGTAATTTTCTAGCAAAAAAAAATTTATTTTAACTTGTAAACACCAAGTTTGAAAAATAGGCCCGGTCCTTAAGTAGTTAAAACCGTTTCCTATGGGGATTTTTAGCTGCTTCCAGACCACTCGCCGTCAATTGGCGGTGGCAGAATGGCTCCCCTACGTGAATCGCTGTAGCTGTACGGCGACCGCTTTAAGGGGATTAGGGGGCGCGCCCCCGCAGCGTCACTGATGAGCCCGTGCACGTGCCTGGCGGTCGCAATGTCCGCCGGTGCACTCGCAATCGCTCCTGTTAGAGCAGGAACGGAGATGGGTGTGTGTAAACACATACATCCATGTCCTGTCAGGGGCGAGGAGACAGATCGTGTGTTCCTTGTATATAGGAACACTGATCAGTCTCTTTCCCTAGTCACTCTCATCCCCCCACTGTTAGAGGATTTTTTTTTTTTTTTTTAGTTCATTATAGTTTATTTCTTTCCCCCGAAAAAAATAGCATTTGAAAAAATCGCTGCTCAAATTCATGAAAAAATTGCAACGATCGCCATTTTTTTCCCCCTGGGGTCTCTGCTAAAAAAAAATGTAGAATGTTTGGGGGTTATAAGGAATGTTCTAGCAAAAAATAGTGATTTAAACTTCTAAGCAAAAAAGTGCCAGAAAAAGCCGGGTTGGCAAGTGGTAAAAACATCTCCGACGTGCTTCAGAGGTCTCCAGAGATGTCATCCTGGTCCTTGCAGAAGATTGGTGGACCCGGAATCAGCATGCACCCAGTGAAGGACCCCCCCCCCCCCTGTAATAACACTGACAGCTGTTCAATTTCTCCTCTGATGAGTTTTGCAAACTTTTCACTTGTTTCCCTCGCTGTCTCCTCCTTCTGCGCACAATTCTGGAAGTTACACAGAAGAAGGTGGTGAGAAGAATTTGGGGTGGCGGTACCAGCTATGTGTTGGGTAGTAGAGGGGGGGGGAGGGGGGAAAATCACATCCCTGAAAATTCATTGTAATCTGCGCCGTCTCGGATAAATCGCGCCAGGCTGCCTCTCCGCTCCATTCCTTCTCATTATCACATTTATTTTCTACACCGCGCGGCGCGAAGAGCCAAAAAACTCACCATATGGTAATTAGCGCGTCCAGATGGGAGAGATATTCATTATTCTCCAGAAACAAAATAGACCGACAGATAGATGGGGTTATTGATTAAAGGGGAGTGCGGAACCCTCTGCTATTCCTAATCCCCCGAATAAAAAAGATCGCGTGTTTGTTTTACTGTTTAATTATTGAGCGCGCCGCCGAACGACACTTTGTTTTGCCAACAGCAGCGCAATAGGCCCCTAATGAGGTGAACCGCCATCTTAATAATCAGTCGGGAGCCGGGTTCACCCGAGTATTGTGACTGCCGCACCGTCCCTCTAATCTTCGTTATCAGGCGCCGATCGGGCGCGATTTGGAAGCCGCCAACGCGGAATTAAATACTGGAATAATGACATTATACAGCATGTCCCAGCGCAGAGGGCGGTTCCTATATTGTTCTTCACGCAATCGGAGAAAAGTGCGACGCCCACAGCGCAACGTTCAATATCAATCACAATATTTACATTCGACAAATGATACAGATACATTGTTTCAGTACGATGTTGCTTGCTCCGCCCTCTGAAAAAAGGACCCTCCCCCTCCATTTCTTCCTTTATAATAATTATTATTTACAAACAATCACAATCAATATTCAGCCCGAGATTTCCCTGGATACATTTATTTATTTACATCAAATCTTCACTTTATTATTATACATTGTAGCAAAATGTTTCTTTTTTATTTAGATCTGAAATCCATTTATCATCATTACCATTATCATGTCTTCTTCCAGAATCTCTGTGTGCTTTATCTTCCCGATACCGAGAATTACACCCGACATACAGGACAAGAGAAGTAGTAATGTGCAGAGTCCATACATACAGAATAAGAACAGATACCGAGAATTACACCCGACATACAAGACAAGAGAAGTAGTACTGTGCAGAGTCCATACATACAGAATAAGAACAGATACCGAGAATTACACCCGACATACAGGACAAGAGAAGTGGTACTGTGCAGAGTCCATACATACAGAATAAGAACAGATACCGAGAATTACACCGACATACAGGACAAGAGAAGTAGTACTGTGCAGAGTCCATACATACAGAATAAGAACAGATACCGAGAATTCCACCCGACATACAGGACAAGGGAAGTAGTACTGTGCAGAGTCCATACATACAGAATAAGAACAGATACCGAGAATTACACCCGACATACAGGACAAGAGAAGTCATACTGTGCAGAGTCCATACATACAGAATAAGAACAGATACCGAGAATTACACCCGACATACAGGACAAGAGAAGTGGTACTGTGCAGAGTCCATACATACAGAATAAGAACAGATACCGAGAATTACACCCGACATACAGGACAAGAGAAGTAGTACTGTGCAGAGTCCATACATACAGAATAAGAACAGATACCGAGAATTACACCCGACATACAGGACAAGAGAAGTAGTACTGTGCAGAGTCCATACATACAGAATAAGAACAGATACCGAGAATTACACCTGACATACAGGACAAGAGAAGTAGTACTGTGCAGAGTCCATACATACAGAATAAGAACAGATACCGAGAATTACACCCGACATACAGGACAAGAGAAGTCATACTGTGCAGAGTCCATACATACAGAATAAGAACAGATACCGAGAATTACACCCGACATACAGGACAAGAGAAGTAGCACTGTGCATAGTCCATACATACAGAATAAGAACAGATACCGAGAATTACACCCGACATACAGGACAAGAGAAGTAGTACTGTGCAGAGTCCATACATACAGAATAAGAACAGATACCGAGAATTACACCCGACATACAGGACAAGAGAAGTAGTACTGTGCAGAATCCATACATACAGAATAAGAACAGATACCGAGAATTACACCCGACATACAGGACAAGAGAAGTAGTACTGTGCAGAATCCATACATACAGAATAAGAACAGATACCGAGAATTACACCCAACATACAGGACAAGAGAAGTAGTACTGTGCAGAGCCCATACATACAGAATAAGAACAGATACCGAGAATTACACCCGACATACAGGACAAGAGAAGTAGTACTGTGCAGAGTCCATACATACAGAATAAGAACAGATACCGAGAATTACACCCGACATACAGGAGAAGTAGTACTGTGCTCTTGGATGACACATATGACTATATACATGTATTGGATGATCTTCCCGTCCTCGCGGAGAGTCCCGCCGTGGAGCGCGGAGTTGCCGGAGTCGGCGGACAGGTTGGTACACTTCATATCGGTGAGGCGGAAGGTTGTCAGGCTGATGAAGTGACACCTGAGAATTATGAAGCTTTTCCTCTTTGTGAGGATTGGGGGGAATTAATGGGTTTTATCCTCCGGAGTCGTCGGAGCGGCTGAAGATAAAATTACACGGCGGAGTCTGATTGATAAATCACAGCCTGCGAGGTGTTTGTTCCGGGAACTCGGAATCTTTTATTTCTCGGAGTTTTGTGGGAACAGAAAGTGATTGTATGGGAGGGAACGTCTCCCTCTGTATATGGAGCGCGTTCTGCACCGCGACATGTTTACCCGCAGACACAATTTGATGGTTAACCCCGTCACTCCCCTCACCCTCCACCATTCTTCTCCCAGAAATCGGGAAAGAAGCAGAGAAAAGAGCGGAGACCATAAATAACACGGATTGTTAAAGAGTAACTCCGGCCACGGACATAGGGCAGCCTGCCAAGAGTGGGAGGAGCATCAGAATGGCGCTGGGACTTGTTTGTCCAATCAAATGAAAGGAAACCTTCAAACCAGCTCTGGTCAGGCGGCTCTCATGGAACGCGGCTTTAATAAGTACCCAGAGATGACACCAAGCATGACGTCAGTGGGACTCCGCCCACCGTATCTGTCCAGCCAACGAGAGGCACCTATCGCTCGGTCTATTCCCGTTGCGAGTTTTGTTTTGCAACATTTGATTTTTAGTCTCATTGATTATCTGATTACAATGACATCTTAACTACTTGCCGACCGGCCGTTGTCATTATACTGGGGCAGGTCGGCTCCCCTGCGCGAATCGCCACAGCTGTACGGCGGCCACTTCAAGGGGTATAGGGGGCCGTCGGAGGCCGATGACATTGGAGCCAATGAGCGTGGCCAGCCACCCACGATCGCTCCTGAGAGAGCCAGAACTGGGATCAATGTAAACGGACAGATCCCCGTTCTGATGGGAGGAGAGAGAGATCTGCTGTTCCCAGTTATCAGAAACAGCGCTCTCTCTGCTCCTCCAGTCATCGCCCCCCCCCCAGTTGGAAACACCTCCCAGGGAACACACTTAACCTCTTGACCTCCGTCCCTAGTGTTAACCCCTTCCCTGCCAGTGACATTTACACAGTAATCAGTGGCTATTTTTAGCTCTGATCGCTGTATAAATGTGAATGGTCCCAAAAAAGTGTCAAAAGTGTCCGATCTGTCCGCTGCAATGTCGCAGTCCTGCTAAAAATCGCAGATCGCCGCCATTACTAGTAAAAAAAATTTAAAATAACAAAAATGCCATAAATTTTTTTCCTATTTTGTAGACGTGATAACTTTTGCGCAAACCAATCAATATACGCTCATTGCGATTTTTTTTACCAAAAATATCTAGAAGAATACGTATCGGCCTAAACTGAGGAAGAAATTTGTTTTCTTTTTTTTGGATATTTATTGTAGCAAAAAGTAAAAAATAAGTTTTTTTTTTCAAAATGTAAGCACTTTTTTGTTTATAACGCAAAAAATAAAAAACCCAGAAGTGATGAAATACCACCAAAAGAAAGTTCTATTTGTGCGGAAAAAAGGACATCGATTTTATTTGGGTACAATGTCGCACGACTGCGCAATTGTCAATTAAAGCGACGCAGTGCCGAATCTCAAAAAAATGGCCCAGTCATGCAAGGGGGGTAAACCCTTTCATGGCTTAAGTAGTTAAAGTAGAAAAATTTGCTGCACACCAACATCCGTCCAACAGGTTTATTGAAAAACTGCCACCAGGACTATGACAACCGGACCAAAGGGTGACAACGTTTCACACATTCACTGTGCTTCTTCAAACCCAAAAGAAAGACCGACCTACCGAACCTCTAAAAAAGGAAGACACTCCCAATTCACACAGGTGTAGGGCGGTGTGACCAGTGCTCCCCATCTCCTAATAATTAAAACTAAAAAAAAGTGGTCCCTAAATGCCTCCTATGGTCACCTGAAGTCCTTGGCTTGTTGTGGTGGTTGTAGGCTCTTTAAATCGTCATAGATTGTAGTGTACAAATTTGTCTCAAATCCTGGGGTGAGTAGGGATACCTTTGAGTTAAATATGCACATGTATGTAAATCCAACCTCTTTATGTGGTTTTTTTGTTGCTGTTTTTGCTCTAAAAATGCTTTGTATTGATATCAATGGATATATATATATATATATATATATATATATATATATATATATATATATATATATATATTTTTTTTTTTTTTTCTCTATTAGAAGACTTGAGCCTCAGCATCCCCTGAGGAAGCCCAGATTGAGGGCGAAACATGTTGGGAACACCATCAAATCTGCTGTATCCATAAGGATTGTACTTCATGTACTTGTTGTGGAATTGCTTTTTTTTTTTAGTCAATTTTTTAATCACTGTTTAAATAAAAAATGTTTATTTTTTTAATATACTTCCTTGGATCAATTTATGAGTACACGCACCTTAAAAATCTCACAAGTGTTTCTATATCTAATGTGAGTGCATGTACAAAACCAAAGTGACCAAATATATAAAAGACAGACACCATAGAAAAAGTGAATACAAAGATAAATGAAAATAAAAAAAAATATTTGTATGGAGGACACCAAAACACATGCGTTTCATTGAAGCGATAACATCAAATCGTAAAAAGAGACACACGTGACGTATGGTGTCCACCAACTGTCAGCACAATACAAAAGGAAATAGACGCGAATATACTGTATAGGGACATGAGAAAACTGCCCCGATAAATATCAGACCTAAATAACCACCTAATATAACCATATTCTAAACCAGGGGTCTCCAAAACTTTTTAGGAAAGGGCCAGTTTACTGTCCTTCTGGCTTTAGGGGGGCCAGGCTGGGCCAGTGGGAGTGGAAAACGCCCCAACATGAGTGCCCATCATAGGTTTTAATGGGAGAAATAGTGTCCCATTGTCGGTATCAATAGAAGAATAGTGCCCCATTGATGGTGTCAGTTGGGGGGGACGATGCCCCATCCATCATTGGTGCCAATTGGTGAAATAGTGCCCCAAGGGCCAGATAAAGGCAAGCAAAGGGCCACATCCAGCCCCCCCCCCCGGGCTGCAGTTTGGAGACCACCGTTCTAAACAATTCCCTAAACAACCTACATAGTCACAAACCCCAATCATACAAATATATATGTATGCGAATAGCCAGGAAACTCCTGAGGGCCCGAATGAACAAGAAATTTGAGTGGAGTGACACCATATAATAAGATAAGTACTACTAATTAGTTATAAAAAAAAATGGCTTACATCCCACTCAAAATTTAAACCGGAGGGAATGCGGGTCTGGAGCAAAAATATCCAAAATACCATAAAAGATTAAAAATATCCCCACCTCCCTTAGGAGGATCTTTTCAATGACCTGAACCTTTATAGCAGAGATATCACCAGCATGAAATGCCCTAAAATGTCTCGCTACATCGGTACTTTTGTTTTCCTGAACACTATAGACATGTCCATAAAAACGGCCCCTCAACCGTCTTGTGGCCCTTCCCACATATTGTATGTGGCACAGATCACATGTAATCACGTAACCCACATATTTGGTGTGACAGTCATAGAAAGATGAGATGTCAAATAGTTTCTGAGTCACTGAAAGGTGTTACCCCCCCCCCCTCGGATATTGCTACAACATTTAACATTTCCTTTCACCGCTTGCTTAATGGGCACTTACCCCCCCTTCTGCCAATTTTCAGCTTTCAGCGCTGATTTTGAACAAAAAAACAAAACAGCTTTACAGTTATAAAATTTTGAAAACAGGTAACTTTTCTCCTTCAATGATAGGTGCTGATGAGGCTGCACTAATCGGCACTGATGGGCACTGATAAGGTGGCACTGATAAACACTTATAGGTGGCTCTGGTGGGCACTAATGAGGCTGCACTGGTGGACACAGATGGGCACTGATAGGTGGCACTGACAGGTAGCACTCACGGGTGGCACTGACTGGCACTGATGGGCACTGATGGGCGACACTGAAGGGCATTGATAGGTGGCACTGAAAGTTGGCACTGATGTTCACTGATGGGTGACACTGATGGGCACTGCTAGGTGACACTGATAGGTGGCCCTGATGATGAGCCACTGATGGGCACTGATTGGCAGCACTGATAGGTATTGATAGGTGGCACTGGTGGGCACTGGTAGGTGGCACTGGTGGGCACTGATTGGCGGCATTGCTATGCACTGGCAGATGGCACAGGTGGCATACTCGGGTGATGTCTCACCCTCTTCGGGACTGCTGTCCCTCTGACACAAGTGAACATGTTGTCCATGAAGTTGATGTGTTGAAAGCAAAAAAAATGGACAAGTGTAATGATTTGATGGACTGTGACAAAGACCAAATTGTAATGTCTAGACGACTGGGTCAGAGCATCTCCAAAACGGCAACTCTTGTGGGATGTTCCCGGTCTGTAGTGGTCAAAAAGAGGTCCAAGAAAGGAAAACTGTCCAACTGATGAGCTCACTGATGGAGGTGGGGAGGGAAGGCTCATTGATGGAGGTGGGGAGGGAAGGATCATTGATGGAGGTGGGGGGAGGGAAGGCTCATTGATGGAGATGAGGAAAGGCTCATTGATGGAGGTGGGGAGGGAAGCCTCATTGATGGAGGTGGGAGGGAAGGCTCATTGATGGGGGTGTAGAACGAAGGCTCATTGATGGAGGTGGGGAGGGAAGGCTCATTGATGGAGGTGGGGGGAGGGAAGGCTCATTGATGGAGGTGAGGGAAGGCTCATTGATGGAGGTGGGGGAGGGAAGGATCATTGATGGAGGTGGGGGAGGGAAGGATCATTGATGGAGGTGGGGGAGGGAAGGCTCATTGATGGAGGTGGGAAGGGAAGGCTCATTGATGGAGGGGGGAGGGAAGGCTCATTGATTGAGGTGGGGAGGAAAGGCTCATTGATGGAGGGGGGAGGGAAGGCTCATTGATTGAGGTGAGGAGGGAAGGCTCATTGATTGAGGTGGGGAGGGAAGGCTCATTGATGGAGGTGGGAAGAGGGAGGGCTCATTGATGGTGGTGGCGGAGGGAAGGCTTATTGATGGAGGTGGGGAGGGGAGGCTCATTGATGGAAGTGGGGAGGGAAGGCTCATTGATGGAGGTGGGGAGGGAAGGCTCATTGAAGGAGGTGAGGAGGGAAGGCTCATTGATGGAGGGGGGGAGGGAAGGCTCATTGATGGAGGTGGGGAGGGAAGGCTCATTGATGGAGGGGGGGAGGGAAGGCTCATTGATGGAGGTGGGGAGGGAAGGCTCATTGATGGAGGTGGGGAGGGGAGGCTCATTGATGGAGGTGGGGAGGGGAGGCTAATTGATGGAGGTGAGGAGGGAAGGCTCATTGATGGAGGTGGGGAGGGGAGGCTCATTGATTGAGGTGAGGAGGGGAGGCTCATTGATGGAGGTGGGGAGGGGAGGCTCTTTGATTGAGGTGAGGAGGGGAGGCTCATTGATTGAGGTTGTCAGAAAGGGCCTGCCAGCACCCAAGATGGCTGCCGAAGAAGACGACCTGTTACCTCTGCCTGTCAGGAAGGGCATGCCAGCACCCAAGATGGCTGCCGAAGAAGATGACCTGTTACCTCTGCCCCTGTCAGAATGCCATTGGTGCACACACACCCTGTGACAGCTTTTGACACCCAAACAGGCTACTTAAACTCAGTCAGTTTCCAGACTCAATGCTGTCTGCTCTACAGCGTTCCCTGTGTATCCTGCAATTACCTACCTGACCTCTGTTCCTGTTGTGACCCGGCTTGCTTCCTGACGTTCCTGTTTCCTGTCTGCATCCGACCCCGGCTTGTCCTCTACTCTGCATCTACCTGCTCCTTCTGCCACTTCGCTGCCAGTCTGCTGATGACCCGGCCTGTAATCTGATTTTGCTTCCACTTCAGCCTCTGTTACTGACGTGCCCATTTGTGTATGACCCGGCCTGCCTGTACCTGCCTTCTCTTCAGCCTCGAGGGTGCCACCATCTCTTCTGCTGCACCTGCACTTCTGCCTGTGGGGACTGGTTGTCTACTCGCTCCAGCTACCTGCCTACCACTGCTCTGGGATTTCTACAGACACCTCTACAGGCCGGCCGAGTGCTCCGATACAGCTCCAGGTTCAGCGATCCCGCCAGGCACTCATGCGATTCTGCATCTCGGTGCTTCCTGTCAGCTTTATCAGGGGCTCCAAGTCAGAGTTGTAAGAGAGGCCGTCCTGTGCATATCAGGCTCCATCACCAGGTACGTGACAGAGGTGGGGAGGAAAGGCTCATTGATGGAGGGGGGAGGCAAGGCTCATTGATGGAGGGGGGAGGCAAGGCTCATTGATGAAGGTGGGGAGGGAAGGCTCATTGATAGAGGTGGGGAGGGAAGGCCCATTGATGGAGGTGGGGAGGGAAGGCTCATTGATGGAGGTGGGGGAAGGCTCATTGATGGAGGTGGGGAGGGAAGGCTCATTGATGGAAGTGGGGGAAGGCTAATTGATGGAGGTGGGGAGGGAAGGCCCATTAATGGAGGTGGGGAGGGAAGGCCCATTGATGGAGGTGGGGAGGGAAGGCCCATTGATGGAGGTGGGGAGGGAAGGCCCATTGATGGAGGTGGGGAGGGAAGGCCCATTGATGGAGGTGGGGAGGGAAGGCCCATTGATGGAGGTGGGGAGGGAAGGCCCATTGATGGAGGTGGGGAGGGAAGGCCCATTAATGGAGGTGGGGAGGGAAGGCTCATTGATGGAGGTGGGGAAGGAAGGCTCATTGAGGGAGGTGGGGAGAGAAGGCTCATTGATGGAGGTGGGGAGGGAAGGCTCATTGATGGAGGTGGGGAGGGAAGGCTCATTGATGGAGGTGGGGAGGGAAGGCTCATTGATGGAGGTGTGGAGGGAAGGCTCATTGATGGAGGTGTGGAGGGAAGGCTCATTGATGGAGGTGTGGAGGGAAGGCTCATTGATGGAGGTGGGGAGGGAAGGCTCATTGATGGAGGTGGGGAGGGAAGGCTCATTGATGGAGGTGGGGAGGGAAGGCTCATTGATGGAGGTGGGGAGGGAAGGCCCATTGATGGAGGTGGGGAGGGAAGGCCCATTGATGGAGGAGGGGAGGGAAGGCCCATTGATGGAGGAGGGGAGGGAAGGCCCATTGATGGAGGTGGGGAGGGAAGGCCCATTGATGGAGGTGGGGAGGGAAGGCCCATTGATGGAGGTGGGGAGGGAAGGCCCATTGATGGAGGTGGGGAGGGAAGGCCCATTGATGGAGGTGGGGAGGGAAGGCCCATTGATGGAGGTGGGGAGGGAAGGCCCATTGATGGAGGTGGGGAGGGAAGGCCCATTGATGGAGGTGGGGAGGGAAGGCCCATTGATGGAGGTGGGGAGGGAAGGCCCATTGATGGAGGTGGGGAGGGAAGGCCCATTGATGGAGGTGGGGAGGGAAGGCCCATTGATGGAGGTGGGGAGGGAAGGCCCATTGATGGAGGTGGGGAGGGAAGGCCCATTGATGGAGGTGGGGAGGGAAGGCCCATTGATGGAGGTGGGGAGGGAAGGCCCATTGATGGAGGTGGGGAGGGAAGGCTCATTGATGGAGGTGGGGAAGGAAGGCTCATTGATGGAGGTGGGGAGGGAAGGCCCATTGATGGAGGTGGGGAGGAAAGGCCCATTGATGGAGGTGGGGGTTGTCTGTGTTAGGTGTATGTTCTGTAGACGTAGTTCGCTGCAGTTCACACACAAACCACCATCGGCTTGGTGCCACATACCTCCAGAGGTCTAGTGAGTTCCATGCCTCGAGTGGCAGGGCTGTTTTGGCAGCAAAAGGGGGTCCTACACAATATTAGGTGGGTGGTCATAATGTTATGGTGGGTGGTCATAATGTTATGGCAGATCAGTGTACGGTGTGATACTCTTCCATTCTGAGGAAGCGGAAATATTCAGTGAAACGTTTAGAGAAGTGAAGTGAAAGGTTGCTCCACCATTTGTGGCAACCTCTTGCTTTTCAATACGCATGCTGAGAATTTCTGAGAAATTAAGAACACGGGGACATGACCTCAAACTAACTGGAGGGAAGTTCAAAACTAATCTTAGAAAGTATTATTTTACTGAAAGGATAGTTGATGATTGGAATAAACTACCAGCAGAGGTAGCGAGACAGTCAACAGTAAATGGCTTCAAACATGCTTGGCACACACATAGATCTATAGTCAGACAACAAAGTTTACGAAAAAAACAAAAAAGCAAAACAAAAAAAGGGCAGACTCGATGGACTACTCTGTCTTTTTTCTGCCGAAACTTTTGTATGTTTTTATAAGAAGAGAAAAAAGCTGGAAGACTCTATTGGATGTTTAGGCTCTTCACTTCTTTAGAACGAATTTTCGCTATTTTCACACTAAAGTTCCTCCACTCCAATCAGGAAGCAGGTCGTAAAACCTGTTTCCTGATTGGCCAAAGCCTCAGACGATCTTTTGGATGCCTAGCGCTTCCGCGGTAGAGGACCGGAGCCGCCGCTGCCCGCACTCCAGGAGAGGAGGAGAGGACACCACAGCCCCACCACATGAGCAGGTAAGTGCCGGACCACCCAGGGGGGGGGTGTATGGGGTGCTGACAGTATCGTGCCGTCCGCAGGGGGGTGTATGGGGTGATGTCAGTGTCGCGCCCCCAGGGGGGGTGTTGTTCGTTTGCTGCCCCCAAAAAGAAGAACCCACCAGCCGCCATTGCCCCCCAAGACTTACCTAAACCCCCATCTCAATCCAGCGATGTGCACAAGAGTCTCGGCTCCCGCTGCTGTCAATCACAGCCAGTCAGTCAACCAGGAGAGTGAGGGGGTGGGGCCACGCCGCAGCTCTGTGTGTGTGAATGGACACAGAGAGTCACGAATCTGGAGTGAGCCTGCTTGAGTGCCCCTAGAGCAAGCTGTTTGCTCTGGGGGGGCATTTGGCAGGAGATAGGGGCCAAGAGCACCAGTGGGGGGACCCAGGAAGAGGAGAATTGGGGCTGCTCTCTGCAAACCCCCCCCAAAAAAGACTTTAATATCGCTTCAATAGCAAATGCACGGAGCCATTAATAATCAATGCGGAATGTTTCTGGGGTTGTTCTATTATGTAGTTGCCTATAAATAGTAAAATAACGGAATCTCGTCTCGCTACCACTATGGAGGAGAGTTCCCGGCAGTGGCGGCCCATGCTTTGTGGGCCAGCAGTGACACCTCCGCCCCCCCCCCTATTCATGTACCTGGCCCCTTTCAGGATGCCGGACACATTAAATACTATGGCGGGGATAGGCGGGGGTGTGTATTTTGAAGCATGTGATTAGAGCCAGAAGCTCTAAAAGCTCACCCTGTTGTGTGACATAGCAAATACATTTTCGCTATTTTCACATTAACGTTCCTCCCTGCCAATCAGGAGGCAGGTCAGTGAGACCTGTGTCCTGATTGGCCAAAGCATTAGGCGAGCCTATTGGATGCCTAACGCTTTGGCGGAAGAGGAGACACGGCGGAGGAAGCCTGAGGAGCCGAGCGGACACAGGAGTCGCCGCTTCCTGCCACTACAGAAGAAGAGAAGGATAGCCCCGTCACTCTGGGAGAGGAGTAGAGCCCCGCCACACAAGTGATGAGCGGACCGGCCGTGGGGGGGAGGGGGTTGGTTAAAGTGACAGCCAGGGGACGCGCCTGGCTGCATATGATGGGCACAGTGGCTTTATTTGGTGGGCACAGTGGCTGCATATGATGGGCACAGTGGCTGCATTTGATGGCAAAGTGGCTGTATTTGATGGGCACAGTGGCTGCATATGATGGCCACCGTGGCTGCATTTGACGAGCACAGTTGCTGCATTTGACGGGCACAGTGGCTGCATTTGGTGGGCACAGTGGCTGCATTTGGTGGGCACAGTGGCTATATTTTCTGGGCACAGGGGCTGCATTTGATGGGCACAGTGGCTGTATTTGATGGGCACAGTGGCTGCAATTGATTGGCACAGTGTCTGCATATGATGGGCACAGTGGCTATATTTTCTGGGCACAGTGGCTGCATATGGGGGGCACAGGGGCTGCATTTGATGGCAAAGTAGCTGTATTTCATGGGCACAGTGGCCGCAATTGATGGGCACAGTGGCTGCAATTGATGGGCACAGTGGCTGCATATGATGGGCACAGTGGCTGCATATGATGGGCACAGTGGCTGCATTTGATGGGCACAGGGGCTGCATTTGATGGCAAAGTGGCTGTATTTGGTGGACACAGTGGCTGCAATTGATGGGCACAGTGTCTTTATATGATGGGCACAGGGGCTGAATTTCATGGCAAAGTGGCTGTATTTGATGAGCACAGTGACTGCATATGATGGGCACAGTGGCTGCATTTGGTGGGCACAGTGGCTGCATATGATGGGCACAGTGGCTGCATACGATGGGCACAGTGGCTATATTTGCTGTGCAGAGTGGCTGCATATGAGGGGCACAGGGGCTGCATTTGATGGCAAAGTGGCTGTATTTGATGGGCAAAGTGGCTGCAATTGATGGGCACAGTGGCTGCATATGATGGGCACAGTGGCTGCATATTATGGGCACAGTGGCTGCATTTGATGGGCACAGTGGCTGCATTTGATGGGGCACAATGGCTGTGTTTGATGGGCACAGTGGCTGCAATTGATGGGCACAGTGAGGCTGTAATTGTTTTTTTTAAGTATTTTTCAGAATTTTTCAGTTTGTTTGCGCCCCCTCAAAATTTTTGAGCACCAACAATTCCCGGGATCCTGATAATAATATAAAGAAATGACCGAGCCGCGCAGCTTTTCCATCAACATCGCTTTGTGAAGTGGATTTTCTGCGATGAAGGTGTCTCATTTTTTTGTCTTGGCAGCTGCGTTACGTGACCTGTCCGCATACAACATCATATCACACAATGTCTGCCTCATTACCGTGGACGGCGAAGGCGTTCGGCGTTTGATAAGTCGAGGATCACATTGTGCTTCCATACACAGATTTTCTAATAATCGGTGACAGAAACCTGGAAGATGACTTCCAGCCCCCCCCCCCACTAACACTGAGGATCGGCTCATGGCATCATGGGAGTTCAGCTTTGTCATTTTGTCTCTGCCCTTTTTAGGGACAATTTGTAAGCTTTTTGGTTAAAAAAAAAAAAAGGACACAGTGAGCCGGGCTCTGCCATGGGAGAATTGAACAAATACGGGTCTTTGATGCAGCTTAAAGGTGAACAATAAAAATACACGATTTCTATAAATAACATGCTTGGGGGGAGGGCCGAAACTGGCACGTGAAGTGAAGCACTTGTAGGATGTACAACAGCAAATGTGGCATTTAGAAAAAATGACCGATCCCCGCCAGCTTCTGACTGTATACAAAGTGGCCAGGGGATCCTGGGTAACCTCAATGACCATATATGGTCATGACCCCACAAACCCCCGCATTCATCAGGCCAAGGATTCGGGGGTGAGGCCCTTGTCCCCATCAGCATGAGAACCAGGTGCCTCGCCAGAGGTGGCCCCTAGCAAAGTGCCCTTCCCATACTGGGGGCATGTGGCCTGGTATGGTTCACAAGGAGGGGCTGCAAGCTTACTGCCCCTCCCTGTCTAGCTAACCATATATGGTCATGACCCCACAAACCCCCACATTCATCAGGCCAAGGATTCGGGGGTGAGGCCCTTGTCCCCATCAGCATGAGAACCAGATGCCTCGCCAGAGGTGGCCCCTAGCAAAGTGCCCTTCCCATACTGGGGGCATGTGGCCTGGTATGGTTGACAAGGAGGGGCTGCATGCTTACTGCCCCTCCCTCTTCCTAGCTAGCCATATATGGTTATGACCCTACAGACCCCCACATCCACGAGGCCAGGGATGCAGGGGTGAGGCCCTTGTCCCCATCAGCATGAGAACCAGGTGCCATTCCAGAGGTCGCCCCCTGGCAAGGTTCCCTTCCGATTCTAGGGGGCATGTGTCCTGGTATGGTTCAGAAGGAGGGGCTGCATGCTTACTGCCCCTTAGCTAGCCATATATGGCCATGACCCTACAGACCTCCACATCCACCAGGCCAAGGATGCGGGGATGAGGGCTGGGGTGCGGAGTTGAGGCCCATGTCCCCATCAGCATGGAAAAAAAAGTGCCTAACTGGGGGAGCCCTGGCAAGGTTCCCTTCCCCTGCTGGTGGCATGTGTCTGCCCCTCCCTTTTCTAGCTAGCCATATATGGTCATGACCCTACAGACCCCCCATATCCACCACCCCAGGGATGCGGGGATGAGGCCTTTGTCCCCATCAACATGGTGCCTTGTCAGGGGGCTCCCCAGGCTTGTAGCATGGTATGGCTCAGAAGGAAGGGCTGCATGCTTACTGCCCCTTCATTTCTTAGCCAGCTAGGTTGTATGCCTGGGTAAGGGTCCAGTATTGGTTTTGGGTGGACCCCATGGCATTTTTTTTTTTTTGCCTGTGGTCCCCATACAAATATATTTAAAACCTCTATCCAGGATCAGGGCCTGGCATGGATTTTGATGAGAACTCTTGCCATTTATTTATTTATTTTTCATGGGATCACCTTAAAAACCTATACCAGACCTTTATTTTAGATAGGGGTTTAATATGTATTTGTATAGGGGGGACCACAAGCAAAACAAATGCCATGGGTTTCACCCAAAAACCAATACCAGAACCATATCCAGGCATGCAGTCTAAGTGGCCAGGAAAGGAGATGGCAGCAAAGCATGCAGCCCCTCTCTCTGAATCATACCAGACCACACGCCCCCAAAATCGGAAAGGGGCCAAGGGCCCCCCATACCACTACTAAAACATGCCAGGCCACATGCCCCCAAAATCGGAAAGGGGCCAAGGGCTACCCATACCACTACTGAAACATGCCAGGTCAAATGCCCCCAAAATCGGAAGGGGCCAGGGGCCCCCCATACCACTACTGAAACATGCCAGGCCACATGCCCTGCAGAAGAGAACGGTGTGGGGTTCCCCTAAAGATCCATACCAGACCTTATCCTTGGATAGGCATGGTTTGTTAATGGGGGACCCAATGCAAAAAAAAAAAATGGCGGCCCCACAAAATCCATCCACGCCACAGGGAATATTCTGAAATAATCCCTGAATATAATCATCTCTCTCCAGCCTTTGTCTCATTAGATACATTCCTGTAGAACTTTACAGAAACAAAAGAAACACATTCTGTCCTGCAGACAATCTATTTGCCAAAAAGAGTTAGCAGATTGTAACAAGAGAAGTCCAAATGCGATTTTTTTTTTTTTTTTATGTTTTCCTGCCAATTCCGGCCCGTTATCTCCTTGTTTCCAAACTCTGGAATGGCGAAAGTGCATTTGGTAAACATCACCCTTATCAGAGAGCGAAGTCACAACCGCCGGCCAAAAAAAAAAAAAAACTCAGATCTTCTCCCGACAGAAAATCATACGGCGCGGCGACAACCGCATTTTCATAATTATAGGACAGGTAGAATGTCAACCCCGGACGCCGGGCAGAAATTCAGAGGATGCCGCTTAATAGACATTTATTTAACCTTTGGGCTGATTGGCTTCCGCCGGCGGCAGGGGACAATCTACGCGTGTCACTCGGAGGTTCGAGGGGGGAAAAAAAAAAGTTCATATTTACCCATCAAACACTGTGATTAGGAGGCGCAGATCATGTTTTCACTCAAACATTCCATTTACTTTGTACCGCGGCTCCTTGGGCTTTGCAGAAAACAGCTTTTTATTTATTTTATTATTTTTTCCTTTTTTTTTTTTTTCTGCTAATGTAAGGGCGCCGATTTTCCTATATTTCACAGAACCCGGAGATGGCTTCAAAGTTCCATTGTAAAACCATTATGTCTTCTCTGCTGAGAAATTATATATGACAAGCCGGTCCCAGGTGACGAAAGGAAAGTATTATATTGTGGGATAAACAGAGGGTTAAATCCCATATTTTTAATATGTCTGTCCCTTTAGTTATGACATCCGGAATGTATTATTTAGCTTAAGTGCATGATTAGGAGAAAGGAAAGGTGCTCTGGGAACATTGCCACAAAACACTATACTTAAACCGCCACATTCTGCTACATTGTAAGGCCAATGACATGTTTCACTCTGGACTGATCCCCCCGCTCTGAGTACAGACATTAATAGTGCTGCACCAGCATGTTAAGGTTCACCGATCGACCCCCCCCCCAACCCCCCACAATGGAGGCAATCTGTAAAATCTGCACCAAGTCTACCTGAAACGCATCCCAGATTCTAAAAGAAAAAGAAAATCTAAACCTATGTAGATCAGATTAATAGTGCAATGTGTTATTTTGTTGCAAACCAAGCACTGAATTGTTGAATCTTTACTACACAGAATTCCAGCAACTATCTATTCCCCGGAGAATATTTGCTTTCCTACGTAAATTTTTGCCTGCAAATTTATTTTTCCTATTTTTTTTTTTACATGTTTATTATTTTATTTATTTATTAAAATGCTTAACCTCCGCAGTCTTACCCGAAGGCCTCGATGCGCTAAACAAAAGACATTGACATTAAAAGACCTTAAGACCCCTTTCACACTGGGGCGGTTTGCAGGCGTTATTGCGCTAAAAATACCGCCTGCAAACCGCCCCTAAACAGCCTCCGCTGCTTGTTCAGTGTGAAAGCCCGAGGGCTTTCACACTGAAGCGGTGCTCAGGCAGGGCGGTGAAAAAAGTCCTGCAAACCGCTTTTTTGGAGCGGGGAAGGAGCGGTGTATTCACCGCTCCTAAACCGCTCCTGCCCATTGAAATTAATGGGACAGCGCGGCTATACCGCGGCAATACCGCAGCTATAGCCGCGCTGTACGAGGGGTTTTAACCCTTTTTCGTCCGCCAGCGGGGGGGTTAAAACCGCACCGCTAGCGGCCGAATACCGCGGTAAAACCGCGCTAAAAATAGCGCGGTTTTACCGCCGACGCCCCCTACCGCCCCAGTGTGAAAGGGGCCTTAGAGAGTCAGCAAACCAGCCTGACAACATACAGAATCAAAACCTGGGGGTCTGTCCGACACACCCCAGTAAAATTGGGTGACTCCAAAAGCTTGTTCAAAAAGTTCGGTTTTCAATTTTTTTTTTTTCGAAATTTCAGAAAATCATTTTCAAGTCTCAAGCTTAAGAGGCAAAGAGTTCCAAAATTCAGCTCCCTGTACTTCGCATGTTCTCCCTCCGCCAGGGGCGGACTGATAACTCATGGGGCCCCCGGGCAATAGGAGATTATAGGGCCACACAGTATACAATCACACAGTATACACACACACAGTATACACACACACAGTATACAATCACACAGTATACACACACACAGTATACACACACACAGTATACACACACACAGTATACACACACACAGTATACAATCACACAGTATACACACACACAGTATACAATCACACAGTATACACACACACAGTATACAATCACACAGTATACACACACACAGTATACAATCACACAGTATACACACACACAGTATACAATCACACAGTATACAATCACACAGTATACACACACACAGTATACACAGACAGATGTAAAAAAAAACACAGATTTATACATACTGTCCCTGGTTTTACTGAGGCTGGCAACCCCTTATGGGGCCCCCTAGTGGCCCAGGGCCCTCGGGCAGTGCTCAATGGTCAGTCAGCCCCTGCCCTCCGCGTGTTTTTTTTTTTTAATTTTTAAATCTTTAATATGGCCAAGTTCGCCGATCTCAAGGATCGGGTAGGCACATACTATGATAAATTTTTCCTTCGGGTACTCTGGGCCACGTCCCTGCAATGCCTTATGGACGAGACGTGTGAATAAAAAGGTGCAACGACATACAAGTATCTCACAAAAGTAAGTACACCCCTCAGTGACATTTGTGTAAATCTTTCCTTCTCTCTTTTCATGTGACAACACTGAAGAAATGACACTTGTCTACAATGTAAAGTAGTGAGTGTACAGCTTGTATAACAGTGTAAATTTGCTGTCCCCTCAAAATAACTCAACACACAGCCATTAATGTCTAAACCGCTGGCAACAAAAGTCAGTACACCCCTAAGTGAAAATCTCCAAATTGGGCCCAATTAGTCATTTTCCCTCCCCGGTGTCATGTGACTCGTTAGTGTTACAAGGTCTTAGGTGTGAATGGGGAGCAGGTGTGTTAAATTTGGTGTTATCGCTCTCACTCTCTCATACTGGTCACTGCAAGTTCAACATGGCATCTCATGGCAAAGATCTCTCTGAGGATCTGAAAAAAAAGAATTGTTGCTCTACATAAAGGTGGCCTAGGCTATAAGAAGATTGCCAAGACCCTGAAACTGAGCTGCAGCACGGTGGCCAAGACCATACAGCGGTATAACAGGACAGGTTCCCCTCAGAACAGGCCTCGCCATGGTCCACCAAAGAAGTTGAGGTCACGTGCTCAGCGTCATATCCAGAGGTTGTCTTTGGGAAATAGACGTATGAGTGCTGCCAGCATTGCTGCAGAGGTTGTAGGGGTGGGGGGTCAGCCTGTCAGTGCTCAGACCATACGCCGCACACTGCATCAAATTGGTCTGCATGGCTGTCATCCCAGAAGGAAGCCTCTTCTAAAGATGATGTACGAGAAAGTCCACAGTTTGCTGAAGACAAGCAGACTAAAGCCTCGTACACATGATCAGACGGGAATTGTGGGATGACAGGCTGTTTGCGGAAAATCCAACCGTGTGTACGCTCCATCAGACAATTGTTGGCCAACTTTCCATTGACAAATGTTTGATGGAAGGTTTATAAATGTCTGTTGTTGGATTTTCCGCACACAAATGTCTGTTGCCGGATTTTCCGAGCGTGTGTACACAAGTCTGTCTGACAAAAGTCCAAAGTATAAACACGCATGCTCGGAAGCAAGGACGAGCCGGAAGCGGTCGGTCATGTAAACTAGTGTTCATAATGAAGAATTAACATTCGTGACGCGGCAAATTATGAAATCTGGAAATGCAGCGCACAATTCTCTTCTTCTTTAATGGGATAATAATGAAGCTGCTTTGCTGGTGATACTGATGGAGTTATTGCAAACGTATTTTAAAAGGCTTTTATTTTCTAGTGATATCAAGAATAATATTTTTATGCTTGTTTGTTTTGTTTTTTTTTGGGCAAATTACCACAACACCATTATTATCCCGGAGTTTATAAAATCAAAGATACAATGTTGGTGCCCCTTGTTAATGTTACATTGTATTTTATTAAATGTAACTGCCGACTCCCAAACTGTCATTTGAAGTAAAACACAAAGCCAAGTATTATTCTACACAATTCTTTTTTTTGTGCATTAAAAAAAGAAAACAAATAAAATTAGACATGTTATCTGCCAATAGAACTTAACCAAAAAGTGCATTCTATGCATCCAAAAATATCGAACATATACCAAATCAAATCATTATTATTCATCCAAAAAATAAAATAAAAGCCTTATGCATGTGTCCTGCTTCTTAATATAGGGGGTCAGCAATGCCAAGAGTTGGTGAAAGCAGAGGGGTCCGTCATCCAGATTATTCTCCTGGAGCTCCCGCAGCAAAGGCATATGACATCATTGGTCACGATTAATTAAACAACCAATTTTTGGTCCAAGAAATCCTCCTCCTCCTGTTCCCGGACTGGACTTGGGTCAAAGCAATAACTCCAAGGCCAATAATAAATAACACGATCTTTCCTCCGATTCCGCAACATGGCTGGTTGATGAACGGCCGAAACTGAAAAGCGAAAATCAACACTCACCAAACTTCTACTAACACGAAATTAGCAGAAGAAGCCGAAAGGGTGGCGCTAAAGAGCTGAAAAAAGACGATGTGTTCGTGTTTGTTGGCCGACAATTCCTTGCCGTTTGTATGCAAGACAAGTTCCTGGCCAACGCCAAAAGTCTGAAGTTTTGTCTGCGGAAAATCCGATCGTGTGTACGAGGCTTAAGGGCACTGGTGAGGGGCGGCTGGCTTCCCCTGTGTTCCCTTCTTGGCATCACGGCGGTGTCCTCGCCGTGCGTCTCCTCATTCATTCGCTGTGTGGTCTTTGGGTGCAGTGCTCTGTTCCCCGAGCCCACCCTTTTCTGAAGCCTATTGGGGCCTCTGACTCTAATCATGTGCTTAAAAAAAACACCCCTCCCCCATTGGAATCCACATATCCGGTGTCCTGCATGCAGAATAGGGGGCCGGATGCATGTATAGGGGGCGGGGCTTGTGCGCTCCTTATGGATGGGCCGCCACTGGTTCTCACTCCCCGCTCCACCCAACACTCAGCCCCTCTGTGGCTTCCTTGGCTTCTCCTCCTGGCCAACCCAATCTGCCTCCTGTCCTGATTGGCTTGGAGGAGAAGCCAGAAGACAATAGCGAATATTGATTTGCTATTGTCACAAGTGGGTGGGTTCAGGGCGCAGTGCCTCCGGCTCTATTCATGTGTTCGGGAAAAAAAACTCTGGCGCCCCGCATGCAAACTAGGGGGGGGGGGGGTGGCACCCCTGCAACCCTAATGGACCGGCCGCTCCTGTTTACAATAGAAAATAGAAAACACATTTAAAATGTTTAAAATGTGAAAATGGACCATTTTAGGGCAAAAAAAATAAGGTCATATTGGGGTCAATTTACTAAAACTGAAGAGTGCAAAATCTGGTGCAACTGTACATGGCAGCCAATCAGCTTCTACCTTCAGCTTGTACAATTAAAGTGATACTAAAGTCTCATGTTATACTTACCTCCTCTGTAGTGGTTTTGCACAGAGCAGTCCAGGTCTTCCTCTTCTCGGGTCCCTCGCTGGCGCTCCTGGCCCCTCCCTCCCGTCGAGTGCCCCCCCCACAGCAAGCAACTTGCTATGGGGGCACCCGAGCCAAGCCGCAGTTCCGTGTGTCCATTCAGATACTGAGCCGTGGCCCGGTCCCGCCCCCTCCCTCTCCTGGTTGGCTAATTGACTTTAATTGACAGCAGTGGGAGCCAATGGCGCTGTGCTGCTGTCTCAGACAGTCTGGAGGGGGAGTCCTGGACGGCGGAGGCCCTCGTGCACATGGATGGATAGAGATGGGGCTCAGGTAAGTATTAGGGGGGTTGGGGAGAGGGGGGGGAGCTGCACACAGAAGGCTTTTTATCTCAAGGCATAGAATGCACCTTCTGACTTTACAATCACTTTAAACACTTGAAGTCCCGGCTTTTCTGGCACTTTTTGTTTAGAATTTTAAATCAGTATTTTTTGCTATAAAATTACTTAGAACCCCCAAACATTCTATATTTTTTTTTTAGCAGAGACCCTAGAGAATAAAATGGCAATCGCTGCAATTTTTTCATGACACGCAGTATTTGCGCAGCATTTTTTTTTTTTTAGAAAAAATACATTTTAATGAATTTTAATGCAAAAAAAACACAATATATAACCCATTTTTTTTTGTAAAATACGAAAGATGATGTTATGCCGAGTAAATAGATACCTAACATGTCACGCCTTAAAATTGCGCTCCTGGAATGGCGACAAACTATGAAACTTAAACATTTCCATTGACGACGCTTTAAAATTTTTCACTGGTTACATTTTTAGAGTTACAGAGGAGGGCTAGGGCTAGAATTATCACTCTCGCTATAACAGTCACGGCGATACCTCACATGTGTGGTGTGAACGCCGTGTGCATTTGCGTGCGAGCGTATGCGTTTGCTTCTGCGTGCGAGCACAGAGGGATGGAGGCGCTTTCATTTTTTGATTTTTTTTTCTTATTTTTTTTTTTTTTTACACTGTCCCTTTATTTATTTTTCACTTTTATTCCTATTACAAGGAATGTGAACATCCCTTGTAATAGAAATAAGGGGATGACAGGTCCTCTTTATGGAGAGATCTATAAGACCCCAAATCCCTCCTCTACCTTTAAAGGGAGAAGATCAGAAAAAAATGTGAAAAAAAAAAAAATAGTTTACTTCCGCCGTAGACCGGAAGTGATGTCATGGCATTGCTCCAGTCCTCCAAGATCATAGAGGTGATCAGAGATGATCTGGTCTCCCTTCACCTCTATGGCCAGTCGAGACCCGTCGATTGTTTGGTAAATACGGTAAGTCCGAGAAACACCAGCATATGGCGGGAGAGGGGGGGGCAACCCCTCCCACTGCTTCTGAAAGCAATCCAGTGGCTAATTAGCCACTTGGACCGCTTTCAGAAGAAAGCCAATCACCAGCTGAGAAAAAAACTGTATCTGCATAGATTTTTTTTTTTAGACTCGTATGCAATTTTTTTTTTCATTTATGTGCAAATAAGAAGGTACAACAAAATAACAAAGAACTATACCGGCATAAAAATGTTTTTTTTTACTTGAGTGTGCTACCAGAAAAAAAAAAAAACTGCCACCAAACATAGTAGATAAAAATATAATTGTATTTTAGAAATTTGTTATAAAAGTTTTCTATCAGAGATCATGCATTGATAAAATATACAGTATATAGTTCATGCATTATACATCTAGACTATTCATATGGATCAGCAGCCACGTCTATGTCGACGCGTTTCATGGCTGACTTTGTAACTAATATAAATATGTGATTATTGGTTGTTTGTATCCAGATACATCTCTTATATAATGCCCCTATGATGATATTGTTTTTCTCTTAGATGGATTAAAAAGTTCCTACGGAGCAAAAAGTTTCACAGACAGGGAGCCCCGAAGAAGCGTTGGATCCGCAAAACACGTCAATTTAAAAAATAAGTGCTAATTCATATGAGTAGTAAATGCATGGATGTTATATGTGTTTTATCGATATGTGATCCCTTATAGGAGACTTTTATGTATCACAAATCCATAAAATATATAAAATCCATGCAGTATACACCTAAACTACTCATACAGATTACCAGCTATTTTTATGTTGACGCGTTTCATCGATCAACCTACTGGCTAATACAACTCATAGATCCGGCTTTGTAAATATTATAAATATGTGATGATTGGTTGTTTCTATCCATAGGCATCCCCTATATAATACATTATGATGCCATTGTTTTTTCTTAGATGGATTAAAGAACTCTTGCACAAAAAAGTTGCACAGGAATAGCAGCCATTTCTATGTTGACGCGTTTCTCAGATCCACCTACTGGCTGATATAACTCATAGTTCTAACTTTGTGAGTACTATAAATATGTGAATATTGCTGGTTTGTATCCATATAAATCTCCTATATAATACATTATGATGTTATTGTTTTCTCTCAGATGGATTAAAAAATTCTCGTGGGGCAAAAAGTTGCACAGACGCCCCCGTCCTGAAGAAGTAATGGATCAATGAAATGCGTACGTTTAAAAATGAGTGCTAATCCATGTGAGTAGTGTAGATGTGTAGCTGTTTAATGTGTGGATAATACAGTACCCTGAAAAAGTATTCATACCCCTTGAAATTTTCCACATTTTGTCATTTTACAACCAACAACAACCAGCAATTTTCATGTCTTGCCACAGATTCTCAATGGGATTTAGGTCTGGACTGTGACTGGGCCATTCTAACACATTAATATGCTTTGATCTAAACCATTCCATTGTAGCATCCTAATTTATGAAAACTAAAATTTGTCCAAATTTTAATTCAGAACTAAATGAGCCGCACATGTCGACTTCGTGAGATGTTCAAAGCTTGGGAGATTTTTTTATAACCTAACCCTGCTTTATACTTCTCCACAACTTTATCCCTGACCTGTCTGGTGTGTTCCTTGGCCTTCATGATGCTGTTTGTTCACTAAGGTTCTCCAACAAATCACTGAGGGCTTCACAGAACAGCTGTATTTATACTGAGATTAAATGACACACAGGTGGACTCTATTTACTAATTAGGTGACTTCTGAAGGCAATTGGTTCCACTAGATTTTAGTTAGGGGTATCAGAGTAAAGGGGGCTGAATACAAATCCCCCCCCCCCCCACTTTTCACATATTTATTTGTATCGTTTATCATTTTCCTTCCACTTCACAATTATGTGACACTTTGTGTTGGTCTATCACATAAAATCCCAATAAAATACATTTACGTTTTTGGCTGTAACATGACAAAATGTGGGAAATTTCAAGGGGTATGAATACTTTTTCAAGGCACTGTAAATATTTTATGGATATGTAATGTTTGCTAGGAGACTTTTATAATACATATGTAAAATACAATAATATTTTAATCTAATATGTCTGATATATATATATATATATATATATATATATATATATATATATATATATATATATATATATATATATATATATATATACATACACATTAGATATAAAAAGTCTACACACCCCGGGGGGTAAAATGTCCAGTTTCTGTGATGTAAAAAAGTGAGACAAAGATAAATCATATCAGAACCTTTTCCACATTTAATGTGACTTATAAACTGTACAACTTAAATGAAAGACAAACTGAAATCTTTTAGGGGGGGAGTAAAAATAAAAAAACTAAAATAATGTGGTGACATCAGTGTGCACACCCTCTTATAACTGGGGATGTCGCTGTGTTCAGAATTAAGGAATTACATTCTCATGATAAATAGGAGTCAGTATACACCGCCCATCATTTAAAGTGCCTCTGATTAACCCCAAAATAAAGTTCAGCTGTTCTAGTAGGTCTTTCCTGACATTTTCTTAGTCGCGTCCTACAGCAAAAGCCATGGTCCTCAGAGAGCTTCCAAATCACCAGAGGGATCTCATTGTTAGAAGGTATCAGTCAGGAGAAGGGTAGAAGGCATTAGATATACCATGGAACACAGTGAAGACCGTCATCATCAAGTGGAGAAAATATGGCACAACAGCGACATCACCAAGAACTGGACGTCCCTCCAAGATTGATGAAAAGACGAGAAGAGAACTGGTCAGGGAGGCGGCCAAGAGGCCTACAGCAACATTAAAGGAGCTTCAGGATTATCTGGCAAGTCCTGGCGGTGTGGTGACAACAACAATCTCCCGTATCCTTCATATGTCTGGGCTGTGGGGTAGAGTGACGGAAGACTTTTCTTACCAAGAAAAACATCCAAGCCCGGCGAAATTCTGCAAGAACACATCTAAAGTCTCCCAAAACCATGTGGGGAAACGTGTTCTGGTCTGATGAAACCAAGGCTGAACTTTTGGGCCATAATTCCAAAAGATATGTTTGGCGCAAAAAAAACAACACTGCACATCACCAACGGAACACCATACCCACCGTGAAGCATGGTGGTGGCAGCATCCTCCTTTGGGGCTGTTTTTCTTCAGCTGGAACAAGGTAGAGGGAATCATGAACAGTTCCAAATACCGGTCAATATTGGCACAAAACTTTCAGGCTTCTGCCAGAAAGCTGAACATGACGAAGAAATTCTATGAAAAACGGGAAACCCCCTAACGGGGCTTTATTGCAGCCAATGATGTGATGTAACACAATGCAAAGTAGGTAGATAATCAAAAGTCATTTTTATTAGTACAAAAAGTATAGATGATAAATTCTGACATTAAAAAGTCAGGACATGAACTGGAGTACAAAATTGATAAAAATCAATACCCATGACAAGGGGCAGTGTGCAGTAAAATAAACCATAGGCAACAAAGATGTAATGGCACAAAGTCTAGAATGTAGAATCCTGACGCGTTTCGACCCCAGTGAATCTTCTTCAGAGGATAGATATATAACAACTGTAGGGATGTAAACATGCATCAAAAAATCTTTCAAAACAAAACAAAAGAATATATATATTTATATATGCATGAACAAAACCATATAATACATCATTACCAGTCACGTTGCTCTTAATGATTGTAAGCGGCCATGGTATGAAGGAGTTACATAGTTACATAGTTACATAGTAGGTGAGGTTGAAAAAAGACACAAGTCAATCAAGTCCAACCTATGTGTGTGATTATATGTCAGTATTACATTACATATCCCTGTATATTGCGGTCATTCTGGTGATTATCTAATAGTTTCTTGAAGCTATCAATGCTCCCCGCTGAGACCACCGCCTGTGGAAGGGAATTCCACATCCTTGCCGCTCTTACAGTTGGCCTCTCATGTATCCTTAATTTCCCAGAAAGTGGGCTGGTCCCATGGGGAGCAGGTATCGAGCACGTATGCCTTACGAGGGATCACACTGAAAGAAGAAATTCATCTTTCAGCATGACAACGACCCAAAGCCTCCATCCAAATGATCAAAGGAATGTCTTCACCAGAAGAAGAGTAACGTTTTGGAATGGCCCATCCAGAGCCCAGACCTGAACCCCATTGAAAATCTGTGGGGTGGTGTGAAGAGGGCTGTGCCCAGGAGATGCCCTCACCATCTGACAGATTTGGAGTGTTTTTGGGCAAATATTGCCAAGTCAAGATGTGCCATGCCGATAGACTCCTCCCCAAAAAGACTGAGTGCTGGATTAAAACCAAAAGGGGCTTCACCAAAGTATTAGTGTAAGGGGTGTGCAGACTTATGTGACCAGATTATTTTATTTCTGTCCAAAAAAATGGCCCTGGTGTATGGGTGTGAGTTGGGGACCTTGGATTGCAGACCCCTTGGGGGTGGGGACCGGTGTGGGTATGGTGGAGTGCTGTGTAGATTGATGGTGCTACATGGGTACCTTAAATATATATATATATAAAAATATAAATAAATAAAAATAATAATAATATATAGTGGATGGGCATCTTGATGGGACGCAGTGTGCGGGGATGGGGACAATTGTGGGTGGAACTGGATGGACTGGTGTCTTTATTCAACCTTACTAACCATGTAACCATGTATTTTTTTATTTTTATTTCCCTTCACCTAAAAGATTTCAGTTTGTTGTTCTCCAGAGTTGTACAGTTTATGGGTCACATTAAAGGTGGAAAAAGTTCTGAAATTATTTATCTTTGTCCCTTTTTTTTTTTTTTACATCACAGAAACCTGGAACTTTTTATATCCACTGTATAAATAAATATATAAATAAATAACTATATAAAAAAAATATATATATATATATATAGAGCTATATATAGCAGTTTTATGTTTGGCAGCACACCTAAAATCCACAACATTTTTTCTGCAGGTATAGTTATTTTTTTTTATTTTGTAACAACCTTTTTACAAAAAGAAAAAAAACTTTTGCATAAGAAAAAAAAAATCACATGCATATTTATATTAAGCAGAAAAAAAAAAGTAAGGGAAGGTTTTTTTTTTTTTAAGTATAAAAATTCCTGATAGGAGCACAAATATATCGGGCACTTCTTTAATTATTTAATGATTCAAATAATTACTTGTTTAAAATATTCAAGAGTCTGGAAAAAAAAAACACACATTGATCATTTTTTTTTTTTTTGACTGATGTTTTTCTTTAATGTACATGACTTATTAACCGCTGCGGATCGCTTGGAAAATAAAAGAGAATAAAACAAACTGAGGGGGAAAGTTCAGCTTTGTGGACATTAATATTGTTTATCTCTGCAGAGTCATCTCTGTTATTTTCATAGTCACATTGAATTTGAAAGTGAAAATTGTTGCCGGGTGATTCACCCAAATACCGAACGGCGTATATGACTGGGGGGGGAGGGGGGGGGGGGGCTGCACTGGAAACCGAGCTGATCAATTAATACTTGGAATAAAAAAATAAAAAAATTGTCTTACAAATTTGAACAAGGAAACACAAATTAATTGTATGATCTATTTATGTTTTCCTAATTAGGCCTTTTATTTTCTGTATTTAATGTTTATGTTTTTTTTTTTTTCTAAATACATTTCAGATCTCCTCACAAATACCGACTGATACTGAACTGCGGACGCAATGTTTTAATCGAGTGGCTGTAAGATGAATCATATCCTACGGAGGAAAAAAAAAAAGAAAAAAAAAGGCAACTCAGTGCGGTTCATATAATAAATGGCAAAATGTTCACGTAACCCAATGAGGTTGCGTTCATTTCAACCAACCAATCGTACGCAAGGGAAGCACCACTGATTAAAATTCTTCCCGGCGTGCGATTGGGCAATTTAAAATGAACACAGCTTCACTGGACTTAGTGAACATTCCCCTCCCACAGAAAATCACCCTCCGGGTTTGATTTTTTTTTTTTTTTTATAACATTTCCCCCATTTTTTTATTGTATTTTGTATCAAAAAAATAAAATACTTGAATCACTCGCAGAGCCGCATTCAGGGTGCGAGTATGAATAAAAACAGCTGATCATTTGTGAAAGAACAAGATGTATTACATTTTATAATATTATTATGTATTATTATATATGTATATTAACTACAATATATTTCTCTAGAAATATTTTCTGAGTGACTGTAATTTGAAAGCTCACTTAATTCATGTTGCTTTAGGTTTTTTTGTTTTTTTTAATATTTTATTTATCTGGTTTAGAAAATACGTTGTAGTTTTTTAAAATTATTTATTTATCTGGTTTAGAAAATGCGTTGTAGTTTTTTAAAATTATTTATTTATTTTAAATGCGTTGTAGTTTTTTAAAAATATTTTATTTATCTGGTTTAGAAAATGCGTTGTAGTTTTTAAAAAATATTTTACTTATCCGGTTTAGAAAATGCATTATAGTTTTTTAAAAATAATTTATTTATCTGGTTTAGAAAATGCGTTGTAGTTTTTTAAAATTATTTATTTATCTGGTTTAGAAAATGCGTTGTAGTTTTTTAAAATTATTTATTTATCTGGTTTAGAAAATGCGTTGTAGTTTTTTAAAATTATTTATTTATCTGGTTTAGAAAATGCGTTGTAGTTTTTAAATATTATTTATTTATTTTAAATGCGTTGTAGTTTTTTAAAAATATTTTATTTATCTGGTTTAGAAAATGCGTTGTAGTTTTTTTTTAATTATTTATTTATTTTAAATGCGTTGTAGTTTTTAAAAAATATTTTACTTATCCGGTTTAGAAAATGCGTTATAGTTTTTTAAAAAGAATTTATTTATCTGGTTTAGAAAATGTGTTGTAGTTTTTTAAAATTATTTATTTATCTGGTTTAGAAAATGCGTTGTAGTTTTTAAATATTATTTATTTATTTTAAATGCGTTGTAGTTTTTTAAAAATATTTTATTTATCTGGTTTAGAAAATG
Organism: Lithobates clamitans; assembly: GCA_037952925.1. Lineage (NCBI taxonomy): Eukaryota > Metazoa > Chordata > Amphibia > Anura > Ranidae > Lithobates > Lithobates clamitans. The sequence goes on from JBBGZY010002156.1 coordinate 555,634, forward strand.
CGTTGTAGTTTTTTTTTAATTATTTATTTATTTTAAATGCGTTGTAGTTTTTAAAAAATATTTTACTTATCCGGTTTAGAAAATGCGTTAAAGTTTTTTAAAAAGAATTTATTTATCTGGTTTAGAAAATGTGTTGTAGTTTTTTAAAAATAATTTATTTATCTGGTTTAGAAAATGTGTTGTAGTTTTTTAAAATAATTTATTTATCTGGTTTAGAAAATGCTTTGTAGTTGTTGCCCTGTCCCAACTTTTTTGAGGCATGTTGCTGCCATCAATTTCATCGGGGTTGATCTACTAAAACTGGAGAATGCAAAACCTGGTGCAGCTGTGCATGGTAGCCAATCAGCTTCCAACTTCAGCTTGTTTAATAAAGCTTTGACAAAAAATAAAAAAATTAAAAAAACCTGGAAGGTGATTGGTTTCTATGCAGAGTGGCTAGTACAACATATTTCCAAAACCAGATAAATCAATTATTAAAAAAAAAAAAAAAAAACGAATCTAGTTTTGGAAATATGTTGTACTTGTTTCCCTGTCCTAACTTTTTTGAGACATGTTGCTGCCCATCAATTTTACATAGAAAACCAAATCAAATGTTTAAATTGGGAAAATTGACCATTTTCTCTAGAAATATTTTCTGAGTGACTGTTATTTGAAAGCTCACTTAATTAATGTTATTTTAGTTTTTTTTAGTTTTTTTTTTTTTTAATAATTTATTTATCTGGTTTATAAAATACGTTGTAGTTGTTGCTCTGTCCTAACTTTTTTGAGACATGTTGCTGTCATCAATTTCAATGGGGTTGATTTACTAAAACTGGAGAATGCAAAATCTGGAGCCGCTCTGCATAGAAACCAATCACCTTCCAGTTTTTTTTTTTTAATTTTAATTTTTTGTCAAAGCTTTATTAAACAAGCTGAAGTTAGAAGCCGATTGGCTCCCATGCAGAGCTGCACCAGATTTTGCACTCTTCAGTTTTAGTAAATCAGCAACATGTCTCAAAAAAGTTGTGACAGAGCAACAACTACAACGCATTTTCTAAACCAGATAAATAAATTATTAAAAAAGAAACTAAAAAAAAACTAAAACAACACTAATTAAGTGAGCTTTCAAATAACAGTCACTCAGAAAATATTTCTAGAGAAAATGGTCCATTTTCACAATTTAAAACATTTGATGGGTTTTCTGTGTTGTATTGTGAATAAAATCCGGGTTTATGAGATTTGCCAATCATTGTATTCTGCTTTTTATGTAGATTGTAGACGGGGCCCCAACTTTTTTTAGATTTGGGGTTGTACACTTTATTTTCCTTAGCACAGTCATACAGACACACTTTTTATGCTTTCATTTTTTTTATTAATTTTAATATTAATACAAAAATTAATCAATGAATACATTTTTAAATTACATGTTTAGATCCTGTTATTTGCTGTTATTGCATCGCAGTGAAACAAAGGTAAAAAAAAATAAAAAATAGCAAAATATTACTAAATAATTAATGAAAAAAGAAGCATTCTGTAATGCCTTTTACTTGATAAAGACACACTCGACTCTTGGCATACTAATTTCTTCCTCTGTCCTATGTATTACTCAAAAACAAAAAACAAAAAAAAAAAACAACACATTTTCATGAACTTAAAGACCCCACCAACCCATCGTATCGTATCGTAAGCCCCATGACTTGTTTCCTGTTTCGTTTTTTGTTTTGTTTCTTAAATCTTCTCTTTACAGGTTACTGTAAAACAGTATAGATATAATGGCACTGAAAAAACTTGAAGTTATAATATATATGTATTTTTTTTTTTTCTAATATTTTTTTCTAATATTTATAAGTTATAATATAAATGATATATTACATATATATATATATATATATATATATATATATATATATATATATATATATATATATATATATATATGTATGTATGTATGTATGTATGTGTGTGTATGTGTGTATATATATATATGTATGTATGTATATATATATATATATATATATATATATATATATATATATATATATATATATATATATGTATATGTATATATATATATATATATATATATATATATATATATATATATATATATATATATATATATATATATATATATATATATATATATATATAATATTACAAAGAACTGCATAAAAAAAGAATACTGGGGAAAAAAAACAGCTTTGCATGTAATCTGAGCTTCAGTTATTAATATTTGTAAATAACTGACTTTTTCTCAGAAATGCAATAAGAAAAGCCTTTTAAACATGTGAAAAAGGAACTTAGAGTTACATTACCTGTTTGTAAATTGGTAAAATGCAATGTTTCATATGTACCTAATCAAGAAAATACTCTTTTTAATTTTGTTTTTCCTGAACATAATAAAGAAAATATAATGGAGCAGGGCCCTCTGATTCCCACTGTATGAAACTGTATTGTAATTGTACTGTGTCCCATGCTGTAAAGCGCTGCGTAAATCTTGTATAATAATAATAATAAATAATAATAATACATAATAAAAATAATAATATTAATACATAATAAAGAAAATATAATGGAGCAGGGCCTTCTGATTCCTACTGTGTGAAATTGTATTTTAAATTGTACTGTCTGCCCTTATGCTGCGTAAGCAGTTGGCACTATACGAATCCTGTATAATAATAAATAAATAAATAAATTAATTAATAATAATAATTAAAAAAATAATTATAATAATTAAAATAATAATAATAACAAAATAATAAAATACTAAATAAATGATAATAATATTATAATGTGATACATTTTATTTTATTCGGAAACATTTCAATGCCTATGGTAGCATCAGTTCCCTTTATTTAAAAATGAAGCAACACAAACATTGTGGAATCTAATAATTTAATAACCTGGAAGAAGGGCCACAGTGGAGGAGAGAGGGGCCCAGGAATTTGGGGAAATCAGTTAAAAAATTTTCATCTAATTGTGGAAGATTTTGCCTTGTTGCGTCGTGCGTCGCACCCACCTGCAAATCTACATCCATCAAGTAATTGTGTCTACCCCCATGCTGTAAAGTGCTGCGTAAACTGTTGGCACTATATAAATCCTGTATAATAATAAAAAATTAATAATAATAATTTTAAAAAATGTTAATAATTATAAAAATAATAAAAATAACAATAAAATATTAAATAAACAATGATAATATTATATTGTGATACATCTTATTTTAAAATTATTTATTTATTTAAAAATTAAGCAAGACAAACATTGTGAAATCTAATAATTTAATAACCTGGAAGAAGGGCCACAGTGGAGGAGGGAGGGGCCCAGGAATTTGGGGAAATCAGTTAAAAAAAAATAATGTTCATCCAATTGTGTGAAGATTTTGCCTTGTTGCCAATCTATAATATTTGTATGTTCTCGTACACGTATCTTCTGTGTGACGGACGCATCGTGCGTTGCACACACCTGCATATCTACATCCATCCAGTAATTGTACAGTCTGCCCTCATGCTGTAAAGTGCTGCGTAAACTGTTGGCGCTATATAAATCCTGTATAATAATAAAAAATAAATAAATAATAATAAATGATAATTAAAATAATAATAATAATAAATAAATAATAATATTATAATATGATACATTTTATTTTAAAATTACTTATTTATTTAGTGTGAAGATTTTGCCTTGTTGCGAATCTATAATATTTGTATGTTCTTGTACACGTATCTTCTGTGTGCCAGGCGAATCGCGCGTTGCACGCACCTGCGAATCTCCATCCATCCAGTAATTGTACTGTCTGACCCCATGCTGTAAAGTGCTCCGTTAACTGTTGGTGCTATACAAATCCTGTATACTAATAAAAAAAAAAATAAAAAAATAAAATAATAATAAATTGCTTTAAAAATCATAATAATTAAAATAATAATAAAATAATAAATACATAATAATAATATTATAATGTGATACATTTTATTTTAAAATTATTTATTTATTTAAAAATGAAGCAACACAGCCATTGTGGAATCTAATAATTGAATAACCTGGAAGGTGGGCCACATTGGAGGAGAGAGGGACCCGGGAATTTGGGGAAATTAGTTAAAAAAAAATTATTTTCATCCAATTATTGGTAAGATTTCGCCTTGCTGCCAATCTATAATATTTGTATGTTCTCGTACACGTATCGTCTGTGTGCCGGACGCGTCGCGCGTTGCACGCACCTGCGAATCTCCATCCATCCAAGATGGCAAGCGCTCCGAGGAGCTGCTGCTTCCTTTCACAGTCTCTGGCAGACTCCCGGAGTCCTGCCTTAATTCTAAATTAAACATATGTCCTTGCAGCTGGTGGTTTTAAAACGCGTCAATTTCATCTGCTCGTCTGCTGCTTTGCTCCTTCCCCCCGGAATGTAAAGAGGGAGATATTATCACAGGCACAATTGGTAACTTCGAAGCAATTTAGATGTCTGCCATTTCCTTACAAAAGAAAGGGAGCCATGAAAGACATGCAAATGTAACGTAATTAGACTTTTAGATGGTTTCTTAAATACCTGGCTTTCTGCACTACAGGCACAAGTCTGCCGTCGGAAGGCGCGCTACCTCAGATATGCTAATGCCGGTAAATGCCTTCAGATTATGGCAAGACGGAGGAGCCGTGTTCCTCGTGTTTCGTACGCACCACTTGGGCATTGATACATTCCCACTGAGCGCCGCTTGGCTAAAACCGCACGGAGATTTAGGCTATTGCGTCCTCTTTGATTTTTTTTTTTCTGCTTATACCAATCGCTATTAAATTACAACTTGCTTTACATAACGTCATTGTTGATATTGGAGTCCATTTGGGGTGTGTTGATGAAGGCAGAAGCAGAGGATAAAACAAAAAAAAGAAATCTTACACTTAAGTTTAAGATTTAACTACAATTTTAAAATGATTTAAATTTAGTTTAAAATGTATATTTTCTGCTCCTTGTTTTGTTACATGATGATATTTTTTCCCCTATTCACCTCTCAGAATAGAAAATATTAAATTTAAATTTAAGATTTAAATTTAATTTTAAAATGTATATTTTCTGCTCCTTGTTTTGTTACATGATGATATTTTTTCTCCCTATGCACCTCTCAGAATAGAAAATATTAAATTTAAATTTAAGATTTAAATTTAATTTTAAAATGTATATTTTATGTTCCTTGTTTTGTTACATGATGATATTTTTTTCCCCCTATTCACCTCTCAGAATAGAAAATCTTAAATTTAAGATTTAAATTAGTTTTAAAATGTCCAAATGAGATTTTACTCAATTTGGTGGAAAAATGACACGGGCCTAGGCCTGGGGAGGGAAACACTCAGGGCGGGATTTTCTGCTCCTTGTTTTTTTACGTTATGACATATTTTTTTCTCCTACTAACCTCTCAAAATAAAAAATCTTAAGTTTAAATTTAAGATTTAAATTGAATGTAAAAATGTCCAAAGGAGATTCTACTCAATTTTGTGGAAAAATTGTTGCAGGCCTGGAACTTGCTTTACATAACGTCATTATTGATATTGGAGTCCATTTGGGGTGTGTTGATGAAGGCAGAAGCAGAGGATAAAAAAAAAAAAAAGAAATCTTACAATTAAATTTAAGATTTAACTACAATTTTAAAATAATTTAAATTTATTTTAAAATGTATGTTTTCTGCTCCTTGTTTTGTTACATGATGATGTATTTTTTCCCCTATTCACCTCTCAGAATATAAAATAATACATTTTAATTTAAGATTTAAATTATTTTAACATGTATATTTTCTGCTCCTTGTTTTGTTACACGATGATATTTTTTTCCCCCTATTCACTTCTCAGAATAGAAAATCTTAAATTTAAGATTTAAATTAATTTTAAAATGTCCAAATTTTATTCAATTTGGTGGAAAAATGACACGGGCCTAGGCCTGGGGTTGCAAAAACTCAGGGCGGGATTTTCTGCTCCTTGTTTTTTTACATTATGACATTTTTTTTAAAGATTTAAATCAAATTTAAAAATAATTTAAATGAACTTAAATATGTCCAAATGAGATTTTTCTTAATGTTGTGTAAAAAACTATACAGGCCAGGAACTGGGGAGGGCAAAACTCATGGCGGGATTTTCTGCTCCTTCTTTTGTTACATGATGATACATTTTTTCCCCCTTTTCACCTCTCAGAATAGAAAATCTTAAATTTAAGATTTAAATTAATTTTAAAATGTTCAAATGAGATTTTACTCAATTTGGTGGAAAAATGACACGGGCCTAGGCCTGGGGAGGGCAAAACTCATGGCGGGATTTTCTGCTCCTTGTTTTGTTACATTATGACATATTTCTTCTCCTATTCACCTCTCAGAATAGAACATCTTAAATTTAGGATTTCAATTAAACTTAAAAAAGAATATTTAAAATAACCCAACCGCTTCGATACCGAACACTTTCACCCCCTTCCTGCCCAGGACAATTTTCATCTTTCAGCGCTGTCAGACTTTGAATGACAATTGTGTGGTCATACAACACTGTACCCAAGTGATATTTGTATCTTTTTTTCCCACAAATAAAGCTTTCTTTTGGTGGTATTTAATCGCCACTGGGGTTTTTATTTTTTTGCTATATAAACGAAAAGAGACAGACAATTTTGAAAAAAAAAAAAAAAAAGCGTTTTTCTTCGTTTTTGTTACTAAAAATTGCAAATAAATAATCTGTCTTCGTAAATTTAGGTCAAAATGTATTCTGCTACAATTTCTTGGTGAAAATAACCCAAATCTGTGTGTATTATTCAGTCTTTTGGAAAGGTATAGAATCCACAAACTATGGTACATATAAGTGCCTTAAGTATTCATACCCCTTGAAATTTCCCCCATTTCTCATGTTACAACCAAAAACATAAATGTATTTTATTGGGATTTTATGTGATAGACCAACACAAAGTGTCACATAATTGTGAAGTGGAAGGAAAATGATAAATGATACAAATAAATATGTGAAAAGTGTGGGGGAGGGGCATTTGTATGGCGCCCCCCGGAGTCAATACTTTGTAGAACCCCCTTTCTCTACAAGTCTTTTTGGGGATGTCTCTACCAGCTTTGCACATCTAGAGAGGACATTTCTGCCCATTCTTCTTTGTAAAATATCTCAAGCTCTGTCAGATTGGATAGAGAGCGTCTGTGAACAGCAATTTTCAAGTCTTGCCACAGATTCTCAATGTGATTTAGGTCTGGACTGTGACTGGGCCATTCTAACACATGAATATGCTTTGATCTAAACCATTCCATTGTAGCTCTGGCTGGATGTTTCGGGTCGTTGTCCTGCTGGAAGGTGAACCTCCGCCCCAGTCTCAAGTCTTTTGTAGACTCTAACAGGTTTTCTTCTAAGATTGTCCTGTATTTGTCTCCATCCATCTTCCCATCAACTCTGACCAGCTTCCCTGTCCCTGCTGAAGAAAAGCATCCCCACCACATGATGCTGCCACCACCATGTTTCACGGTGGGGATGGTGTGTTCAGGGTGATGTGCAGTGTTAGTTTTGCTTTTAGGCCATAAAGTTGAATTTTGGTCTCATCTGACCAGATCACCTTCTTCCACATGTTTGCTGTGTCCTCCACATGGCTTCTCACAAACTACAAACAGGACTTCTTATGACTTTCTTTCACCAATGTCTTTCTTCTTGTCACTCTTCCATAAAGGGCAGATTTGTGGAGAACACGACTAATAGTTGTCCTGTGGACAGATTCTCCCACCTGAGCTGTGGATCTCTGCAGCTCCTCCAGAGTTACCATGGACCTCTTGGCTCTTCTCTGATGAATGCTCTCCTTGCCCGGCCGGTCAGTTTAGGTGGACGGCCATGTCTTGGTAGGTTTGCAGTTGTGCCATACTCTTTCCATTTTCCGATGATGGATTGAACAGAGCTCCATGAGATGTTCAAAGCTTGGGAGATTTTTTTATAACCTAACCCTGCTTTATACTTCTCCACAACTTCATCCCTGACCTGTCTGGTGTGTTCCTTGGCCTTCATGATGCTGTTCGTTCACTAAGGTTTTCTAACAAACCTCTGAGGACTTCACAGAACAGCTGTATTTATATTGAGATTAAATGACACACAGGTGGACTCTATTTACTAATTAGGTGACTTCTGAAGGCAATTGGTTCCACTAGATTTTAGTTAGGGGTATCAGAGTAAAGGGGGCTGAATACAAATGCCCCCCCACACTTTTCACATATTTATTTGTATCATTTATCATTTTCCTTCCACTTCACAATTATGTGACACTTTGTGTTGGTCTATCACATAAAATCCCAAAAAAATACATTTACGTTTTTGGTTGTAACATGACAAAGTGTGGGAAATTTCAAGGGGTGTGAATACTTTTCTGAAAATCGATCAATCCCGATGTACTGATCTAATTTCTTGGGGCTCTAAAACGCCAGGACAGTACAAATACCCCCCAAATGACCCCTTTTTGGAAAGTAGACAGTCTGGAGTATTTAGTAAGAGGCATGGCGAGTTTTTTGAAGTTGTAATTTTTTTGTCACAATTTTTGGGAAAATGAAGAAATTAAAAAAAGAAAAAAGTTTTCACAATTTTTAATTTTTTTTTTACATACCATCACCAGTGCAGCGTTATCATATAACGGGTGTGGCGGTGATCAGAGACACTGACTGATGACAGTATGTAAAAACAAAAAAAAGTAACAATTTTTTTATGATTTTATTTTTTTTTAACACACTGTGACCAGAGCAATACAGTGTTACTATAGTAACACTGTACTACTCTGGGGAAGTGATGAGGTTTTTTTATATTTTTTTTACACATTATAATCGCTTATATCAGGGGTCTCAAACTGGCGGCCCTCCAGCTGCTGTGAAACTACAACTCCCATCATGCCTCTGCCTGTGGGAGTCATGCTTGTAACTGTCAGCCTTGCAATGCCTCATGGGACTTGTAGTTTCACAACAGCTAGAGGGGCACCAGTTTGAGACCCCCTGGCTTATACCAATGAATTTCATTGGTATAAGCAACCAATTTCACTGAATGAAACTGATTCATTCAGTGTCTTTTGTTGTGATTAGCCAAAGCTAATCATATGGTACAGATGGGCTGTGATTGGCCCTGTCTGTACCATGTGATCATTGTGACCGATCACAGCTAGCAACATAATTGTACACAATGGATGGCATGAAAGGAGGCCATACGTTGTTTACAACTGGCGTGTGATCTGCTGTGATTGGTCACAGTGATCACATGGTACCGGCAGTGGGCTGGTATAGTGATCAGTCATCGGTGGACACTTCCACTCCAAAGGAGGAAAGTCCCACCCGGCCGTCAACCTGCTATAGGCCGGGCAGGAAGGTGTTAAAAATGCCCATATAAGATCTTACTCAAAATCTGATTTGTGGAAAAATAATACAGGCCTGGACCTGGGAGGGCAAAAAATCAGGGCGGCGTTTTCTGCTCCTTGTTTTGTTACATTATGACAAATGTGTTCTCCTATTCACCCCTTGGAATAGAAATAAAAGGACAAGTTTAACCTCCCTGGCGGTATTCCTGAGTGTGGCTCGGGGGTTACATTTTAGTACCAATATCGGTAACCCCCGAGCCATACTCGGGACTGCATTGCAGGATCCTGGTGCAGTGTACTTACCTTGTCCCCAGGATCCTGCAATGTCCCCCCCCCCCCCCGCTGTGTCTGCGGGCTGTGTCCTCCGCCCCGATGCTCTGTGTGCCGGGCTCCATTCCCTGCTTGCGTCGCGACGCGACGTGACACATGGGGGGCGGAGCCCGGTGGCAAATTCAAAAATTACAAAATTCATGACACATATAATACACTGTAATCTTACAGATTATATTACTGTATCAAATCATTTAACCTACCTTTTGTCCCCAGTGCTTTGTCCAGTGCCCTGCATGCAGGGCACTGGACAAATATATATATATACAATATATACATATATACAATATATGTATATATTATATACACTGTTCTTTCTGCCTGGAAACTGGAGATTGTCCATAGCAACCAAAAAGTGTCCCTTTACGTCCAAAGTGGTTTTAGACCAGCTAGAAAACAGCGATAGTAAATTAGAATTCGAAATTATTATTTTTTAAAAATTATTTATTGTATTATAATTTAAGATTTCGTGTTTCAAACCTTATCATACCCGGGATGTCTACTAGACTCTGGTTTGGACAGATCTAAGTGAGTTATTACTAAGAACTACAGGCCTACAGTATAAAACGCCAAATTTCTATGCAAAACAATTGTACCGCTTTGAGAACAAAAAATCAGACATAATCACACCGCCAGGGAGGCTACTACATAGGACAGGGGGGTCTCCAAACGTTCTAAACAAAGGGCCAGTTTACTGTCCTTCAGACTTTTGGAGGGCCGGACTGTGGCCACTGGGAGTAGAAAGATCCCAACACCAATGGGAAAAAAAACAATGCCCCATCATTGGTGTCATTGGGCCTCATTGTTGGTGTCATTGGGAGAAAGTGTGTCCTATCACTGGTGTCATTAGGAGGCATTGTGCTCCTTCCTTGGGGTCAGTGGGTTGGGGGGGGGGGTATATGCCCCAAGGGCCAAATGATTGGATGAAATAGTGCCCCAAAGGCTGGATAAAAGTAAGCAAAGAGCCGCAGTTTAACCACTTGCCGCCCGCCCACCATCAAATGACGGAGGAGTGGTGCAGTACTTGTTCTGGGATAACGTCATATGACGCGCCCCCCCATCTCTTTAAAGAGCCGATGACGTGGCTCTTTAACCATGTGATTGGCTATGTCCAATCACAGCCGGTCACATGTAAATGCGGAAGTACTGGTAATCGGCTCTCCTCACCTCACACTGACAGAGTGTGTGGTGAGAAGAGCCGATCAGCGGCATCTCCTCACAGGAAACACCCGGACATATAATCAGTGCACTGATTACAGTAAAGCCCCAGCAGTGCCCATCAGTGTCACCCATAAGTGACCATCAGTGACACCAATCAGTGCCCATCAATGACACCAATCAGTGGCCATCAGTGCTGCCCATCAATGCTCATCAGGGTAACCCATTAGTGGCCATTAGTGACACCAATCAGTGCCCATCAATGACACCAATCAGTGGCCATCAGTGCTGCCTTTCAGTGCCCATCAGTGCTGCCCATCAATGCTCATCAGTGTCACCTATTAGTGGCCATCATTGACACCAATCAGTGCCTATCAGTGACACCAATCAGTGGCCATCAGTGCTGCCTTTCAGTGCCCATCAGTGCTGCCCATCAATGCCCATCAGTGCCCATCAGTGGCGCCTTATCAGTACCCATCAATGCCACCCATCAGTTCCCACCAGTGCCACTTCTCAGTGCCATCTATCAGTGCCCATCACTGCCACCTATCAGTGCCACATATTAGTGCCCACCAGTGCCGCCTCACAGTGCTCATCAGTGCCACCTAATCAGTGCCCATAAGTGCCGCCCCATTGGTGCCCATCAGTGCTGCCTTTCAGTACACATCAGTGCTGCCCATCAATGCCCATTAGTGCCTCCCATCAGTGCTGCCCATCAGTGCCTCTCATCAGTGCCCATCAGTGCCACCCATCAGTGCCACCCATCTGTGCCCACCAGTGCTATCTATCAGTGCCCATAAGTGCCACCTCATCAGCGCACATCAGTGAAGGAGTAAAATTACTCATTTTAAAAAAATTACTGACAGACACTAAGAAAAACTTTTTTTTCAAAATTTTCGGTCTTTTTAATTTTTTTTTAATTATAGTGAAAAATAAAAAACCCAGCAGTGATTAAATACCACCAAAATGGTGAAAGGAAGGGGGTGAAAGTGAAAGTGCCCGGTATTGAAGGGGCTAAAGTCCACAGACATAGAGAATACCTGTGGCCACAGGGGCTGACTCAGCAATTATACTGTAGCTTTGAAGGGAATGTTTGTAACCATTTGGACATACCTGGGAATTTTTGGAATTCCTGAGGTTGGAGGTGAAGAAAGAAGCGAAGAAGGGGGTGGAGCTAATCCCAGCTTGCCAAATTTTGGGTATGGACAAATTTTATTTAAAGGGTAACTTCACTTTTTGATCTATGGACTCCTCTCTAATGACCAGGCAACCGGATTAAAATTCCAGCATTGCCGAGTTAGTCCTGGAAGGTTCCCAGGTATGCTTATAGAGGAGAACAGAGGCCAGGAGCGGAATAAGGAAGGCGGTTGGAGGTACTATGTTGGTACAGAGGAGAGCAGAACCCAGGACCAGAATGAGAATGGGGGTGGTGGGGGATGGACAAACTTTGGGGTGGTAGAGAGGAGAGCACAGCCTGAGGGAAGAATGGTGTGGTGGAGACAGCAGAAATAATGGGGTGGTATATTGTGGATCTGAAGATCTGGTAAGAGGAGACGGTAAGGGTGGTACAGAGGAGAACAGAGGCCAAGAGTGGATTAAGGAAATAGGGCTTTGGAGATACTAGGTTGGTAGAGAGGAGAGCAGAACCCAGGACCAAAATGAGGGTGGGGGTGGGGAGGGGCTGGACAAACATTGGGGTGGTAGAGAGGAGAGCACAGCCTGAGGGAAGAATGGTGTGGTGGAGACAGCAGAAATAATGGGGTGGTATAGTGTGGATCTGAAGATCTGGTAAGAGGAAAAGGTAAGAGTGGTATAGAGGAGAACAGAGGCCAAGAGTGGAATAAAGAAATAGGGGGTTGGAGGTACTAGGTTGGCAGAGAGGAGAGCAGAACCCAGGACCAAAATGAGGATGGGGTGGTGGGGGCTGGACAAACATTGAGGTGGTAGAGAGGAGAGCACAGCCTGAGGGAAGAACGGGGTGGTGGAGACAGCAGAAATAATGGGGTGGTATATTGTGGATCTGAAGATCTGGTAAGAGAAGAAGGTAAGGGTGGTATAGAGGAGAACAGAGGCCAGGAGCGAAATAAGGAAATAGGGGGTTGGATATACTGGGTTGGCAGAGAGGAGAGCAGAACCCAGGACCAAAATGAGGATGGGGGCAATGGGGACTGGACAAACATTGGGATGGTACAGAGAGGATTTGGAGATTGGGTAAGTTTCTTCTCTTATCTGCACTGACTTCATTTCTTTTTATTAGAATAGTGCTCTTTCCTTTTGGGGAACAGATGTGAAATGTGACTCCTAACATCCATTGCAGTTGCAGCTCACAGGGATGAAAAGGAACACTTCCTGCTCCCAGTTGGAGCTCTACTTTAGATTTTGACCTGAAATTGGTCCTTGGGGGCTCCTTCTTGTCATCTCAGAGAAGGAATGTCAGAAGAATAGATTTACATCTGGAAATAACACAAAGGGTTTGACGTCCTTAACCAGCTTCTAACAGGTCCTTTACCGTCGGACTCCCAGAGCGGACGTGCGGATAACGCACGGTGGCATTTAGCAGGTTGGTAGAGAGGAGAGCAGAACCCAGGTCCAAAATGAGGATGGGGTGGTGGGGGCTGGACAAACATTGGGGTGGTAGAGAGGAGAGCACAGCCTGAGGGAAGAATGGGGTGGTGGAGTAGCAGAAATAATGGGGTGGTATAGTGTGGATCTGAAGATCTGGTAAGAGGAGACGGTAAGGGTGGTAACGAGGAGAACAGAGGCCAAGAGTGGAATAAGGAAATAGAGGGTTGGAGATACTAGGTTGGCAGAGAGGAGAGCAGAACCCAGGACCAGAATGAGGATGGGGGGGGGTGCGGGCTGGACAAATATTGGGGTGGTAGAGAGAAGAGCACAGCCTGAGGGAAGAATGGGGTGGTGGAGACACCAGAAATAATGGGGTGGTATAGTGTGAATCTGAAGATCTGGTAAGAGGAGACGGTAAGGGTGGTATAGAGGAGAACAGAGGCCAAGAGTGGAATAAGGAAATAGGGGGTTGGAGATACTAGGTTGGCAGAGAGGAGAGCAGAACCCAGGACCAAAATGAGGATGGGGTGGTGGGGGCTGGACAAACATTGGGGTGGTAGAGAGGAGAGCACAGCCTGAGGGAAGAATGGGGTGGTGTGGAGACAGCAGAAATAATGGGGTGGTATAGTGTGGATCTGAAGATCTGGTAAGAGGAGACGGTAAGGGTGGTATAGAGGAGAACAGAGGCCAAGAGTGGAATAAGGAAATAGGGGGTTGGAGATACTAGGTTGGCAGAGAGGAGAGCAGAACCCAGGACCAAAATGAGGATGGGGTTGGTGGGAGCTGGACAAACATTGGGATGGTACAGAGAGGATTTGGAGATTGGGTAAGTTTCTTCTCTTATCTGCACTGACTTTTTATTAGAATAGTCCTCCTTCTTTCTGGGGAACAGATGTGAAATGTGACTCCTAACATCCATTGCAGCTCACAGGGATGAAAAGGAACACCTCCTGCTCCCGGTTGGAGCTCTACTTTAGATTTTGACCTCAAATTGGTCCTTGGAGGCTCCTTCTTGTCATCTCAGAGAAGGAACTGTCAGAAGAATAGATTTATGTCTGGAAGTAACACAAAGGGTTTGACGTCCTTAACCAGCTTCTAGCTCCTTTACCGTCCGACCAGAGCTGACGCGCAGATAACGCACGGCGGCATTTAGCAGCCGCTAAGTCAAGCGTCGTTAGGAAAAAACGTTTTTTGATGTAAACGCTCCGACCTACAAAGCGCGATCTTCATCAAACGCCTCTCAGCTTGTCTCCTGATGGCAGATGAAGTCATCTCCTGGATGTGCCGGCAGAACAATGAATCGGCCACACCGCCAGCTCAGCCGGGACCCTCGCCTGCCGGAGCGGGAAGGAATCGTATCATTAACAAAACTTTGACCGCGCTCAGTCTAGGGAGAGGCCTGCAGATCCGAAGAAGAACCGAGAAAAAAAAAAAAAAAAAAGAATGATTAAATTTTTAACATCTGCCGGGTGGATATTTTGCCGCCGGCACATTTGTCAGTTTCAAAGGGTCTTTTTATTAATTTTGCATTTTCTATTTTGTTAGTGGAAAGAACGGAGTCCGGGGAGGTTTGCAGAGCTACAGGCGTTAAATCTTGAAATAGCCGAAAGGAACGCGAGGCGGTATCGGCCCGGATAGGCGCACGTGGATTTCTCGCCCGCGTTTTGTATAATTTGTCAGCTACATGTTTGTACCCCCCCTCCCCTCCCCCCACCTCCTCGCTGCTTCGGGAATTTGTGCTTTTCTGACAGTTTAAAAAAAAAACAAAAAAAACAGGTAAACACAATCCCCACCCCCGCACGCTGCGCAGACCGCCGAACGTTCATTAAGAAGAATCCACAAAATGATATTAAGTACATATTAAACCTTCGCCGATGTTTTTACCCCCCAGTCCCGCCAAATGTAAATAACTTATTAATGAGTTCTCAAATCCTGACCTAGATTTGGGCGCCATGATAGATATTCCGGAATATTAGAATGTACAGCGAGTGCACGTCGCCTGTTCTGCGGAGAGGACATCGGGGGGCGCCGGGCGCAGGGCTCCGAGGGGCCACAGGACTATAAAGAGGACCTGTCAGTAACAAGAGAATAAATTCCTGACATGTCACCACCATACACAACAACAGAATATAGAGAGATCACTGAGCTCCAGCCTAGGCTGAGATGATGTCATCAGTCTGCTGCAGGCAAAAAGAAGCATTTCCTCAGTCTCCCCTCCTCCCAGTGATCAGACTGTACATTGTAACTTTGTAGAAGGAGGAGGAGTCATTTCCTCAGTCTCCTCCCCCAGTGATCAGACTGTACATTGTAACTTTGTAGAAGGAGGAGGAGTCATGTCCTCAGTCTCCCCTCCTCCCAGTGATCATACTGTACATTGTAACTTTGTAGAAGGAGGAGGAGTCATTTCTTCAGTCTCCCCTCCCCCAGAGATCAGACTGTACATTGTAACTTTGTAGAAGGAGGAGGAGTCATTTGCTTCGTCTCCCCTCCCCCAGTGATCAGACTGTACATTGTAACTTTGTAGAAAGGGGAGGAGTCATTTCTTCAGTCTCCTCCCCCAGTGATCAGACTGTACATTATAACTTTGTAGAAGGAGGAGGAGTCATTTCCTCCGTCTCCCCTCCCACAGGGATCAGACTGTACATTGTAACTTTGTGAAGGAGGAGGAGTCATTTCCACAGTCTCCTCCCCCAGTGATCAGACTGTACATTGTAACTTTGTAGAAGGAGGAGGAGGCATTTCCTCAGTCTCCCCTCCCCCAGTGATCAGACTGTACATTGTAACTTTGTAGAAGGGGGAGGAGTCATTTCCTCAGTCTCCCCTCCCCCAGTGATCAGACTGTACATTGTAACTATGTAGAAGGGGGAGGAGTCATTTCCTCAGTCTCCCCTCCCCCAGTGATCAGACTGTACATTGTAACTTTGTAGAAGGAGGAGGAGTCATTTCCTCAGTCTCCCCTCCCCCCAGTGATCAGACTGTACATTGTAACTTTGTAGAAGGAGGAGGAGTCATTTCCTCAGTCTCCCCTCCCCCCAGTGATCAGACTGTACATTGTAACTTTGTAGCAAGACCCAAGGTAAGAGGCTTCATCAGGGGTTTTGACATTAGAGGACTGAGGTTTAAAGCAGAAATAAACTGTATCTGAGAACTGCAAACTGAGAACAATATTTCATTCATTTTTAATATTTTCATTTTCAAAGCACCCCCAACCCAATCTATCCATGTCTCCATACGTTATGTTGTTTAGAACAGCTGTGATACCCACCCCCTAGCATTTCTAGCGGCAGCCATCTTGAGTAAGGGCAGATGAGTCATGTAGCTTTTACTTCCTGGAATCCATCTGCCCGTAGCTCAGGCATGCATGCAGAAAGCTGAGCTGAGGAAGCCCCTCCCCCCATGAAGACTCCTGGGATGTATGACATTATTTTGGCCTAGCTCAAAAACCAGGAAGTAATTGAAGAAATGTAAAAAAAAAAACAGTTAAAATAATCTCACTTACTATCTATTTACTAAAAATAGTTCCTGGTGACGGATTAGAGTTCATTTCCACTTTAGGGAGTAACTCCAATTTTGTTGAGAAGAAATCTCTGTATATTGCAGGGATTGTAACAAACTTCGTAGCAGATTCCTACCTTTTGTTATTTTATTGGGGGAAATATCATTTTGTCTCCCCAAGTCCTGTGCGGACTGACTCTGAATGGGAGGGGTCTAATTCATCATAATCACCTGGTGCACTCTCAGTGTTCTGATGAGGAAAGCTGCAGGGTCGGCATCACTGTAGATGTTTTTAACCATTGGGGAGCATCTCACCAAAACTGAAATCCCTGTTGCATACCTCCCAACTTTGAAACTTTGGAATGAGGAACACTTGAGGGAGGAAGTAATTTGCGGCGCACTACGTGGCAGCATGTGGGTGTGACCAAACTCTTAACAGTGGGAGGGGCTTAAGGAGTGTGGTGGACAGGAATGGCAGAGGAGAAGGGTCTGCAGGGCAGTGTACGGCTGTCAGCAGGGCAGAGAAGAGGCATCACAAGGGCAGAGGATAGGGGGTCATTAGGGCAGTGTAAAGGAGTCAGCAGGATGGAAGACATGGGGTCAGTAGGGCAGGGTACCGAGGTCAGGACAGAGGACATGGAGTCAGTAGGGTGGGGTACAGGGGTCAGCTGTACGGAAGACAGGGAGTCAGTAGGGCAGTGTACAAGGGTCAGCAGGACAGAAGACAGAGGGTCAGTAGTATGGGGTACAGGGGTCAGCAGGATGGAAGACAGAGGGTCAGTAGGGCAGGGTACAGGGGTCAGCAGGACAGAACACAGGGGGGTCAGTAGGGCAGGGTACAGGGGTCAGCAGGACAGAGGACCGGGGATCAGTAGAACAGGGGTAAGTAGGATGGAGGAAAGGGGGTCAGGGTACAGTGGTCAGCAGGACCCAGGACCAGGGGTCAGTAGGGCAGGATACAGGGGTCACCCGGACAGAACACAGGGGGTCAGTAAGGCGGGGTACAGGGGCCAGCAGGATGGAGAACAGGGGGTCAATAGAGCAGGGTACAGGGGTTAGCAGGACGGAGAAAAGGGGGTCAGTAGGGCAGAGTACAGGGGTCAGCAGGACAGAACACAGGGGTTCAGTAGGGCAGGGTACAGGGGTCAGCAGGACAGAAGATGGGGTCAGTAGAGCAGGGTACAGGGGACAGCAGGAGAGAGGACCGGGGGTCTGTAGAACAGGGTACAGGGGTAAGTAGGATGGAGGAAAGAGGTCAGGGTACAGGGGTCAGCAGGACCCAGGACCAGGGGTCAGTAGGTCAGGATACAGGGGTCACCCGGACAGAACACAGAAGGTCAGTAGGGCGGGGTACAGGGGTCAGCAGGACAAAAGATGGGGTCAGTAGAGCAGAGTACAGGGGTCAGCAGGATGGAGGACAGGGGGTCAATAGAACAGGGTACAGGGGTTAGCAGGACGGAGAAAAGGGGGTCAGTAGGGCAGAGTACAGGGGTCAGCAGGATGGAGGACATGGGGTCAGTAGGGCAAAGTATAGGGGGTCAAATCCCCCCATTCCTCTTCTTAACCAAAATACTCCCCCCAGTCTATCCCCCTTTACTCTTTACACTTCCTAATGATTGCCCCCCCGGTCACATGGGACCCCCATTGAGGTACCTTCAGGCTGACTCTCTTCCAGCGATCAGTGGGTGGAGCTTTCTGTAATGGACAAGGAGGCCCCTCCTCTGCAAGCGTCACTTACACAGTGACAGATAGCAGTTCTGGCAGAGTGGAGTGCATGCTCCCCGCCTCCTCCTCTCTACAGGAAAACAAAACATCACAGCAGAAGGAGGAGGGGGCGGGTTCAGTGCGCTCCACTCTGCACTGTGCATGTGTGTGTCAGAGGCAGCTGGACCGGCGAGGAGAGATGCCGGCTGACGGCTGCCATACACACTGTTGCCTACAGGAACCAAGTCACTCCGCGGGCGATTCGGGACTCAGCCCAGGACAGGGACCAATTTCCGGGACAGTCCCAGCAAATCAGGGATGGTTGGGAGGTATGCTATTGCAGGGGATGCCTAAAATCTGACTTGTAGCTTAGTGCTGGATTCTGGGAAAATCACACAAGCAGGAAGTGACATTTCTGGGGGAGTTCCTCTACCAATGGTGAACGCCTCCAGGTTGCCATATTGCATTTAATTTTACAGAATTTTACAGCGGCTGCAGATTGAACAGGAAATGTAATTTATAATAACGTTATATCACAATGTGGCTTATGTGGCAATTGTTTTTTTATATTTTTTTTTATTAAAGTGAAAATACTCTTTAAGTCCCGTCCACTCAAGAACATAATTAAATTTTTTTCTCCGAGAAAGACTGTTGGTATGCAAATCAGCTGATCTCCTAAACCACGGCCAGGGCCCTGAAGGTTCCAGTTAAACCTCTGAGTGGATCCCTTTTCAGAGGGCAGTGTAAGAAGGCAACAGGCGTTCAGAATGTGATACTGCCACCTTCTGAAGACCGTTTTTTCTTTTTACCTTTTTTTTAATTTATTTTTTTATTGCTGTGGCACCACTGGAGATGAGGGGGCGGGACTCATCAGCAGATGGTGGACTGTAGAGACTCCCCAGCAACGCCATGGCAAGGGCCGGAGAGTAGATCACGACGCTCAATACCATGTGATCATCACTATGACCAACCATAGGGATCACACGATTACATGTAAACAAAACTGACACGAATGGATTCCAATCATGACAGCTTGCTTACTACTGTGATGATGTGATTGTCCTGCAGCTATCACTTGGCACCCGGCACCCTGTACCACGTGTTTAACTATAGCCAATCACAGATCACAAGTAAGCAAGCTCTCAAGAATGAAAGCCATTTATAACAATGAAAACTATTACTTATAACATGATCATCACTATCATAAGCAACAACAGTGTAAAAGAAAACGCCCTGATCATGAGAGTATGTAAAAAAAAGAAAAATCTTAAAAAAAAAAAACGCTGTACTGCACTGGTAACAGTATATAAAAAAACAAAAAAACATTTTTATTTAATTTCTTTTTCTAAAAAATTGTGACAAAACTTCACGATTTTAAAAAAAAGTCGCTATGCCTCTTACTAAATACCTTGGACTGTCTACTTTCCAAAAAGGGGTGAATTGGGGGGTATTTGTACCATCCTGGCATTTAGCATTTTTGGATCTCAAGCAATGAGATTGGCTGTCAGTACATCGGGATTGGTGGATTGTCGGATATATCCCATAATTTGTGGACTCTATAACTTTCCTACAGACTAAATAATATGCACTGATTTGAGTTATTTTCACCATAGAAATGTAGCAGAATATATTTTGTTTTAAATCTATGAAGAAATTAGATTTTATTGGATATGTTTTCTAAGAGCCCTTGCACACTGGGGCGGGGGGCGGCGTCGGCGGTAAAACGCCGCTATTATTAGCGGCGTTGTACCGTCGGTATGCGGCCGCTAGCGGGGCGGTTTTACCCCCCGCTAGCGGCCGAGAAAGGGTTAAATTCCACCGCAAAGCGCCTCTGCAGAGGCGCTTTGCCGGCGGTATAGCCGCGCCGTCCCATTGATTTCAATGGGCAGGAGCGGTAAAGGAGCGGTATACACACCGCTCCTTCACCGCTCTGAAGATGCTGCTGGCAGGACTTTTTTTACCGTCCTGCCAGCGCATCGATCCAGTGTGCAAGCCCTCGGGGCTTTCACACTGGAATGAAGGCAGCGGCACTTTCGGGGCGGTTTGCAGGCGCTATTATTAGCGCAATAGCGCCTGCAAACCGCCCCAGTGTGCAAGGGCTCTAACAGAAATTTGATTTTTTTAATAAAAAAATAAAAATTGTTTATATAATAAAAAATAAAAAACCAGTGGTGATCAAATCCCACCAAAAGAAAGCTCTATTTGTGTCAAAAAATGATACAAATTTCATATAGGTACAGTGTTGCATGACCGCGCAATTGTCAGTTAGCGCAGTGCTGAATAGCAAAAAATGTTCTGGTCAAGTGGTTAATAGGGTGCTGTTTGGTTTGACCAGCGGCCTCTTACCAACTCCTGGGGTGACAGCTGTTCTCCTTTGCCAGCTCAGCGTAGTCAGTGACAATGGCGTTCTCATGTACCAGAAGATGTCTTTTACTCCGCCTCTCTGCGTTCTAGTGGTTGAGTTGGGAAATGTTCCCCCCTACAAACTAAAGCAGAAAAGAATAGACCAAGGTGGTATTGTCTACCTAAACTTTCCAAATAAAAGGACAACGGCATAAGCTGACAGGTGGGCTCCATAGTGAGATAAGAACAAGGAATATCTATGCCAGAGTAAACTTCATAGGACCAAAGAAGAAACTTCACCTGAAGATGATGCTAGCGCCCAATTTATTGCAATCGCTTGCAGAGTAAGCCTCGGTTGCCTACGGAGATCGCGAAGCCGCTATAACCTGAGCTAAGTAACTTTTAGCGTATACCTATTGGATACAGAACACGTTTCATGCTTATTCGCTTAGAAGTAAGTAGCATTTTGATTGTTGTATGTGTATCTGTCAGGCTTGTATTGTATTCCTATAATTTTAATAGTTTGTATGTACAGCATTTTGTTTAGTAAAAGCACATTAATACACTACAGAAGATTTATTGCTTCCTTGAGTTTACCACAAATAACTTTATTAGACAGAAAGCAAAACATACAGGCTATAACAGCTGGTTATACCCAGTGACGGGACAAGGTCTTGTAGAGTCCAGGGCAAACATAGCAAACCTCCACCCCCCCCCGGGAGATGTGTCAGCAAAAATCCCCCCAACAAAAAAAAGTACTAATCCTTTTCACTCCCCTAAGCAGAATTTCTCCTCCCAGTACAAATCAGCCCCCCTACTGAAATCCCCCCTCCCAGCACAAATCTTTGCCCCCCATCCCCCAGCTCAACTCCCCCCCCCCCAAAAAAAAACATCCATCCTAGCACAAATTCTTTACTCCTAAAATGTCCCCTCTTAGTACATATCTGCTCCCCCCCCACTGGAAATCCCCCTCTTCCTGCACAAAATCCCCCCATTCTCCCTTTTAGTACAAATCTTCCCCCTATTTCCCCTCCCAACATAAAGCCCCCTAAATTATCACTCTTTGCATACCCCCACAAATTTCCCCTCCTAGAACAATACTTACCCCCTGCCACCTGCCTAATTCCCCCTTCCAACACAAATCCACTCCCCCCAATCTCTTTGCGGTGCCCCCCCACCTCACATAATACAGTTCCAAAGTGCCCAGGGCAGCCACGCTCCTGCCCACCCCTTGTCCCATCCCTGGTTATACCTTCCCATGCTCTCTCCTCATTCCTCCCACCAAACTAGGTCCTCGCTCTGGTTTGCAAGTCTCCATGGTACGATTCTTTCGCATATCTCATCCAGGACCCCCCTCCGGCTTGCTGACACACAGCAGATGGCACAGATGTGACATTTGCGCCGGCAGCGTTATTACTGCAAAATGACTGACTTCCGGCAGACGTCAGCCAGGGTTCAGGTGGCCCATAGTGTCCATAGGTGTTCTGATCCATTATATTCATAGGACAGGAGTTTGTTTTCTGATTTGGAGTCCAGGCCTCTCATTCACACACCCCGGGTTATCGCCCAACGCAGGTGATACGCAGGATGAACGCTCATTGATGCTGAGGCCCATAGTGTCCATAGGTGTTCTGATCCATTATATTCATAGGACAGGAGTTTGTTTTCTGATTTGGAGTCCAGGCCTCTCATTCACACACCCGGGGTTATCGCCCAACGCAGGTGATACGCGGGATGAACGCTCATTGATGCTGAGGTTTGTTGTTCCGTGTGCCGCCGGATGTATGAAGTTGTATCACATTGAAAAGTAGTTTTGGTAAAGTTTTTCTAAACGTTACCTTTAATCCGGATCGAAGCTCCAACCTGCGGATAATAAGATGCACGGATGCAATTCTCAGGCTGAAGTTTACGAGTTAATCACACAATCCTGCGCTGTGATTCTGGGGATTCTACGCACGGCTTCAAACAGCATTAATCACAAAGAAAGAAAAATATCCTCAGGCCAAAATTTATAGAAGGACTTGTGATACCTGAAGCTACAAATCAGCCGGCAGACATAGAGATGGAGCTTTTATACGCCCAGCATGGTGATGGTGGAGAGACAGAGATTGCTTACATTGTGTAACCGGCGGTGACCTGACCCCCTGTTGGAGGACAATTCATCAATAAATCTTTCATAGTATCCGGGAGAGACTGTCATGGTGATCTGTGTTCCTATACATGCTGAAGATAAAGGACAAAGCGATAGCCAATGACAAGTTTTAAAGGGTTCACTCCTCCCAAATCTGCTTTTGGAGTTTTGGATGGATAATGGTAACCTGAATAACCTACCAGCTTCTTTCAGAGGCTCCTAAGATTGAATTTGTGTCTCTGCCTCTCCCACAAAGGTGGGATTTCCCCAAAGTAGTTTGTGTCTCTGCCCCTCTCACAAGGAGGGGATTTTCCTGCAGTAGTTTGTGTCTCTGCTCCTCCCACAATGGTGATATTTTCCCACAGTAGTTTGTGTCTCTGCCCCTCCTACAATGGTGAGATTTTCCTGCAGTAGTTTGTGTCACTCCCCCTCCCCACAATAGTGAAATTTTCTGTAGTAGTTTGTGTCTCTGCCCCTCCCACAGTGGGGAGTTTTCCCCACAGTAATTTGTGTCTCTGTCCCTCCCACAATTGTAAGATTTCGAGGCAGTAGTTTGTGTCTCTGCCCCTCCCACAATGGGAAGATTTTCCTGCAGTAGTTTATGTCTCTGCCCCTCCCACAATGGGAAGATTTTCCTGCAGTAGTTTGTGTCTCTGCTCTTCCCACAATGGTGAGATTTCCTGCAGTAGTTTGTGTCTCTGCCCCTCCCACAATGGTGAGATTTCACACAGTAGTTTGTGTCTCTGCCCCTCTCACAATGGTGAGATTATCCTGCAGTAGTTTGTGTCTCTGCCCCTCGCACAATGGTGGGATTTCCCGTCAGTAGTTTGTGTCTCTGCCCCTCCCACAATGGTGAGATTTCCCTGCAGTAGTTTGTGTCTCTGCCGCTCCCACAATGGTGAGATTTCCCTGCAGTAGTTTGTGTCTCTGCCCCTCGCACAATGGTGTGATTTCTAGTCAGTAGTTTGTGTCTCTGCCCCTCCCACAATGGGGAGATTTCCCTGCAGTATTTTTTGTAAAGTCAATGGATATTTATATTTTTATGGTTTGTTTTATGGACCTTGAACAAATTTTGATGACAAATGAAGACAAATGGGAAGAATATGTAATTTTAGGACTAATAAGTAAAATAAGAATTTGTTTTTTTATGTCTTTGTGGCACAATGTGGTGGTTTCCTGTGGTCACATAGAAAGTCCTTAACTTTTATGACGGCACCTCATATATTTTTTATGATTCAGGATGGTGCTCTCAGAAAATGATCCATCCATAATGATTATTTGATTTCTTACTTGAGTTAGATTTCAGTTTAAAATTCTGTGTTCCAAAATATTTGTATCTATTCTCTCTCAGATAGTACACTGTTTTTATATTTCAAGATACAATCAGGCAGAACAGTGATGTAGTGGTTAGCACTTTCCCATAGCAGCAAAAGGATCGCTAATTTGAATTCTAACCACAACACTACCTGCCTCGAGTTTGCTCCCTGTTCTCCCTGTACCTGAGTGGGTTTCCTCTGGGTACTCCAGTTTCCTCTCACACTCCAAAGACATGCTGGTAGGTTAAATGGCTCCTGTCTAAATTGGCCCTAGTATGTGTATGTATGAATGTGAGTTAGGGACCTTAGAACTGTAAGATCCTTGAGAGCAGGGACTGTAAAGCGCTGCATAAATTGATGGCACAATATAAGTAGCTGAAATAAATAAATAAAAAATAAAATCAGTCTTGTCTCTCCCTCTAAGGCTCCATTCACACTAGCGCGTTTTTTGATGCATTTTGCATTTTGCAGAAATGCAGGGGAATTTTTTAACATGGGTTCCTATGGAACATGTTCACATCAATGCATTTTTGTACCTCTGCGTTTTTGGAAAGGGTCAGGGACTTTTTTTCATGCAAAATGCAGCATTTTGCATGTGATAGAATTCAATGGACCAGCATCAAAAATGCAAATACAGCGTTTTTACAGCGTTTTTGCGGCCTTTTTGACGCGTTTTGCGTTTTTGCTGTTTTTTTTTTAAATTAGACTGTATACAGTCTAAAAAAACTGTAAAAAAAAAAACCGCAAAATGCGGCAAAAACGCTGTAAAAACGCTGTTCAAAAATGCAGCAAGCACCACAAAAAACGCTGCAGAAACTCTCAAAACCAACATGCATAGATGTGAATCGAGCATTATACCTTACTAAACCTTACCTCTCTCCTTCTTACATTATGGCCTAACCAAACTGCTTACATACTGTCAGGTCTTAATAATTTTGCCTATTGTCTCTCAAATAATACACTCTAGTTTCTATTTCAAGATAAAACCTGCCCTTAAATCCCACTTACATTGTGTCCTAACCAAACTGTGTACACACTGTCCAGCCATTTTTAAATATTTTAAAATATTGTCTCTCGGATAATACACTGTATTTTGCATTTCAAGATAAAATCTTCTTTCTGTATCCCTCTTAAATTGCGGCCTGATCAAGCTGTCTACATACTGTCCAGCCACTATGAAATATTTGTGGCTATTGTCTCTAAAAAAACATTTTAACTTGAATTTCAAGAAAAATGTGCCTCTTCTCTCCCTCTTACATTACAGCTTAACCAAGCTGCTTACATACTGCCCAGCTATCATAAAATATCTGTGGCTATTGTCTCGAAGATAATACATTGTAATTTGCATTTCAAGACAGAGCATGTCTTGCCTTTCCCTCTTATAATGCTGTAATTTGTATTTCAAGTTAAAAATATTCTTGTCTATCCTTCATGAATTGTGGCCAATCAAACTGCCCACATTCTGTCTGGCTACTATAACATATTTCTTGCTATTGTCTCTCAAATATCACATTCTAATTTCTATTTCAAGATAAAACATGCCTCTTCTCTCCCTCTTACTGTACATTACAGCCTAATCAATCTACTTATATACTGTCCAGTTACCAAAAAATATTTTATGGCTATTATCTCTCAGATAATACACTGTAATTTGTTTTTGAAGATAGAACCTGTCTTGTCTCTCCCTCGTCTATTGCATTCAAGATAAGACCTTTAGTCTTTATCGATCTTAGATTGTGGCCTAATCAGGCTGCTTACATGCTTTCTGGCCATGATGAAATGTTTGTGGCTATTGTCTCTCAAATAATACACTTTATTTGTATCTGCCTCTTCTTTCCCTCTTACATTGTGGCCTAACCAAACTGCTTACATACTGTCCAGCCGTTATAAAATTTTGGTGGCTAATGTCTCTCAAATAATACACTCTAATTTTTATCTCAACATTAAAATGTGTCTCTTCATTCCCTCTTTCATTGTGGCCTAACCATACTATCCAGCAATTATAAAATATTTGTACCTATTGTCTCTCAGATAATACACTGTAATTTGTCTTTCAAGATATAATTATTCTTGTCTATCCTTCTTGAATTGTGGCCTAATCAAGCTGCCCGCATACTGTCTGGCCACTATAAAATGTTTCATGTTATTGTCTCTCAAATAATACATTTTCATTTCTATTTCAGGTACTTACATTACTGCCTACCCAAGCTGCTTACATACTGTCCAGCTACCAAAAAATATTTGTGGCTATTGTCTCTCAGAAAATACACTGTAATTTTTGTATTTGAAGATAGAGCCTGTCTTGTCTCTCCCTCTTTAATTGCAGTCCAACCAACTGCTTACATACTGTGCAGCATCTATAAAATATTTGTGGCTATTGTCTCTATTTTGCTTGCGTGTATCATATTATATATATTTGTATAAAATGAAACACAGTCTCAAATATTAAACTCTAGTTTCTATTTCAAGATAAAACCTGTTATTTCCCTCTTAAATTGTGGCCTAACCAAACTGCTTAAATACTGTCCAGCCAACTATAAAATCTTTGTAGCTTTGGTCTCTCAGATAACATGTTGTAATTTGCATTTCAAGATAAGACCTTCTGTCTCTATCTCTCTTAAATTGTGGCCTAATCAGGCTGCAAACATACTGTCCAGCCATGATAAAATATTTCTGGCTATTGTCCCTCAAATAATACACTTTATTTCTTTCACAAAATGATAACCTGCCTCTTCTTTCCCTCTTACATTGTGGCCTAACCAAACTGCTATTATACTATCCAGCCATTGTAAAATATTCTTGCCTATTGTCTCTCAGATAATAAACAAGTCTATGTATTTCAAGATAGAACCTGAATTGTCTTTCCCTTTTATACTGTGGCCTAACGAAGCTGCTTACATAACTGTCCAGCCTTTAAAAACATTTGTGCCTTTTGTCTTCCAGATAATAAACTACAGTTTGTATTTCAAGAGAGAACATGTCTTGTCTCTCCCTCTCAAAGTGCATCAAATGAAGCTGCTTATATACTGTCCAGCCACTGAAGAATATTTGTGGCTATTGTCCCTGATATAACCAAAATTAAAAGAAAAATGATTGAAAAGCTTTGCATCCTCAGAATACCAATTCACTCTAACAAGAAAAAAAATATTGTGATCCTCAGAGGAAATTGAATACTGCCCTGATTAATAACCTACAACCTGAATTTACAACAAACAAGTGATCAGTTGATGATGTAAACCAGTAATTAGCTGTTTGTGCTAACTGTCACCACATTGATTTGATAGCCATTTCTAGCATATGTTGTTATTTTTTTCAGGAATAACAAGTGTGTGTTGCTTTCTTCCAGCTTGAACGATTCACCTCAATTTAGAGAATTCCATATTTTAACCGGCTCTTTTATTGGCTGAGTCCCTTGCCTGCCTGTGCAGGCCCGGCAAATGTTCTTGGTGCGTTCTTTCCATTAGTTGCGCTTAATTCCATGTCCTTGGGAAAACAGCACAACACATCAACAAATATTAACAGAGCAATACCTGTTGTAAAGTTTTTTTTTCTTCACTTAAAAGTCTTGAGAGATGAAAAAGAAGATAGATTTAAATGTCCAGGCGCTGGGCTCAAAGTGCTACACAATAAAACGCAGCCAAGCCGCACTTTCTTCTCCTGAGTGCCCTTCTAAATTGATCTAATATTCTCTTGTGGAGAAGATTCCACGTGTCATTGGAGCAAAGAGGCAGACCAAGCGCCTTCCATTAGATCTATTAGGGTTTAAAGCAGCCATGGGGTGCACAAACAACGTGGATGGCGTCCTTGGCCCCAGAGGGTCACAGAAAACTGTTTTTTATTCTCCGGAGAAATCCAACCTGCGGAATGGCGTACAACTCCGCTATAGATAAATAAGTATAATATCTCACAATAGGAATACTTTCAGAAAATGCACTCTGCATTAAAGATCTGGCGACCTCGGAAAATTTCAGGTCACGCAGAAAGATGTTGGATCTTAAAAAACAAATGTGTTTGAGGACTTAAGGAATATGTTATGTACGGCTTTAGGAAGATGTCTCTATCTATCTATCTATCTATCTATCTATCTATCTATCTATCTATCTATCTATCTATCTATCTATCTATCTACAGTGCTGTGAAAAAGTATTTGCCCCCTTCCTCATTCTTTTCATTTTTTGCCTTCAGATTATCAAACAAATGTTAATATTATACAAAGATAACCAGAGGAAATACAGAATGCAGTTTTTAAAAGATGATTTCATTTATTAAGGGAAAAAAGCTGCCCAAACATGCCTGGCCCTATGTGAAAAAGTAATTGCCCCTAAACCTAATAACTGGTTGCACCACCCTTGGCGGCAACAACTGTACATTTGTGGTAACTGGCAATGAGTCACATTGCTGTGGAGGAATTTTGGCGCACGCTTCTTTGCAGAATTGTTTTCATTCCACCACATTGGAGGGTTTTCCAGCATGAATGGCCTGTGTAAGGTCATATCACAACATCTCAATGGGATTTAAGTCCGGACTTTGATTGGCCACTCCAAAACCTTCATTTAGTTTTTTCGAGCCATTCAGAGGTGGACTTTCTGGAGTGTTTCGGATCATTGTCCTGCTGCATAACCCAAGTGCGCCTAAACTTGAGGTCAGGAAATGATCTCCTTCAGGATTTTCTGATGGAGAAGCAATGGTTCCATCAATGATGGCAAGTTGTCCAGCCCCAGACCATCCTCCTACCCCCATCATGTCTGACTGTTGGGATGATGTTCTTTTTATGAAATGCTGTGTTAGATTTACGCCAGATGTAACGGGGCCCACACCTTCCAAAAAGTTAAACTTTTCTCTCATCAGTCCCCAGAATATTCTCTCAAAAGTCTGGGAGATAATCCAGATGATTTTTGGCAAATGTGAGATGAGCCTTTATATTCTTTTTGGTCATCAGTGGCTTTGGCCTTCAAACTCTCCCACGGTCGCCATGTTTGCCTGGTCTCTTTCTTATTGGTGAATCATGAACACTGATCTTACCTGAGGCAAGTGAGGCCTGCAGTTCTTTAGATGTTGTTCCGGGTTCTTTTTTGACCTCCTGAATGAGTCATTGTTGGAGTAATTTTGGTCGGCCGGCCACTCCTGGGAAGGTTCACCACTGTTCCAAGTTTTCACTATTGGTGGATAATGGCTCTGGAGTCCCAAAAACTTAGAAAGGGCTTTGTAACTCTTTCCAGACTGATACATGTCAATGACTTTGTTTTTCATCTGTTCTTGAACCTCTTTAGATTGCCGCATGATGTGTTGCTTTTTGGGATCTTTTAGCGTGTTCCACTTTGTCAGACAGCTTTAATTTAAAGTGATTTCCTATTTCACATAGGGCCGGGCAGGTTTGTTCCGCTTTTTTCCCTTAATAAATAAAATCATCTAATTCTTTTTCACAGCACTGTATTCTTCTATTGATCTATCTAACTGTTTATCATCTATGTAACATCTGTCTATCTATATTGTCCTTCTATCTATTTATCAATCTATCTATTCTTCTATCAATTATCTACATCTATACTTCTATCTATCTATCTATCTATCTATCTATCTATCTATCTATCTATCTATCTATCTATCTATCTATCTATCTATCTATCTATCTATCTATCTATCTATCTATCTATCTATCTCTCTATCTCTCTATCTCTCTATCTATCTATCTATCTATCTATCTATCTATCTATCTATCTATCTATCTATCTATCTATCTATCTATCTATCTATCTATCTACACTATATTGTCAAAAGTATTGGGACCTTGCTTTGTGCACAGGTCCAAATATCTTTTGGTGGGGGGGGGGGGTTTATGGTGTGGGGTTGTTTTTTAGGGGTTGGGCTTGGCCCCTTAGTTCCAGTGAAGGGAACTCTTAAGGCGGCGGCATACCAAGACATTCTGGACAATTTCATGCTCCCAACTTTGTGGGAACAGTTTGGGGACGTCCCCTTCCTGTTCCAACATGACTGCACACCAGTGCACAAAGCAAGGTCCATAAAGACAAGCATGAGCGAGTTTGGGGTGGAGGAACTTGACTGGCCTGCCTAGAGTCCTGACCTCAACCCGATAGAACACCTTCGGGGTGAATTAGAGCGGAGACTGCGAGCCAGGCCTTCTCGTCCAACATCAGTGCCTGACCTCACAAATGCGCTTCTGGAAGAATGGTCAAACATTTCCATAGACACACTCCTAAACTTTGAGGACGGCCTTCCCAGAAGAGTTGAAGCTGTTATAGCTGCAAAGGGAGGGCCAATGCAATATTGAACCCTATGGACTAAGACTGGGATGCCATTAAAGTTCATGTGTGTGTGTAAAGGCAGGCGTCCCAATACTTTTGACAATATAGTGTAAGTATCATCCCTCTGTCTACCTATCTATTATTACTCATATATATATATATATATATATATATATATATATATATATATATATATATATATATATATATATATATATATTATGTGTTCACAGGTGGACTCGGATATTTTGGATTCTCCTGAACATACACATGAAGATGTATCTCAGCATAGAATTGTATAATTCATTGACTGGGATTCCCTGGATTCCTGATCAGTGTGATTCTCAGGATTTGATCATCACTCCACACAGACGCACCTCACCGGATGACGCCGTCATGTGCCATTCCACCCTCTCAGGAATTCTGGTTCCCAGCCATAATGGTTCCAGGATAGGCTACACCGTGCTGGTTCCTGGAGGACTATGGAAAAGATGAAAACCATGGACCACCTCCCCTCCGCGCCTGGGCGGAGCATCACCACGACCTTTCCTTTTTTTTTTGTTTTGGTTCTCTTTTAAACTTTCTTGACTTACCAATGTCTGCCTCGCTCCCAGGACAAAGCCACCCCCTCCTGATGGAACCTTCTCCGTTCACTCGTAGAATTTCCCTCATTGCCGCATTCAGATCCATTCGCTTTAAAAATCCTTTTTAACTAATGAGCTTATTTCAGAGATCTCATCAATCAGACGGAAATAAATAAAAGCGAATTACTAATGTTTACTAAATAGTCCCCGAATTAGACACTTTATTAAGAAACATATTTTGTTAACGACGGACTTTTTAATTGCGGAAAAAGGCACATTGACATCCGCTAACAAGAAAAATGGCGTAATTTATGTGCGCGCAACTAAATGCAATATGTATTTTAAGTAATTGAAATTGACTATATTTATCCAGATAAAAAGTGTCAGTAATTCACCGCCATAAATACGGGATCAGGCGGTTTACGTCTGTGCCGGGGGCCAGGAAACGGCTTTGAGGAGATGGAATAATTTGACCCGACGAGCTGGTGTGATTCTTTTTTTTTTTTTCTTTGGGAAGATTTGACATAAAGGACGGGGGGGGGGGGAGGGGGGAGGGGACTGGAATTAATAACTGTCATTGAAGCTGTAGATATTCGCCGAAAAAAAGAAAATGAACCGTTTGCAGTGCATTGAACAACGCCGGCGCCGGACCCTTCTGAAGTGGCGCTGTAATTAGCTGCTGCCAGATAATGTTCTGGCGTAGTCCGGGAGAGTGCGCCCGTTGAACGCCGATGCCTGGAGCTGTGTGCCCTTCAGGAGAGGGCTGTGCCACCTCAACACTCTCCTGTCACCAGTGCCGGGACAAGGTCATCTAGAGCCCAGGGCGAACATGCCAAACTGCGCCCCCCCTCCAAGATCTATGATCGTATTGTGCCAGCAAAATTCCACCCACAAAACTACTGAGCACTAATCCCCCCAAGCATAAATCCCCCCTCCCAGTACAAATTCACCCCCCTGCTTTAACCCCCCTTCTCAGCTCAAATATCCCCCCCCCATCCGCCCCGGTTTAAATGCCCCCCCCAAAAAAAATCAATCCCTCCAACACAAATCCTCTACCACTAAAATTTCCCCTCTTAGTACACATTTTCTCCCCCCCACTTTAAATCCCCCCTCCCAGCACAAATTCCCCCCAAATTCCCCCTCCTAGCACAAATCTTCTTCCACCAATCCCCCCTGCCAACACAAATCCCCCTAAATCGCCACTGTAAGCACCCCCCCCCCCCCCAAAATTACCCCTCCTAGAACAATACTTACCCCCTGCCGCTCCCTCAAATCCCCCCTCCCAACACAAATCCCCCAATATCCCTGTGGTGCCCCCCACCTCACATGATACCACAGTGCCCATGGCACCCCGCCCCTCCTGCCCACCGCTTGTCCCAGCCACGCCTGTCACATATGGAGGTCGCCATCTCTAAGGAAAATGCCGGTGATCTGGCTGTTCGGCTGATCCTCAGAGTTGATGACTCCAAACAAATGTTCCAACACCACCAGCTGCTTGTCTATTGCAGCCGGAGACAGCCAGGGAAACAGTATTTTCATAAAGAAGATCTCAGGAATGGCAGCCTCTATGTTTTCCACATGGGACTTTGACTTAAAGTGGCCCTGTCAGTGACTTTACATGTCCCAATGAATTCATCCCTGACATGTAACAATATACAGTAACACAATCTCCAGTGTTTATCCATCCATGAGCTCCAATCAGTGACTTTGCCTAGGCTGAGATGATGTCATCAGTCTGCTGCAGGCAGGAGGAAGCATTTCCTCAGTCTCCCCTCCCCCAGTGATCAGACTGTACATTGTAACTTTGTAGAAGGAGGAGGAGTCATTTCCTCAGTCTCCCCTCCCCCAGTGATCAGACTGTACCAACCTACAAACTTTACCCTCAGAATACAAATTCCTGCTCTATTTTGTAGTCAACAGATCCTTGTCCTACATATTCATTGCCACCATTGATCTCCAGATCCTGGAATACACCTACCTTGAGCTTCTAAGGGGTCAAAAAAAGACTCACTGGCATCTTGCCAATACCCATACCAAATGTTTCCTTATGTGGGAAGCCTGGATATCTTATCCTTATTCTGTACCTTTCCAATTAATATATACTATGCCTTCCCAAATAATTTTTATATCACCCAACTCATGTAACCATGGACGTAACGACCACACAAACCAGTTACTGCATAATTAATCTCTACATAACCGTAAACTACATTTAAGCCGGATCCATGATACTAACAACTACTAGATACACCATGACTAGGGATGAGCCGAACACCCCCCGGTTCGGTTCGCATCCAGACAATGCGGCAGCACAGTGGTGTAGTGGGTAGCACTCTCGCCTAGCAGTAAAAAGGGTTGCTGGTTTGAATCCCAACCAGAACACTACCTACTTCGAGTTTACATGTTCTCCCTATGCCTGCGTGGGTTTCCTCCCGCACTCCAAAGACATGCTGGTAAGTTAATTGGCTTCTGTCCAAAAATTGCCCTAGTAAATGAATGTGAGTTTGGGACCTTGGATTGTGGGCTCCTTGAGGATAGGGTGCGGATCACTGCGGATATTGACGGTGCTATATGGGTACCTTAAATAAATAAGGATAATTGTAGACACGCAACCACACTCACTCAGGTTGAACTGGATGGACTGGTGTCTTTATTCAACCTTACTAACTATGTAACTATGCGAACAGGCAAAAAATGAATGCGAACACCGTTAAAGTCTATGGGACACAAACATGAATAATCAAAAGTGCTCATTTTAAAGGCTTATATGCAAGTTATTGTCATAAAAAGTGTTTGGGGACCCGGGTCCTGCCCCAGGGGACATGGATCAATGCAAAAAAAAGTTTTAAAAACGGCCGTTTTTTCGGGAGCAGTGATTTTAATAATGCTTAAAGTGAAACAATAAAAGTGTAATATTCCTTTAAATTTCGTACCCGGGGGGTGTCTATAGTATGCCTGTAAAGGGGCGCATGTTTCCCATGTTTAGGGGAACCACGAAACAAAATTTTAATTAAAATGCGTGGGGGTCCCCCTAAATTCAATACCAGGCCCTTCAAGTCTGGTATGGATTTAAAGGGGAACCCCGCACCAACATTTTTTTAAAAAATGCCGTGGGGGTCCCCCTCAAAATCCATACCAGATCCTTTAGGTCTGGTATGGATTTTAAGGGGAATCCCGCACCAAAATTTTTTTAAAAATTGGTGTGGGGTCCCCCCCAAAAATCCATACCAGATCCTTATCCGAGCATGCAACCTGGCAGGCCGCAGGAAAAGAGGGGGGGACAAGAGAGAGCGCCCCCCCTCCTGAACCGTAGGAGGTCACATGCCCTCAACATTGGGTGGGTGCTTTGGGGTAGCCCCCGAAGTACCTTGTCCCCATGTTGATGGGGAGAAGGGCTTCATCCTCACAACTCTTGCCCGGTGGTTGTGGGGGTCTGCAGGCAGGGGGCTTATCGGAATCTGGAAGCCCCCTTTAACAAGGGGACCCCCAGATCCCGGCCCCCCCCATGTGAATTGGTAATGGGGTACAAAGGTACACCTACCATTTCACAAAAAAAGTGTCAAAAAAGTTAAAAAAACACGAGACGGTTTTTGACAAGTCCTTTATTAATTTCTTCTTCTTCCATCTTCTTTCTTCTGGTCTTTCTTCGGTGTTCTTCTTCTTCCTCCATCTTCTTCTTCTCCATCTTCTTCTTCCTCTGCTATTCTCGTTCCGCCGTGTGACGCTTCGGTTCTTCTGACACTTCTTATATAACGGAGGGCGGGGTCACCCGGTGACCCCGCCCTCCTCTGACGCACAGGGACTTCACATTTATGTAACCGGGTGACCCTGCCCCCTCTGACAACATGGGGAAAGCCAGAGGGAAGTCCACGTGAAGTCCCCGTGAGTCAGAGGAGGGCCCCGCCCTCCGTTATATAAGAAGTGTCAGAAGAACCGAAGTGTCACACGGCGGAAGACTCCCACTGAGGCGGATCGTACGGATGGAGTGAAGAAGAAGAAGCCGGAGGAAGATGCGGGACAAGAAGAGCGTAGGAAGAAGAAGATGGAGAAGAAGAAGATGGAGGAAGAAGAACACTGAAGAAAGACCAGAAGAAAGAAGATGGAAGAAGCAGAAAGAAGAAATTAATAAAGAACTTGTCAAAAACTGTCTCTTGTGTTTTTTAACCCTTTTGACATTTTTTTTGTGAAATGGTAGGGGTACATTTTTACCCCATTACCAATTCACACAGGGGGGGCCGGGATCTGGGGGTCCCCTTGTTAAAGGGTGCTTCCAGATTCCGATAAGCCCCCCGCCCGCAGACCCCCACAACCACCGGGCAAGGGTTGTGGGGATGAGGCCCTTCTCCCCATCAACATGGGGACAAGGTGCTTTGGGGGCATTTTTTAGGGGGTATACGCTATAAGATTGTAAAATACCTGGGACACTTTTGGTGGCCTGAAAGAGAGTAGTAATGTGGTGAATGCAGGGGTCAGTTTTTTCCTGGGAGAAAGCTAGTGCTTGCAGGGGGTGGGGAGAGTTAGATATGTGCTAGGGGGCAGCAGTGGCTGGTGCTCAATTTTTTTTTGGGGGGTGCAAACAAACTGAAAAATTCTATAAAACAAACATCAATTGCAGCCTCACTGTGCCCATCAAATGCAGCCACTGTGCCCATAAAATACAGCCTCTATGCCCATAAGATGCACCCTCTGTGCCCATCATATGCAGCCTATGCCCATCATACAGCCTCTGTTCCAATAATACAGCCTCTGCGCCCATCATATGGAGCCTGTGCCCATCATACAGCCTCTGTGCCAATCATACAGCTTCTGTGCCCATCATATGCAGCCTGTGCCCATATGTGCTGGGGGCACTTGGGGGGTCAGATACAGTGGGGACTGAAAGTATTCAGACCCTCTTTTTTCACTCTTTCTTATATTGCAGCCATTTCCTAAAATCATTTAAGTTCATTTTTTTCCTCATTAATGTACACACAGCACCCCATATTGACAGAAAAACACAGAATTGTTGACATTTTTGCAGGTTTATTAAAAAAGAAAAACTGAAATATCACATGGTCCTAAGTATTCAGACCCTTTGCTGTGGCACTCATATATTTAACTCAGGTGCTGTCCATTTCTTCTGATCATCCTTGAGATGGTTCTACACCTTCATTTGAGTCCAGCTGTGTTTGATTATACTGATTGGACTTGTTTAGGAAAGCTACACACCTGTCTATATAAGACCTTACAGCTCACAGTGCATGTCAGAGCAAATGAGAATCATGAGATCAAAGGAACTGCTTGTAGAGCTCAGGGACAGAATTGTGGCAAGGCACAGATCTGGCCAAGGTTACAAAAAAATTTCTGCTGCACTTAAGGTGGCACAGTGGCCTCCATAATCCTTAAATGGAAGACGTTTGGGACAACCAGAACCCTTCCTTGGGCTGGCCGTTCGGCCAAACTAAGCTATCGGGGGAGAAGAGCCTTGGTGAGAGAGGTAAAGAAGAACCCAAAGATCACTGTGGCTGAGCTCCAGAGATGCAGTCGGTAGATGGGAGAAAGTTGTAGAAAGTCAACCATCACTGCAGCCCTCCACCAGTCGGGGCTTTATGGCAGAGTGGCCCGACGGAAGCCTCTCCCCAGTGCAAGACACATGAAAGCCCGCATGGAGTTTGCTAAAAAACACCTGAAGGACTCCAAGATGGTGAGAAATAAGATTCTCTGGTCTGATGAGACCAAGATAGAACTTTTTGGCCTTAATTCTAAGCGGTATGTGTGGAGAAAACCAGGCACTGCTCATCACCTGTCCAATACAGTCCCAACAGTGAAGCATGGTGGTGGCAGCATCATGCTGTGGGAGTGTTTTTCAACTGCAGAGACAGGATGACTGGTTGCAATCGAGGGAAAGATGAATGTGGCCAAGTACAGGGATATCCTGGACGAAAACCTTCTCCAGAGTGCTCAGGACCTCAGACTGGGCCGAAGGTTTACCTTCCAACAAGACAATGACCCTAAGCACACAGCTAAAATAACGAAGGAGTGGCTTCACAACAACTCTGTGACTGTTCCTGAATGTCCCAGCCGGAGCCCTGACTTAAACCCAATTGAGCATCTCTGGAGAGACCTAAAAATGGCCGTCCACCAACGTTTACCATCCAACCTGACAGAACTGGAGAGGATCTGCAAGGAGGAATGGCAGAGGATCCCCAAATCCAGGTGTGAAAAACTTGTTGTATCTTTCCCAAAAAGACTCATCAAAAGGGGCTTCTACTAAATACTGAGCAAAGGGTCTGAATACTTAGGAGCATGTGATATTTTAGTTTTTCTTTTTTAATAAATCTGCAAAAATATCAACAATTCTGTGTTTTTCTGTCAATATGAGGTGCTGTGTGTACAATATGGGGGGCTGTGTGTACAATATGGGGTGCTGTGTGTACAATATGGGGTGCTGTGTGTACAATATGGGGTGCTGTGTGTACATTAATGAGGGAAAAAATGAACTTAAATGATTTTAGCAAATGGCTGCAATATAACAAAGAGTGGAAAATTTAAGGGGTCTGAATACTTTCCATCCCCACTGTATGTGCTGGGGGGGGGGGGTGCTTTGTGAGAGAAGAGGGCAAGTGCAAGGGGGAGGGGTAGGATATGTGCTGGAGGGGTCCTTTGGGAAGGAAGAGAGATAGTGCAAGGAGAGGTTGCCAGATTTCAAATCCAATCCACAGTTCTAGCATATCTTCCTCCTGCCAAAGCCCCCCAGCACATATCCTCCTAACCCCTCGATCACTCCACATATTTTCTACCCTGTCCTCCTTTCCAGCCGCTCTCTCCCTCCTCCATCTACAGAGCATAATAAAAACTTTCTACAGACCTGATATCAGCAGGTCCCTGCTCCCCTCCTCCTCCTTGTGTGTGTACAGAATGGAGAAGGAGGGGAGGAGCTTTAATACACTGACACTGTGTTCTGCTGAACCAAGCTGCTGTCAGGGAGAGGGGGAACTCCTCACTCTCGGTGCAGTTCATGTGAATGATGTGTCCGGGTCTGGGGCAGAAGTAAACCCGAACACATAATTCAAAAACCAGACTGTCTGGGAGAAAACTGTACAGGTGGCAACCCTAGACCAACTACTACTAGACACACCATGACCAGGATCCATGAGACTACCGGTAACTATTACTAGATACACCATGACCTGAAACCATAAGATCAACTACTAATAGATACACCATGACCTGGAATGATAAGACCAACTACTACTAGATACACCATGACCTGGAACGATAAGACCAACTACTACTAGATACACCATGACCTGAAACCATATGATCAACTACTACTAGATACACCATGACCGGGATCCATGAGACTAATTATTACTAGATACACCATGACCGGGATCCATGAGACTAACTACTACTAGATACACCATGACCTGGAACAATAAGACCAACTACTACTAGATACACCATGACCTAGGATCCATGAGAACTTTCAGTGAAATTTTACTCCTTGTTTTCACCATTTTCCTCCTTCGTTTCATCTCAGTGCCGCACCACTCAGTCCTGCAGTAGTGTAACCCCGACTGTGTGATAAAGTGCCCCCTAGTGGCGAGCGTAAATGCCAAAGCTGAGCCCACAGGGAAAAGGCAAGTCAGAGTATCGGAGTTCTACTTTAACCAAAGTAGAAACCGTTAACCAGCAGAAGTGGCGGCCTGGCGGGTGAAACAATAGAACACAAGAAATCTTCTAACTTGCAGCATTCCATCAGGCTGATAATTAAGATTTTTCAATAATGGGTTAGGCGAAGCCCCAGGCCTTCATGTGAAATGCCGCCGCGCGTAGAAAACTCAGCGCCGGTGAGGCTTTTATGAAGCCAGTATGGTCGCCAAGGTAAAAATCACGCCTAATTAGTTAATTTCGTGTTTCAAGTGCGATTGCCACCCAGTGACGAAAGTTTCAATGGCGGTTAATCAGGAGAGTATTCAAACAATTCGATGAGGTGGCAGCGGGGGAGGGGGACGAGGGCCCACACAAACCCCACTTAGAGGTCACATGACCCGCCCTCCTTGCTGCGCTATTTTTCGTGTGCTCACTATCACGTCTTTGTTACATTTGTAGTTTCCAGTGGAACAGAACTGTAATGGAGGTCGGCGGGGGGGGGAGGGGGGGCAGATTATCAAGTCGCTCCTTTCCGATACCCAGAACATATAATTAACTTTATTGAGCAGAACAAGACGTTTTGTAAAAATTGAGCCAAACTGAATTAACATAAGTACACTTAGCATAATTTGTAGCGTTTCAGTGACTGAGTACAAATCGCCGCACTTCGGGACTGCAAAGGAGCTTAGCTGTCCAATCTGTGAAGAAACGTTCCGACGATCTTTATTTATTTTCCATCTGTTTCTTTCATTGGGAAAATGTATTTATCAGGATAACGGCTCAAGGGCGTGCTAAAGGGGAACTCCACCCAAAGCTAATATCAAGGCACTGAGTTCCTGGGTCTACCCTACTGTGTCCATTATGAGGGGTTCCCACCATCTGTGTGCTGAGTTCCTGGGTCTGTACACCCGCTGTGCCCATTATGAGGGGTTCCCACCATCCCTGTGCTGAGTTCCCGGGTCTGTACACCCACTGTGCCCATTATGAGGGGTTCTCACCATCCCTGTGCTGAGTTCCCGGGTCTGTACACCCGCTGTGCCCATTATGAGGGGTTCCCACCATCCCTGTGCTGAGTTCCCGGGTCTGTACACCCACTGTGCCCATTATGAGGGGTTCCCACCATCCCTGTGCTGAGTTCCCGGGTCTGTACACCTGGTGTGCCCATTATGAGGGGTTCCCACCATCCCTGTGCTGAGTTTCCGGGTCTGTACACCCGCTGTGCCCATTATGAGGGGTTCTCACCATCCCTGTGCTGAGTTCCCGGGTCTGTACACCCGCTGTGCCCATTATGAGGGGTTCCCACCATCCCTGTGCTGAGTTCCCGGGTCTGTACACCCGCTGTGCCCATTATGAGGGGTTCTCACCATCCCTGTGCTGAGTTCCTGGGTCTGTACACCCGCTGTGCCCATTATGAGGGGTTCCCACCATCCCTGTGCTGAGTTCCCGGGTCTGTACACCCGCTGTGCCCATTATGAGGGGTTCTCACCATCCCTGTGCTGAGTTCTCGGGTCTGTACACCCGCTGTGCCCATTATGAGGGGTTCTCACCATCCCTGTGCCGAGTTCCCGGGTCTGTACCCCCCCGCTGTGCCCATTATGAGGGGTTCTCACCATCCCTGTGCTGAGTTCCCAGGTCTGTACACCCGCTGTGCCCATTATGAGGGGTTCTCACCATCCCTGTGCTGAGTTCCCGGGTCTGTACACCCGCTGTGCCCATTATGACGGGTTCTCACCATCCCTGTGCTGAGTTCCCGGGTCTGTACACCCGCTGTGCCCATTATGAGGGGTTCCCACCATCCCTGTGCTGAGTTCCCGGGTCTGTACACCCGCTGTGCCCATTATGAGGGGTTCCCACCATCCCTGTGCTGAGTTCCCGGGTCTGTACACCCGCTGTGCCCATTATGAGGGGTTCCCACCATCCCTGTTTGATTACTAGATTTGTTTTCCTAAACATGATTAGAACATGTAGTAGAACATGATTGGTCAGGACACCTCAGATCTTTATCAAGAAAGTGTATAGAATCTGGTGGTTCAGTCAGACTCACCTGTATAGGAAATCTGACTTTTAATTGTATTTTTTTTTTTAATTCAATACTTTTTATTCATCTTCATACAAAATACATCACATCTCGTATTAAACAATGTACATAAAACCTCATAGTAACACAATCATCTACTACCCTACAAAATGTATATGTCCACCCTACCGGGTATATTCTGCTGACTTTCTTCCCTTTTATACCCCCCTTTACACAGAACTATAAGCCTGGTGGTCAGCCCACTCTATATCTTAGTTACCTGCACGCACATCTCTACTTTAAACTTGGATCTTACACTTTTCCCTATCCTCTTTTTTCCCCTATATTCTATCTAAGATGTTCTACCTTCTCAATCCATGGAGTCCAGATTTTTTAAAATTCCTTTATATTCCCTCCTCTAGCATAAACTGTCTTTTCCTTCCCTATTGTTTCTGAGACCGTTCTAACCCAATCCTCTAGTGAAGGGGGTTTCTCTGCTTGCCATCTCCTAGCTATTTCCTTTCTTGCCTGATAAAGGCATCTCCGCACCGCTTTACTCTTCGCCTTCCCATTACCCAAATTTCCCACTGCCCCCAAAACACATAATTTCGGATCTATATTTAGCTTTAGATCCAAAACCTTATTTATATTCTCCACTACTTCCGTCCAATAGCGAAATAGCTTGGGGCATTTCCACATCATATGTAACATATCTCCTGTATTTTGACATCTGGGACAATCGACGTTTACCCTTCTCCCATACTTGAATAGTTTTTTAGGGGTATAATATGCCCTATGCAGGAGCAATAGATGTGAGAACTTCTGGGTCGGTGAGACCGACACCTGGTGACCCCCCTCCAGAATCTCTTTCCATTGAGTATCCGGTATTGTCCCCAGGTCCCTTTCCCATTCCCTTCTACACTTAAGTTTATCTGGTCCTTCCCTACTATTTTTACAAATGTATTGGTAGAGTTCTGTTATTAGGCCCCTTGCTCCCTCAGTGCTCTCTATCTTTTGGGAAATGGGAGATTGGCACCAGTTCGGGCCTTGTTCTCCAGATTGGGCCTGCAGTGCGTGCTTGATCTGTACATAGTTAAAGTATGACTTATTCGGAATACCAAATTCCTCCTTTAAAGCAGCAAAGGTCTTGAACATATTACCGTTATATAGTTGCTCTAATTTTACTATCCCCTTTAATTCCCAAGTCTTAATTTTACCTATCTGTACTAGTTCCTGATAATTCTTTTTATTCCATAATGGGCTGTACCTCGCTACCCCCTCCATCCCCTTCATGCCCTTAATAAAGTTCCACACTTTTAACATTAGTTTAACCGTTGGGGTCCTATAGATAAACGAGTTTGCCTCTAATACCTCCAAAATCCGCCTATGAGGTGCTCCAACAATCATTATTTCCGTGTTGTTATTACTCCCATACCTACTACCTGATCTCAGATGCTGTAGTTGGGCTGCCAGGAAATAGTTTCGAGGATGCGGAACCGCCATACCCCCCTCACATGTTGCTAACTGTAGTATCTGTAGGCTTACTCTGGAGTGCCCTCCCTTCCATATCAACCCTCTAAACAGCATATCTTTTAATTGTATTTATCCCATCTCAGCCGTTCAGGAACACAACTAGAGGCCAGAATGGGGGGGGGGGGGGTTGTAAATACCCTTCGACCTCAGAACCTAGAATAACATCAGATTGTTTTAGAGACGGCGCCTTCCTTTTATTTTGTGTTTGTCAAAGAAAAATATACAAATTGCAAAATCTATCTATCTATCTATCTATCTATCTATCTATCTATCTATCTATCTATCTATCTATCTATCTATCTATCTATCTATCTATCCGCGTGTTCGTCCATCCTTTCATCTATCCATCCATCTATCCATCCATCTATCCATCCATCCATGCATTCATTCATCCACCTGTCCATCCATCCATCAATCAATCCATATATCAATTTATCCATTAATTCATCCGCCAATCCACCCATCCATCCACATATGCATTCAACCATCAATCCATCCAACCATCCATTTATTCATATATCCTCTAGCCATCCATCAATCTATCCTTCCGTCTATACATCCAACTATCCATCAGTCCATCCATCCATATACCCATCCATCCATCAATCCATCCTTCTCTCTATACATCCATCCATCAATCCAGCCTTCCATATATCCATCCAACCATCCATCAATCCATATATTCATATATCCATCCACCTATCCATCAGCCCATCCATCCATCCATCCATCCATCCATCCATCCATCTATCCATCCATCTATTCATCTTTTATTTCCAGATACAGGACCAGATACAATAGAAAATATTTTTATTTCTCCTGCATCAATGAGTTGCTCCTCATGTTGGAGTTCCATGGTGAATGCCAGAGAAGATGTCGGAGAATCACGCGGCGCATCTAATTTCGCGCTGTTTCCGGGACGTCACATGCTCACTCACCTCTATGGAGAGGGTTCATCAGACGCTCCCTTCCGCGCCCCAATTTTATTTACACCACGCTAATTTCCAGCCTTCTCCCTGCCTGGCTGAGCAGATGAGCCGCTCGCTCTCCTCACTTCCATCATTCAGGAGAAATGAATGGCGGGGAACGTGCGCCATCAAATGAGCTTCACAGCGGACGCGCTGACAGCGGATCTCCCCCCCAATCCATGACGATTAATTTGCCTTGTCCCGGGCCAGCGAACTTCATGCCGCGCTCCATGAGCCATGCGTGTCAGACCGCCATGAATCACAGGGGGGGGGGACAGGCGCTCCACCTGCGCTGACACCTCCAATTGTGTCGCCACTTGTAAAATTAACTTTCTTAACGTTATAAATGGAGTCATTGGAGCCGCGAGGAGACGCCGGCCTACAAAGTCATTTTTTGTTTCCGCTAGACGCATGCAGCGTGGCAATATTCTGCCGGCGGAATTGATTTTTTTCTCTTCTACATATATAAAAGGCAGAAAAACCTGTGACAAGAGCTGCGCAAAAAGACCAATACGCCCCGGAGGTATCAACACCTCCCCTCCCCCAAAGAAAGTCCAGAAATGTCTTTTATGAGCTCATCACTTAGATGATACTCATCACTTTTGTAACATTTCAGAAGGGTTAGGGTTAAATATTAGGGTTAGATTTAAGGGTTAGAGTTAGTGTTAAATATTAGGGTTAGTGTTAAATATTAGGGTTAATGGTCATTTTTAGGGTTATCAGTATTTGTTAGGGTTAGCGGTAATTGTTAGGATTAGCGTTCTAACCCGAACAATTACCACTAACCCTAACTCTAACCTTACACTAACACTAACCCTAAAATCTAACCCTAACTCTAACCTTACACTAACATTAACCCTAATATCTAACCCTAACTCTAACCCTACACCTAACTGCCACTTTGGACACATAAAGTTTCCAGCACTACTTTGATGCGATTTTGATGGGACTTGAGTGGTAGAGAGTGTAAAGTCACATCAAAGTCGCACTCCATGAACAGAACTGTTATCATTTCTTATCAGTTAAAAAAAAAAACAAAACACGCAAAACACATCATAAACGCATCAAAAAAGCATCAAAAATTCTAAACGCTAGAAAAACGCATAGATGCGAGCCTAGCCTTAGAGAATATGTAACAAGTTCCATAAATCCTTTTATATAAAGAGAAAGATACAAACTATCACAAGATATCATTCTTTAAATGGAGAGTTTTTAGTGATTGTTCACACGTGTTTTGGTCTCTGAAGAGCAATTC
This sequence comes from Lithobates clamitans, assembly GCA_037952925.1. Lineage (NCBI taxonomy): Eukaryota > Metazoa > Chordata > Amphibia > Anura > Ranidae > Lithobates > Lithobates clamitans. The sequence goes on from JBBGZY010002156.1 coordinate 600,241, forward strand.
CGCATTCGGATTTCTCTTTTGAGAGCATTTGACGGGAGGAGTTGTTAAGATAAAGAATAGGGAGGAGATGAAGAGGGGTTATAAAGATAAAAAAAAATGGGGGGGGAGAGGAGGAAAAGATGAGGAGGGGTTACTGAGGTAAAGAAATGGGAGGAGATGAGGAAGGGGGAGGAGATGAGGAGGGGTTATAAAGATAAAGAAATAGGAGGAGATGAGGAAGGGGGAGGAGATGAGGAGGGGTTATAGAGATAAAGAAATAGGAGGAGATGAGGAAGGGGGAGGAGATGAGGAGGGGTTATAGAGATAAAGAAAAGGGAGGAGATGGAGAGGGGTTATAGAGGTAAAAAAATGGCAGAAGATATGGAGAGGAGGGGTTATGGAGATAAAGAAGTTGGAGGAGATGAGGAGGGGTTATGGAAATAAAGAAGTTGGAGGAGATGAGGAAGGGGGAGGAGATGTGGAGGGGTTCTAGAGTTAAAGAAATGGGAGGAGATAAGGAAGAGGGAGGAGATCAGGAGGGGTTATTAAGATAAAGAAAAGGGAGGAGATGGAGAGGGGTTATAGAGGTAAGGAAATGGGGGGAGATGAGGAAGGGGAGGAGATCAGGAGGGGTTTTTAAGGTAACGTAAAGGGAGGAGATGGAGAGGGGGGAGGAGATGAGGAGGGGTTATTACAGTAAGATAAAGAAAAGGGAGGAGATGAGGAAGGGGAAGAGCTGGAGAGGGGTTATAGAGGTCAGGAAATGGGCGGAGATGAGGAAGGGGAGGAGATGGAGAGGGGTTATAGAGGTCAGGAAATGGGAGGAGATGAGGAAGGGGAGGACATGAGGAGGGGTTATAGAGGTACGGAAATGGGGGAGATGAGGAAGGGGGAGGAGATGACCAGGGGTTATAGAGGTCAGGAAATGAGGGGAGATGAGGAAGGGTTATAGATGTAAAGAACTGGGGGGCAATAAGGAAGGGGGAGGCGGGGGAGGGGTTGTTAAGATAAAGAAAAGGGGGGCAGATGAGGAAAGTTTATAAAGGTACGGAAATGGGGGAGATGAGGGAGAGGGAGGAGAGGAGGAGGGGTTATAGAGGTCAGGAAATGGGGGGAGATGAGGAGGGGTTACAGAGATAAAGAAATGTAGGAGATGAGAAGGGGAGGAGATGAAGGAAGGCCTGTGTTTTTTGTAGTCCATACAAAATGAAGTAGGCAGGGCTGACACCAGGAGCTCAGGAGTTCAGAGGTGTGTTGTTATGTGAAGGATGAAGGTCGGAGCTTACTATATTTCAGATTATCAGTTTTTTTGGTTTTTTTGTATTTGTAGTGTGTATAAAGGAATACAATTCTGGATATGTAATAAATATGTTTTTTTTACCCTGATATACTCTGTAAGGTCAGGCTGGCTTTTGCATGGAATTTGGAATACCTGGCAGTGTCATTAAATAAGATGTACATCCTGCCATGAAGATCCTTGTTCAGGCACTTCCTAACATGAGGTGACAACACTCTGTCCACGTCTCCCAATTGTGCTCCTGTGTTGTCACCCTGTCACATTCGCCCCCTGGTGGAGACTACAAGGAGCTACACGCATTCTACAGGTGTGGTCCACCATCAGAAAGCCATTCTTTTTAGAGCGGGCGGTCAGCTATTCAGGCATAACATCATCTTTCACATTATACAAAAAAATTGGGCTAACTTTACTGTTTAGTTTCTTTTTAATTCATGAAAGTGTCTTTTTTCCTCAAAAATTGCGTTTGACTGCTGCGTAAATACAGCGTGACATAAAATAATGCAACGATTGCCATTTTATTTTCTAGATTCTCTGCTAAAAAAATATATATATATATATATATATATATATATATATATATATATATATTTATAATGTTTGGAGGGTCTAAGTAATTTTCTAGCAAAAATTACGGATTTTAACTTGTAAGCAACAAATGTCAGAAATAGGCTTGGGCATGAAAGGGTTAAAGAAGACCAACATCAGCTTAATCTTCTTTCTTGTTTATTATGGTGAGCCGGTCGGAATGAAATAAATATGGTGTTGCTTTTCTCTGTTGCTGTTTTGCTTCACAGTTTTTTTTGCGTTTCACAAATGATTTGAGTAAGGACAGACCCTCCCACTTTGAATTCATTTTTAAAAAGTTTCACTTCAAAAAGTAAAACATCAGCTTATTTTATTTATTTATTTTTTATTATGGCGAGCCAGCCGGAATGAATTAAATATCGTGTCGCTTTCTCTGTTGCCGCGTTGCTCGTCAGAGTTTTTTTTTTTGCGTTTCACACATGATTCGAATGAGGACAGCTCCTCCCACTTAGAACTAACTTTCAAAAAGTTTCACTTAAAAAAGTCAAACATCAGCTTATTTTTATTTTTTTTTTGCTTAATATGGCGAGCCAGCCGGAATGAATTAAATATGGGGTCGCTTTCTCTGTTGCCGTGTTGCTCGACGGCGTCTCTTTTGCGTTCCTTTTACCGAGATCCTGTTCACCGATGGGCGACGGTCACATGGGGGTGGGGGGGCGGCGGTCTGCAGATGTCGAGACGAGGCAGACATGGCGCCCTGGAACCCCGGGACCGAGAAACTTCCTGCGCAATAATTACACAGAGAATAGCCGATCCAGCAAGAAGGGAAGTTTATTGCTGAGACGGGAGAAGAAAGACACCGCCGCGGTTAGAAAACAAGGATTTCGTTAGCCGCGCTTCTTAACAGAAGAAAAGATTAAAAGGAATAACCAATTAACACAGCACCATAATTGCTCGCAGACATTCTTTTTTATTTAAAGATGAAATAGCTCGGAGTTCTCATCAAGACGCGGGTCACCGTGTTCATATTGAATGAAAGAAACTGATTGGGTTTTATTACACCCTGAGCTGCCGCAACACTGCCTCAATCACGCGGCGCTAAAAACCCGTATTTTTATCAGCCAGTAATTGGCAGAGTCGGGACGGCAACAATACGCCGGCGACATTCTCCACAACCTGCTGATGTAGACTTTGTTGGGTTCGACGGCGTAAATTGGGGGGCCGGGGGGACGAGGAGGAGGAGGGGGAGGGGGGGGAAAGGGGAACAGAGTCCAGAAATCACTTTTCATTTTGGTGAAAGCGTCTTCTGCCGACGCAGCCCGGGTCTCGGTGGCGTCGGGCGTTATGTAATAGGAGCTCTTCTTACGGAGAGTAATTTGGGCAGACAGAGATTTACATTTATAATCAAATAATCCTGCATTTTTTATTTGTCTTGAAAATTAATGACTTACCTAATCGTAAGTGATGAAAAGAGATAACTTTGGCTTAGCCATGCGTCTCTGATTGCCCGCGGACTAATGTAAAGTGTCAACAAGGAATATTTAATACCTTTACCTCCCGCCGTATAGAAGAGTTCTGCACCACTTGTTAGAGACGCAGCAAACAAGAATTAACATTCGACACTTCCCGAAATTCACCGAAGATAAATCGCTACAGCCGGGGGATGGGGGAGGGCAAGAAAATGTCAATTAGATTCTGAAAATTCTAAAAAGTAATTGTTCATAGAGTCTCTGGACCCCCCCCCCCCTCCAAGTGTCAGGGTGTCATTGTTCTGGGACCCCCAAGTGTCATTGTTCTGAACCCCCAAGTGTCAGAGTGTCATTGTTCTGGGACCACCAAGTGTCAGGGTGTCATTGTTCTGGGACCCCCCAAGTGTCAGAGTGTCATTGTTCTGGGGACCCCCAAGTGTCAGGGTGTCATTGTTCTGGGACCCCAAGTGTCAGTGTGTCATTGTTCTGGGGACCCCCAAGTGTCAGAGTGTCATTGTTCTGGGGACCCCCAAGTGTCAGGGTGTCATTGTTCTGGGACCCCCAAGTGTCAGGGTGTCATTGTTCTGGGACTCCCAAGTGTCAGGGTGTCATTGTTCTGGGGACCACCAAGTGTCATTGTTCTGAACCCCCAAGTGTCAGAGTGTCATTGTTCTGGGACCACCAAGTGTCAGTGTGTCATTGTTCTGGGACCCCCAAGTGTCAGGGTGTCATTGTTCTGGGACCCCCAAGTGTCAGTGTGTCATTGTTCTGGGACCCCCAATTGTCAGTGTGTCATTGTTCTGGGGACCCCCAAGTGTCAGGGTGTCATTGTTCTGGGACTCCCAACAATCAGTGTGTCATTGTTCTGGGACTCCCAAGTGTCGGGTTTCATTGTTCTGGGATCCCCCAAGTGTCAGTGTGTCATTGTTCTGGATCCCCAAGTGTCAGGGTGTCATTGTTCTGGGACCCCCAAGTGTCAGTGTGTCATTGTTCTGAACCCCCAAGTGTCAGTGTGTCATTGTTCTGGGACCCCCCTAGTGTCAGGGTGTCATTGTTCTGGACCCCCAAGTGTCAGTGTGTCATTGTTCTGGGGACCCCCAAGTGTCAGTGTGTCATTGTTCTGAACCCCCAAGTGTCAGTGTGTCATTGTTCTGGGACCCCCAAGTGTCAGTGTGTCATTGTTCTGGGACCCCCAATTGTCAGTGTGTCATTGTTCTGGGGACCCCCAAGTGTCAGGGTGTCATTGTTCTGAACCCCCAAGTGTCAGTGTGTCATTGTTCTGGGACCCCCCAAGTGTCAGTGTGTCATTGTTCTGGGGACCCCCAAGTGTCAGGGTGTCATTGTTCTGGGGACCCCCAAGTGTCAGGGTGTCATTGTTCTGAACCCCCAAGTGTCAGGGTGTCATTGTTCTGGGACCCCCCAAGTGTCAGTGTGTCATGGTTCTGAACCCCCAAGTGTCAGGGTGTCATTGTTCTGGGGACCCCCAAGTATCAGGGTGTCATTGTTCTGGGGACCCCCAAGTGTCAGTGTGTCATTGTTCTGGGACCCCCCAAGTGTCAGGGTGTCATTGTTCTGGGACCCCCAAGTGTCAGTGTGTCATTGTTCTGGGACCCCCCAAGTGTCAGTGTGTCATTGTTCTGGGACCCCCAAGTGTCAGGGTGTCATTGTTCTGGGACTCCCAAGTGTCAGGGTGTCATTGTTCTGGGACCCCCAAGTGTCAGGGTGTCATTGTTCTAGGGACCCCCAAGCAGGGCCGTCTTTAAGGCAGGGCAAAAGGGGCAGCTGCCCTGGGCCCTGTCATTGTTGGGGGGCCCAAAGCAGCTGCCTCGTACTTGCCAACTATCCCAGTTTAAATTCCTTTGTCCCTTGAAGTTTTAGCCCCTTGCTGTGTCCTGATATCTCAGTGTGAAGTCCTGCTACTAATGCTGCCCAGCTCTGCCCTATTGTGTACAGATGACTCACCTGCAGACCCCGTGTTTACATGTAAATAACCGACATTCAAATGTAAATAGCTGCATCCGGCAGCATAGATATGTAAATAAAGGCGGCATTCATATGTATATCATGCCCCCTGCAGTGAGGAGATGATGTGCTGTAACCTCTACCAACAAATCAGTGAGCAGTATTACTGTACAGTAATCTCTAGCAACCAATCAACAAGCAGAAATCATGTGCTGTAACATCTAGCAACTAATCAGTGAGCCGTAATGTGTGATGTAACCTCTAGCAACCAGTCAGTAAGGGTAATGATACACTGTAACCTCTGGCAACCAATCGCAATCGCTTCCTGATCTGATACAGTGAACTGATTTTAAGTCTAGCTGCTGCTTATTGTATGCCTCAGAGCAGGTGGAGAGGGAAACTGTATGGGGGGCCCAAGAAAACGTTTGCCCAGGGTCCAATCAATATTAAAGACAGCCCTGCCCCCAAGTGTCAGCGTGTCATTGTTGTGGGGACTCCCAAGTGTCAGTGTGTCGTTGTTTTGAGACCCCCAAGTGTCAGTGTGTCATTGTTCTGGGACCCCCTAGTGTCAGTGTGTCATTGTTCTGGGACCCCCCCAAATGTCAGTGTGTCATTGTTCTGGAACCCCCAAGTGTCAGTGTGTCATTGTTCTGGACCCCAAGTGTCAGGGTGTCATTGTTCTGGGACCCCCTAGTGTCAGTGTGTCATTGTTCTGGACCCCCAAGTGTCAGTGTGTCATTGTTCTGGGACCCCCCCAAATGTCAGTGTGTCATTGTTCTGGAACCCCCAAGTGTCAGTGTGTCATTGTTCTGGGACCCCCTAGTGTCAGTGTGTCATTGTTCTGGACCCCCAAGTGTCAGGGTGTCATTGTTCTGGGACCCCCAAGTGTCAGGGTGTCATTGTTCTAGGACCCCCAAGTGTCAGTGTGTCATTGTTCTGGGACCCCCAAGTGTCAGGGTGTCATTGTTCTGGGACCCCCAAGTGTCAGTGTGTCATTGTTCTGGGACCCCCTAGTGTCAGTGTGTCATTGTTCTGGAACCCCCAAGTGTCAGGGTGTCATTGTTCTGGACCCCCAAGTGTCAGTGTGTCATTGTTCTGGGGACCCCCAAGTGTCAGGGTGTCATTGTTTTGGGACCCCCCCAAATGTCAGTGTATCATTGTTCTGGAACCCCCAAGTGTCAGGGTGTCATTGTTCTGGGACCCCCCAAGTTTCAGCGTGTCATTGTTCTGGCGGTTAGCAGTGTGTAATTACAGTAGGAAAATCTGACTTATCATTTGGTTTCGGGGTTTGATGTCTCGGTGATATATATTTATGATTTTCAGTTGCCTTGAAAAAGTATTCATACCCCTTGAAATTTCCCACATTTTGTTACAACCAAAAACATAAATGTATTTTATTGGGATTTTATGTGATAGACCAACACAAAGTGTCACATAATTGTGAAGTGGAAGGAAAATGATAAATGATACAAATAAATATGTGAAAAGTGTTGGGGGGGGGGCATTTGTATTCAGCCCCCTTTACTCTGATACCCCTAACTAAGATCTAGAGGAACCAATTGCTTCCAGAAGTCACCTAATTAGTAAATAGAGTCCACCTGTGTGTCATTTCATCTCAGTATAAATACAACTAACACTGTACATCACCCTGAACACACCATCCGCACCGTGAAACATGGTGGTGGCAGCATCATGTGGTGGGGATGGTTTTCTTCAGCAGGGACAGGGAAGCTGGTCAGAGTTGATGGGAAGATGGATGGAGACAAATACAGGACAATCTTAGAAGAAAACCTGTTAGAGTCTACAAAAGACTTGAGACCGGGGCGGAGGTTCACCTTCCAGCAGGACAACGACCCGAAACATCCAGCCAGAGCTACAATGGAATGGTTTACATCAAAGCATATTCATGTGTTAGAATGGCCCAGTCACAGTCCAGACCTAAATCACATTGAGAATCTGTGGCAAGACTTGAAAATTGCTGTTCACAGACGCTCTCCATCCAATCTGACAGAGCTTGAGATATTTTACAAAGAAGAATGGGCAGAAATGTCCTCTCTAGATGTGCAAAGCTGGTAGAGACACCCCCAAAAAGACTTGTAGAGAAAGGGGGTTCTACAAAGTATTGACTCCGGGGGGCGCCATACAAATGCCCCTCCCCCCCCACACTTTTCACATATTTATTTGTATCATTTATCATTTTCCTTCCACTTCACAATTATGTGACACTTTGTGTTGGTTTATCACATAAAATCCCAATAAAATACATTTATGTTTTTGGTTGTAACAAAATGTGGGAAACTTCAAGGGGTATGAATACTTTATCACGGCACTGTATATGTCTCGGGTATTTGGAAGTGTAAACTTCTGGAGAAGTTTTTTGGTGGAATTTTCGGTTCTCCTATAAATAACTTTTCTAAAGAAGAAGAAGAAGATATAAGGATGGGAATGATAATCTCATCTTTGGTCTTCATCCATCTCTGTAAGCGCTCAGAAGTGGCGCTATTACCTCTCCGCTTACCGAGGAGCTGACGCTGTAAATGATTAATGGCCACAAGTTCCTGTGATCGGTTTTCCTTTGATTTAATGTGTTTTGTCTTGATGAAGCGGCCCGGGTGAAGTCTCCCTACATTTATGTCACTTTGTGTCCCATCCCGTCCCCGGGAACGCCGAGCCATCCTGGCAGTGACACGCAGCGGGCTGACAAAGGCCGTCACCGGACACGGAAAGTGGACACTTCTCTGCATTTTTCATGCATTTTCGGAGCGCTCGATTTTTTATTCATAGAAACATTAGGAGATGGATTTTTACTTTTTTTATTGAAGTATTCTTATTCCCAGATGGAGGACCGCGGCCGCGGAATAACTCCGCCTGGACTCCGCCATGTGGGGAAGAAGATTTACGAATATTACCAACAGAATTCTCCATCTAGCACGAACAATGTTTCCATTATTTTTTTGGAGCTTCCTAAATTTGACTTTTTTCTTTTTTCTCAGCACCACCAATCAGCCAATCCCGTCCCAGGAAAAAGACGGGGGTCACCAAATTCCGGAATCTGATTGGAGGAAATGATAATAATACTTTTGGGAATTACAAAGAGGGCCAGAGAGGGGTGAGGGACTTCATTTCAAAGACATTGATTGAGACACAAAACCATTGATTTTGCTGATTAGGAATTTTGCTGTCTTCAGTAGAATCTCTGACTTTACACATTGCTCCGCAATTTGCTTATAAATCAAAAATCTCCCTTTTTTTCTCCTTGTTTAGAAAGTGTATTTATGGGGGCAGGGCCATAGATGTTTTTTTTCCCGGGGGGGGGGGGGGGAACTAGAGGGAAAAAATTGGCGGTGAATTGTGTATGTGGCAAAGATGCATGAACAGTGGGAGGGGCTTACAATTAGACTGCATAATGCACAGAGTGCAAAGGTCAGGAGTACACAACACAGAGCACAGAGGTCTGGAGTACACAACACAGAGAACAGAGGTCAGGAGTACATAACACAGAGAACAGAGGTCAGGAGTACATAACACAGAGCACAGAGGTCTGGAGTACACAACACAGAGAACAGAGGTCAGGAGTACATAACACAGAGAACAGAGGTCAGGAGTACATAACACAGAGCACAGAGGTCAGGAGTACACAACACAGAGAACAGAGGTCAGGAGTACACAACACAGAGCACAGAGGTCAGGAGTACACAACACAGAGAACAGAGGTCAGGAGTACACAACACAGAGAACAGAGGTCAGGAGTACATAACACAGAGCACAGAGGTCAGGAGTACATAACACAGAGCACAGAGGTCAGGAGTACATAACACAGACCACAGAGGTCAGGAGTACATAACACACAGAGTGCAGCAGTTAGGAGTACAAAACACACAGAGAGTGCAGGGGTCAGGAGTGTGTAACACAGAGTGCAGGGGTCAGGAGTACATAACACACAGAGTACAGGGGTCAGGAGTGTGTAACACAGAGTGCAGGGGTCAGGAGTACATAACACACAGAGTACAGGGGTCAGGAGTGTGTAACACAGAGTGCAGGGGTCAGGAGTGTGTAACACAGAGTGCAGGGGTCAGGAGTACATAACACACAGAGTACAGGGGTCAGGAGTGTGTAACACAGAGTGCAGGGGTCAGGAGTACATAACACACAGAGCACAGAGGTCAGAAGTACACCCCCCCTTCTCACCCCCAGTACACACTTCCCCCCACACTCCCTTCATACAACATACTTATCGGACCGGGGCAAATTCCGCGTAAGGGAAATCCTCCAGCATGGGCTGCTGTGCTGTAGACCTCTGTCAGGGTTTAGTCCCCCCCATTCCCTCCCTCATCTTCACCCCATTTTGGGGTTTATTTATCTTGGTTTAGCCAATTTCATTTTGTCTTCTTTGTGTATTTATATTTTTCCTCTTTTTTTGTGTACTTAAAGCCCAACTTCAGGGAAAAAAAAGAAAATTCTCAGTTGGACTTCACTGCAGAGGTTATCTGCTCACTTAGGTCTATGGAAGATTAAAAGCAAACCCCCTTAGGCCAGAGTAGGATTGGGGAAAAAATTTAGCCCTGGACTTCATCCAGACTGTCCCACTTTGATAGGTGACAGGTCTCTCCCATACCGACCGGCCAGACAAACCCGCCCCCCATAATGGGACAAGATTAGGCTGGAAAGTGAGAAACTCCCAGGCCATAGCTGTTGAGTCAGCTGTCTGTCTCCTCCCTTGTGCTCCTTCTGGTCCTCCCATGCTCCTCTGGTCCATTCCTGCTCCTCTGTTCCCCCCATGCTCCTCTGGTGCCCCACATACTCCTCTGGTCCCCTGTGGTCCCCTATTCCCCCCATGCTCCTCTGGTCCCTCCCATGCTCATTTGGTCCCCCACATGAGCCTCTGCTCCCCCTGTGCTCCTCTGGTCCCTCACTTGCTATTCTAGTCCCCCATGTGCTCCTCTGGTCCCCCACATGCACCTCTGGTCCCCCACATGCTCCTCTGGTCCCCTGTGCTTCTCTATTCCCCCCATGCTCCTCTGGTCCCCCACATGCCCCTCTGGTCCCCCACATGCTCCTCTATTCCCCCCATGCTCCTCTGGTCCCCCACATGCACATCTGGTACCCCACATGCCCCACCATTCCCCCAATGCTGCTCTGGTCCCCCATATGCACCTCTGGTCCCCCACATGCTCCTCTGGTCCCCTGTGCTCCTCTATTCCCCCCATGCTCCTCTGGTCCCCCACATGCACATCTGGTACCCCACACGCCCCTTCATTCCCCCAATGCTGCTCTGGTCCCCCACATGCTCCTCTGGTCCCCTGTGCTCCTCTATTCCCCCCATGCTCCTCTGATCCCCCACATGCACCTCTGGTCCCCCACATGCTCCTCTGGTCCTCTGTGCTCCTCTATTCCCCCATGCATCTTTGGTCTCCCACATGCCCCTCTGGTCCCCCATGCCCCTCTATTCCCCCAATGCTGCTCTGGTCCCCCACATGCTCCTCTGGTCCCCAATGTGCACCTCTGGCCCCCACGAGCTCCTCTGCCCCCCCCTCCCCCACAGCGCTCCCTGGCTAGTTGTGCAGTGCAGGCTGAATAAAGACGTGATTCTCCACACTGAGAAGCTCATCATACGTTCCAAAAAGACAGGCAGCCACAGACCATTATACCATAACCTTCCCGGCCCGGGCCCTTGGAATCATCAAGTCCAATGTAGCATTATGGACCTTGCACTGGTCTTTAGTAGACCTTTAGACTACCGGAGCATGGGGGAGAAGACTGGGGGACCAGCAGTACAGCGAAGTGGGAAAGTAGATTTACTTTTCTCTGCTCCCCGACCTGAATGAGTGATCGAGCGCAGGCCCACCGCAAGGAGGAATGTTCACATTTCCTGGGGTTTGACTTTTAATTATTTGTAAACTGTGTTTTTTTTTTTCTCTTTTTTTACTCTTTTAGTGTGACTTTTCTTTGAGTATGAAAAAATCTAAAATAATGAGGCTAATGAGGGGCCAGTTTTTGGACATCTGTAACCTTTGGAAGACATTTCAAGTCCTTCTCACCCTTAAAAAACTAGCGATGCAGCGGAATTTTGGCCGCCAAAAATAAGGTTTTCAGCGTTGTGCCGAAAGAAATAAGGTTGCGATTTTGCTGCTATTTTTCCACGATTTTACCGTGCTTATGGTCTGTTTATCAAGGTCTTGTGACTCATTTTTGATGCGTTCTTGCTGTGTTTTCAATGCATTTCAATGGGGGAGGTGAGTTTTTGGTGTGTTTCTTTTTTTTAACTGACCAAATATGCAGCACGCAGGATTTTTAATACCGCTTCAAAAGGTGCTGATAAATTCATCTTAATTTAAATTCATGATAATAATTCAAAAGTGGAACATAATATATATTTTTTAATAAATATATATATTTTTTATTTAAAACTGTCAGTTTGGGTTTCATCCAAGTGCATCCTGAATTTTGGGTTTCGGTTCACCGCTATTAAAAACCCAACGAAAACCTCCTTCATTTCTCTCTTCCATGTTGATGGCGATGCCTCAGCGTCCCCATTTAGGTGATCCGGCGCGGTCGGCAGACACCGAGGGATTCTCCGAGGATTCACCCGGACGAGCCGCCGGCTAACGTGTTTTGTCATCTCGGCGGCTTCATCGGGGGAAATAAATCACTTCATTTCAGCCCATTTCATGAATCCTTGTCTGAGTTCATCTTCAGATCCTCCAGACTCTCCGGAGACCCTCCAGAGCGACTCCCTACCAGTCACATCCAGTATAGCGGATAATGGCGGAGTGACAGGAAGTCATGTTTGTGTTATATAAATGACAACTCCGACTATATTATCACCGAGACACCGAGGAGCGCCAAGGAAACCCGAGGATGAAGCCTGGAGAGGAAGGCAGGAGGAACAGCTTACCAGCTATGGCTTTGTGGTCTTCCTGCAGGTGTAGGTGTGAGATTCTGCTCAAAAGACATGTGCAATTCCTTTCGTTCCGAAATATCTGAATTGATGAAAACCCATTTAACACATTTTTCTGAATATTCATAAACTGGAATATTCAAAAATTCAAAAATGAATTTTTGAATTTTTTTAGAAAATTATAAAATTTTTAAATTTTTTTTTAAAAAATGTAAATTTTTTTTTAAAAAATTTAAAAATTTAAAAAAAAAATTAAAAAAAATTTAAAAATAAAAAAATTTAAAAACACTGTACACATATGACATTTTTATCATTTTTTCCACACAAATAGAGATTTTTTTTAGTGGTATTTATTTAACTCCTGAGTTTTTAATTTTTGCTAAACAAACAAAAAAAGACCGAAATAAAAAAATGGGCACGCGGGCAGCACTAGCAAGGGAGGATGTCCATGTACACTCTCCTGGTAATATAAGCCCGCGCTGTAGCCGTCTTTCGGCTATATTGTGGGCGGCAAGTGGTTAAAGTGTCACTAAACATACACCATAAAAATGCTCTCAATAAATGGCGTATTCCCTGCTGGTCATCCTCCCTCATCACTATGAGATTCCTTCTCTGTATTCTGCAAAAATCCTGCTTGATCCCGCTGCTCTCTATCTCCCCCTTTGGTCCATGTCCCCACTGCAGCTGGGGATTTTGCAGAGCGGTGTTGGCAGATCTGCACATGCTCAGTTCTCAGTGAGTTTCTATGCTGAGCATTTCCTCCCCATCACATCTGAGCAGCCCATGTGACTATAGAGTCACACATGTGGGCGTATACATAGTGGTAAATGACAGGCCACTCCCTCTATCCTCCTTCATGACCACTAACCAGCTAAACACAATGGGGGTGTGATATTACATGTAGATTGATGGAGGCTTCACCTCCCTCTTATTCTAAGACACAGGCTGGAGGGGGGCGTGGCACAGCCTGTGACTGGCAGAAATCTGCCCACACCATGTTATTTCCACAAAATAATAAAGATTTGATTTCAAATATATATTTGTATGACAATTTAAAACAGTTTATTTTTTTTTTTGACTCTGTATTCCAAAAGCTGTTTTTTTTTCTTTAACCTGTGACCGGCAGCAGAGGACTAGAAGCTCCTCCTGCTTATGTTTCCCTACAGGCAGGCTGGGAGAGAGCTGGGTCATGTGACCGGCAGCAGAGGACTAGAAGCTGCTCCTGCTTATGTTTCCCTTCAGGCAGGCTGGGAGAGAGCTGGGTCATGTGACTGGCAGCAGAGGACTAGAAGCTGCTCCTGCTTATGTTTCCCTACAGACAGGCTGGGAGTGAGCTGGGCAGTGGCGGCTGGTGTTAAACATTTTTTTTTTGGGGGGTGGCAAACAAACCCCTCCAGTGTCACAGCGCAGCAGATTCCTCAGCTTTTCCTCTCAGGTAACCCGGTCTTCTTTAGATTCACCTCCTTTCCTGATTGGCCTGGAAGGAGAAGCCAGAAACCGATAGGAGATGGGTGGGTTCGGGGCACAGTGCTCTGCGCCCCGAGCACAACCTTGTTCAAGCCAATCAGAGCCTCAGGCTCTAATCATGTGGTATGAAAAAAAAAATCTCATAGAAACCTATGAGTCTAGCGCCCTGCATGCAAACTAGGGTGGGGCGGCGCTCCTGCGCCCCTTATGGACCGGCCAATCTTGGAGCTGGGTCATGTGACGACTGGGTATCCATTAGAAAAAAAGGACATAGATTTTTTTTATTTATTTTTTATTAAAATAATTACAGAGCCATCATCCACATACAGAAATAGAAGGGAGAATGGAAATGAATCACTTGAAGACCCGGCCTTTTTTTCTGGCACTTTTTGTTTACAAGTAAAAAATTTGTATTTTTTTTGCTAGAAAATTACTTAGAACCCCCAAATATATATATACACACACACACACACACACACACACACACACACACACACATATATATATATATATATATATATATATATATATATATATATATACACATATATATATATATATATATATATATATATATATTATTTTTTTTGTAGCAGAAGCCCTAGAGAATAAAATTGTGGTTGTTGCAAATTTTTTATGGCATGCGGTTGTTGCGCAAAGGTTTTTTCAAACGCAGTTTTTTGGGAAAAAAATACACTTGAATGAATTATAATAAAGAAAAACACAATATGTGCACCAATTTTTTTTTTTGTATAATGTGAAGATGATGTTACGCCAAGTAAATAGATACCCAACATATCCTGCTGTAAAATTGCGCCCACTCGTGGAATGTCGCCGAACTACAGCACTTAAAAATCTCCGTAAAAATTTCTACAGGTTACCAGTATAGAGTTACAGAGGAGGTCTATCGCTAGAATTATTGCTCTCGCTGTAACGTTTGCGGCGATACCTCACATGTGTGGTAAGAACACCGTTTACATATGTGGGCGCCACCCACGTATGCGTTCACCACTACGCAGGGAGCACAGGGGGGCGGGGACACCTTGATTTTTTTTTTATTATTATTTATTGTATTACATTTTATTAATTTACACTGTACCTTTGAATTTTTTGTTTTTGATCACTATTTTTGCTATTGCAAGAAATGTAAACATCCCTTTGCGTTAACAATTTAGCAGGTCCTCTAACTTTGGGTGTAAGCTACGTATGCGTTCATCCACTGCACGTTAGCACCGGTGGGAACGGAAGGCACTTTAAACGTTTTTTTTTAATAATTATTTAATTTTATTACTTTTTTTATTTTTTACACTGTCCATTTAAAAAAATGTTTTTCGCTCACTTTTACACAAGAAATGTAAACATCCCTTGCGTTAACAATAACAGGTCCTCCTTTATGGAGAGATCTGAGGGTCTCTAAGATGCCAAATATCTCTTTTCCCTTTCAAAGCAAAGGCTAAAAAAAAAAAAAATTGATCTTTTGCTTAAAAAAAAAATTGCCTTGTTTACATTGGGCCTGAAACCGGACATAACGTCGTTTAAATTCGATACTACTCTAATTCAGAAAGTCGGACACATCCGAATTTGCGAAAAATGAAGAGTCCTCCAAATTTTAATTTGGAACGAAACGAACCGCGCATGTCTATTTCCACAGTTAGGCGGTCGGCAAGTGGTGTGCGTTTTTTAGCATCACTTTAAACTCTTGGCGCTGAGCGCGCGGAAATATGCGGGCTTTTGGCGCCAAGCGGCTGCATATTTGCGTGTAATAGTGCAATTAAAACGGAAAGCTCCCAATCTCTGCTTGCGATCATGTGACCCCCCCCCCATGACAGCCAATCCCGGTGATCACATGACCATAAGCTCCGCCCCGTCCCACCTCACAGCATTCTAAACCCCTTAAAGGGCCGGCAGGCAGGCGCTGGCTCCGAGGGGTTAAGGGAGGTGGGAGTTAGGCTTAACAGTTGGCGTTGTGAGCGGGATGACGAGAGGAGGGTAGAAATGGACTCTATACAATTAGGCTGAAGTCTACCTTTAAGGCGGCTCCACCTATACCTGGAACACTATTATTTTTAATGGATAGACTTTTTATCATCTTTCAGATTTTGGCACAGCGGGTGTGTCCTCCTCGTAGCACTGCCAGTTGACCGGCTGGGTTTTCTCAGTGCCCGGAGTTGGCCTTTAATAGCCATCCCGACATTATTCTCGGATTTAGTCATTCCGCGTACGTTCGTACGATCCGTCTCTGGAAGATCTGCATGGGCTCTCTGAAGGTTTCCTAATTCCCAGCTCGGAGAGTCAGCCGGATTAACATGTGTTTGTTACAAAATGCTCTTTCATATGGGAGAGGCCGTGCTCGCTGTAATTCCTCTTTAATGTGAACTCATCAATCTCTCTCCTTCGCTCTCTTCTCTCCGCGGCTCCCCTTTGGGTGGAATCATAGATTTCTGCATCTTCCAGGTTCATCTTTTATTTGATCTGTTTCCTATAAAACAACCTGAATAAATTATTCCCTTCAGTCGCCACGGAATCCCTCTTTAATTTCTGCGGCTGAGTGCAGTGACGCATCTTTGTATCGGACCACACCGGAATCTTCTTCCTTTCTTGAGAAGTTACTTTGTTGCGGCTTGTAACATTTTTACCCAATGTTTCCGTGTAGCTTTAATTTCCCCGGATTCAGGAACCAAGTGCTCATTTTTATTTTTTGAGCCAAAAAGTGCATGTGAATACTCACAATAAGTGCACTAGGGTGTGTCTTGGTACCCTCCCAAAGAGGACGGACTCTTCCTTGACCCCCTGGAGCACAAGACTTCTGATGGGGTCATATTCAGGTCCCCCTAGCAGGAAGGATGTGTCTTGATCTCCTCCTGAAGAGGACGGACCCTTCCTTGACTGCCTGGGGGATAAGACTTCTGATAGGGCAAGACATATTCAGGTCCACCAAGCGGTAGGATGTGCCTTGGTCCCCTCCTGAAGAGGGTGGACCTATCCTTGACCACCAGGGGCACAAGACTTCTGATGGGTCAAGATATATTCAGATCCACCTAGCGGTAGGATGTGTCTTGGTCCCCTCCTGAAGAGGCAGGACCCTTCCCTGACACCCCTAAGGGTGCAAGACTTCTGATAGGGCAAGACATATTCAGATCCACCTAACATTAGGGTGTGTCTTGGTCCCCTCCCAAAGAGGACAGACCCTTCCCTGACCACCCCCCCCCCCAGGGTGCAAGACTTCTGATAGGGCAAGGCATACTCAGGTCCTCCTAGAACTAAGATGTGTCTTGGTCCCCTCCCAAAGAGGATGGACCCTTCTTTAACCCCCTCGGGTACAAGACTTCTGAAGGGGCAAGGCATACTCAGGTCCATATAACACCAGAGTGTGTCTTGGTCCCCTCCAAAAAAGTATAGACCCTTCCCTGACCCCTCGGGGTGCAAGACTTCGGATGGGGCAGGGCATACTCAGGTTCACCTAGCACTATGGTGTGTCTTGGTCCCCTCCCGAAGAGGAAAGATCCTTCCCTGACACCCCAGGGTGTAAGACTACTGATGGGGCAAGGCATACAAGGCAGACATAGGTCCATCTAGCACTAGGGTGTGCCTTGGTCCCCTCCAAAAGAGGACAAACTCTATGCTGACCCCTCGGGGGGGGAGGGAAACTTCTGATGGGGTAAGGCATACTCAGGTCCATCTAGCACTAGAGTGTGTTTTGGTCCCCTCCCGAAGAGGATGGACATGTCCATTACCCACCGGGACGAATAAATTGTCATGGGACAAGGCATACTCAGGTCCACCTAGCACTAGGGTGTGTCTTGGTCCCCTGCTGAAGATGATGGACCCTTCCCTGACCCATTGGGGTGCAAGACTTCTGATCGGGCAAGGCATACTCAGGTCCACCTAGCACTAGGATGTGTCTTGGTCAGCTCCCAAAGAGGACCGACCCTTCCCTGACCCCACCAAGTGCAAGAGTCCTGGACAAGGCATACTCAGGTCCACCTAGCCAAAGGGCCTGGAGGACCTTGTTTCTTATGATCGGCTGAAGCCAACCAGTGGCTACTGGATGGGAGACTCTCCAAGAGAGAGACCCCCCAAGGCAGGGGTGGAAGAAACCTCAGGGCCACACATTCTCCCTCTAGACCTCAGTGTAGGTCCGAAGAACCACACCCTGCAATCTGTGAGTAAAGGGAAAAGACTCATATATAAAGTGCAGTAACAAAACTTGAGAGTGAATACATAAAATAGAAAAAAAAGTGTCAATGATGTGCACAATGGTTACACCTTGTGGCCTGGTAACAAAAATTGTCCCGGTCTCAGCCAAAACGTCTATCTCAAGAGGCAATGTGCAAAAAAAATCAAGAGGTGTTGTGACCAAGCGCTTGTTCTAACAATGGGGTCCCAAACCCATAGAGATAGTGGGGGACCTCTAGGTCACCACTTCCAAGGGGCACATGACACTATGGGCTCTCTGCCTCCTGACCCCTGGCCAAACAAGGTAGCATCGTTCAAACCAGGAGGCACTGAGCCCCTCGGGAATCCCCCACACTAGGGAAGTATGGCTGACCCCCACTTTACTTGGTACTCAATTCAGGTTCCTTGCCATGAGGAAGATCCCACAAGACCCCCAACACACCAGCAGGGATACTGGAAAGCCAGACATTCCAGTCCAAAGGCCAGAATGATGGAGGAGCGCCCCTACTGGACACTGAAAAGAACACTGCACTTGATCTTAGCCAAAACGTGAAAACTCAAAATTGGGATTTTCTTTCACTTTCACTCTCAGCGATAACAGTAATCAGGACAAATAGAGAGGGGAGAATCTCCCTATTGGGGATACAGACAGCAATAAAAACTGACAGGGGGTCTGATCCCTCTCCACTCCATCCAACACTAAAAAATGTAGTTTTGCCTTTCGTTATACTTCAAATCCTCCCCTGGCTCCCCACCCCCACCCCGTCCATCTGTCCGTCCGTTCAGTCTTGAATAGGTGTACCGGCTCCTCTGATATCACTGCACACTGTGAGCTTCTCACCATGTGCATTAGAAGCAGCAGGAAGTCAGGCAGAGCCCCGCCTCATTTCTTGGCTGGAGGGATTGTCCCTGGCCTGTCCCTTTTATTTATTGGATTTCAGTTCTTGCAATCCTGAAAGCTCAGCGTCACATGTGGGCGTTACCTATGCTAATAGAGCCTGCCTAAAAACTCCCACTCCTCCAGAATGACACCCACCCATCAAGGAACTTTACATTTTTGCATAACTCCTCCCTAGAACCTGCCCACTGCAGCTGTCTGCAGACCCCACCCATTGCCCCACCTCCAACCTGCTCTTTGGACTACTAGTGACATCTCCACATTGGCGCCACCCATTCTGAACAATTTCCTTCCTAGTCTCCTCCTCCTCCCACCTGTCATTTTACAGGACAAACACTCCCTCCTCAAGCCTGATTTCAACTTTCAGCTAGTAGGTGGCTGCTTACTATAAATATAGATCTCAGGTCACGTATGCTTGCTTAACCAGCGCACGACGATATACGTCGGCACAATGGCACGGCTGGGAAAATGGGCGTACCGGTACATCCTCTTTAAGACGCGGCATTGTGGGCGCGCGTCTCCCCCCCCCACAGTTAGAATCACTCCCTAGGACAGACTTAACCCCTTGATCGCCCCCTAGTGTTTAACCCCTTCCCTGCCAGTGTCATTTACACAGTAATCAGTGAATTTTTATAGCACTGATCGCTGAAAAAATGACAATGGTCCCAAAATAGTGTCAAAAGTGTCCGATGTGTCCGCCATAATGTCGCAGTCACAATAAAAATCGCTGATCACCGCCTTTACTAATAAAAAAAATAAAATAATAAAAATGCCAAAAATCTATCCCCTATTTTGTAGACACTATAACTTTTGCACAAACCAATCAATAAACGCTTATTGCGATTTTTTTTTACCAAAACTATGTAGAAGAATACATATCGGCCTAAACTGAGGAAAATAATGTTTTTTTTATATATTTTTGGGGGATATTTATTATAGCAAAAAGTAAAAAAATATCGGTTTTTTTTTCAAATTTGTCTGTCTTTTTGTTTATAGAGCTAAAAATAAAAACCGCAGAGGTGATCAAATACCCCCAAAAGAAAGATCTATTTGTGGGGGAAAAAAGGACGTCAATTTTGTTTGGGTGCAACGTCGCACGACCGCGCAATTGTCAGTTAAAGCGACGCAGTGCCGAATCGCAAAAAGTGCTCTGGTCAGGAAGGGGGTAAAATCTTCCGGGGCTGAAGTGGTTAAAATGTATCGAAACCCAAAATCAAAAATGTTATATATATTGCACCTTAGCAGTCCTCAGATTGATTGCATTTCATTGCATTTTCACACTTCCTGTCCCAAGGTGACAACGCTGAGTCTATGGAGGAGCACCGTAGTCACCCAAGGCTGCTCTCCTGGTTTGGACTACAAAGACTCTCCTTCTCATCTCCATTACATAGGGAGGTGTAGGTCGTGTAGTTTGTAGAATATCTGATAACTGCAGAAAGAGGCGTGGAATGGTCATGTGACTTGTCGCATTGACTCCGCCCACTGCACTGATAATTTCACTAAGGGTTACAAGAGTGTTTCTCTGAGAGATGTAACGAAACGCGTTGGAGAGGCCATCCATCAAGCATGTTAAAAAGGACACTCCGAGCGCCATGTGTCAGTGATAAAACGCCATCTAAGTGTATCATTTTCCTCTCCGGTATTGCCACAAACCGCGTCCTCCGTCGCGCCGTCCATCTGCGTATTATGAATTAATATCCTCCTGTACACAAATAATTTTTTTTTTTTTTTTTTTGCCTTTTCATATTCCGGAGTCATTTCCAGAGACAATTTTCCGCCGCCTTTTTTTCTGCTAACCGCGACAATTTCTAAATAAATTCCCGCGCTCTAACTATCCAGACACGTATAATTTCGCTGACACGAGTAAATCAGAGACAAAAGTACGTTAAAAAAAAAGCGGTTAACCCGGAGCCATTGTGAGATATATATTACATTGTTTGACAAGGGCCCCGCAACGCGCCATCCTTTACGCCCGCCGTTCTACGCCTTATTGTTACATCCAATATAAAAAGCGATTCATTCTGCCGCCTGATTGAAAAGGAAATTGAAGCCTTTTGATGTTATAAATGTGTCTATTACTACATTTGCACACAAATTTTCCCCAGAAATTATAGTGAAAGTGGCGAATCGCGGGGAAAAAATGCATTAGTGTTGACAAGCTCAATTTTATGGGCCCCGGAATATAAATACTCCTTAGCTGCAGCAGAAATGGCGGAGAAGACGCAGCGAGGATCTGCATAAGACTGTCTGTTCCCATGAAAATATTAATTAAAAAAACGATACTTTACACTTAAGCAGAGCTAATGCCGAAACATGATTATAGCTTTCCGAGAGGGACGTTCTTTTTTTTTTTTTTTTTTTTTGTACAGCGACATTTTTATCCGAAATAAAAAGCCCCGGAATGAGGCGCGTCGCCCGCAGACGTTACCTGATTTTTTTTTTTTAATGTTATGACATTTGCAGAAGCCGCAGAGAGCCGGGCGATGGCATCCGAAGTGCAATCAGCAGAGATGGAGGCATTCATTTAGGAGGAAACTTTGTGCGCGTTTTGTGCGCATCCTCACGCTATGTTCCTCCACTTCTATTGGCTGCCCTAAGCATGGCGAAGGAACTCTTGTAGTTTTCTGCCCCATTGAACCTACACAATTTTTAACTGCACTTAATTTTGCATGATTGTTGCGTGTTTTTTCTATGCAAAATCTCTCAATTGTGGGAGGGGCAGAGACACAAACTACTGCAGGAAATCTCCCCATTGTGGGAGGGGCAGAGACACAAACTACTGCAGGAAATCTCCCCATTGTGGGAGGGGCAGAGACACAAACTACTGCAGGAAAACTCCCCATTGTGGGAGGGGCAGAGACACAAACTACTGCAGGGAAATCTCCCCATTGTGGGAGGGGCAGAGACACAAACTACTGCAGGAAATCTCCCCATTGTGGGAGGGGCAGAGACACAAACTACTGCAGGGAAATCTCCCCATTGTGGGAGGGGCAAAGACACAAAATACTGCAAGAAATCTCCCCATTGTGGGAGGGGCAGAGACACAATCTACTGCAGGAAATCTCCCCATTGTGGGAGGGGCAGAGACACAAACTACTGCAGGGACATCTCCCCATTGTGGGAGGGGCAAAGACACAAAATACTGCAAGAAATCTCCCCATTGTGGGAGGGGCAGAGACACAAATTACTGCAGGAAATCTCCCCACTGTGGGAGGGGCAGAGACACAAACTACTGGAGGGAAATGTCCCCATTGTGGGAGGGGCAGAGACACAAACTACTGCAGGCAATCTCAGCATTGTGGGAGGGGCAGAGACACAAACTACTGCAGGAAATCTCTCCATTGTGGGAGGGGCAGAGACACAAATTACTGCAGGAAATCTCCCCACTGTGGGAGGGGCAGAGACACAAACTACTGCAGGAAATCTCCCCATTGTGGGAGGGGCAGAGACACAAATTACTGCAGGAAATCTCCCCACTGTGGGAGGGGCAGAGACACAAACTACTGGAGAGAAATGTCCCCATTGTGGGAGGGGCAGAGACACAAACTACTGCAGGAAATCTCAGCATTGTGGGAGGGGCAGAGACACAAACTACTGCAGGAAATCTCTCCACTGTGGGAGGGGCAGAGGCACAAACTACTGGAGGGAAATGTCCCTATTGTGGGAGGGGCAGAGACACAAACTACTGCAGGAAATCTCAGCATTGTGGGAGGGGCTGAGACACAAACTACTGGAGGGAAATGTCCCCATTGTGGGAGGGGCAGAGACACAAATCAATCCTGTAAATTCTATGCATGTATTCTCCAAGAGATATAAGCAAGCAGGAGATTTCTTTGAATAATGCCAGTTGAAAACTGAAATGCAAGTTTTGGGTGGAGTGGGCCTTTAAACACCTAAATAAAGTACATTTTAATGAGGCTGACACTGGTCTGTATAGAGACAAGCCCAGACACGCTGCGGTTAGGAGAGCACTGAATTACCAGGCCACCATCCTGACACGTGGATGTTAGTCCGGGAAACCTGTGAAGAAATGATTGATATGGATTCAAACTTGAATTGCGTTATTACACCTGGAGCAGCACGGCCGCTGTACAAACACTCTGACACAATCACGCCTGATGTCCTGTAAATAGCCCGGCCTGATAATGAGATGCAAATTAATTTGCTGTCATCCCTGCACATCGCCGGCTGCAGCGAGCCGCTTGAAGAATGAGATCTCTCTCCTCTCCTCGGATGTTAATTGAAGCCAGGATCACAAAGGCTGCCTTCATGTGTCCAGGGGGATCGTCGTACATCTGACCCCGACCCGTCAGGGCGAAGGTATAACCTGCCGGTCATGTGACCACCGGGCGCCCTTTCATTTATTTTACTCTTCTATTTTTTACTTTACCCGTTTATTGTTTGCTTTATGCTGACTTAGTTGCTTTCTCTAATAAGCGATCTCATTTCTGATAGTAAATAATCTATCTATAGTGAATGTCCCAATCGATCGGATTTGTGACCACAACATCTCAGTGCTGCATATCAATTCAAAATGATCAATCATAGCGATCACATGATACCCAGTTATCAGTAATGGTGATCACAGGAGGGACACGCAGCATGCTCAATCATGTAAATACACTCACTGGCAGGGCGTTTTTTCTCAGAGAATAGGTGCAGGAACTCCTCCCTTCCGAGTCACCCCTTGACTCCACCCCTACCCACCTCTGAGCATTCTTCCTTGGTTCCACCCCTTACCCACCTCTGAGCATACTTCCTTGGTTCCACCCCTTACCCACCTCCGAGCATTGTTCCTTGGTTCCACCCCTTACCCACCTCCGAGCATTGTTCCTTGGTTCCACCCCTTACCCACCTCCGAGCATCGTTCCTTGGTTCCACCCCCTGCCCACCCCACCTCCGAGCATCCTTCCTTGGTTTCACCCCTTAGCCACCTCCGAGCATACTTCCTTGGTTCCACCCCTTACCCACCTCTGAGCATACTTCCTTGGTTCCACCCCTTACCCACCTCCGAGCATCGTTCCTTGGTTCCACCCCCTGCCCACCCCACCTCCGAGCATCCTTCCTTGGTTCCACCCCTTACCCACCTCCGAGCATCCTTCCTTGGTTCCACCCCTTACCCACCTCCGAGCATCGTTCCTTGGTTCCACCCCTTACCCACCTCCGAGCATCGTTCCTTGGTTCCACCCCCTACCCACCTCCAAGCATTCTTCCTTGGTTCCACCCCCGAGCATCGTTCCCTGGTCCCACCCCTTACCCACCTCCGAGCATCGTTCCCTGGTCCCACCCCTTACCCACCTCCGAGCATCGTTCCTTGGTTCCACCCCCTACCCACCCCCGAGCATCTTTCCTTGGTTCCACCCCCTACCCACCTCCTAGCATCGTTCCTTAGTTCCACCCCTTACTCACCTCCGAGCAATGTTCCTTGGTTCCACCCCCTACCCACCTCTGAGCATCCTTCCTTGGTTCCACCCCCTACCCACCTCTGAGCATCCTTCCTTGGTTCCACCCCTTACCTACCTCTAAGCATCATTCCTTTGTTCTACCCCTTACCCACCTCCGAGCAATGTTCCTTGGTTCCACCCCCTACCCATCTCTGAGCATCCTTCCTCGGTTCCACCCCTTACCCACCTCCGAGCATCATTCCTTTGTTCTACCCCTTACCTACCTCCAAGCATCATTCCTTTGTTCTACCTCTTACCTACCTCCAAGCATCATTCCTTTGTTCTACATCTTACCCACCTCCGAGCATCGTTCCTTGATTCCAATCCTTACCCACCTCCAAGCATCGTTCCTTGGTCCCACCCCTTACCCACCTCTGAGCATCCTTCCTTGGTTCTACCCCTTACCCACCTCTGAGCATCCTTCCTTGGTTCTACCCCTTACCCACCTCTGAGTATCCTTCCTTGGTTCCACCCCTTTCCCACCTCACCCCTTTTAGAGAATACAGAACCAAGTATCATTTTGTGGTGCTAAGTATTTTTTATGGAATTTGTTAATAACAAGAAAGGCAGTAACATAGATCTAGGAACAGTGGACACCCCAGCGACAATAGATCCACCCCAGCAACAATGGACTCCTAACAGCCAGCAACATTTTTTTTTTTAACAAAAAAGTTTATTTAGGTTTTTACAAAACAAGCAAAATATAATGGGTTAATCAGCGTTATAGACATCTTTACAGAGTAGTTTTACATTTCTTAACAACTGTAGAGATTTAACAGCAAAAGCAACAATATATGAACATGCATTTTGCTTCAGAGTTCAAGAAGCTGTTATCAATATACTCCCTATGTCTCTCAACCGAGTTGTAAGTGTGGGTGTTCTCCTTGACCACCCCCGGGGAACCCATCCTAACTCACAATCACAAAAAGAGACCTAGAGAGATTTTGTCATCGGTGGGAGGGGATTAGTGTCGGGCACAGTGGGCACCTTTCCACTCCTCTCAGTCAATAGTTAAATGCTTTGCCTTTACCCACGCCGCCCAAATTTTCCCAAATTTTTTGGGGCAGTTTCTTCCCACGTATGTCATTTTGTATAACGGCAGTGATTTATTTACCAATGACTGCCAGAGCTGTCTAATGGGTGGTTGAGATTGATTCCATTGCAATAGGATTGCTTTCCGCGCATATAGTGTGGTGTAGAAGACAAACAGTTTTTTCACCCATGATACCTCAAGGAAGTCACAGATACCTAGCAAAAGAGGGATCGGGCTGTAGGGGATCTTCATTCTCCCAATATTATTAATATCGGCCAGTATGTTCTTCCAAAAGTCCTCCACTCCAGGGCAGGACCAGACCACATGGAAAAAATCTGCACTGTCTGAGCCACATCTAGCGCTTCTCGCCGATCTCAGCCAGCAACATTAGACCCTGTCCTTAACAGTAGATCCCTTCCAGGAACGATTGACCCCCTGCAACATAAGACACACCACAGCAACAATAGATCCCCCACCAGCAACAATAAACCCCTCTGCAAAAATAGATCCCCTCCAGCAATAATAGATTCCCCAACAGCCAGCATCAATAGACCCTCCAGCAGCCAGCAACAAAGACCCCTCCCTTAACAGTACATCCCTACAAGCAACGACTGACCCATCCAGCAACATAAGACCCCCTAGCAACAATAGATCCCCCACGAGTAATGCCCCGTACACACGGTCGGATTTTTCGACAGAAAATGTGTGATAGGACCTTGTTGTCGGAAATTCCGACCGTGTGTGGGCTCCATCACACATTTTCCATCGGATTTTCCGACACACAAAGTTTGAGAGCAGGATATAAAATTTTCCGACAACAAAATCCGTTGTCGGAAATTCCGACCGTGTGTACACAAATCCGACGCACAAAGTGCCACGCATGCTCAGAATAAATAAAGAGATGAAAGCTATTGGCCACTGCCCCGTTTATAGTCCCGACGTACGTGTTTTACGTCACCGCGTTTAGAACGATCGGATTTTCCGACAACTTTGTGTGACCGTGTGTATGCAAGACAAGTTTGAGCCAACATCCGTTGGAAAAAATCCTAGGATTTTGTTGTCGGAATGTCCGATCAATGTCCGACCGTGTGTACAGGGCATAACAGAAGAACTCCCCAGCAACAATAGACTCCCTTTCTTTGCAAAAATAGATCCCCTCCAGTAACAATAGATTCCCCAACAGCCAGAATCAATAGTCCCTCTAGCACACCCCAGCACCTCTTGCCATTGCATACATTCAGTTCTGGAGGTGCCGGAACTTTGTTCCCCGCATTCCTGATGAAAAAAAGCCCTGCTCACCGGCCACTTTATTAGGTACACCTGTCCAATTGCTTGGTAATACAAATTGCTCATCAGCCAATCACATGGCAGCAACTCAATGGATTTTTAGGCATATACCGTGTGACATACAAAATTGCAACAACCGCCATTTTATTCTCTAGGGTCTCTCCTTATCTGCTTATCTAATGTTTGGGGGTTCTAAGTAATTTTCTAGCAAAAAATACGGATGGTTACATATTAAAAAAAAAAGTGTCAGAAAAGACCTGGTCTGGAGGTGGATGTAAAGAGATACAAAGTAACATAATGTTTCTTTTTTATCATTCTGTTTATTCATTTGCAGATCAAAGGGATGAACTTAGATCCGAAGATGATGTCAGCTAAAGAACCCTGACAATAAAAAGTATATGAACCCGCAGTTTACTTTAATCAGCCCTATTCACTCATTATTCTCCTTCTCCATTTACTTATTATTATTTTCCTGTTGATTATTTTTGTTTGTTTGATTCTATTTAATTAACTATTAATATTTACATTTTTTTGTTTTGTTTGTTAATATTTTTACACATTTAACATACACTCACCGGCCACTTTATTAGGTACACCTGTTCAGTTGCTTTGTAAGGGCCGGTTCACACTGCTGCATGGTGCGAGATCGCATGTGAATCGCACCGTACTCCAGTGCAAATCACATGCGATGTCCTTACGATGCAAATTCAGCCATACAGAT
The DNA here is from genome assembly GCA_037952925.1 of Lithobates clamitans. Classification (NCBI taxonomy): domain Eukaryota; kingdom Metazoa; phylum Chordata; class Amphibia; order Anura; family Ranidae; genus Lithobates; species Lithobates clamitans. Next base: position 627,397 of record JBBGZY010002156.1, read on the forward strand.
AGTATACAGATAGTATACAGATAGTTTACAGATAGTATACAGATAATACGGCTGAATGCGCTTCGCATTCGGACCAAACTCACACAGGACCCTTTTTTTGGTCCGCAGCAGATTCGTGTTCACACCCATGCGATCCGATTCCTGTCATGATTTGCAGATCGCACTGCGATATGCGAAGTGATTTGGGGGTGTCATTGCCTTATAATTGACACTCCCAGCAGTTCGCATGTGAACTGCCGCTGGGAGACTTGCGATGCGGGAACCCGCAGTGGATTCGCAGGGTTCCCGCATCGCAGCAGTGTGACCCGGCCCTTACACAAATTGCTAATCAGCCAATCGCATGGCAGCAACACAATACAGTTAGGCATCTAGACGTGGTGAAGACGACTTGCTGAAGATCAAACTGAGCATCGGAATGGGGAAGAAAGGGGATTGAAGTGACTTTGAACGTGGCATGGTTGTTGGTGGCAGACGGACTGGTATGAGTATTTCTGGGATTTTCACTCACAACCATCTCTCAGGATTACAGAGGATGGGGGGAAAAGAGGAAATATCCAGTGAGTGGCAGGACCTAATAAATGGGGTCCAACCCGCTACTAGCAAGGGGGACCTAATAAATGGGGTCCAACCCGCTACTAGCAAGGGGGACCTAATAAATGGGGTCCAACCCGCTACTAGCAAGGGGGACCTAATAAAGGGGGTCCAACCCGCTACTAGCAAGGGGGACCTAATAAAGGGGGTCCAACCCGCTACTAGCAAGGAGTACCTGATAAAGGGGGTCCAACCCGTTACTAGCAAGGGGGACCTAATAAAGGGGTCCAACCCACTACTAGCAAGGGGGACCTAATAAAGGGGGTCCAACCCGCTGCTAGCAAGGTGTACCCAATAAAGGGGGTTCAACCCGCTACTAGCAAGGGGGACCAAATAAAGGGGGTTCAACCTGCTACTAGCAAGGGGGACCAAATAAAGGGGGTTCAACCCGCTACTAGCAAGGGGGACCAAATAAAGGGGCTGATGGGTGTATATACATGACTGAACATGCATGTGCCGCCCCACCGCAGTAAATGTACTTTGGCAGGGTGGCAAGTGGTTCAAGTGATTCTAAAGGAAAGAATTAAAATAAAAGTAACAAACATGCTATACTTACTTCTCTGTAAAGGGTTTGCACAGAGCAGCCCGGATCCTCTTCTTTTTGGGTCCCCTGCCGACAGTCCTGGCTCCTCCCCCCTGCAGAGTGCTCCCATAGTAAGCCTCTTGTTATAGGAGCACTCGAGCAGGCTGGCTTCACAAACAGAGTGTGGCTTGGCCCCACCCCCTGCCCTCTCACATTGGCTAACTAATTGTGATTGACAGCAGCAGGAGCCAATGGTTCCGTCTGCTGTGTGAGCCAATGAGGAGAGAGAGACCTGGGAGAGCCGCTGCTCTCATACAGATCGCTGGATCAGGATAGGGCTCAGGTAAGTATAAGGGGGGCGCTGCACCCCAAAGGTTTTTTACCATCATGCATAGAATGCAGTAAGATAAAAAAACCTTGAGCCTTCAGAACCACTTCAAGCGGCAAGGTTTTGGCCACACCCCGTATGGCACATTTTTTCCCCCAAGTGACCTTATGAGCCGCAGAATGTGACCTCCATGAACAGTCATGAATGGGTCCCCCTCACAATGTTTTGCTGTCGCTGTTTGTTGTCCTCCCGGACTCTGTTGCCCCTGAGAGTGCAACATAATGGGGAACGCCAGAATAGAATAGGAGCAGAGACACAAACTACTGGAGGGAAATCTCCCCATTGTGGGAGGGGCAGAGACTCAAACTACTGGGGGGAAATTTCCCCATTGTGGGAGGAGCAGAGACTCAAACTACTGGGGGGAAATTTCCCCATTGTGGGAGGGGCAGAGACTCAAACTACTGGGGGGAAATTTCCCCACTGTGGGAGGAGCAGAGACTCAAACTACTGGGGGGAAATTTCCCCATTGTGGGAGGGGCATCGACACAAACTACTGGGGGGAAATCTCCCCATTGTGGGAGGGGCAGAGACACAAACTGCTGCAGGAAATCTCCCCATTGTGGGAGGGCAGAGACACAAACTACTACAGAGAAATCTCCCCATTGTGGGAGGGCAGAGACACAAACTACTACAGAGAAATCTCCCCATTGTGGGAGGGGCAGAGACACAAACTACTGGGGAGAAATCTCCCCATTGTGGGAGGGGCAGAGACACAAACTACTGGGGAGAAATCTCCCCATTGTGGGAGGGGCAGAGACACAAACTACTGAGGGGAAATCTCCCCATTGTGGGAGGGGCAGAGACACAAATTACTGCAGGAAACCTCCCCATTGTGGGCGGGGCAGAGACACAAACTACTACAGGGAAATCTCCCCATTGTGGGAGGGGCAGAGACACAAACTACAACAGGGAAATCTCCCCATTGTGGGAGGGGCAGAGACACAAACTACTGCAGGAAATCTCCCCACTGTGGGAGGGGCAGAGACACAAACTACTGCAGGAAATCTCCCCATCGTGGGAGGGGCAGAGACACAAACTACTGCAGGAAATCTCCCCATTGTGGGAGGGGCAGAGACACAAACTACTGCAGGAAATCTCCCCATTGTGGGAGGAGCAGAGACACAAACTACTGGGGGGAAATCTCCCCATTGTGGGAGGGGCAGAGACACAAACTACTGCAGGGAAATCTCCCCATTGTGGGAGGAGCAGAGACACAAACTACTGGGGGGAAATCTCCCCATTGTGGGAGGAGCAGACACACAAACTACTGAGGGGAAATCTCCCCATTGTGGGAGGGGCAGAGACACAAATTACTGCAGGAAATCTCCCCATTGTGGGAGGGGCAGAGACACAAATTACTGCAGGAAATCTCCCCATTGTGGGAGGGGCAGAGACACAAATTACTGCAGGAAATCTCCCCATTGCGGGAGGGGCAGAGACAGAAATTACTGCAGGAAATCTCCCCATTGTGGGAGGGGCAGAGACACAAACTAGTGCAGGGAAATCTCCCCATTGTGGGAGGGGCAGAGACACAAACTACTGCAGGAAATCTCACCATTGTGGGAGGGGCAGAGACACAAACTACTGCAGGAAATCTCACCATTGTGGGAGGGGCAGAGACACAAACTACTGCAGGAAATCTCCCCACTGTGCCAGTTGAAAACTGAAATGCAAGTTTTGGGGGGAGTGGGCCTTTAAATATAGTATATTTTTTGATGAGGCTGATACTGGTCTGTATAGAGACAAGCCCTGACATGCTGCGGTTAGAAATTACCACGCCGACATCCTGCGTTCACCCCTCACATTGTTTTGGTGTCGTTGTTTGTTGTCCTCCCACACAGAGGGCGCCGCAGACGCCGTTGCCCTTGAGAGCGCAGAATAACGGGGAACGCCAGAATAGACGCTTTTTTTTTCTCTGGCAGCCTTCGTATAAAACAAGACATCTCCTGAAACCAGCTAACACCTGCGCCGGCTTTAATTAATATCACCGCTTGTCTCTATTAACAGCAAATCAACAAAGTTCATGAGACGAGAGAGCAGAACTCGGCGGCTTGTCATCCCTGCCACTCCACCGCGTTCGCGGGTCTCGCCCCACCGCTCTAATTATTCACCTGGGTTTTCGCGTCACCGCCGCGCTGATTGCCTATATAAAGCACTAATACACTATCTGCATAATGCATGCAGCACGAAAAGAACAAGACGCCGCCATCGGACCCCCATAAGGGGAAATGACGCCTGTCAATCTCCTCTATTAAAAGAGGCTGATTAGAGGGGAGGTGAGGGGGCAAAGTGACACTCGAGTATTATCACCTCCGGGGGAGCGACACCAAAAATAAGCAGCAACGCAGAGGAAGTGACATCAAGAGGCGCCGCTCCTGAAATGCGTACCTCAATGAAGAGCGGCACTCAGAGAGCTTCTCAGTAAATTAATTAGCTGATTTAATTAGTCCTCGCAGGGCTCCTCTGAAAAGGCGCCTTTGTGGTTACATTGAATTGTTTTCACATATAGAACAAAAAATTCTGATTATGGTTTTGGGTCAGTTTTATTTTGTTCATATTGTTCCTTTTGTGGTTCCATCTTATGACCGATGTTTTCTTTTCTTTCTTTTTTTTTTACGATGTGTATAATTCTTTTATATAATTTTTTAAGATAAAAAAATTATATATATAGATCTATATCTATATATACAGTAGATATAGATCTATATATAGATATAGATCTATATCTATATATAGATCTATATCTATATCTATCTATCTATCTATCTATCTATCTATCTATCTATCTATCTATCTATCTATATATATATATATAATGGGGAAAATAATAATTTGCTCCCTGCAGATTGTGTAAGTTTTGCCCACTTACAAAGAAATGAAAGGTCTATAATTTTTATCATAGATGTATTTTATATGATAGAGACAGAATATCAACCAAAAATCCAGAAAAAACACACCATACAAATGTTATAAATGGAGTAAAATAAGTATTTGATCCCCTACCAACCAACAATAATTCTGCCCCCCACAGACTGGCTACAGTAGGCGCTCATGTGGTACACAGATTAGTCCTGTCAATGTAAGAAGGTTCTCCTAACGACAACTCGTTATGTGTATAAAAGACACCTGTCCACAGAATCCCTTTCTTCCCTTCAATCCTCACCATCATGGGGAAGACCAAAGATCTGTCAGAGGACGTCAGGGAGAAGATTGTAGACCTGCACAAGGCTGGAATGGGCTACAAGACCATCAGCAAGAAGCTTGGTGAGAAGGAGACAACTGTTGGAGCGATTATTCGCAAATGGAAGAAATACAAAATAACCATCAATCGTCCTCGGTCTGGAGCTCCATGGAAGGTTTCTCCTCATGGGGGGAGGATGGTCATGAGAAAAGTGAGGGATCTGCCCAGAACTACATGGGAGGAGCTTGTGAAGGATCTCAAGGCAGTTAGGACCACAGTCACCAAACAAACCATTGGTAACACAATACACCACCATGGATTGAAATCCTGCAGCCCCCGCAAGGTCCCCCTCCTCAGGAAGACACATGTACAGGAAGGTCTGAGGTTTGCCAATGAACATCTAAATGATTCAGAGAAGGAGAAAGTTCTGTGCTCAGATGAGACCAAAATTGTGCTCTTTGGCATTAAATCGACTCGTCATGTTTGGAGGAAGAAAAATGGTGACTATGACCCTAAGAACACCATCCCTACAGTCACACATCATCCCTACAGTCACATCATCCCTACAGTCAAGCACAGAGGTGGAAACATGATGCTTTGGGGCTGTTTCTCTGATAAAGGTTCAGGCCGACTTTGCCGCATTGAGGGGCCAATGGACAGAACCATGTATTGTAAGATCTTGGATGAGAACCTTCTTCCCTCAGAACACTGAAGATGGGTCATGGATGGGTCTTCCAGCATGACAATGACCCAAAACATACCGCCAAGGCAACAAAGGAGTGGCTCAAGATGAAGCACATCAAGATCATGTAGTGGCCTAGCCAGTCTCCAGACCTTAATCCTATAGAAAATCTATGGAGGGGCTGAAACTTCGAGTTGCCAAGAAACCTTAAGGATTTAGAGAAGATCTGTAAAGAAGAGTGGACCAAAATCCCTCCTGAGATGAGTGCAAACCTGGTCACCACCTACAAGAAACGTCTGACCTCTGTGATCACCAACAAGGGTTTCTCCACCAACTACTAAGTCATGTTTTGGGGATCAAATACTTATTTTACTCACTGAACTGCAACTCCATTTATAACATTTGTATTGTGTGTTTTTTTTCTGGATTTTTGGTTGATCTTCTGTCTCTATCATATAAAATACACCTATGATAAAAATTATAGACCCTTCATTTCTTTGTAAGTGGGCAAAACTTACACAATCTGCAGGGGAGAAAATCAGTATTTTTCCTACTGTGTATATATATATATATATATATATATACACACACACAGAATAATAATAATAAAACTACGTAAAAAATACAGTGTGTGCATATATATATAAGTATATATATATTTTTATATATATATATATATATATACTTATATATATATGCACACACTGTATTTTTTACGTAGTTTTAATTGTTTAATGAATACACATTTAATTTACAGGGCACCCAAAGAACAAGATTGCCAGAGCATTCTGGGTTTTCCAAAAAAAAAAAAAAATATTACTATTTTTATTATTATTATTACTATTATTTATTGTACATTTATAATATAATTATAATTGTTTTATGAATAAACATTTAATTTACAGGGCGCCCAATCAACAAGATTGACAGAGAATTGTGGGTTTAGCTAAACAAATGATAATAACATTAATAATAACAATAATTATTATTATTGTCATTATTATTTTTGCTATTATACAGGATTTATAAAGCACCAACAGTTTGCGCAGCGCTTTACAACATGGGGGCAGACAGTACAGTTACAATACAATTCAATTCAGGAGGAATCAGAGAGCCCTGCTCATTAGAGCTTACATTCTATGAGGGGGAACGTCAAGCGATACAAAGGATAATAACTGTGGGGGATGATCTGATGGAGAAAATTTAAGTACAGTTGTTAGGTGGGGGCAGAAAGGACTTCTCTGAAGAGAAGATTTTTTTAGGGATTGTCTGAAAGTGGACAAAGTGGGAGATAGTTGGACAGATTAGGGTAGGGAATTCCACAGGATGGGAGAGGCTCTGGAGAAGTCCTGGAGAGCATGGAAGGAGGTGACAAAGGGACTACCATGGACCTCTTGGCTGCTTCTCTGATGAATGTTCTCCTTGCCCGGCCGGTCAGTTTAGGTGGACGGCCATGTCTTGGTAGGTTTGCAGTTGTGCCATACTCTTTCCATTTTCCGATGATGGATTGAACAGAGCTCCGTGAGATGTTCAAAGCTTGGGAGATTTTTATTATAACCTAACCCTGCTTTATACTTCTCCACAACTTTATCCCTGACCTGTCTGGTGTGTTCCTTGGCCTTCATGATGCTGTTTGATCACTAAGGTTCTCTAACAAACCCCCGAGGGCTTCACAGAACAGCTGTATTTATATTGAGATTAAATGACACACAGGTTGACTCTATTTACTAATTAGGTGATTTCTGGAGGCAATTGGTTCCTCTAGATTTTAGTTAGGGGTATCAGAGTAAAGGGGGCTGACTACAAATGCCCCTCCCCCACACTTTTCACATATTTATTTGTATCATTTATCATTTTCCTTCCACTTCACAATTATGTGACACTTTGTGTTGGTTTATCACATAAAATCCCAATAAAATACATTTACGTTTTTGGTTGTAACATGACAACATGTGGGAAATGTCCAGGGGTGTGAATACTTTTTCAAGGCACTGTAATGTATAATAATAATAGTGTGTGACTGTGGGGGGTGGGGGGGACATTAGAGTGTAAGCTCCTCTGGTACAGAGACTGGGAATGGCTCAGTGATCTCTGTCAGATTATACATATTTAAATATAAAATAATAAATGATTGTGATTTGCAGGGAAGGGTTAATGCGGCTCAGAATTGCGCAGTGGGAGGAGTCCTTCCTGGGCTAATGGTCATGTTTTCTGTTTTCTAATGCGCAGCGTATTATCTGCTCTTTCATGTACACATTGCACATCAACACATTAGAAATCCTCTATATTTAAATGGCGGTGAAAGTGACATTGTTGCGGCGACGGCGGAGTAATTATGTGGCCCCATTGAAGTCCCCTCCTGCCTTTCACACACAAGGTGCAGCTCGCAGGTTAAAGAGCGCTTATGTGCGTTCCTCAGATAATAGCCTAATAGCGGCGACCCAGATTGAATTCATTAAATTGTTAATTGTGTGATAAAGTGAATTCCTGGCTTTCAGCGCGGCGTCTGAAATTACTCAGAGAGGAGATAGAGGAATATTACGTCTCCTTTGTACGGCACATCACTCCTATCAGCCTCAGAGCCGCGCCGATGGCGGCTACGGCTAATATTGTCATCAAACGGGCCTCAACTATCGCATCTTTCTGAAGAGGAAATACGGCGAACGGTTCACGCGATAATAAAGGAGGAAAACGTGGGGGTGGGATGATGGTCCCGGTGCAGCCTGGATTACTCGTATATCAGGTCCGTACAGGGGACATGGAGTCATATTATAGAGTTCATATCTATCCTTCTCAGCGCTCCCCTCATCCCGCTCACTGCGCCAATTCTTCAGCCTCCCACCAACTCCCCCTTCAGTCATGCACAGGTGTACTGGCTCCTCCTCTTCAGTCTTGCACAGGTGTACCGGCTCCTCCCCTTCAGTCTTGCACAGGTGTGCCGGCTCCTCCTCTTCAGTCTTGCACAGGTGACAGGTGTACTGGCTCCTCCCCTTCAGTCTTGCACAGGTGTACCGGCTCCGCCTCTTCAGTCTTGCACAGGTGTACAGGCTCCGCCTCTTTAGTCTTGCACAGGTGTACAGGCTCCGTCTCTTCAGTCTTGCACAGGTGTGCAGGCTCCTCCTCTTCAGTCTTGCACAGGTGACAGGTGTACCGGCTCCTCCCCTTCAGTCTTGCACAGGTGTACCGGCTCCTCCCCTTCAGTCTTGCACAGGTGTACCGGCTCCTCCCCTTCAGTCTTGCACAGGTGTACGGGCTCCGCCTCTTCAGTCTTGCACAGGTGTATCGCCTCCTTCTCTTCAGTCTTGCACAGGTGTATCGGCTCCTCCCCTTCAGTTTTGCACAGGTATATCGGCTCCCCCCCTTCAGTCTTGCACAGGTGTACCGGCACCTCCTCTTCAGTCTTGCACAGGTGTACCGGCTCCTTCTCGTCAGTCTTGCACAGGTGTACCGGCACCTCCTCTTTAGTCATGCACAGGTGTACCGGCTCCTCCTCTTCAGTCTTACACAGGTGTACCGGCTCCTTCTCTTCAGTCTTGCACAGGTGTACTGGCTCCTCCCCTTCAGTCTTGCACAGGTGTAACGGCACCTCCTCTTCAGTCTTGCACAGGTGTACCGGCTCCTCCTCTTCAGTCATGCACAGGTGTACCGGCACCTCCTCTTCAGTCTTGCACAGGTGTACCAGCTCCGCCTCTTCAGTCTTGCACAGGTGTACTGGCTCCTCCTCTTCAGTCTTGCACAGGTGTACTGGCTCCTCCTCTTCAGTCTTGCACAGGTGTACTGGCTCCTCCTCTTCAGTCTTGCACAGGTGTATCGGCTCCTCCCCTTCAATCTTGCACAGGTGTACCGGCTCCTCCTCTTCAGTCTTGCACAGGTGTACCAGCTCCGCCTCTTCAGTCTTGCACATGTGTACTGGCTCCTCCTCTTCAGTCTTGCACAGGTGTACTGGCTCCTCCTCTTCAGTCTTGCACAGGTGTACAGGCTCCGCCTCTTTAGTCTTGCACAGGTGTACAGGCTCCGTCTCTTCAGTCTTGCACAGGTGTGCAGGCTCCTCCTCTTCAGTCTTGCACAGGTGACAGGTGTACCGGCTCCTCCCCTTCAGTCTTGCACAGGTGTACCGGCTCCTCCCCTTCAGTCTTGCACAGGTGTACCGGCTCCTCCCCTTCAGTCTTGCACAGGTGTACGGGCTCCGCCTCTTCAGTCTTGCACAGGTGTATCGCCTCCTTCTCTTCAGTCTTGCATAGGTGTATCGGCTCCTCCCCTTCAGTTTTGCACAGGTATATCGGCTCCCCCCCTTCAGTCTTGCACAGGTGTACCGGCACCTCCTCTTCAGTCTTGCACAGGTGTACCGGCTCCTTCTCGTCAGTCTTGCACAGGTGTACCGGCACCTCCTCTTTAGTCATGCACAGGTGTACCGGCTCCTCCTCTTCAGTCTTACACAGGTGTACCGGCTCCTTCTCTTCAGTCTTGCACAGGTGTACTGGCTCCTCCCCTTCAGTCTTGCACAGGTGTAACGGCACCTCCTCTTCAGTCTTGCACAGGTGTACCGGCTCCTCCTCTTCAGTCATGCACAGGTGTACCGGCACCTCCTCTTCAGTCTTGCACAGGTGTACCAGCTCCGCCTCTTCAGTCTTGCACAGGTGTACTGGCTCCTCCTCTTCAGTCTTGCACAGGTGTACTGGCTCCTCCTCTTCAGTCTTGCACAGGTGTATCGGCTCCTCCCCTTCAATCTTGCACAGGTGTACCGGCTCCTCCTCTTCAGTCTTGCACAGGTGTACCAGCTCCGCCTCTTCAGTCTTGCACAGGTGTACTGGCTCCTCCTCTTCAGTCTTGCACAGGTGTACTGGCTCCTCCTCTTCAGTCTTGCACAGGTGTATCGGCTCCTCCCCTTCAATCTTGCACAGGTGTACCGGCACCTCCTCTTCAGTCTTGCACAGGTGTATCGACTCCTCCCCTTCAATCTTGCACAGGTGTACTGGCTCCACCTCTTCAATCTTGCACAGGTGTACCCAGCTCCTTGGACTAGACACAGCTTCCCATGGTTTCACTGCACACTGTGAGCTTCTCACAATGTGCATTGGAGTCTGCAGCAAGTCAGATAGAGCCCCGCCTCATTTCCTCCCCTTCTCGACTGTTCATGGAGGCTCAGCATCACTCCTCCAGACTGTCACCCATCAAGGCATTCTGATATTTGCATAGCTCCTCCCAAGAGCCCCGCTCCCCACACTGTTTGCATCAGGGCTGAGGGATCTTGAAAGGAGTACAGAGACTGATTCTCATTGGCTGGGGCACTGGTACTTCAAATGAAACCTGTCATCATTAAGTCTCTGTGCTTCTCTATGCAATACAGGCAGATCATGGCTGGTGGGAGGGACCGGCAGAGTGCTGTACCTAGCTTTCTGAAAACTTCACAGCCCCCTGCCCACCCCTCCCAACCAGTTCAGTTGCTAGGGGGGGCGGAGGAGCGGTCTGCACCCGAGTGACACCCGCCAGAGGGGGGACACCATCCCGAGGGTGGCGAAAGCCCTGGCTCCCTATGGCAGTTTTTTTTTTTCACACCTCAGACACCGTGGCACAGTGACAAATTGTACTTTGTTTAAAATGTAGGGGCGGGGTCAGGGGTGAGCCATGGGCGTGGCCAGGGGTGGGTCATGGGTGGGGCTTGACAGGGGACCCTTGCTTTATTTTGTCCGGGGGCCCTGAGTGTTGTCAGTCCGCCCCTGATGAGTCTGACATGTTTTCCTGACACCAAGAGAAAAAAGGTGACAGCACACAGCCTGTGATTGACAGCCTCAACTCTGTTCCTGGGTGCTGTATGAAGGGGGTGTGTCTCTTCCCTCCAATCAGCTCTCGCTGAGCTCAGAGTGTAACTATGGGGGGTGCAGACTGAACCAGGGTGACTCCTGCCTGAGGGGTGACCCCATCAAATAGCACTATGGAAGACTAAGGGGGGAGAGCTGTGCCCATGCACTACACTAGCTTGCTCAGTGCCCTGCTGCCTATCCTGCTGTCCCTTCGTAGAAGCAGGACAGAGCACTGTGGCAGGCTAGCGGAGGGGTGACACCAGGTTTTACTGTACCAGGTGACACCAGCCCTAGTGACGCCACTGCTCCCAACAGCCATGATCTGCCTGCATTGCATACAGAAGCACCAACACCACAGTGACTACAGAAACAAGACAACTTAACTACAGAGTCTTAACTGCACCCGCAGTTTCTGTTTCTCCCGAGTTCCAGTGTTCTCTCCAGCCTTGTGCTCTTTCATATACTCCAGCTGCACCCCTGTGCCACCATGTGCTTCTGTGTCTCCAGGATACCCCTGTGCCTTTAATTTGCCCCTCTGTATATCCTGGGTACCCCTGTGCCCCTCTTTATATCCTGGGTACCCCTGTGCCCCTCTGTGTATCCTTAGTACCCTGTGCCCATCTGTGTATCCTGGGTACCCCTGTGCCCCTCTGTATATCCTGGGTACCCCTGTGCCCATCTGTGTATCCTGGGTACCCTGTGACCATTTGTGTATCCTGGGTACCCCTGTGCCCCTCTGTGTATCCTGAGTACCCTGTGACCATCTGTGTATCCTGGGTACCCCTGTGCTCCTCTGTGTATCCTAGGTACCCTGTGCCCCTCTGTGTATCCTGAGTACCCTGTGACCATCTGTGTATCCTGGGTACCCCTGTGCTCCTCTGTGTATCCTGGGTACCCCTGTGCCCCTCTGTATATCCTGGGTACCCCTGTGCCCATCTGTGTATCCTGGGTACCCCTGTGCCCCTCTGTATATCCTGGGAACCCCTGTGCCCCTCTGTGTATACTGAGTACCCTGTGCCCCTCTGTGTATCCTGAGTACCCTGTGCCCATCTGTGTATCCTGGGTACCCCTGTGCTCCTCTGTGTATCCTAGGTACCCTGTGCCCCTCTGTGTACCCTGGGTACCCCTGTGCCTCTCTGTGTATCCTGAGTACCCTTTGCCCATCTGTGTACCCTGGGTACCCCAGTGCCCCTCTGTGTATCCTGGGTAGCCCCATGCCCCTCTGTGTCTCCAGAAACAAGATATACCTGTGCTCAGATCCCAATAGCTTGTCCATGCATATAATTTACCAGGAGCTAAAGGAATGTGATCACATTAACACTAAAAATACTGGATGAACCCTCTGCACACATCTCCAATGTTCCCCTGTGGCCCTCTTTGTCTCCAGAGTACCCCTGTGTCTCCAATGTGCCCCTGTGGCCCTCTTTGTCTCCAGAGTACCCCTGTACCTCCAATGTGCCCCTGTGCCACTCTGTATCTCCAGGGTGACCCTATGCCTTCAATGTGCCTCTGTGTCTCTAGGCTACTCCTTTGCCTCCAATGTGCACCTGTGCCTCTCTGTGACTCCATGTTACCCCTGTGCCTCCAATGTGCCTCTCTGTGTTTCAAGGGTACCCCTGTGCCTCATATGTGCCTCTGTGTCCCTCTGTGTCTCCATGCTACCCCTGTGCCTTCAATGTGCTCCTGTGCCCCTCTGATTCTTCAGGGAACCTCTGTGCTTCCAATATGCCCCTGTGCCTTTCTGTGTCTTCAGGGTACCTCTGTGTCCTTCTGTGTCTCCAGAGTACCCCTGTGCCTCCAATGTGCCCCTGCACCCCTCTGCATCTCCAGGGTACCCGTATGCCTCCAATGTGTCCCTGTGCCCCTCTGTGTCTCCAGGGTACCCCTGTACCTCCAATGTGCCCCTGTGCCCCTTTGTGTCTCTGGGGTACCCCTGTACCTTTGATGTGCCCCTGTGCCTTTCTGTGTTTCCAGGGTACCCCTGTGCCTCCAATGTGCCCTTGTGCCCCATCTATATCTCTGGGGTACCTCTGTACCTCCAATGTGTCCCTGTGCCTCTTTGAGTCTCTGGGGTACTCCCGTGTCTCTCTCTGTGTCTACAGCGTACCCCTGTTCCTCCAGAGTGTCACTGTGTCCCTCTGTGTCAGCAGAGCACTCATGTGCCTCCAATGTGCCCCTGTGTCCTCTGTGTCTCCAGGGTAGCCCTGTACCTCCAGTGTGCCCCTGTGCCTCTATATGTCTTCGGGGTACCCTTGTGTCTCCAATGTGCCACTGTGTCCCTCTGTGTCTCCGGGGTATACCTGTGTCTCCAATGTGTCCTTGGGCCCCTCTATGTCTCCAGGGTACTCCTGTGCATCCACTGTGCCCCTCTGTGTCTTCAAGGTACCCCTGTGCCTCCAATCTGCCCCTCTGTGTCTCCAGGGTACCCCTGTGCCTCCAGTGTAACTCTCTGTGTCTCCAGGGTATGCCTGTGCCTCCAATGTGCCCCTCTGGGTCTTCAGGGTACCCCTGTATCTCCAATGTGCCCCTGTGCCCCTCTGTGTCCCCCAGGTACCCCTGTGTCTCCAATGTGCCACTGTTTCCCTCTGTGTCTCTGGGGTATACCTGTGCCTCCAATGTGCCCCTGAGCCCCTCTGTGTCTCCAGGGTACCCCTGTGCCTCCAATGTTCCCTTGTGCCCCTCTGTGTCTTCAGGTTACCCCTATGCATCCAATGTGCACATCTGTGTCTTTAGGGTACCCCTATGCCTCCAATGTGTCCTTCTGTGTCTCCAGGGTACTCCTGTGCTTCCAATGTGCCCCTGTGCATCTCTGTGTCTCCAGGGTACTCCTGTGCCTCCAATGTGCCCCTGTGCCCCTCTGTGTCTCCAGGGTACCCCTGTGCATACAGCACACCTTTGTGAACCTACCTATCTCCAGAGTACCCCTATACACAGGAATATCCCCAGCTCCACACAGAAAAATGATATCCAGTAGAAATAATAATACAGTGCCTTGAAAAAGTACCCCTTGAAATTTCCCACATTTTGTCATGTTACAACCAAAAAGGTAATTGTATTTTTGTTGGTATTTTATGTGATAGACCAACACAAAGTGTCACATAATTGTGAAGTGAAAGGAAAATGATAAATGATACAAATAAATATGTGAAAAGTGTGGGGGGGGGCATTTGTATGGCGCCCCCCGGAGTCAATACTTTGTAGAACCCTCTTTCTCTACAAGTCTTTTTGGGGATGTCTCTACCAGCTTTGCACATCTAGAGAGGACATTTCTGCCCATTCTTCTTTGTAAAATATCTCAAGCTCTGTCAGATTGGATGGAGAGCGTCTGTGAACAGCAATTTTCACGTCTTGCCACAGATTCTCAATGGGATTTAGGTCTGGACTGTGACTGGGCCATTCTAACACATGAATATGCTTTGATCTAAACCAGGGATATTCAATTAGCGGACCTCCAGCTGTTGCAGAACTACAAGTCCCATGAGGCATTGCAAGACTCTGACAAGACTCTGAAAGCATGATACCCAGAGGCAGAGGCATGGTGGGACTTGTAGTTTTGCAACAGCTGGAGGTCCGCTAATTGCATATCCTTGATTTAAACCATTCCATTGTAGCTCTGGCTGTATGTTTCGGGTCGTTGTCCTGCTGGAAGGTGAACCTCCGCCCCAGTCTCAAGTCTTTTGCAAACTCTAATGCCGTGTACACACGAGCAGACTTTCGACGGACTGAACTCCGAAGGACTTTTTGACGGACTTTCGACGGAGTTCCGATCACACCAAAGTCCGATTGTTTCGAACGTGATGACGTACGACCGGACTAGAATAAGGAAGTTCATAGCCAGTAGCCAATAGCTGCCCTAGCGTCGGTTTTCGTCCGTCGAACTAGCATACAGACGAACTGATTTTTTGACCGGACTGGAGTCCGTCGGAAAGATTTGAAACATGTTCCAAATCCAATGTCCGTCTGATTTTTCGACAGCAAAGGTCCGATGAAGCCCACACACGATCGGATTGTCTGGCAGATTCATTCCGTCGAACCTTTGCTGTCGAAAAGTCCTGTCGTGTGTACACGGCATTACAGGTTTTCTTCTAAGATTATACAAAGAGTGAAATGTATCCCCAAAGAACATTCAGAGGACCTCCAACAAATGGAATATGAAATATTTACTGACAGAGGTCGCCCTTCCCATGCTGACCCAAACTATAATCCTCGTCATCCCTTATTGGTGGTCACAGAAGACACATCTGGTTATATGTGAAAAAAGCAATAAGATCTGTTTGATCTCCTGTGATGCCGAAATATGATAATAATTCATTGTCAGTCCCGGGTCATTACAGGGACACCCTGATCTTACTGTGAGATATTTTCACGGGTCAGGAGGATGGATGAAATGATGGATGAAATGATGGATGGATGGAAGGATGGAAGGATGGATGAAATGATGGATGGATGGAAGGATGGAAGGATGGATGAAATGATGGATGGATGGAAGGATGGAAGGATGGATGAAATGATGGATGGATGGAAGGATGGAAGGATGGATGAAATGATGAATGGATGAAAGTAAGAAAGGATGGATGGAAGGACAGATGGATGGTGTAACGGAACGTTCCTCACTCCACTTGAGTGCTTCCGTCAGTATATCGCTTCCCAAGCTCTGGAACACGAGACCGATGGATCTGGCTAAAGTTACCCCAAGAACCAGGCAATACTAGTTTTGGAGTAAACTGTTTATTTGAACAAAGACACAGAGAGATATGCACTCAGGGGACAA
This sequence comes from Lithobates clamitans, assembly GCA_037952925.1. NCBI lineage: Eukaryota > Metazoa > Chordata > Amphibia > Anura > Ranidae > Lithobates > Lithobates clamitans. The sequence continues at coordinate 643,334 of JBBGZY010002156.1, forward strand.
CCCCCCTTCTTTGCATAATGACATAGGGCGGGGTAAACTTTACCTCCACCAGTAGCATGACGCAGGTGTATTCAACTTTCCAATAGTAGACCATCTTTGGGAGGGGCTGCTGGAGAAATCCCTCCTCCCCTCCCCTCTCACAGCTAATCCACATAGACATACTACTATACTGTACATCCCATAATAGGTTGCTCCCAAGGCAGACACAAACAATAAAACAATGGGATACAGCCACACCCCAAACGATCTAGTAAAAGTATACAACAGTCCCAAGTGAAAGAGCATCTTCCTTCTTTCAACACAAACCACACATATAGAATCCAGGGTAACAGGAGAAAAGGAAATGCTGAGTCCGGTGTGGTGGTACGGTGAGTCTGGTTAGGCAGACCCGACTGGGGTCCTCGGTCACCCTGTACCCCTAATAGACACAGGGTAACTTACACATAGGAGGGGCCGGGGGAGCTGGACAAGGAGTTTCAAGGTAAGCTGGGTTCCACAAGCCCCTCGCCCAAAGTGACTCCCGTCACACATCTTCCCTTTTGGCAGAAGACTAAGACAGAAGGAGACCCCAAAACGTTTTGACTCTGAAGTTAGTCCATAGTTTGAGTCCCCCAATGCCAGTACCCACGCAGTACCCCAAACACATTGTCCCAAACAGAGCCTTACTCACCCAGCCAACCTCTGCCTCTCTCGTAGAACATACCCGCCGCTGGGGAGAAGCGTGAACTGGTCCTTCTCCCTGCAGGCTAAGTGTCCAATTTGTCCACTGCAATGTCGCAGTCCCAATAAAAATCGCTGATCGCCGCCATTACTAGTAAAAATAAATTATTAAAAATTCCATAAATCTATAGTTTGTAGACGCGATAACTTTTGTGCAAATCAATCAATATACACTTATTGAGATTTTTTTTTACCAACAATATGTAGCAGAATACAAATTGGCCTAAATTGATAATAAAATTAGATTTTTTTACATTTTTTTATTGGATGTTTTATAGCAGAAAGTAAAACATATTTTTTTTTTTCAAAATTGTTGCTATTCTTTTGTTTATAGTGCAAAAAATAAAAACCTGCGGGGGTGATCAAACACAATCAAAAGAAAGCTTTATCTAGGGGAACAAAAAGGAGATCAATTTTGTTTGGGTACAATGTCGCACAACCGCGCAATTGCCAGTTAAAGCAACGCAGTCCCGCATCGCAAAAAATGGCCTGGTGATGAAGGGGGGGTAAACCTTCCGGGGCTGAAGAGGTTAAAGAATTTGTGCGGGTGCTTGAGCACTTCCAAGCTCCTATCTGGCACCACCCCTGAATCCGGGGACAAAACCAGGGACAGACTTGGTCCGGGGACAGTGTCCTCGGTCCAGGGACTGTCCCCAGAAAACAGGGACGTCTGGTCAACCTAACCTAGATAGAAATGATAGGGAAACATGCACAGCAGTCAATCAACTGCTGTGTGCTGGAGGGGGGAGGGGCCCTCTCCTAGGATTGTCTGGTATAGGCATAGTCTGTCAGGAGTAACTCATGCAGAGAACATAGGAATGGGAGAGCAGGCAGAAATCACATTTGCTTTGGACTGAGGCAAGGACACACTCTAGAGGGCTGTGCCTTGTTCATTATTAACTCTGAGGTTTCACACACAACCATGACTGGTTCTCTTTACAGGCCGTGATTTCCAGCGATCCCCCCCCCCCCCCGCCTGCCTCTGTCGGTCCCATCTGGTGGCGGGGAATACTCCATTACATTTACCATTTTTTCTTCTTCTCCCCAGAAAAGAAAGATTGTTTTCTAAACATTCCTCGCATGCCGCGACATTAAAAACTTGTTTTCCGTTTTCCATCCCCTTCGGCTTTTCTTAAATCACATTGTTATCACCCGCTTTGAAATGTAAAAATCGGTGCAGCTTCAAACAATTATTCTGACGGTCAAAGGCGCCGGGGAATGCAATCAGTCGGCAACGCAATCTTACATGTGTCGGGGAAATACGGCGTGCGCCGCGCGCTCCTTCCATAGGCAGAAAACAAAGCATGAAATCGCGTTTTTCTGTGACGCTGAGTAAACGGAATGTTAATATTTATGTGTTTTCTGCACACAACAAATTTCTTTTCTTTTTCTTTTTCATTTTTACCGAGAAGATGTTACGGGGATCGAAGGGAGGGGGGGGCGGAGGGGGGGCGCGAGGGGGGGCGGAGAGTTCATTCAAGTTTGCTGGGCAATATTAGCATGATATCGATTCACTTGTCTTGACTACATACAGCCCAACTCTCATTCCATCTCCTCATCGATTAACTGCAACTTGTTTATCCTTTTTTTTATAGGACTAAGGAAAACAGTGTGGGGTTCCCCTTAAAAGTCCAATCAGACCGTTATCCAGGCAATGCAGGCCAGGTGGGCAGGAAGTGATGTCAGCAAGTGGGTGCCTCCCCCCCTTTCCTGAACTAGACCAGGTCACACCCCTATCAATAGGGGGCGCCAAAGCCCCACCTCATGCAAGGCACCGTGACTCAATGTTGAGGGACAGGAGGGGCCTCTTCCCAACATCCTGTCCCCCAAAAGAATGGGGGAGTCCATGAGGGGCTTATAGAAGGTAGAATAGTACCCCTTATCACTCATTCCCCCAAAACTAAAGTGTAAAGAAACCCCCTCCCCCACATCTTCTAATTACATAAATAATAAAAGCAATCAAAAGATGTCAATAATATCCCAGATGTAAATCCAACATCAATCACACCAAGAAATGTAAATTCTTCATCAATGATGTCATCCAGAGATGTAAATCCATCATCAATGACATCATTCACTGATGGTAATCCATTGTTATCAATGCCATCCAGACTGGTAAATCGATCATCAATCAGATTGTCCAGCAGTGTAAATCCATCGTTCATCTAGCTGTAAATCAATCTGTGGTTAGATCATCCGGAGATGTAAATCGATCATCAATCACATCATCCATTCATGTAAATCGATCATCGATCACATCATCCAGTCATGTAAATCGATCATCGACATTTGTTTTGTATAGTTTCGGATACATTTGTTTGGTTACTAATTTCGTTTTGTTTTTGGATTTATTTTGTAATCAGTTTCAAATTTTCAGAACGATCCGAATTCTGTGCAAAGAAATAGCTGGTTGTTAAGCAGCGAGCCGGGAAGCCGCCCCCCCGGCAGTGGCGGCTGGTGCTCAAAATCTTTGGGGGGGCGCAAACAAACTGAAAAATTCTGAAAAAAAATCATCAATCGCAGCCACTGTGCGCATCAAACGCAGCCACTGTGCCCATCAATCGTAGCCACTATGCCCATCAATCGCAGCCACTGTGCGCATCAAACGCAGCCACTGTGCGCATCAAACGCAGCCATTGTGCCCATCAATCGCAGCCACTGTGCGCATCAAACGCAGCCACTGTGCGCATCAAACGCAGCCACTGTGCCCATCAATCGCAGCCACTGTGCCCATCAATCACAGCCACTGTGCCAATCAAACGCAGCCACTGTGCGCATCAAACGCAGCCACTGTGCCCATCAATCGCAGCCACTGTGCCCATCAATCGCAGCCATTGTGCCCATCAATCTCAGCTACTGTGACCATCAATCTCAGCCACTGTGACCATCAATCGCAGCCACTGTGACCAAACACAGCCACTGTGCGCATCAAACGCAGCCACTGTGCCCATCAATCGCAGCCACTGTGCGCATCAAACGCAGCCACTGTGCCCATCAATCGCAGCCACTGTGCGCATCAAACGCAGCCACTGTGTGCATCAAACGCAGCCACTGTGCCCATCAATCGCAGCCACTGTGCGCATCAAACGCAGCCACTGTGCGCATCAAACGCAGCCACTGTGCCCATCAATCGCAGCCACTGTGCGCATTAAAAGCAGCCACTGTGCCCATCAATCGCAGCCACTGTGCCAATCAAACGCAGCCACTGTGCCCAAACGAGCCACTGTGCCCATCAAACACAGCCACTGTGCCCATCAATCGCAGCCACTGTGCCCGTCAAACGCAGCCACTGTGCCATCAAATGCAGCCACTGTGCCATCAAATGCAGCCACTGTGCCATTAAACGCAGCCACTGTGCCCATCAATCACAGCCACTGTGCCAATCAAACGCAGCCACTGTGCCATCAAACGCAGCCACTGTGCCATTAAATGCAGCCACTGTGCCTATCAATCGCAGCCACTGTGCCTATCAATCGCAGCCACTGTGCCCATCAAACCCAGCCACTGTGCCATCAAACACAGCTACTGTGCCATCAATCTCAGCCACTGTGACCATCAATCGCAGCCACTGTGCCCATCAAACACAGCCACTGTGCCCATCAAATGCAGCCACTGTGCCATCAAACGCAGCCACTGTGCCCATCAATAGCAGCCACTGTGCCCATCAAATGCAGCCACTGTGCCATCAAACGCAGCCACTGTGCCCATCAAATGCAGCCACTGTGCCATCAAACGCAGCCACTTTGCCCATCAATCGCAGCCACTGTGCCATCAAATGCAGCCACTGTGACCATCAATCGCAGCCACTGTGACCAAACACAGCCACTGTGCCCATCAAACGCAGCCACTGTGACCAAACGCAGCCACTGTGCCATCAAACGCAGCCACTGTGCCCATCAATCGCAGCCACTGTGCCCATCAAACGCAGCCACTGTGCCATCAAACGCAGCCACTGTGCCCATCAATCGCAGCCACTGTGCCCATCAAACGCAGCCACTGTGCCATCAAACGCAGCCACTTTGCCCATCAATCACAGCCACTGTGCCCATCAAATGCAGCCACTTTGCCCATCAATCACAGCCACTGTGCCCATCAGATGCAGCCACTGTGCCATCAAGCGCAGCCACTGTGCCATCAAACGCAGCCACTTTGCCTATCAATCGCAGCCACTGTGCCCATCAAATGCAGCCACTGTGCCATCATATGCTGCCACTGTGAACATCGGAAGCTGCCACTGTGACCCCCTTGCCCGCTCACCATCTGCCCGCCACTTACCCTGTCTCGGTGGGGCAGTGGGTGACGGCGGGGAGCGGTGTCCTCCATGTGTCTCTCCCCGTCCTCTCCTTCCGTCAGGCGTTCAATCACAGCGCCTGTCGTTTCAGCCAATCAGGTGACGGTTACCAGACCCGAGCACCTGATTGGCGGCCACTGTGCCATATCAAATCCTCCCACTGTGCCATCAAACACTGCCCCTGTGTTAGGACAGCGAATATTCATTGGCTGTTCTAACACACGTGGGTGAACTGCGAGCACCAAGCATGGCGCTCGCAGTTCACCTTTTTTGAGGCCTATTAGAGCCTCTGGCTTCAATCAGGTGCTTTAAAAACACCCCCTGCTGTAATTCAGGTGCCCAAAAAGGGGCGGGGCACCTCAATAGGGGGTGGCAGTGGCGGCCCTAGATAGATTAATGCAATGCATGAATCTATCCATTGGTCATATGGGGGGGGGGTGACTGGAGAGAGGGGGCGGCGCCTCTGAGCACTGCACTAAGGATAGGCCCGCCCCCAGCGTCACATCCAAACGCGTTTTTTTCACAATCTTTTGCGCATTTTCATGCACAGGACAGTCTATTCATTTCAATGGTCTGCCCTACACATGACAGACGCCTCAAAGAAGCTCCTGCACTGTTTTGGGGGCATTGAGCTCTGCGTGTTTTTTACCACATGTTTTGACGCACGCAAAAATGTGTGTCTGCTTGCGGCGTTTGGGGAAGCCATTAACAATGAATGGCGCTTGTTCACGGGACGCTTAGATGCGAATTGCGCCTAATCCAGAAATCGGCCTTTTTCCGAATAAAGGAAAGGAATCTTATTAGAATGAACTGTAAATAAACGGCGATGTTTCCGCTACATAAGGCGCTGTGATAAATGGCGGTTCCCGGCGTTCACGCATAATCTAGCTTCCGACACAATGTCACTTCCTATCACACACGCCATTGTGCGCGCCGCCATTAATGACACTACACTTTGCTCGGAGGGGTAATGAGGTGTGCGCAATAAGCGGCGGATAACGGAAATTGTACCAGAAGCGTCTCACGGGCGCCGACCACAAACGCTGCCAGTGACAAACAATGCCTCCGCCCGGGATAATGAGCGCCATTAACATTTAGGATCCGTCGTATTAACTGCGCTACTTTGTGTCTGGAACGCGGCGGAAATTGAAAGCCAGATATGAAGCCGCAGAATACAATTGTAATTATTGTTATAGACATAAAATTAATACAGATAATAAACGCCACGCAGGGATTCCTCTCTATAACACACAGAAGGATTAAAGGAGACTCCGAGTGGATGACTTGGAGGACTTTGTTCTGATAAAGGAAATTAATTATCGCCTATTTCTCTAATAATGGAATGACTGAGTGCTTATATGCTAATGTCAGGTTCTTTATATAATAACAGGTTCCCGGGATAGAAATATGTTATTAGAACTCACTGTTGTCTCTGTATTCTTTGAATGTTCCATTGTGAACAGGGAGAGGATTAACCCCTTCATGCTGACTTAACACATATATGCGTCCTCACAGAACTGAGCTTTTTTTCCACGGGGCCGCATATACAGTGCCTTGAAAAAGTATTCATACCCCTTGAAATTCTCCACATTTTGTTACAACCAAAAACGTAATTGTATTTTATTGGGATTTTATGTGATAGACCAACACAAAGTGTCACATAATTGTGAAGTGGAAGAAAAATGATAAATGATACAAATAAATATGTGAAAAGTGTGGGGGGGGGGGCATTTGTATTCAGCCCCCTTTACTCTGATACCCCTAACTAAGATCTAGTGGAACCAATTGCCTTCAGAAGTCACCTAATTAGTAAATAGAGTCCACCTGTGTGTCATTTAATCTCAGTATAAATACAGCTGTTCTGTGAAGCCCTCAGAGGTTTGTTAGAGAACCTTAGTGAACAAACAGCATCATGAAGGCCAAGGAACACACCAGACAGGTCAGGGATAAAGTTGTGGAGAAGTATAAAGCAGGGTTAGGTTATAAAAAAATCTCCCAAGCTTTGATCATCTCACGGAGCTCTGTTCAATCCATCATCGGAAAATGGAAAGAGTATGGCACAACTGCAAACCTACCAAGACATGGCTGTCCACCTAAACTGACCGGCCGGGCAAGGAGAGCATTCATCAGAGAAGAGCCAAGAGGTCCATGGTAACTCTGGAGGAGCTGCAGAGATCCACAGCTCAGGTGGGAGAATCTGTCCACAGGACAACTATTAGTCGTGTTCTCCACAAATCTGCCCTTTATGGAAGAGTGACAAGAAGAAAGACATTGGTGAAAGAAAGTCATAAGAAGTCCTGTTTGTAGTTTGTGAGAAGCCATGTGGAGGACACAGCAAACATGTGGAAGAAGGTGATCTGGTCAGATGAGACCAAAATTCAACTTTATGGCCTAAAAGTAAAACGCTATGTGTGGGGAAAACTAACACTGCCCATCACCCTGAACACACCATCCCCACCGTGAAACATGGTGGTGGCAGCATCATGTGGTGGGGATGGTTTTCTTCAGCAGGGACAGGGAAGCTGGTCAGAGTTGATGGGAAGATGGATGGAGACAAATACAGGACAATCTTAGAAGAAAACCTGTTAGAGTCTACAAAAGACTTGAGACTGGGGCGGAGGTTCACCTTCCAGCAGGACAACGACCCGAAACATCCAGCCAGAGCTACAATGGAATGGTTTAGATCAAAGCATATTCATGTGTTAGAATGGCCCAGTCACAGTCCAGACCTAAATCCCATTGAGAATCTGTGGCAAGACTTGAAAATTGCAGTTCACAGACGCTCTCCATCCAATCTGACAGAGCTTGAGATATTTTACAAAGAAGAATGGGCAGAAATGTCCTCTCTAGATGTACAAAGCTGGTAGAGACATCCCCAAAAAGACTTGTAGAGAAAGGGGGTTCTACAAAGTATTGACTCCGGGGGGTGCCATACAAATGCCCCTCCCCCCCCACACACACTTTTCACATATTTATTTGTATCATTTATCATTTTCCTTCCACTTCACAATTATGTGACACTTTGTGTTGGTCTATCACATAAAATCCCAATAAAATACATTTACATTTTTTTTTGTAACATGAGAAAATGTGGGAAATTTCAAGGGGTATGAATACTTTTTCATAGCTCTATATATTCGGAATCACAGAACTGAGCTTTTTTTTTCCGTGGGGCCGCATATATGGGTTTCTCCCTTTGTGCTATGAACACGACGCATGGCGCACTCCCAGCGCAGAGACTGGGGTCTCACAGAGAGCCCCAGGTCCCATAGTGACAATCGGGGACCCAGATTTCTTCATTCCAAGTCACCAGTTTGCTGTGGTAGCCTCTGATTGGCTACCACAATGTCACTGTGAAGCCCGCCCCCGTGTTTTGTTTTTTTCTGTGAATGGAAAGGAAGAATACATTGTATCTTTCTCTTTCTTTCTTTGTAAAAAATCAAAAACAAATAAAATAATAAAAATAAAATAAAAAATAAAGAAAAATCACCTAGGTCAAGGTTTGATCTACTATCAAGGTCAGTGCCAGGGTTAGTGTTTGGGTCAAAGGTCAGGGTCAGTTTATTTCGGGCAGGATTTTTTTTTAAATTAGCATCAGTGTGTGTGTTTTAGGTAGTCCAAAAATAGAAAAAACCAAAATATGCACTATTGTTTCTGGGCTGTACTCCGGGTACAAACATCAACTAACACACACAGATGTGGTATCGCTGCGATCGTCAGGAGCTGGAAAATTTATTTTGGGTTATTTTTTGGTGGAATGTTATGGTAGAAACAAGTACTACACAGCTAGGTTAAAAAAAATGATTTTTTTTTTACCATTTTGGCCCAGTTTTCCTTTGATATAAAAAAAAAATCAGGAGATATCCATAACCCAATACTACCAAATAAAAGTCCAAATTGTCCTGAAAAAAATGCGATATAATTGCACCCGGATGCACAAAGTCGTTGTGATGATATGTACGGTTTTACTAACACATGTTAAAATGGCTAAATTCTGCTTAGGCATTTCGATTTGTTTTTACGCTTAGGTGTGAAAGGGGTTAAGCTACAACTACGTGTTTCAAGCATCAAAAACCCCACAAAAATCTGCGCATTTCGGAAACGCACTGCAATTATGGGTCTCCCTTGCAGTGCAATTACCTGATAATGGCAGCCCCAAGTGCCGGTAGGAAACGTGGGCTTGTCGTGGCTACAAATAAATGGGCTGCCCCAAGTGCGAAACGCGTGAAAAACTCACACACAAAAAAAGCAAGCGGTAATGCGCATTCCCGCTACACCCAGGTGTGAATGAGGCCTTAAGAGTCTATTCATTTAAAAAAAAAAAAGTAATATAGTAATTTCTGCGGTGAACCTGAATGTACATTAATTCCGTGTGAATTAACCAAAAACAAATGTTCTTTAGGCTGTTTTCTTTTCTGACGAATGTTATTTTATTATAGAGAACTATGTAACTATGTATAGAGAAAGTCAACAAGATAAAACTGCGCGTGTGACGTGTTCAATCCCCCCCCCAAAATTGAAAAAAAATCACAAAAGCTGCACCACACATGTGAGATATTGTTCACAATAAAGTCATAAATACAAAAAACTGTGTAAATATAAACAATAAACAAAAAATCAAAAAAAGTGCGGTGGCGGTGAACACACAAGGTGGAGGGAATCCAATTTAATTTTGTTCATCTTCAATTTTTCTTCACTATTTGGGACTTTATTTTTGTATTATACTATTAACATTTTGGCCATACTTTTTTGGTGTTTTTATTTCTTTTTTGATTTAGCGCAACACAGTTTTTGTATTTATTTTATTATAGGCAGTAGTAAAATACCATGTTATGGCCACTAGATGGGGCTGAGGAGCATTGGAAATCGATATTTCTTTGTAACTAGAGATATGCTCAGGGGGCCAAACGCATGGATGGGGGGGGGGGCACCCATGTGCCCCTAATGCACGGGCCGCCAATGATGGTTACATTTATTTGCTATTTCCCACTAGCATTCTCTAGAATTGTTACATTGTATCTCTTGTTAAAAAGACATATGTATGGCCATTAGAGGGAGCACTGGAGGAGCATAGAAAATACATATATCTTCGTAACAAGAGATACGTTGTAACAATTCTAGAGAATGTTAGAGGGAATAAATGGAGAAATCCAACCAAAGGGTACATTCATTTGCTAATTCCCTCTAGCATTCTCTAGAACAGTGTTTCTCAACTCCAGTCCTCAAGGCGCCCCAACAGGTCATGTTTTGATGTTTTCCATTATTTTGCACAGGTGATTTGATCAGTTTCACTGCCTTAGTAATTACCACAGCTGTTTCATCTGAGGGAAATCCTGAAACCATGACCTGTTGGGGCGCCTTGAGGACTGGAGTTGAGAAACACTGCTCTAGAATCATTACAACATATCTCTCGTTACAAAGACATTGGTACTTTCTATGCTCCTCAGCTCCATTTAGTGGCCATACATATGTGTTTTAACCAGAGATACAATATAACAACTCTAGAGAATGCTAGAGGGGATTAACAAACAATTGTAACCATTGCATTTCTTGGCTAATTCCCTCTAGCCTTCTCTAGAGTTATCACATTGTATCTCTTGTTAAGAAGACATATGTATGGCCACTAGATGGAGCTGAGGAGCGTAGGGAATACATATATCTTTGTAACAAGAGATACGTTGTAACAATTCTAGAGGGAGTTAGCAAAGAAATGTAACCAATGGTTTCATATCGTATGACCCCCTGTGTCATTTTTGTGAATATACAAACCATGAACATTCGATATATAAATATAGACGTTTATGTTAATGTTTGTAGAATGATGACAGGTCTGACGGACCGGTCTTACGTCTGTGGATAACTTTAAGCAGTCATTGACCAGACAATGTAGAAAACCCCCCTCCCCCCCACAGCACAAGAGGAACCCAAATGCCGACCCCCAATCTGTCGCCTTCCTTCCACGCCGTGGCAAGACAATATTTGCACCGCCTCAGCCGTGTCATTGTGCTCCGGTTGACAACAGGTGTAAACACTTTGCATTAAAAAGGACTAATTTAATCTGCATATGCAAATGGACGGCGCTTTGAAAAGGAGATGCCGGTGCGGAATTGGCAGCCCAATTTAGTATTTAAGTAAAAAAAAAAAAAAAAAAAGAAAAGAAAGAAAATAACGCAAAACGCGAAGTTGGATTATTAAGAGAGGAATTGTCTTCGGCGGAGAATTGTCGGCCACAATGGAACGCGAACCGCCGAGAGAATGCCGCTTAATTTTTCACGACAAACACTCGGGCCGTTCCCGGGAGCGCGAAGAATGGTTAATTATCGCTGAAGGCGCCCATGACGTACGGCGTCCTGCTTTTAAACAGCTGTAGGTTATATCCTCTTAAGACGTAAAAACCTCATTCACTCGCGTTCGTAGATTTTTCGAAATTCAGAGGGAGATAAAACAACAGCACCTGCCGCACAAAAACAAGACGGTCTAAATCCGTCCGCCGCGCACAATTACTGTGAAGTGTCTGGACACCATTGTTCCGCCCCATTCTTTCCTGAATAGACATGGCAAATAACTTTCCCCTGCAGCTGCAGCTCCTCAATTGTATGACGGGAAGGCTGGCGCCGCGCCAACGCTCGACAAACTCGAGTGCCACCCAAAGACACTATATTGATTTGCAATCGAACATAATAGGGCCATCAGCTTAATTATTACGGCTGGGGGCCTAGGTTCTAGATATTTCATATTTATATTTCTGAACGATGAATGGCGGCGGTTAAATACAGGCATTTCCATAATGGCGGCAAAGGGCCGGGTGATTGCCCCTCTCTTGGCATTCAAAGGCCTTAAGAGACAATCAGAGATTCTTTTCAGGTTCCAACATCCGAGTGTCATTTTCCCTCCATACACGGCTGACAATGGCGAGGAAATGCAAACATTATCTCATGGCAACAAACACACAGAATAAAAAAAAAAGTTCTATAAAAAGGGGCGGAATATTCGATTGTGTACTTCCGAGAGGAAATCAAACGCTCGCTTCTTTCATTCTGACCCCTCCAGCCCCGTTCAGAAGGTGATCTTTAACCACTTCCATACCGGGATTATTCTGGCTCTTCTCTCCTACATATAAAAAAAAAAACTAATTTTTTTTGCTAGAAAATTACACAGAACCCCCAAATATTATATATTTTTTATTTTTTAGCAGAGACCCTAGGGAATAAAATAGTGGTTGATGCAACTTTTTATGTCACGCGGTATTAGGGCAACAATTTTTCAAACGTTTCATGCATTAAAAAGATAACAAAACAGTAAAGTTAGCCCAATTTTTTTGTATAAAGTGAATGATGCTACGCCGAGTAAATAGATACCCAACATGTCACGCTTTAAAATTGCGCATACTTGTGGAATGGCGCCAAACTTTGGTACTTAAAAATCTCCATAGGCGACGCTTTAACATTTTTTACAGGTTACCAGTTTAGAGTTACAGAGGAGGTCTAGTGCTAGAATTATTGCTCTAACGCACGCGGCGATACCTCACATGTGTGATTTGAACGCCGTTTACATATGCGGGCGCGACTTACGTGTGCGTTCGCTTCTGTGCGCGAGCTCACGGGGACGGGGAGCTTTAGTATTTTTTTTTCTTATTGTTTATTTTACTTGATTTTTTTTATTTTACACTTTCTCTTTAAATGTATTTCTTTTTTTTTCATCACTTTTATTCCTATTACAAGGAATGTAAACATCCCTTGTAATAGGAATGGCGTGTGACAGGTCCTCTTTATGGAGAGATGTGGAGGTCTATAGGACCCCACATCTCTCCTCGGGGCTGGAAAGACTGAGATCCCCCCCAAAAAAAAAATTAATGATCTCTTTCTTTCCAGCTGAGTTCTTGCTTTCTTTACTTCTGCCGGCCGGACGTGACCTCATAACATCGCGCCCAGGCCTCTGAAGGTCATAGAGATGACTGGGGACCAACTGGTCATTGGAAATCTCTATGATCGACATTCAGCGGTGGCAGATTCTTTCTCTGATTCACTGATCGTATGGGCGAGCCCGGAGAAGCACCAAATGGCGGTGGGAGGGGGGATGTCCCCTTCTGCTGCCGGTAAGAACGATCAAGTGGCTTAACTGCCACTATGATTGTTCTTTCAGTGCACAGAATCGCTGGCTGTAAAAGATGATATCTGAATGATGCCTGTAGCTGCCCTCATCATTCAGATATCACCGCTCAAAGTCCAGGACCTGATTGGGCTGGAAGTGGATAAATACAGATCAGACAAAATCCTTCGCAGTGAATCATTTGAAAGCTGCAGAATCACAAAGATTAATTTACTGCAACGTTCACCAAAACTCAACAACATGGAGCCGGGCCAACCACCAAAACCCAACAACATGGTGCCGGACCGTCCACCAAAACCCAACAACATGGAGCCGAGCCGTCCACCAAAACCCAACAACATGGAGCAGGGCCGTCCACCAAAACCCAACAACATGGAGCCGGGCCATCCACCAAAACCCAACAACATAGAGCTGGGCTGTCAACCATAACTCAACAACGTGGAGCTGGGCCATCCACTAAAACCCAACAACATGGAGCCGGGCCATCCACCAAAACCCAACAACATGGAGTCGGGCCGTCCACCATAACCTAACAACATGGAGCCAGGCCGTCCACCAAAACCCAACAACATGGAGTCGGGCCGTCCACCATAACCTAACAACATGGAGCCGGGCCGTCCACCATAACCCAACAACATGGAGCCGGGCCGTCCACCATAACCCAACAACATGGAGCCGGGCCGTCCACCATAACCCTGCAACATGGACCTGGGCTGTCCACCATAACCCAACAACATGGAGCCGGGCCATGAACCAAAACCTAACAACATGGAGCCAGGCCGTCCACCATGACCCTGCAACATGGAGTCGGGCCGTCCACCATAACCCAACAACATGGAGCCCGGCCATCCACCAAAATCCAACAACATGGAGCTGGGCCATCCACCAAAACACAACAACATGGAGCCGGGCCGTCCACCAAAACCCAAAAACATGGAGCCGGGCCGTCCACCAAAACTCAACAACGTGGAGCTGGGCCATCCACCAAAACCCAACAACGTGGAGCCGGGCCATCCACCAAAACCCAAAAACATGGAGCCGGGCCATCCACTAAAACCCAACAACGTGGAGCCGGGCCGTCCACCAAAACCCAACAACATGGAGCCGGGCCATCCACCATAACCCAACAACATGGAGCCGGGCCGTCCACCATAACCCAACAACATAGAGCCGGGCCGTCCACCATAGCTCTACAACATGGAGCCGGGCCGTCCACCATAACCCAACAACATGGAGCCGGGCCATGAACCAAAACCTAACAAAATGAAGCTGGGCCATCCACCAAAACCCAACAAAATGGAGCTGGGCCGTCCACCAAAACCCAACAACATGGAGCCTGGCCATCCACCAAAATTCAACAACATGGAGCTGGGCGGTCCACCAAAACACAACAACATGGAGCCGGGCCATCCACTAAAACCCAACAACATGGAGCCGGGTGGTCCACCATAACCCAACAACATGGAGCCGAGCCATGAACCAAAACCTAACAACATGAAGCTGGGCCGTCCACCAAAACCCAACAAAATGGAGCTGGGCCGTCGACCAAAACCCAACAACATGGAGCCCGGCCATCCACCAAAATCCAACAACATTGAGCTGGGCCGTCCACCATAACCCAACAACATGGAGCCAGGCCATGAACCAAAACCTAACAACATGAAGCCGGGCCGTCCACCAAAACGCAACAACATGGAGACGGGCCGTCCCCCAAAACCCAACAACATGGAGCTGGGCCGTCCACCAAAACCCAACAACATGGAGCTGGGCCATCAACCAAAACCCAACAACATGGAGCCGGGCCGTCCACCAAAACCCAACAAAATGGTTTGGAATCATGTGTCCGGGTTTCAGATTGTCTGAAACCCGGACACATTATTCACACTGGACTATGGCTTCCCAGCAGGTTTGCTGGCTACAGTTGGCTAAGCTGAGAGTGTCTGTTACACTCTTTTTCACACTGCCCAAAGCCAGCACTAACAAAACTAACAATTCCCCCACCCCCCCACACTGACGGGAGAAGAGAGAGACCTCGATCTGCACCTCTTTCTCCCACCTCTACCCCTCTGTGTCTGCCCACATTTCAATCCCCGGCACTGTGCCTCAGAAAAGGATAGTGGGGGCCAGAAATCGGAAGTCTAGCAGCCTCAGATACATCTGAATGAGAGGTGCTGACTGCCAAGGGGTGAATGAGCTCACCATCCATCCCTGTCTGTGACTGAAGTCTCCCCACTGAAGTTTTCAGAAAGCACTCCTTTACCACGATCTTCATCTGATGAGTCGGTGCCACTCAAGGAAGATTCCATTTCTGTAATGGTCTGCAGCAATCCACCATTTTCCCTTAACCTCCTTCTGAGATGACCCAGGCTGCTGAGGAGGGAGGGGGGCAGATACTGACTCAGACACAACAGATCCTGAGACAGGGGTAGTACTGGGACCACCATGTGAAGCCACTTCCTTACCCCACATTAGGGTTGCCACCTGTCCAGGATTCACCCGGACAGTCCAGGTTTTGAATCATGTCTGCATCAGTCTGCCTGAAACCCAGGCACATTATTTAAACCGGGTTGTGACTCCCCTATTAACTGAGATAGCTACACGGAGCTGCGGACAGCAGTCTTTGGCCAGATTCGGCATCACTGGGGGGGGGCACAGGGTGATAGCAAGAACATTTTGGCCACACCCACCGTTCACTACAGCGTGCATAACGTGCTGCATTCCTACTCTGCTTGGGGCACCCAAAGGTGTAATCCTATAATGTATACTACAGGGAACAAGAAGTGCCCTGTGCCGCTATGGTGTTCGGGTTTGGCTTGAAGAATAGGTGGCAACCCTATTCCCCATCCATACTGTCTCCGTTGCTCTGGTATCCACCCTCTGGCTGGTACTGGCACAGGAACTTTCCTTCGTTTGTTGGAATCTCTCCTCATTCTCACACTTTTCTCTGAACACACCGCTGCTCTCCTTCAGAGGGACGACCAACTTCTCCTGCTTTTTCAATGCTTCCTCCAGAGACTTCAGCTTGGAGACTTCCCTCTTACTGTTTCCAGACTTACTGTGCAGGGATTTCTTTTTCCTGAGATCTTCTTTCATGACAGCAAGTTTCTGTTCCTGCGGAAAAGTCTGTTCACCACTCTATCCTGGAAGACTGGTAAGGACTCCCCTTGCATAGGGACAGGCCCAGGATCCATTGCAGCTTAAGAACAATGGAGTAGGCCTCAGTGCCTCCACCTTCGTCTTCCCCAACATGGTCCATGCTTGCCTGGGAAAAGCCTGCAGGACAGGCCCCAGGCTTGCTGCTTCTCTCAGCTGAGATCACAACAGAGTGAGCCAACAGCATCCTGCAGAACAGCACCACCTGGTGGAGAAGCTCCTCTGGTGCAGAGACTGATGTGACTGGCTCAGTGTTCTCTGTACAGCACTATGGTATATGTCAGAGCTATATAAATGTATAATAATAATAGTGTGTGACTGTGGGGGAGGGGACATTAGAGTGTAAGCTCCTCTGGTACAGAGACTGATGTGATTGACTCAGTGATCTCTGTACAGCACTGCAGTATATGTCAGAGCTATATAAATGTATAATAACAATAGTGTGTGACTGTGGGGGGGGGGGGGTGTAAGCTCCTCTGTACAGAGACTGATGTGACTGTGGGGGGAGGGGACATTAGAGTGTAAGCTCCTCTGTACAGAGACTGATGTGACTGTGGGGGGAGGGGACATTAGAGTGTAAGCTCCTCTGTACAGAGACTGATGTGACTGTGGGGGAGGGGACATTAGAGTGTAAGCTCCTCTGTACAGAGACTGATGTGACTGTGGGGGGAGGGGACATTAGAGTGTAAGCTCCTCTGTACAGAGACTGATGTGACTGTGGGGGAGGGGACATTAGAGTGTAAGCTCCTCTGGTACAGAGACTGATGTGACTG
Source organism: Lithobates clamitans (assembly GCA_037952925.1). Classification (NCBI taxonomy): domain Eukaryota; kingdom Metazoa; phylum Chordata; class Amphibia; order Anura; family Ranidae; genus Lithobates; species Lithobates clamitans. Next base: position 660,380 of record JBBGZY010002156.1, read on the forward strand.
GCTCAGTGATCTCTGTACAGCACTGTGGTATATGTCAGAGCTATATAAATGTCTAATAATAATAGTGTGTGATTGTGGCAGTTATAGAAGAGAGGGGCGGTGATGGCGGATGCTGAGCTGTTGCCAAATTATTGAATTATTTTATACAAAGCTTCTCTTGTGTTTTATTATCTGCACTATAAAGTCTCCATTTCATCTTGATCTCCAACATATAAACTTTTATTGATGTTTTTTAATTTTCCTTTAATCTTGCGGATGAGAGAGATAAATGAGGATATTCAATCTTCATTTCCTCGTATACCACACATGATGGCTGCGTTGGGTCTTCAGAAGTCTCTTGAGATGTTCCATGTGGATCAGGATAAGCCAACATTCTATTTACATTCCAATCTGTTCAATGGTGAGACGGCCAACATCAATCAATACGGCGAAGGGGGGAGGGGTTGGGGGTCACGATATTGTTTTAGTTGTGTAATTGTATCACTGAGGAAAAGACCGTTCACAGATTGTCGGGTCATGTATATATTGTACAGAAATACAGAAAGCTTTTCCTGATAAACGTGGAAAGAAATCTTCAGATAAAATGTTCCACCAAAATTCCCACAAATATCACCGACTTGTATGATAATAATGGGCTACTCATCATACAAGATACATTGTATTGTTGTATAGCCGCTAGTGACATCATCGCTCTCTAGTGATTGGATAGGCTGCACTCTCAGTGATCTCACCGGTCTCTAGTGATTGGATAGGCTACATTCTCAGTGATGTAATCGCTCTCTAGTGATTGGATAGGCTGCACTCTCAGTGATGTCATCGCTCTCTAGTGAATGGATAGGCTGCATTCTCAGTGATGTCATCGCTCTCTAGTGATTGGATAGGCTGCATTCTCAGTGATGTAATCGCTCTCTAGTGAATGGATAGGCTGCACTCTCAGTGATGTCATCGCTCTCTAGTGAATGGATAGGCTGCATTCTCAGTGATGTCACTGCTCTCTAATGAATAGATAGGCTGCATTCTCAGTGAAGTCATCACTCTCTAGTGATTGGATAGGCTGCATTCTCAGTGATGTCATCGCTCTCTAGTGAAAGGATAGGCTACATTCTCAGTGATGTCACCGCTCTCTAGTGATTGGATAGGCTGCATTCTCAGTGATGTCACCGCTCTCTAGTGATTGGATAGGCTGCATTCTCAGTGAAGTCACCGCTCTCTAGTGATTGGATAGGCTGCATTCTCAGTGATGTCATCGCTCTCTAGTGATTGGATAGGCTGCATTCTCAGTGATGTCATCACTCTCTAGTGAAGGGATTGGCTGCATTCTCAGTGATGTCACCGCTATCTAGTGATTAGATTGGCTGCATTCTCAGTGATGTCACCGCTATCTAGTGATTAGATTGGCTGCATTCTCAGTGATGTCACCGCTATCTAGTGATTAGATTGGCTGCATTCTCAGTGATGTCACCGCTATCTAGTGATTGGATAGGCTGCATTCTCAGTGATGTCACCGCTCTCTAGTGATTAGATTGGCTGCATTCTCAGTGATGTCACCACTCTCCAACAAATGGAAACTGAATTCTTATTAAAGGACAACCAAAGGCTTCTGTATGATGGTCTAAGTATCAAATCCAGTTATTATCTAATGCACAAGACCCACAAAGTAAACAGAACCTTCTTTTTCCCGAAGCAGGCACAGCCTACATGAGATGGACAACTCTGTGAACTCGGGAGGAGTGCAGCATTGTTGTCAGCCTATCAGAGGAAGCTTCATTAGGACGTCACTGGCAGGATCTACACAGGTATTTGTTGGACTTTGCAGAGGGCCTATGAGAAAACTGTAAGAGCAGATGCACTTATAATTTAAGAGTCAATTTATCAAATAAGCTGTATAAATACCACAGCATTCACACAGCCATTGCAAAAAAAAAAATGTGTATAGTGTGTACTTCCTATGATTGTCAGCTCCATCTAGTGGCCATAATTTACTATTTTCCCGAAAACCCCTCAATAAGGAAAATATCACATTATGGCCACTAGATGGAGCAGATGACCATGGGAAATAAACATATAATCCACATTTTGAGGATTATTTGTGTTGTCTGTGTGATTTGCTGACACATTCACAGAGTGAATTTTTTATAAATGAGTGTTGTAGCCGTCATTTTTTTTTTTTTAGTGAGAGGGCGCTGTTCCAGGGCCAAATATGGATGACTTCTCTAAATAAAACTAATATGTCAATTTTTATAACGCCAATAAAACATGAACTGTTCTTCGAATGTTACATGACGCCTGCTCACTGACTTCTCAAAGTCTTCAGACAAGTGATGTCTCATCGGCCATAAATCATCCATCACAACGACAGAACGTCGTATGTCCCTCTCATAACTCAGCGAACGTCGGAGCTCGCCGCTTTGTCACCGCGATACCGAGCTGTGTGACCCGATGATATAATTAATGATTTATTTCCTGAGGATCTAATCCATTCAGACTGGCGGCAGATTTACGGTTTGACACTTGTCAGTTTGGCAGAACGGCGGCCATTTATATTTCCCTTCCAAAAACTGGCAGATAAAGTAACATTGTGCGGATTTTATTCATAAAACTTTCCTCTAAGTACTCATCAGCTAGAAGTACTCGTCTTTTTCGGGGGAGGGGGGGCCTGACAGTGTCCCCCCCAAAAAGATCCGGCCACCAATGCAACCTAATAAAAGAAATAAAGAAAGAAAAATACAACGGCACGCAAAACCAATCACATTAATTTATTAGAAATCCGAAAATTCAAACGAATAACTAACCAAAAATAATAACTATTAAATTATAGGTATTGGAATTTCCTTTCAAATTTGGCTGTTAGTGAACGTAACAAATACGAATTTATCCGAAGTTATGAATTATCCGAAATAACGAATGCCGCATCTAAACAAATGGAACGGAACAAAGGAATAATAAATAATAATAATAACATTTTTTATCACTGTTATTTATAAATATTATTTTGTTACGTTCTATTCGTTATTTCGGATAATTTGTAACTTCGGATAAATTCGTATTTGTTACGTTCACTAACAGCCAAATTTGAAAGGAAATTCCAATACCTATCATTTAATAGTTAAGTTATTATTAGTTAGTTATCATTTCAGATTTTCAAGTTTTTGGATTTTCAAATTCACAAATATTCAAATTTAGGAATATTTGGAAAAAATTGTTAAACGGGTTTTCGCAATTCGGATATTTTGTTAAAAAACGAATTTGAAACTAAACAAATTGCACATGTCTACTATAGAGGAAGTGTTACTATAGAGGAAGTGTTACCATAAAGGAAGTGTTACTATAGAGAGGAAGAGTTACTATAGAGGAAGTGTTACTATAGAGAGGAAGAGTTACTATAGAGGAAGAGTTACTATAGAGGAAGTGTTACTATAGAGGAAGTCTTACCATAGAGGAAGTGTTACTTTAGAGAGGAAGAGTTACTATAGAGGAAGTGTTACTATAGAGAGGAAGAGTTACTATAGAGGAAGAGTTACTATAGAGGAAGTGTTACTATAGAGGAAGTCTTACCATAGAGGAAGTGTTACTTTAGAGAGGAAGAGTTACTATAGAAGAAGTGTTACCATAAAGGAAGTGTTACTATAGAGAGGAAGAGTTACTATAGAGGAAGAGTTACTATAGAGGAAGTGTTACTATAGAGGAAGTCTTACCATAGAGGAAGTGTTACTTTAGAGAGGAAGAGTTACTATAGAAGAAGTGTTACCATAAAGGAAGTGTTACTATAGAGAGGAAGAGTTACTATAGAGGAAGAGTTACTATAGAGGAAGAGTTACTATAGAGGAAGAGTTACTATAGAGGAAGTGTTACTATAGAGGAAGAGTTACTATAGAGGAAGTGTTACTATAGAGGAAGTGTTACTATAGAGGAAGTGTTACTATAGAGGAAGTGTTACTATAGAGAGGAAGAGTTACTATAGAGGAAGAGTTACTATAGAGGAAGTGTTACTATAGAGGAAGTCTTACCATAGAGGAAGTGTTACTTTAGAGAGGAAGAGTTACTATAGAAGAAGTGTTACCATAAAGGAAGTGTTACTATAGAGAGGAAGAGTTACTATAGAGGAAGAGTTACTATAGAGGAAGAGTTACTATAGAGGAAGTGTTACTATAGAGGAAGAGTTACTATAGAGGAAGAGTTACTATAGAGGAAGTGTTACTATAGAGGAAGTGTTACCATAAAGGAAGTGTTACTATAGAGAGGAAGAGTTACTATAGAGGAAGTGTTACTATACAGTAGGGATATGCAATTAGCGGACCTCCAGGTGTTGCAGGACTACAAGTCCCATGATGCATAGCATGAGCCTAAAAGCCACAGGCATGACACCCAGAGGCAGAGGCATGATGGGACTTGTAGTTTTGCAACAGCTGGAGGTCCGCTAATTGCATATCCCTGCTATAGAGGAAGTGTTCCTATAGAGGAAGTGCTACTATAGAGAGGAAGAGTTACTATAGAGGAAGTGTTACTATAGAGGAAGTGTTCCTATAGAGGAAGTGCTACTATAGAGAGGAAGAGTTACTATAGAGGAAGTGTTACTATAGAGGAAGAGTTACTATAGAGGAAGTGTTACTATAGAGGAAGTGTTATTATAGAGGAAGAGTTACTATAGAGAAAGTGTTCCTATAGAGGAAGTGTTACTGTAGAGGAGTGTGTTACTATAGAGAAAGTGTTACTATAGAGGAAGTGTTACTATAGAGGAAGAGTTACTATGCAGGAAGAGTTATTATAGATGAGGAGTTACTATAGATGATGAGTTACCAAAAAGGACGTTTTAATATAGAGGATGAGTACTGTAGAGGAAGAGTTACTATAGAGGAAGAGTTGCTATAGAGAAACAGTTACTATAGAGAATGAATTACTATAGAGGAAGAGTCAATATAGAGGAAGAGTCACTATAGAGGAACAGTTATTATAGAGAAGAGTTACTATGGAGGAAGAGTTACTATAGATGATGAGTTACCAAAGAGGAAGAGTTACTATAGAGGAAGAGTTACTGTAGAGGAAGTGTTACTATAGAGGAAGCGTTACTATAGAGGAAGTGTTACCATAAAGGAAGTGTTACTATAGAGAGGAAGAGTTACTATAGAGGAAGTGTTACTATAGAGCAGGGATATGCAATTAGCAGACCTCCAGCTGTTGCAGAACTACAAGTCCCATGATGCATAGCAAGAGCCTAAAAGCCACAAGCATGACACCCAGAGGCAGAGGCATGATGGGACTTGTAGTTTTGCAACAGCTGGAGGTCCGCTAATTGCATATCCCTGCTATAGAGGAAGTGTTCCTATAGAGGAAGTGTTACTATAGAGAGGAAGAGTTACTATAGAGGAAGTGTTACTATAGAGGAAGTGTTCTTATAGAGGAAGAGTTACTATAGAGGAAGTTATTATAGAGGAAGAGTTACTATAGAGGAAGAGTTACTATAGAGGAAGAGTTACTATAGAGGAAGAGTTAATATAGAGAAGAGTTACTATGGAGGAAGAGTTACTATAGATGATGAGTTACTATAGAGAGGAAGAGTTACTATAGAGGAAGAGTTACTATAGAGAGGAAAAGTTATTATAGAGAGTTACTCTACCAACATGTAGAAGGTAAGTAAAATAACTGTAAAACTGTCAAATGACTTTCAGTCCTGGTAATATCTGGAATAGGTGGAAAAGCCGATTGTGGAGCCTTCGTAGTAATGGCGGTCACTGATAATCGCCATTGTGCGGCGGCGTTGTGATATCACCTTCTCTTATCTCATCACTTTTCTTCTCTCACCGTCGCCAGTGTCAGAGCAAATATTAGTTAAAATTGATCTTTACAAAATAACGTCGGGAGGAAATTGTGCGGCAGGTCAGACGACTTTATATTCAGAGAGGGAAGAAAAAAAGAAGTTTATCGTGAGATTACAGAGCGGCGCCCACATGGCAAATTGCCTTTTTAGTGGCGGCGCGGATCCGCCGGCCGCTTTTTATACAATGTTTCAAGTCTACACTTTTCACATCAATGGTTTCGGTCTCTCCCTCTCGCCGTGTATTATTCTCTTTTGACACTCGCTCGAAGGAGACGCAGGTGGGATTGTTAGGAAGTTCTGTTTACCGCTGACAAACGCTCGCCTTTTGATATGATGCGTACCTGGAGGCCGCTCGCCGCCAGACGGGGAAAATGAGCGTTCGGCTTGTGTCGGGAAGAATGCCAGATGCCGGGGAAGTGTTGTATAATATATAGATACACAAGAGGAGGAAAGAGACAACAATGGTGCTGCTCATGTACAAAGCCCTCAAATAAATTGGCTACGATGGTTATGGCACGGCGGCGGCGGCGCACACGGGAGGTACCGCCAGCCAAGGAATGTTATTTTTTATGAATCTCTGATTGTGATCTCCTAAAATGTTATAATCCGGAGTTCTTTGTCACTATAAAAACTTTATTTATTCTACAAATAAATATGTAACATGTAGCAATCCCATCTCTACTAGGAGTGAGGGAGGGGGCGTGGCCTTATCGTGAATCATTCAGCTAGGTGTGTAGTCTGATTTCCCCTGATACATGGGTCACATTCACAGCAGTATTACCTTTTGAAACCTGTAGAAACCATTCGCTGTTCCCTTTTAAGCAAACCCGAGTTGCACCAAAAATCCGTGTGAATGAAGGTGACGGCTGCGGCGGTTATGGAGACACAGGAGATACAACATCACTTCTTTATTTTACAACAAGCCCGGGATACTTTCTTGATGAATCTGTGAATGTGATCTCCTTAAAATGTTATAAGCCGGTGTTTTATGTCACTATAAAGCCTTTATTCTACAAATAAATACGTATGTAGCACCCTGGTGTTTAGGCAGGCTTGCTAACAAATTTAGTTTGCCAGGTAGTAGTTGTCCGGGCTAATTGTTAGAAGATTCACTGATTCCTCCCTAATTCTGGAATTGCTGCACCTTTTCTCTTATGTCACTAGGTGGCGCTGTGGCTGGTCACATTAGAATGACAGGGGCATAGCAAGGTCAGACCATGAATGGATGGGGTATCTAAGCCAAATGGCAGGGGGGGTGGGTTTTTTTTAGTGCCTTGGCCTGCTGGGACAGCCTATTTATTTGGGTGGAGTCAGGTGATCGGGGTTCTGTGCCCCTTGGACGGCTGTCTGGGTGGACGTTTGTTATGTTGCACCCATGCTGCTAGGGCGGAAGCCTGAGGACTATCCCGGGACACCTGGCTGCTAGGCTGTCTGAGGCCGATCCAGAAGCAGGAGAAGCAGCGTAGGGTTGGGACTGCAGGATTGGAGTCCAACCCAGTTGTGAAGGTTCAGCCGGATGGGGAACCAGTTGAGGTCGGAGGTAAAGGGGAAGCAGTCACCACTAAGGGACAATCCACCTCATTACTGGAGACCACTGTGGGTAAGCTTGAACAAGTACCAGGGCAGCCTTCTCACCAGCCGGGGATGGTGAAGAAGTGGGAAAGCTTCGCTGAGTGCCAAGCCAGGGACCCAGCAGGATAGTCGGGGTGACGCTTGAGGAGTGCCAAGCCAGGGACCCACCAAGACTGCAGGGGTGACGCTTGAGGTGTGCCAAGCCAGGGACCCAGCAGGACAGCAGGGGTGATGCTTGAGGAGTGCCAAGCCAGGACCCAGCAGGATAGTGGGGGTGACGCTTGAGGAGTGCCAAGCCAGGGACCCAGCAGGACAGCGGGGGTGACGCTTGAGGAGTGCCAAGCCAGGGACCCAGCAGGACAGCGGGGGTGACGCTTGAGGAGTGCCAAGCCAGGGACCCAGCAGGACAGTAGGGGTGACGCTTGAGGAGTGCCAAGCCAGGGACCCAGCAGGACAGCGGGGGTGACGCTTGAGGAGTGCCAAGCCAGGGACCCAGCAGGATAGTGGGGGTGACGCTTGAGGAGTGCCAAGCCAGGGACCCAGCAGGACAGTGGGGGTGACGCTTGAGGAGTGCCAAGCCAGGGACCCAGCAGGACAGTGGGGGTGACGCTTGAAGAGTGCCAAGCCAGGGACCCAGCAGGACAGTAGGGGTGACGCTTGAGGAGTGCCAAGCCAGGGACTCAGCAGGACAGTGGGGATGATGCTTGAGGAGTGCCAAGCCAAGGACCCAGCAGGACAGTGGGGATGATGCTTGAGGAGTGCTAAGCCAGGGACCCAGCAGGACAGTGGGGATGATGCTTGAGGAGTGCCAAGCCAGGGATCCAGCAGGACAGCGGGGATGATGGTTGAGGAGTATACAGAGGGTTAGCGGTGGAAGAGCTCAGGAGATCTGGTGAGGAATGGGATCTGGAAGTCTAGTGAGAGACTAGGAGCTCAGTGATTGAAGATCTACAGTGGGATATTGTGAGATAAGAGAAGAACTGTTCTGTGTTACCAAGAGTTATGTATAACTACCTTTAGTGACTGTTCAGTTGCCATAGGAGACGTTGGTCCTACCTATACAGACGTGGCATCCAGCTCGAGGCCTTTGCCTGTATAGCTGTCTTCCTATAGTGTCTTGGAGTCTGCCAATTACCATTCCTTCTACCTAAGGGTGTCCAGGCCCTAACCCTCTCTCCCACAGTTCTGGTTGAGAGACAATAAATCTCTTGTTCGCATTCAAAAAGTGACTGGCGCCCATCATTTCATCTTGCATCACACCCACCATGCCTGGTAACCCACTCTACAAGGAAGGATGTCAGCTCTCCCTAACTCTTGAGGTCACCATCAGGCCTCTGGAGGTCTGGGAGGTCGCTACAAGTATCACTGGGTCCATGAATGATAAGGAAGCCACCAGTAGGCCCACCAGGTCTTGTATTCCTGTAGCTGGTGTATAACTGACCAAATCTAACTGTCTTATCTTTTCTAGGAGTGAGGAAGGGAGGGTAGGTCCTTCTCATGAATCAGTCAGCTTAGTGTGTTGTCTGATGTCTCTTGCCAGGGCCGGTACAAGGGGTGGGCAGGAGGGGGAGAGTGCCCTGGGCGCAATAATTTATTGCAGGGATGGGGGCGCCCTGACCCTAACCCTAAGGAAAGGGGAGGGGGCGCAGTTTGGCATCTTTGCCCTGGGCGCTGGATGACCTTGTCCCGGCACTGTCTCCTATGCAGGTCTAGCTTACAGCAGTAAGTGGCTTTTTGAACCCGAAGTAACCAGCTGTTGTTCCCTTGTAGTAAGAACTTCCATGACCTTCCAGGTATTGGGGATAATAGACAACCCTTCTTTCTACAGGACCTACTTCACATCATGCCACCCGAAATCCGACACCAGGCATGTCCAACGCACAACACTGGTCAGTGATTTCCAGGACTTCCTCTCACCGGCGCCATAAGAGTTCCCCCAACGCTGCAGGCTGTGTGGAGAAGACTTTAGTGGCATTCTGAGGCCAGAACTTCGGATGTGCCCTCTATAGAGGAGGCTTGGGAGAGGATGCCAATCTACTGTCTGTTTTCGCCTGCTTGCAGCAGACTGATGACATCATCTTAGCCTAGGCAACATCACTAGACAGAAAAGAGCGGTGGTTCTATAGAGGTTCCAAAGGCACACGGGTTTATACCTTCAAGCATTCTATGGATTAAGGTAAAAAGCCTTCTGTGTGCAGCTCAGCCCCCCAATACTTACCTGAACCCCATCTTCATCCAGAGATGTGCACAAGAGCCTCGGCTCTCACTCCTCATTGGTTGAGGCAGCAGCAGGAGCCATTCACAGCCAGCGAGCCAATCAGGAGAGGGAGGGGCCGAGCCACGGCTCTGTGTGTGTGAATGGACACTGAGGCCCTGAAGGTTCTAGTTACGCCCTCGGCCCGGAGGTGGGTGGTTGGAAATAGACACAAGTCTGTCTATAGGAATGGATCAGGCGTGAAAGGGGCGGGAATAAAACATAAAACTCCTCCCAGGATACATTCAGTGAAGCCCCGAGGAAGGGGGATGGGGGCCCCCAAAACGTGTCGGATACATTTTAGCTTCCTGTCATCTCATTAATGATTGTGAATTCCGAGGAAGACTCTCTGGAGACAATTTCATTCGGATTTCTCAATCTGGGAATCCGTCACCACAAATCCCAACTTTCTGAGATGTGAACGAGGGACACTCATTAGCATAAGTTTGTAGTCATAGGACACGCCCCCTTAAAGGAGAATTATAAATTCAAATCAGGGGCACTCCCTCCAAATCAGGGACACAACCTCCAAATCAGGGACACACCCTCCAAATCAGAGACACACCCTCCAAATCAGAGACACCCTCTCCAAATCAGGGACACTCCCTCCAAATCAGGGACAGTCCCTCCAAATCAGGGACACTCCTTCCAAATCAGGGACACCCCCTCCAAATCAGGGACACTCCTTCCAAATCAGGGACACCCCCTCCAAATCAGGGACACCCCCTCCAAATCAGGGACACTCCTTCCAAATCAGGGACACCCCCTCCAAATCAGGGACACTCCCTCCAAATCAGGGACACTCCTTCCAAATCAGGGACAGTCCCTCCAAATCAGGGACACTCCCTCCAAATCAGGGGCACCCCCTCCAAATCAGGAACACCCCTTCCAAAGCAGGGACACTCCCTCCAAATCAGGGACACTCCCTCCAAATCAGGGACAGTCCCTCCAAATCAGGGACACTCCCTCCAAATCAGGGGCACCCCCTCCAAATCAGGAACACCCCTTCCAAATCAGGGACACTCCCTCCAAATCAGGGAAAGTCCCTAAGGGACACTCCCTCCAAATCAGGGACACTCCCTCCAAATCAGGGACAGTCCCTCCAAATCAGGGACACTCCCTCCAAATCAGGGACAGTCCCCCAAATCAGGGACACTCCCTCCAAATCAGGGACACTCCTTCCAAATCAGAGACACTCCCTCCAAATCAGGGACAGTTACTCCAAATCAGGGACAGTCCCTCCAAATCAGGGACAGTTATTCCAAATCAGGGACAGTCCCTCCAAATCAGCAACTCTCCCTCCAAGTCAGGGACACTCCCTCCAAACCAGTGACAATTCCCCCAAATCAGGGACACTCCCTCCAAATCAGGGACACTCCCTCCAAATCTGGGACACTCCCTCCAAATCTGGGACACTCCTTCCAAATCAGGGACACCCCCTCCAAATCAGGGACACTCCTTCCAAATCTGGGACAGACCCTCCAAATCAGGGACAGTCCTTCCAAATTAAGGACACTCCTTCCAAATCAGGGACAGTCCCTCCAAATCATGGACACGCCCTCCAAATCAGGGACACTCCCTTCAATTCAGGGACAGTCCCTCCAAATCAGGGATTTTCCCTCCAAATCAGGGACAGTCCCTCCAAATCAGGGACAGTACCTCCAAATCAGGGGCAGTTGAGAGCTATGCCATCACCCCTTGGGAGGCTCACACTTTGTGGTAGAGCTGTCGTAGATTAATCAACCAACCAACACTTCCTGATTGATGGATAGCTCGGAGTCCAGCGCCTCTTATTGACTTGATTTAGGATCGGCTGACTGGTGCTCATGGATGGACTCTTAATGATAAAAGTTGGGATCCTGTTGCTGTATATTGGGACCTGTTGGGAATTTAGTCTTGTAAAGTTGCTGACAGGTCCTCTTTGACTTTTTTTCCCCATTTACAAATGCTCTCTCTAGTTACTGATTGGCTGATGCAGCAAACCCAGCACCCCACAGCATGGTCCCGGGGACGGACTCCCTCCGATCGGGGGGGGGGGCTCATTACTTCCCCCCCCACCATGGAGAGTGATGGAGAGCTGGGAGAGGCGATATGACAAGGATGTACTTGATCCTCGTCCAGCTGGAAGATGAACATTTTCATCAGCGCGTTTTTCGCTTACGGTTGTCTTTATGTCGCGGCTCTTTTGTCTGAGTTGCTCGTGATCCGCCTCCTCTCCGTGTCAGCACAATGCCGAGGTGCGCCAAGCAACTTTGAAAGGGAAATTATTTCTGATCTCGCTGGGAGAAGTTTCGGCTCTTTTATCGAATGTCCAAAGTCCCTTTTTAACCCCTTGTCTGCCGCTGTACTTTTTTAAATGGCGCGGTACACAGGGGGTTAAAGCAGGCTCACTGCTGCGGCCCTCGTCATGCTATTGATTTTTACAGCCAGCGACGGGCTTCCATATAAGAGTGATCTAGAGCTGCCTTGCCAAATTCATGGGGTACTGATAGTGTGCCCCCCCACCGCCTCGGTTCCCGGGCTCTCCACTCCCCAGACCAAAGAAAATGCCACCAACAGTGAGAAGCAGGAAGTGTTCCCCAATACCTCCAGAGACTCATGAACCTGCTATGACATGCAGGGCCAGGACAAGGGCGGGAGGGGCTGCTGCCCCGGGCACTGTGGTATGTGAGTTGGGGGGGCACCACAAGGAGATTGGCGGGGAGGGGATTTGTGTTGGAAGGGGTAACTCGGGGGAGCGGCAAGGGGGCCAGTACTGTTCTAGGAGGGGACATTTTTGGGAAGGATGTTAAGAGTGGTGATTTAGGGGGATTTGTGTTGGGAGGGGGGATGGAGGAAGAAGATTTGCGCTAGAAGGGGGATTTGGGGGGGGAATTTGTGCTGGGAGGGAGAGATTTGAAGTGGGGATGGGAGATGTGTACCATGAGGGGGAGTTTCAGGGGTAGAGGATTTGTGTGCTGAGGGGTGATTTTTTGGGGGAGCATTTGAGTTTGGGGGGGTTGTTTTGAGAAGGGGGATTTCAGCAGGGGGTGTATCTGTACTGGGAGGAGGGAAAATTAATGCTTAGAGAGTAAGCATGCAGATTAGTGCTCTGTGTTTTTGTGGGGGTATTTTTGCTGACACATAACGCTCATTCATCTTGGGGGGGCGTAGTTTGGCATGTTTGCCCTGGGCTCTAGATGACCTTGTCCCAGCACCGGTGAAATGTATTAAATCATGTCTGGGGTCATAGCTGTCATCTTTCAGCTACTGTATCAGAGAATGCAGCTAATCAAGAGAGACTTGTGCTTGATTAGCTGCAGTGGAGAGCAGAGGAGACATTAGGGGTTTAATAGACCCCTGATGTCCCCATAAAGAGGAACTGTGCACTGGCCTATGCTATCACATAGGGGGCTGTGATAGCAATAAAGTTAAATAAAGAAAAGAAATAAAAAAGTGTAAAAAAATAAAATCAGAAAAAGTCTCCATTTGTGTGAACGGAGTGCGGCTGGTGTACAGGCGCAAATCGATCTGCTTTAATAAAATCCTGCAGATTGGAATGGGAACTGGAATGTGAAATGATTTAGGAAGGAGCACAGAGGTGCGATGGAGCTGTGGCCCTATGGATGCCGATCCCGGTTCCCCCCAGAGGCTAATGAACCTGGAAGCAACTTGTATGACGTCACTTCCGAGGTCACAGCTGTCATTCCTCAGCTACTGTATCATAGGATGCAGCCAATCAAGCATTACCTGTGCTTGATTGGCTGCAGTGGATGACAGAGGAGATATTGGGAGTCTAACAGACCCCTGATGTTTCCATAAAGAGTACCTGTCACCCGACCAATGATATCGCTTGTTACCCTTGTGATAGCAATAAAGTTAAATAAGGAAAAAAAATTGAAAATGTAAAAAAAAAAAATATTTATACAAAATGAATAAAGATCAAACAAAATTAAAGCATCCCCCTCCCCCACCGTTCACACAATTATCTGCTTCCTGCCTATCGCTGTTCTTCATTCTGCCAGAACTCTTCCATCTCTGCTCTTTTAATACACGGAGTTGTCAGCCTCTCACTGCAAGAACGCAATTTTATCATTTACTTAACTCCTGTTCTGGAATTATTTTTGAATGTAAGCCTCAGCCGGATGATACATTCCTTGTTTCACCTTTTTTCACCCTTTGTTGCTGATCCCCTGACACCTCTTTGTAGCCACTTCCTGTCTACAAGCACTCCAGTGAAGGCTGCACGACATTTCTCAGCACAGGTTTCCTGATGGTGACAACGGTGGACCCTGTTTGTACAATGTGTGCGGTAACAGCCACCTGTTCATTGGAAGCCCATGTGACACGGTGACAACACAGAAGTACGCCCCCCCCCCCTTCAGAGAGCATTTGAAGAATCCCACTGCTTGCCACCAATGTAACAAAACATCCCACACTCTGCTTGAGTGCCTTCGTCATACACAGCTTCCTTCCAGTCTGAATATAGGTATCAGACCTTCCAACCGTTTGCAACCACAAACTAAGCAGTACTCGTTTTGGCTACTGACCATGAACTGTTTATTAAATTATTATAACACCCGGGACAATACACCCCTCCCCCTGTGCATTCATGGCGGGGTAGACTGTCCAATCAGAAGGGAGATCTGTTGGAGGAATTCCCCCCCCCTCCTCACAGCAAATACACATCCCATAATACCCACAGCAGACAGACACAATAGAACAATGGAATACAGCCACACCCCAAATTAGAACAATGGAATACAGCCACACCCCAAATTAGAACAATGGAATACAGCCACACCCCAAATTAGAACAATGGAATACAGCCACACCCCAAATTAGAACAATGGAATACAGCCACACCCCAAACGACCCAGCAAAGAGTCCCCAACAGTATGAGACAATATACAATATATATATAAATACAACATTCCGGTGTGGTTGTACAGTGAGTCTGATTAGCACAGATCATAGTGGGGTTCTCAGTCACCCTGTGCCCCTAATAAACACAGGGTGACTTATCTATAGGAGGGGCCGGGGGAGCTGGACAAGGAGATTCCAGAGCTCTCCAAGGTAAGCTGGGTTCCACAAGCCCCCTGCCAAAGGTGACTCCCGTCACAGGTGAGATGAGGAGGTTTCATAGGCATGCACGGTGGGTGGGGGGGGGCTGGGCACACCCTAATCACTATGTGTGGTGCCGATTCCCCCCTTATTGCCCGGGCTTCCTCTCTCCCCCCAGCTGCTGCAGGGGATGTTTCAGGATGGAGAGTGGGGGAAGGGGATAGTAAATATGTCATTTATTGGCCCCTTGCTTTTCTAAATGACCATAGTGATCACACTCACTGTGTTCATTCATAAACTGAAGCCTAGTAAACTGTGTTTACTAGGCTTCAGTTTGTGAATGAACAGGAAGCCGCTCGGCACAGAGCACTTCCCATTCATTCATGGTCCAGTGCAGCTGAGGCTGCAGAGAAAGGCGTGTGTGTTTGAGCTTTGGGGTGCACACACCTATGGGAAGTACATTACCTTCTAGACCTGTGCACTGCTGAAAAATGTGTTTGTTTTCATTTCATTTGTTTTTTGTTTGTTTTTTTTCAGAAATTTGAAAATTTGAAAATGCGAAAATCTGAAAATTCGGAAATTCAGAAATCCGAAAATTCAGAAATAAAATAGAAAATCCAAAAATTCGAAATAATAACTAACTAACTAACTAACTAACTAACTAACTAACTAACTAACTAACTAACTAACTAACTAACTAACTAACCAATAATAATAACTATTAAATTAGAGGTATTGTAATTTCCTTTCAAATTTGGCTGTTAGTGAACGTAACAAATACAAACTTATCCGAAGTTATGAATTATCCGAAATAACGAATGTCGCATCTAAACAAATGGAATTGAACAAATTAATAATAAATAATAATATAAAAAAAAAATGTGTTCCGTTCCATTTGTTTAGATGCGGCATTCGTTATTTCGGATAATTCGTAACTTCAGATAAATTCGTATTCGTTGCGTTCACTAACAGCCAAATTTGAAAGGAAATTCCAATACCTATAATTTAATAGTTTAGTAATAGTTAAGTTATTATTAGTTAGTTATTATTTCAGATTTTCGAGTTTTTAGGTTTTTGAATTTTCGGATTTTCATTCTTATTTTCGAATTTTTGAATTTCCGAAATTTTGCATTTTGAATTTCGAGGTTTCCGAACTTCCAAATTTTTGGATTTTCGAATTTCTGCATTTCCAAAATTTCGAATATTCGAATTTCTGAATATTCAGAAAAATTTGTTAACCGAGGTTTCGTTAATTTGGAAATTAGGTAAAAAAAAACTAATTTGGAGTGAAACGAATTGCACATGTCTATTGCCTCCTCACCACCTGCTTTAACCCCGTGACCTGGGAAAAGTGTGTGTGCCACTCAGGCAGGGAGGGGGGTAGGTAGACTGGGTGTCCTCAGTTGCTGCTGGGGTGCTGACAGGGGGTGGAGCCCATCCTGACTCCTGCAGGAGTTCAAGCAAAGAAGGGTGACCCCCTGTAAGTCGCACGTCTATGTTGTCCTACTATGACGAATGGAGTGGCAACCTCAGCCTGAACTCCGACCAGGCCACGCTCCCAATGCATTTCACTCCACCCCCCGGGCTTAGCCATGACTAAGCTCTGGGGGGGGGGGTGGGCAGAGTAAAATGTGTTGGAGGCATGGCCTGGTCAGAGGGGGGTTCTGCGCTGATAATCAGCACATTGATTATCAGCTCAGCCCCCATCAGAGGTGCCCACCACATCTGCCAATCACTGCCCATCAGCTGCCAGTCAGTTCCCACCAAAATGCCAATCAGTGCCCACCAAAGTGCAAATCAGTGCCCATCAAAATGCCCATCAAAGTGCTCATCAGCAATGCCTGTCAGTGCCCTTCACAGATGCCAATCAGTGCTCTTCAGTAATGACTGTCAGTACCTCATCATCAGTGCCGTCTTTCAGTGCCCATCAGTGCTGTATATTAGTGCCCATCAGGGCTGCCTATCAGTGCCCATCACTGCTGCATATCAGTGCTACCTATTGGTGCCCATCAATGCTGCATATCAGTGCCAGCTGCCTATCAGTGCCCATCAATTTTAAATATTAGTGCCTACTCATCAGTGCCCATCAGTGCCACCTTATCAGTGCCAACTCATAAGTGCCCATCAGTGCAGCCTCATCAGTGCCCGTCAGTGAAGGAGAAAACAAAGTTTTATAACAGAAACAAAGAAAAACTTTTTTTTTTTTCAAAAATTTCTGTCTTTTTTAGTTTATTTAGGAAAAAAAAAAAACCCGCAGAGGTGATCAAATACCACCAAAAGAAAGTTCTATTTCTGTGAACAAAATGATACAAATGTCCTATGTGTACCGTGTCACATGACTGCGCAATTACCATTCAAAGTGTGACAGCGCTGAAAGCTGCAAATTGGCCTGGGCAGGGAGGGGGTAAAAGTGCCAGGTATTGAAGTGGTTAAATGGACTTTGATCGGCATCCGTAGGGCCAGGGCTCCACGGCACCTCGGCGCTCCTATAAATCATTTCACATTACGATCGGCGGAATCTGAATAAAACCGATGGATGAGCGCCCATTACGCGAGCCGCACTCCATTACCACAAATGGAGCCTTTTCTGAACCCGCACGGCGGAATGGGCTCCGGCTAAATGACGGGCGGAGTGATTGCTTTAAGAGGCAGGTGACATTCAGCGCAGCCACCAGAGCGCGCCCCCCCCCCGAACAATGCGGATCACCATCTTGTATCGCTCCGCAGCTCTAAAGAGCAGGTGTCAAGACTCTATAGAGGCGGATAATGGCCTCGGCGCCACAAGAGCGAGGAAAATTGTTCGCACCACTTTCCATGCACTTCAACCTCCAGCACTAGGTATTGAGACAAAGCGGAAAGGCGCACAAAGGGAAAATTCACAGCATAATGACCATTTATTTAACACTAGACGGCGGTAACCTTCGATGGCTGAATGGATTCGGTAATGCTTTTCCAGCAACAGTGCGTCACCTTCAACAAGTGGCATAATTTATCTCCTTTCACGCCAATGTTCCTCATTGTGTTTTAAGAGAGAATGAAAAGCATGATGGTGATAATAGATCGCGGCGTTCAGTGATACGGGGGGATAATGGCGGATGTATAGTCAGCGCCGCTATTTGTGCCGCTGTGCAGGGCGAGCGGTAGAGGAGGGTGTTCGAGATCACTCATTTATTTTTCCTTTTTTTTTTTAATATAAATTGTTTTCTTTTCTCTCGAGTTTAATATTGAAACATTGTAATTTCACAGCCATGTGATCTGATCCCAGCGTTTCATTGGCTCTCGGTGGAAACTTCTCCATGGAACGCTCACACGCCGGAACAGTTCCATCATCTGAAAGCCTTTACACGTTACCAGTTGCAGACCTGATAAGCGGCGGCCGGTCCATAAGAGGCGCCGCACCCCTAATCTCCTAGCGTCAGCCCCCTAATCTCCATGCATCGGCCCCTAATCTCCATGCATCGGCCCCTAATCTCCATGCGTCACCCCCCTAATCTCTATGCATCGGCCCCTAATCTCCATGCGTCGGCCCCTAATCTCTATGTGTCGGCCTCTAATCTCTATGCGTCACCCCCCCTAATCTCTATGCATCGGCCCCCAATCTCCATGCGTCGGCCCCTAATCTCTATGTGTCGGCCTCTAATCTCTATCCATCGGCCCCTAATCTCCATGCGTCGGCCCCTAATCTCTATGTGTTGGCCTCTAATCTCTATGCGTCACCCCCCTAATCTCTATGCATCGGCCCCCAATCTCCATGCGTCGGCCCCTAATCTCTATGTGTCGGCCTCTAATCTCTATGCATTGGCCCCTAATCTCTATGCGTCGGCCCCTAATCTCTATGTGTCAGCCCCTAATCTCCATGCATCGGCCTCTAATCTCTATGTGCCCCCCCTAATCTCCATGCGTCGGCCCCTAATCTCCATGCGTCACCCACCTAATCTCTATGCGTCGGCCCCTAATCTCTATGTGTTGGCCTCTAATCTCTATGTGCCGCCCCCCTAATCTCCATGCGTCGGCCCCTAATCTCTATGCATCGGCCCCTAATATCTATGCGTCTGCCCCTAACCTCTATGCGTCGGCCCCTAATGTCCATGCGTCAGCCCCTTATCTCTATGTGTCGGCCCTTAATCTCTATGTGTCGGCCCCTAATCTCTATGTGTCAGCCCCTAATCTCCATGCGTCACCCCCCAATCTCTATACATCGGCCCCTAATCTCCATGCGTCCATCTCTATGTGTTGGCCTCTAATCTCTATGTGCCGCCCTCCTAACCTCCATGCGTTGGCCCCTAATCTCTATGTATCGGCCCCTAATCTCTATGCATCGGCCCCTAAACCTCCATGCATCTGCCCCTAACCTCTATGCGTCGGCCCCTAATCACTATGTGTCAGCCCCTAATCTCCATGCGTCACCCCCCTAATCTCTATTCATCGGCCCCTAATCTCCATGCATCTGCCCCTAACCTCTATGCGTCGGCCCCTAATCTCCATGCGTCACCCCCCCAATCTCTATGCATCGGCCCCTAATCTCTATGTGTTGGCTTCTAATCTCTATGTGTCAGCCCCTAATCTCCATGCGTCGGCCCCTAATCTCCATGCGTCTGCCCCTAATCTCTATGAGAAACCCCCCTAATCTCAATGCGTAGGCCCCTAATCTCCATGCGTCACCCCCCTAATCTCTATGTGTCGGCCCCTAATCTCTATGTGTCAGCCCCTAATCTCCATGCATCGGCCTCTAATCTCTATGTGCCCCCCCTAATCTCCATGCGTCGGCCCCTAATCTCCATGCGTCACCCACCTAATCTCAATGCGTCGGCCGCTAATCTCTATGTGTTGGCCTCTAATCTCTATGTGCCGCCCCCTAATCTCCATGCGTCGGCCCCTAATCTCTATGCATCGGCCCCTAATATCTATGCGTCTGCCCCTAACCTTTATGCGTCGGCCCCTAATGTCCATGCGTCAGCCCCTTATCTCTATGTGTCGGCCCTTAATCTATGTGTCGGCCCCTAATCTCTATGTGTCAGCCCCTAATCTCCATGCGTCACCCCCCAATCTCTATACATCGGCCCCTAATCTCCATGCGTCCATCTCTATGTGTTGGCCTCTAATCTCTATGTGCCGCCCTCCTAACCTCCATGCGTTAGCCCCTAATCTCTATGTATCGGCCCCTAAACCTCCATGCATCTGCCCCTAACCTCTATGCGTCGGCCCCTAATCTCTATGTGTCAGCCCCTAATCTCCATGCGTCACCCCCCTAATCTCTATTCATCGGCCCCTAATCTCCATGCATCTGCCCCTAACCTCTATGCGTCGGCCCCTAATCTCCATGCGTCACCCCCCCAATCTCTATGCATCGGCCCCTAATCTCTATGTGTTGGCTTCTAATCTCCATGCGTCTGCCCCTAATCTCTATGAGCAACCCCCCTAATCTCAATGCGTAGGCCCCTAATCTCCATGCGTCACCCCCCTATTCTCTATGTGTCGGCCCCTAATCTCCATGCGTCTGCCCCTAATCTCTATGAGCCACCCCCCTAATCTCTATGTGTCGGCCCCTAATCTCCATGCGTCACCCCCTAATCTCTGTGCGTCAGCCCCTAATCTCTATGCATCGGCTCCTAATCTCTATGCTTTGGCCCCTAATCTCCATGCGTCGGTCCCTAATCTCTATGCGTCACCCCCCTAATCTCTATGCATCGGCCCCTAATCTCTATGCGTCACCTCCCTAATCTCCATGTGTCGGCCCCTAATCTCTATGCGTCGGCCCCTAATCTCTATATGTTGGCTCCTAATCTCCATACGCCGGCCTCTAAACTCTATGTGCCGCCCCCCTAATCTCCATGCGTCCGCCCCTAATCTCTATGTGCCACCCCCCCTAATCTCCATACGTTGGCCCCTAATCTCCATGCGGGGTGCCGAACGCATAGAGTTCTACAAGTTTTTTTTAATTGGCTTTAAAAAGGCTGGGCTCGGGGGCGCGGAGCACTGTGGCCAGAGCCCACCCATTTGTGACATTAGCGAATCAACATTCCAGGAGAGGAAGTGGGTCCTAAGACCGGATTGGCCGGGAGGAGAAGCAGCCGAATTGGACTGGGAGGAGAAGCCAGGGAAGCCACTGAAGCTACCCACGACCAGGATGGGATAAATGCGGGGCTGGCGAGTGGGGCTGGTGAGTGGGCGGGGCTGGTGAGCAGGCAGGGCTGGCAAAATTGTGAGAGGGGCTGGCGAGCGGGTGGGGCTGGTGAGTGGGCAGGGCTGGCAAACTGGTGAGAGGGGCTGGCGAGCGGGCTAGGCTGAGTTGATGTCATCACTCTGCTGCAGGCAGGAGGAAACATTTGGGGTAGGGATGAGTTTTGCTGCATTTTAGTACCAAGTCGCGGTCCTCAGGATCACCCCACCAGGAGGTGAGCAAGCCGTGGTCCTGTAGCAGAAATAGCCGGTAGGGATCAAGCAGGATCTCTGCTACATGTAAAAATTTTAAAAAAAATAAACATTTCTACAAAATTACTTAGAACCCCCAAACAATATATATATATATTTTAGCAGAGACCCTAGAGAATAAAATGGTGGGTGTTACAATTTTTTATGTCATTTGTGCAGAGGTTTTTCAAATGCATTTTTTTGGGAAAAAATAAACTTTGATTAATTTTATCGCACACAAACACAATATAAGATCCATTTTTTTTTGTTGGTAAAATGTAAATGATGATGCTATGGCGAGTAAATAGATACCAAACACGTCACGCTTTAAAATTGCGTACGCCAGCAGGATGGCGCCAAACGGCGGTACTTAAAAATCTCCATAGGGGGCGCTCTAACATTTTTCTTCAGGTTACCAGTTTAGAGTTACAGAGGAGGTCTAGTGCTAGCATTATCACTCTCACGCCAATGTTCGCGATGATTCCTCACACGTGTGATGTAATCACCCTTTACATATGCGCACGGGATTTACATATGCGTTCACATTTGTGCATAAGCAAGGGGGGGTGGGGACCTTTAATTTTTTTAATTTTTTATTATTATCTATTTTATCTTAAACTATCTTTGTTTCTTTTTTTGTATTAACTTTATTGCTATCACAAGAGATGAACACCATCCCTTATGACAGCATGGGACGTGACAGGTTTTATGGAGAGATCTGGGATCTATTAGACCCCCATATGTCTCCTGTGCCCTCCAATGCCGCCGATCACACACAGATCGGTCTCATCGGCTGCTTTCCTGACCGCTAGCTTCCAGGTACACAGAGAGGCGGAACCAGAAGTATCAAAATCTCGTTGCTTCCTGGTTCCTGGGGTCACAGAGAGGAAGGAACAATGTCAGTTCCTCTTTTTCTGTTCTGTGGAGCCCTCGTCGCCAGCTGAAGCGCTCCCAGGCTCTGTGATTGGACGGAAGAGCCCGAGAGAGGTGGCGGCGGGAGGGGAGACCACAATCCGCCACCCACAGAAATGATCGATTGGCTGTTCAGCCACTTGAATCACTTCTGCATTTGTAAGAGTCCAGGGCTTACTACGCATGCCCCAATGGCGCGTTGCCACAAGAGGAAATCGGTGCCAACTGAGCATGCACAAAAGACGCCTCACTGCGCCAACCTGTGCAGAAGACCTGATGAAAAAAGGTGGGAAAATGCCCAGGAGGCGCACAGGAAGTGACATCAACCTGATAAAACAGCTTGATTTTTGAGAGGATGTCAAAGAGGTAACTTCAACACAATCAAAAGATCCAAGGGGTGTGTTGAAGGTGTGCACCCTAATGCCAATTATGTTAAATACATCTATATTTCCACATGACAAGGTTTTACAATCCAATAACCAGCAGATTATTTAGCAAAATGAAATTACAATTTGTTAGATACCAAATATGATACAAGACTTACGTATATTTCTTATAGGAGGTCTAATGTGCTTATTAGCTTTCTGGACCTTGTAAATTATGCACAAATGGTGTCTAACTGATTGGTATCTTCGTATTCATCAGTGTAGCCACCTATGACATAACTTCATTAGAGTAGGAGTTATGAGTGTTAAACTAGAGTTGAGAACTTGACATGTATGAAAGCTTTTGGCCATAAACCAGACTCCTAGATGTGTGCTGCTGCCTAGGCCTCAACAGCAGTTCCTTAGAAGATCTTGGCTAAGATATGTTTATGAAACCTCTGAATCCTATCTAACAGCTTATGAAATGTTTCAGGCTGGTTAAGCATAGACATGAGATTTAAGTCTGACCATATATGTCACCAACTTTCAAACTTTAGAGAAATATCCCAGGAGGCAGCAGCCTCCATAGAGAATGCAAATCTCATGATATCTGGCTTCTGCAGTGGACATGTTGCTATAACAGCATTCTGTGAGATGACACTAACAGATCTTTCACCTGTCAAGCAAAAGGTGGTAGATCAACTTGATGGAATGACCTCAGCAGCAAAACAACAAGGTGGTGGATCCCCGTAAAGTAGGGGCCAGCTGAATTGAGAGATCAATGTGAAATCAATGCACAGAGTACCAACGGGCTAAACTCCGTCGGCATTTCCAACGGAAAGATTTAGAATATGTTCTATATCTGAGTCTGTCGGAGATGCCGACAGAAAAAGTCCGATGGGGCATACACACGGTCGGAATGTCCGACCAAAAGCTCCCATCAGACTTTTTCTGTCGGAAAGTGTCCAAATTCCCTTATTGCAGATAACAGTGAAACCACAGGAGGATAAACAGTATCCAATGCTTTTTTTTTTTTTTTGGGGGGGGGTCAAAACAATCCCACCTCAAGGCTTGGGCAGAAACTTTCTATTAAAACATTGTGTTTTTCTGTAAGTCCTTCTCCTTTTCCTTCTTCTCCTCCTACTTCTCCTTCTTCTGCTTCTACTTCTTCTTCACCTTCTCTTCCTTTTCATTCTTCTCATCCTCTTTCTCATTCTCCTCCTTCTTCTCCTTTTCCTCCTTCTCCTCCTTCTACTTCTTTTTCTCCTTCTCCTCCTACTTCTCCTTCTCCTCTTTCTTCTTTTCCTTCTTCTTCTCCTTTTTCCTTCTCCTTTCTCCTTCTCTTTCTTTTGCTTCTCTTCCTCCTTCTTCTCCTTTTCTCCTTCTCCTCCTTCTCCTCCTTCTTCTCCTTCTTCTCCTTCTCCTCCTTATTCTCCTATATACCTTCTCCTTCTTCTCCTCCTTATCCTTCTCCTTCTTCTCCTCCTACTTCTTCTCCTTCTCTTCCTTTTCATTCTCCTTCTTCTTATTATTATTATTCTCCCCCTTCTCCTTTTTCCTTCTCCTTGTCATTCTCCTGCTTCTCCTCCTTCTTCTGCTTCTCCTCCTCCTCCTTTTTTCTCCTCCTTCTTCTCTTTTCCTTCTTCTTCTCCTTGTACTCCTCCTTCTCCTCCTCCCTCTCCTTCTCCCTTTCCTTCTTCTTCTCCTTCTCAGTCTCCTTCTTCACCATCTCCTTCTTAATTATCCAATGCTTTTTAGGTTGGGGTCAAAACAGTCCCACCTCAAGGCTAGGGCAGGAGCTTCCTATTAAAATATTGTGTTTTTCTGTAAGTCATTCTCCCCCCCCCCCCCCCCTTTTACACACACACTCTTCTCTTCTCTCTGAGGAACCCATTAGGAATAGGGGAAGAAAAATAATATATTGAGAATGATGTGGTCAGTTTAAAGGCAAATTTATCACACATGGGAATAAGTCATTAGAAAAAAAAAAGCACCACAGATTCCATCAGGACGATTCAACCAAAGCCGCCATCCAAAAACTCGTTTTCACGTTCTAGCTGGTACAGCAGAACTAAGCTTTGTCCGTGGGAGATTTTTGCTCCCACCAAGAGACTGCTTACTGGGTTACTTCACAGCAAATAACAAAATCATTCTGTGTATATACTTTATCATACAAGTAACACATTTACTGCTGTCTGAATCGGAATTAGTTCTAGTCTCAGGAATGTGTCCACCAGGTCAATACATACATTCAAAAAAGAAAAATAATAAACCTGTTCATCTGACTACAACAGACTAGAACAAGTTTATAAAAAAAAATATGAATTACATCCATTAATTACAAAAACGGAAACTGCATTCATCACATTACTTCTTTATCGCCCATATGAAATAACGTCGTCCATGTTTGTTTGACCCAACGCCGTTGGCCTGTGTGTCCACAGTTTAGGGTAAGTGTACCCATCCCTTCCCCAGGGTGTTGGCAACACAATCCTGGGGGTCGTGTGATAATACCACTCTGTATGGTCCAGCCATTCAACTACACCTTGTGAATAACATCATTTTGTGGTCATGTCAAAGAGATTATAGGTGGTACATCTATTATGATGAACTCTATGTTACTATGCTGACTCTCTAGTCTGAATGTTGGTTACCTACATTTTCTGTTTTTATGCGGTTTTCTATTTTTTAATATATGTTAAACCTTTTACCTGCTGTGGTTTATACACCTTTTTTTTATGTTGTTTCATTATTATGAACTCTTCATGTTTTTTCATTAATATTTGCCACACTCCTAAGGTTACTCATTGAGTATATACGTATTTATTTGATTCACTGCACTTTATATTTTATCTTTTACTCCTTTGATGCACATCTAGGGTCCACTTATTTCTTAGAGCTACATCTCCTTTGTTGTATGAAATAATATATAAAAGAGAAGGATCCCATTTAAAAGCAAAGATGTTCTTCATCACACTTCTAGTGCTGCATGTAAGTAGAAGACCACATAATGGTCATACAACGAGCACCATTCTTGGAGAATCTAATGTAGACACTTAGTAATAAACCTTCTTTTGAGGATGATTTTCTGTGGACATGTCTCCACTCAACTATGACAATATCTCTTTATCATATGACCTTCTACTTAAGTACATTACCAGCTTGTATTTGTAGAAGTTGGTTGTCTTCTGGTAAACAGGTTGACTTTTTGTTTTCTCTTTTGCATATTCTACCATTCCTGCAGACGCCAGACTCCGATAAATGTTGTCTTGTCAGCTGATATTCAGGACATACAGGAAAAGACATTATTTATATTTGCAATAATTAAAACTTGTACAGAGAATTCTAATTTTACTATTAAGAAAATGTCTTTTAATATTGTTACAATTTAAATTGACTCGCTATGTTCAAAGGTTTTTTAAAAGTTGCTCTTCTCAAAAATTGAACAACAATCAACCATAACTTGTCTCACAGTCTGTTGGACCAAACTCTTCTAGGTTGAAGAATGAAATTTGATCAAAGATTTTCTTCATCCAGCAAACATCGAGATTTTTGTTTTTAATCCGCGGTGGTGTGCAAAAAACTAAAAGCCCGCAAGTATACAAAAAAAGTGCAAGAATGTGTTTCTTGTCCGCCCCCTGAAGGAGTAGGACTTTACCCTGAACCCGGGGGGCAAAAGGCTCCTGACAGAGACAAGGTTTAGAACATGGTCAACCTGGCCAAAAGGCCTGGTAGACCCCTCTCCTCATAGTCAGCCGAAGCCGACCAGCGAGTACTAAGTGAGGGGCTCTCCCGAAGGGGGCCCCAAGGAACCTAATGGCCAAAAAATCCTCCCCCTAGACTTCAGGGTAGGCCTGAGGACCCCACATCTTCCATCCAGTGAAAAGAGACACAGACAAAAGTACAAAGTGACAAAATGTGAAGAAGAAAAATAAATTAACTAAATAAGTGTCTGTGCAGGTGCATAGGCAAGGCCTAGTAGCTAAACGAAAATTGCCCTGGACTTAGCCCAAAGAGACCTGGCACAGAAAAGGCTTTAGTGCCATGACTTTGTGACTTTTCACACAATGTGGGGTTCCCAATCCCACGTGCTACTAGGAGCAGCCCTTGGGTGACCAACTCCCAGGGGGCACTAACACCATGGATTCTCTGCCTTCCCAGCACATGGCCAGGCAAGGTAGACCCATTCAAATTAGGAAGCACTGGGCGCCTCTAGTCTTCTCAGGAGGAATTACTCCTGTGCCCCACATCCCAGGGGCACCCCGATTTCTGTTTCTGCCTGTACTAGCCTTCAGAGCCCCCCATCATACCAGCAGAGATACTGTACAGCCAGCCATTTCTAACAAAAGGGCAGAATGACAGCAGAGCAACCCTACTGGACACTGATAAGAACAGATACTACACTTGATCTTAGACAAAAGGTCGAGAAGCGACACATCAAGATATGTAATGGGTTTGGTCCCCCCGCTGTGCATTAGGGTTCTTTCTGCTGACCCCTGAAATGACAAAGGGGTTGGGGAAGGAATAGGTTAGGCCTTATAATGAGTTGCAGGGTCTCCACCTTGGTAGGGAGGGATGGGTCTGGAGCTGGTGTGGAGACAGTTTTGTGGTGGAGTGCAGAGTAGGGGGGATTTGTGTGAATTTGAAGAAGGAATAACAAGTCTAATTTGAGTCCTTGTGATTGAGTTGAAGGCCTCAGCTTAGAAGATGTGAAGTTCCCATTATCTGGCTTTCCCTTTCGAGGGAATGTCATTTGCTCTCTCCCAAGTGGGCACTGCCGGGATAGCTGAAAGGTATTACAAAAGGAAAACCCCCACTGATGGGCAAGAAATCTGGATTTGGCCAAACATGGAAGACGGAACAGTGCTTGACAATGGGCTTTGTACAAACTTTCATAGAGTAGACCTGTTTTATTACAAATCTAAATTATTACAAATTAGTTATTCGTAGATTCAGATGTATCCAGATTTCTGAATCACAATAGTAACAAATTTCAATGAATCCAAAATAAATTATAATGAAATGAATTATCCTAATTTGAAAATGAATTTGTATTGGAAAATGAATTTGAATTGGAAAATTAATTTGAATTCAAAATGGAAGCATATTGCAATGAATACAGTCCCCTCATAAGCAAGTGAATGTGTGTTTCCTGATGTGGCCTTCAGGCCAAGCAGTGTAGAGCCGTCCATGAAGCTGAAACTGGCTAAACACCGCCATAAGGGGGCGCTAAAAGCGGAGTACTCCAGAATCAGACACTCAGGGAATTGTTGAATGCTGAAGATCTTTGAGCAAGCTTGGTTCTCTAACCCAGAAGAGTTCCTTGCTGCGGGTCATTGGCAGGATTAATCACTTTATTTTCAGGTACACTATACGTTTCAACTTTTGAAAAACAGCAACAAAGTCATTTAAAGCAGCTCTCGTCCTCTCTGGTCCCAGGAGCTGACATCACGATACTGTTGTAGTTGGGTGACAATCAGGATCCCTTCTCAAAGGGTCCTTTGGGGGGCAAGTAGTTGAGTGTGTCAGAAAAGAGAGAGTCTGTATATTGGAGAGATGACAATGCCCAGAGCCCAGACACCATCACTGCGCAGCAGCCGGAGGATCTGCAGACCCCTCGCAGGTCACAGGAAGTGGTTCCATTAGCTGCGTCATTCATCAGCAGAGGAGGGGAACAGAAATAACAGCGCGCCTTGATAAGAATTCTTTTTTTTGTAAGACTTTTCCCAGAATCCAATCCAGCAGATGCATCTATACATACCATGAGCCCAGCAGAGTAACAATAATTAATTTAAGGATGCCTCTATTCCTCCATCCACGAAAAGAGGAGAGGAAAGGAAAGGAGAGGAAGGAAAGAGGAGAAAAATTGAAAGAGGAGAAAAAAGTTAAAAGGAGAGAAATGGAAAGGGGAGAGGAAAGGGAAGAGGGGAGGAAAGGAAATAGGAAAGAGGGAAAAAGGAAAGAGGAGAGCAAAGGGGAGAAAAAGGGAAAGAGGAGAGGAAATTAAATAGGAGAAGTAAGGAAAATGTAGAGGAAAGAAGAGTGTTAAGGAAAGTGGGGAGGAAAGAGAGGAGAAGAGGAAAGGAAAGAAGAAAGAGAAGAGGGAAAAAAAGAGGAGAGAAAAGAGGAGAAGAAAGGAAAGAGGAGAAGAAAGGAAAGAGGAGAAGAAAGGAAAGAGGAGAGGAAAGGAAAGAGGAAAGAGAAGAGGAAAGGAAAGATGAGAGGAAAGGAAAGAGGAGAAGAAAGGAAAGAGGAGAAGAAAGGAAAGAGGAGAGGAAAAGAAAGAGGAAAGAGAAGAGGAAAGGAACGATGAGAGGAAAGGAAAGAGGAGAAAATGGAAAGAGGAGAGGAGAGGAAAAAGGAGAAAAAAGGAAAGAGGAGAAAAATGGAAAGAGGAGAGGAAAGGAAATAGGAAAGAGGGAAAAAAGGAAAGAGGAGAAAAAAGGGAAGATGAGAGGAAAGGAAATAGGAAAGAGGGAAAAAAGGCAAGAGGTCAGGAAATGAAAGAGGAGAAGAAAGGAAAATGTAGAGGAAAGGAAAGAGGAGCGGAAAGGAAAGAGGGGAGGAAAGGAAAGAGGAGAAAAAAGGAAAGAGGAGAGGAAAGAGAGGAGAGGAAAGAAGAGAAGATAAGGAAAGAGGAGAGGAGAGGAAAGAGGAAAGAGAAGAGGAAAGGAAAGAAGAAAGAGAAGAGGAAAAAAAGAGGAGAAGAAAAGAAATAGAAGAAAAAAGGAAAGAGGAGAAGAAAGGAAAGAGGAGCGGAAAGGAAAGAGGAGAGGAGAGGAAAGAGGAGAAAAGGGGAAAGAGGAGAAAAATGGAAAGAGGAGAGGAAAGGAAATAGGAAAGAGGGAAAAAAGGAAAGAGGAGAAAAAAGGGAAGAGGAGAGGAAAGGAAATAGGAAAGGGGGAAAAAAGGCAAGAGATGAGGAAATGAAAGAGGAAAGAGGAGAAGAAAGGAAAATGTAGAGGAAAGGAAAGAGGAGCAGAAAGGAAAGAGGGGAGGAAAGGAAAGAGGAGAACAAAGGAAAGTGGAGAGGAAATAGAGGAGAGGAAAGAGGAGAAGATAAGGAAAGAGGAGAGGAAAGGAAAGAGGAAAGAGAAGAGGAAAGGAAAGAAGAAAGAGAAGAGGAAAAAAAGAGGAGAAGAAAGGAAAGAGGAGAAGAAAGGAAAGAGGAGAAGAAAGGAAAGAGGAGAGGAAAGGAAAGAGGAAAGAGAAGAGGAAAGGAAAGATGAGAGGAAAGGAAAGAGGAGAAGAAAGGGAAGAGGAGAAGAAAGGAAAGAGGAGAGGAAAAGAAAGAGGAAAGAGAAGAGGAAAGGAAAGATGAGAGGAAAGGAAAGAGGAGAAGAAAGGAAAGAGGAGAAGAAAGGAAAGAGGAGAGGAAAAGAAAGAGGAAAGAGAAGAGGAAAGGAAAGATGAGAGGAAAGGAAAGAGGAGAAAATGGAAAGAGGAGAGGAGAGGAAAAAGGAGAAAAAAGGAAAGAGGAGAAAAATGGAAAGAGGAGAGGAAAGGAAATAGGAAAGAAGGAAAAAAGGAAAGAGGAGAAAAAAGGGAAGATGAGAGGAAAGGAAATAGGAAAGAGGGAAAAAAAGGCAAGAGGTCAGGAAATGAAAGAGGAGAAGAAAGGAAAATGTAGAGGAAAGGAAAGAGGAGCGGAAAGGAAAGAGGGGAGGAAAGGAAAGAGGAGAAAAAAGGAAAGAGGAGAGGAAAGAGAGGAGAGGAAAGAAGAGAAGATAAGGAAAGAGGAGAGGAGAGGAAAGAGGAAAGAGAAGAGGAAAGGAAAGAAGAAAGAGAAGAGGAAAAAAAGAGGAGAAGAAAAGAAATAGAAGAAAAAAGGAAAGAGGAGAAGAAAGGAAAGAGGAGCGGAAAGGAAAGAGGAGAGGAGAGGAAAGAGGAGAAAAGGGGAAAGAGGAGAAAAATGGAAAGAGGAGAGGAAAGGAAATAGGAAAGAGGGAAAAAAGGAAAGAGGAGAAAAAAGGGAAGAGGAGAGGAAAGGAAATAGGAAAGGGGGAAAAAAGGCAAGAGATGAGGAAATGAAAGAGGAAAGAGGAGAAGAAAGGAAAATGTAGAGGAAAGGAAAGAGGAGCAGAAAGGAAAGAGGGGAGGAAAGGAAAGAGGTGAACAAAGGAAAGTGGAGAGGAAATAGAGGAGAGGAAAGAGGAGAAGATAAGGAAAGAGGAGAGGAAAGGAAAGAGGAAAGAGAAGAGGAAAGGAAAGAAGAAAGAGAAGAGGAAAAAAAGAGGAGAAGAAAGGAAAGAGGAGAGGAAAGGAAAGAGGAAAGAGGAGATAAAAAGAAAGAGGAGAGGAAAGGAAAGAGGAGAAGAGAGGAGAGGGGAGGAAAGGAAAGAGGAGAGAAAAGGAAAGAGGAGAGGAAAGAGGAGAGGAAAGAGGAGAGGAAAGAGGAGAATATAAAGAAAGAGGAGAGGAAAGGAAAGAGGAAAGAGAAGAGAAAAGGAAAGATGAGAGGAAAAGAAAGAGGAGAGGAAAGAGGAGAGGAAAGGAAAGAGGAAAGAGGAGAGGAAAGGAAAGAGGAGAGGTGGTTTCATGTGTACAGTTCCAGATACAGTACGTGGGGGAACCATTAACAATTAATGGCACTGCTGTGCATCTTCTAAATGTCAGTACATTTCTCTGCATGTCAGGAAAGTGCATGATTTCACATGCGTTCATGGCATGCAGTACTGTGAGCATTGAGCATGTTAAGGCAACTGAAAGAGTTCAGGAAAAGTTCAGGCATGTACCAAGTAGTTAGAAAATAAAGGTCATTGATGATGGAATTCCCTTCCTTTCCTCTCTACATCATCCAGCGGGTTAGCAGTAGTTATAGCGGAGCTGCGCTCTCAGCTGATTGCATTCCGTGAACCACTCTTAAGCTGTGGATTGATCTTACAGATCCCATTAACCCATTAACCATTAATGAAACACTTCACACAGGCTTCATGTGCAATGTGCGGCACCGCAGCATTCTCGCAAGAGCTAATTGCTTATAAAGCGCATCAGGTGACCACACAAGCATTCCGCTTTTGACCCACAATATGCAAATAGCGTTGTGATAGCGCCCGTCCTCGAAAGGGATCCTTCTCACTCAACACTCGCGTTTTGTTTACCGCGGCTTAAAAAACATTCACCGTCAGATCTGCCTAAAGAGGAGAGAAAGACGCTTCGGCGTTCGACTTCATCTCATTAACGCGGCGAAGCACCCAATGAATAGACGGCACTTTTCTCCATGTCAATCTGCTATAATTAAGTGCAAGGTTACAAATTTCCATGCGAAATAAAATGGAATCCAATTAAGATGAAAAGGTTATTTGTATGTTTTATTTTTTGAGGACAAATCGCGTCACTTCAGAACACACTGAAATTAGCAGAATTATTAAAACGCTGAACATCACGCGGCTTTCATGTTAAACTGATTATCCGGCGGGATGGAAATTAAAAAAAATAATAATAACGTGAATGTAAACAAAAAATAATAAGAAATATTTTCATGTCTGCAACTATAAAAACCTTTAATAAATGTATTTGCTGACATCGCGGAGCGACAGAATATGAATCCTTTCACAGAACATGGTCTGTATTAAAGGAGAACCCCATCCATGGAAAAACATCATATGGAATTAAAGGGTCTGTCCTTCCTTGGGGTGGGGGATGCTGCCAACTCTCCAGACACAACATTTCTTTTCTATTGGGTAGTCTAATCAACCCCCCACCCCCACCCCACACACACACCCCACACACCCTCACATTATATCAGACACACACTTTAAGAGGTTCCATCTCTTCTCCATCAGTAAACTCAGGAAGGGAAGGCAAAAGGCAAAAAAAAGAAGGAAGGAAATTTTAAAGGAATACAAAGGGGAAGGGAAGAAAGAGGAAAAAGAAAATAGGAGAGGAAAGAAGAACGAAAAGGTAAGGAAAGGAGAAAGTAAAAAGGGAAACAGGAAGGGGATAGTAAGGGAAAGGAAAGGAAAGGAAAGGCGAGAAAGGGGAAGGGGAAAGGAAAAGGGGAAACAGGAAGGGCATAGGAAAGGAAAGGAAGGGAAAGGAAAAGCTAAAAAAAAAAGAAAAAAAGAAAAGGAAAAAGGAAACGAAAGGAAAGGAAAAAGGGAAACAGAAAGGGGAAATGAAAAGAAAAGGAAAGAAAAAGAAAGAAGAAAGGGAAAGGGGAAAGGAAAAAGGGAAACAGAAAGGGGAAAGGAAAAGGGGAAACAGAAAGGGCGTGGGAAAGGAAAGGAAGGGAAAGGAAAAGCTAAAAGAAAAGGAAAAAAGAAAAAGAAAAGGAAAAAGGAAATGAAAGGAAAGGGAAAAGGGAAACAGAAAGGGAAAAGAAAAAGGGGAAACAAAAAGGGAATGGTAAAGGAAAGGAAGGGAAAAGGAAAAAAAAAGGAAAAAGAAAAAGAATAAAAAACAAAAGGAAAGGAAAAGAAAGGAGAAAGGAAAAAAAAGGTATAGGAAAAGAAAAGGGAAGGAAATGAAAGGAAAGAAGAAAGGGAAAAGGAAAAAGGGGAATGGGAAAGGAAAGGAAAGAAAAAGGGGAAGAAGGGGAAGGGAAAGGGGAAAGAAAAAAGAGAAACAGAAAGGGCATGGGAAAGGAAGGGAAAGGAAAAGGAAAAAAAGAAAAAGAAAAGGGAAAAAGAAAAGGAAAAAGGAAACGAAAGGAAAGGAAAAAGAGAAACAAAGGGGATATGAAAAGAAAAGGGAAGAAAAGGAAAGAAGAAAGGGAAAGGGGAAAGGAAAAAGGGAAACAGAAAGGGGAAAGAAAAGGGGAAAAAGGGGAAGGGAAAGAAAGGGGAAACAGAAAGGGAATGGGAAAGGAAGGGAAAAGGAAAAAGAAAAAGAAAAAGAAAAGGAAAAAAAAGAAAAGGAAAAGAAAGGAGAAAGGAAAACAGAAAGGGTATAAACAGAAAGGGTGTAGAAAAGGAAAAGGGAAGGAAAGGAAAGATGAAAGGGGTAGGGAAAGGGGAAAGGAAAAAGGGAAGAGGAAAGGAAAGGAAAGGAAAGGAAAGGAAAGGAAAGGAAAGGAAAGGGAAAGGGGAAAGGAAAAAGGGAAACAGAAAGGGTAAAGGAAAGGAAGAAATAGAAAGGGGATTAGAAAGGAAAGGAAAGGAAATGAAAGGAAAAAGGGACAAGGTGAAGGGAAAGGGGAAAGGAAACAGAAGGGGGATTGGAAAGGAAAACAAAGAAGAAAGGAAAGTGAAAGTAACTTATAGAGGAAAGGAAAGAAAGGATAAAAGGAAGTAAAGGAAAAAAGAAAAGGAAAAGGAAGGGAAAGCAAATGATAGGAAGAACGTTTAAGGAAAGGAGAAGATAGGATATAAAGTCCTAAAGGAAGTGACAAATGTAAATGTGGAGATCTCCTTACTTTCCTCGCCTATATCTTTCCGCATAATAAATTCTCTGTAATTAATGAATACTATTATAGATGAAGATCTGCAGAAAGAGAAGTTCACGGCCGGGCTATTTTTATGTGTTTAGAGAAGAAAACAAAGTGCTGTTCAGATGGGATACACGACAATAATTAGCATAATAACTAGCTCCTAATAATGGGAATCATCTCGGAGGTGCTACTAATTGTAGGAAGATCTGTTTGTGAGAAGTGCGCATTGTAAATAATTGTATAGACGTCTTATAGGGGATGTCCCGCATTCCTGTGCAATCAGCAGCCATTTTCTCCATGGAAATCAAACATTGCAGTGTGTTTGTATCGCTGGACAGAAATAGATGGGATTTATTGTGGCGACATATACACACAAAGAACCTGTCAGCGCATTGTCCCTGATATGATCAAACGCATAATTTCCCCTATTCATAAAGCGCCGTGTTCCCTCTACGACTGACAGGCGGCCAGGCTGCTCCGCCTTGAACATAATGAAAGAGAAACCTATAATAACATTTACATTACATACCTGAGTTATTGGAACAGTGGCTGCCCATATACCTCCAATTTTCATTAGAGGTGGGATGGAGATCATCGGCCACGAGCGCCATATTCACCCCGTAGAGTGCAAACCTCGCTTACCGCTTGTATGGCCACAGCCAGCCTAGAGATGGGGCCCTGAACTGTAAGTCACAGGAGATCTGTAGCAGGGCCACTGATGGCAGCTCCAGTAAAGTGGACCTGTCATCCAATGTGTTTTTCCATGCTAACCAATGTGTCATTGTAACACTTCCAGGTATTTATTACCTCTCCCAGATCTTGGCTGTATTCACAAAAGTCTGGGGAAATGGATAGGTAGTGCGATAGTAATATTGCTATCCAATCGTAATACAGTGGGGTTTGTACAGAGTGTCATGTGTTTTTTGGGCTGGGACTTCTACACAGAGGCGGCTCTAGGCTTTGTGAGGCCTTAGGCAAAACTTACACATGAGGCCCCACGAAATGGGACGCTCCATGATGAGGCCACTATTCGGCAGGCTGCGGGCAGTATCTGATTTGTCCGTCAGCTCCTAAATCACGGAGTCCCAGTGGGGGTAGGCGGAGCCACTGGCGTCAACTTCAGTGATTGAGAACAGGCAAATTAGGCGGCCTTGAGGCCCCTGTGAGTGCGAGGCCTTAGGCGACCGCCTAATTTGCCTAATTAGAGAGCCGCCTCTGCTTCTACATGCCAAAGGATTTTCTCAGTTCCTTTGGTTTGTAATAGAAATCAATAAATCCAAGACTGAAGCACCCCACCATGATGTAATAGTCCAGATACAATGTAAGATTGCAGAGAAGACCAAGTAAGAAATCCAACGCTTTTCAGGAACCACAAATCATTCCATTCATTAGGGCCTAAAGTTAGGAAACAACGTGTAAGGAAATGAGAATATGTTTATGGAATGTTGATCAGTATTTTATTAAAACACAGGATCCATAAACAGATGGTTTGTTCTTCTACATCGTAATAACTTTATATCTGTTAATGAGCAAGGACATGCTTAGTTGACCTAGTCTGGTTGGGTGAAGTTCATTAGAGGGGTGGTCTCTAGTCTGAGATTTGTAACATGCATTGTCCAGCTTAATAAAGCTTTTTATGAGAAAGTGATGTCACCGGTGTGCGGCCCCTTTAATTTTGTTGGCACCAATTGGACTATTTAACCTTCACCAGTTCTATTAGCCAGTGCTGTCTGATCTACAGCTGTTCCCAGTGTTCCCGTATCTTACCCGGCTTGCCCTGACCCCACTTGAACGTTACCTGCCCTGACCTTGGCTTGCTCCTTGACTCTGATATGCCTCCTGTTCATCTACCTGATACTACGTTGCTGGCCTCTGATTGTATTCAGACCATTCTCTCCCTGCTGTCCATGCCTATATATGACCGTATGCTGCTAACCTGGCTTGTTTGACCACACATCCAGTTATCCACCTTACCAGCCCTGTTTGCTATCAGGTTTCTGCTGGCCCTACACCTGCTGAAGCACTTCCAGTTCTTCCACACCTGCAACTTTTCCATTTGCCTGTCAAGCAACTGTTGCCTGCTGTCTGCCCAGTCCGTGGTCTGTTGCTTCTGCTGCCATCTGCTGTTCAGCTACCTGGCCTGTCTCTGGTGACGCACCTGCCATTCACCGCTGCGGCTGACAGAACATCTTGCAGGCACTCATACCTCGCCGCGCTCTCAAGGCCACAGCCGCAAAATCAGTGGTCCTTGAGCCGGGGTTGTAAGAGAAGCCTCCCTCTACCAGTCAGGCTCTGCCACAAGGTATGTACAAAACTATATGGCGTTAAACTGGCAGTAATGCACACAGAAGTAAATGGCGTTAAACTTGCAGTAATGCACAAAACTATATGGCGTTAAACTGGCAGTAATGCACACAGAAGTAAATGGCGTTAAACTGGCAGTAACGCACACAGAAGTAAATGGCGTTAAACTGGCAGTAACGCACACAGAAGTAAATGGCGTTAAACTGGCAGTAACGCACACAGAAGTAAATGGCGTTAAACTGGCAGTAACACACACAGAAGTAAATGGCGTTAAACTTGCAGTAACGCACAAAACTATATGGCGTTAAACTGGCAGTAACGCACACAGAACTATATGACATTAAACTGGCAGTAATGCACACGGAACTATAGGGCGTTAAACTGGCAGTAACACACACAGAACTATATGGCATTAAACTGGCAGTAACGCACACAGAACTATAGGGTGTTAAACTGGCAGTAACGCACACAAAATTATATGGCGTTAAACTGGCAGTAACGCACACAGAAGTAAATGGCGTTCACTCTCCCACTCTAGCTATACACTGATATAAAGATTACTGACACGGTCTCACTACACTACACTGAAACTATCTGAACTGTCCCTACTCTAGCTGCACACTATGAAAAGCTGAATAATGATCTTCCTCACTACACTCACACTATCCCTAGACTGACACTAAACTAATATTCTACACTGACAATTGAAGCAAAATAGCACAGTATAGCACACTAACTAATAGCGCTGAACAGAGCCCTGTTCTATCTCTTTCCATGCCAAAATCACACTGAAAATGGCTGCCATTGAAAGAATACTTTTATACTGTGGGGCGGGAATGAGCCATGATTGGATAAAATCATGATGACAGTATCCAATCATGATGAAGACAGTGCCCTGTGCCCTGATTAGCTGAAGCTTTCAGTGCTTCAGCCAATCAGGGCTTGCAATGCAAGGGGCCGAACAAATGGTCGAACGACCCCTTTGTTCCGCTGTTTGCCGAACGTCCAAACAATGAAAGTTCGGCCCGAACTTATGCTCGGGCCAAACCATTTGCCCATCCCTATTGAGAATCAATCTGGAAGACTGGTGTGGAAGGTAAGCCTGGATGGCTAGTGAAAAGGGCAGCTGCAGCCAGGAGGGCTGGCAGAGCCTGAAGAGGTGGTGCTGGGATCAGAGACCACAGAGGAAGTGGTTAAGAAAGTGCAAGCGGTGTCACTCTACTGTGCTAGACCTATAGGAGCTGTGAGTCCCTGCCTGTATTGGGCTATTGATGAATCTGACTGGAGCCTGTCAGATCATCTCAGAGTGACATACAGGAGCTGGAACAAGCAAGTGTGTGCTGGAGGAAGAAGCTGTATATAGACTGTACATAGACTGTATATAGGAAGAATGTCCCTGAAGTGTTGCTGAAGTCAAGTGGACATCCCATAACCGCCTATCCCTATCCAAGTTGAAACCCTCTTAATAAAACATAAAAACAAAGTCACAGACTGTTCGGACTGTTCTGGGTGCTTGTGAAAATTCGGTGTGCCTGGCTGTGCAGGATTGGGGGATCCAAGTTCATCTGCGGCTCCTTATGGGGTGCACTCAGTGGTGGCCCGTGCATTCGACCCCCTGAGCTATATACAGGGATGCCGGACGCATGGATTCAAATTGTGTTTTTTTGAAGCATGTGATTAGAGCCAGAGGCTCTAATAGGCTTCAAAAAAGGATGGGCTCCTGCGTAGAGCACTGCTCCTGAAGCCCACCCAGTTGTGTGACGATAGCGAATGAATATTCGTTATCGCCACACTGATCCTTCTCCCGGCCAATCAGGAAGCGGGTCTTGAGATCCATCACCCGGTTGGCTGAAAGGACAGGCGATCCTATTGGACGCCTAGCAGGAGGAGAGAAGAGACGCATGGTGGAAGCCGCTGTGATCTAGCAGAGGACACAGGAGCCGCTGCCTGACCCACAGCTCGCCGCCCGTCACCCGCTGCCTGACCCACAGCTCGCCACCCGTCACCTGCTGTCTGACCCACAGCTCTCCGGCCATCACCCGCTGCCTGACCCACAGCTCGCCCCCATCACATACTGCCTGACCCACAACTCGCCGCCCATCACCCACTGCCTGACCCACAGCTCGCCGCCCATCACCCACTGCCTGACCCACAGCTCGCCACCCGTCACCCACTGCCTGACCCACAGCTCTCCGGCCATCACCCGCTGCCTGACCCACAGCTTGCCCCTCATCACCCACTGCCTGACCCACAGCTCGCCGCCCATCACCCACTGCCTGATCCACAGCTCGCCGCCCATCACCCACTGCCTGACCCACAGCTCGCTGCCCATCACCCACTGCCTGACCTTCAGCTCGCCGCCTGTCACCCACTGCCTGACCCACAGCTCGCCACCCATCACCCACTGCCTGACCCACAGCTCGCCCCCATCACCCACTGCCTGACCCACAGCTCACCGCCCATCACCCACTGCCTGACCCACAGCTCGCCCCCATCACCCACTGCCTGACCCACAGCTCACCGCCCATCACCCACTGCCTGACCCACAGCTCACCGCCCAACACCCACTGCCTGACCCACAGCTCGCCACCCATCACCCACTGCCTGACCCACAGCTCGCCGCCCATCACCCACTGCCTGACCCACAGCTCGCCGCCCGTCACCCACTGCCTGACCCACAGCTCGGCGTCCATCACCCACTGCCTGACCCACAGCTCGCCACCCGTCACCTGCTGTCTGACCCACAGCTCTCCGGCCATCACCCGCTGCCTGACCCACAGCTCGCCCCCATCACCCACTGCCTGACCCACAGCTCGCCCCCATCACCCACTGCCTGACCCACAGCTCGCCGCCCATCACCCACTGCCTGACCCACAGCTCGCCGCCCAACACCCACTGCCTGACCTTCAGCTCGCCGCCTGTCACCCGCTGCCTGACCCACATCTCTCCGCCCGTCACCCTCTGCCTGACCCACAGCTCGCCACCCATCACCTGCCACCTAGATGGGGTAAGTGCCAGACAGACCGGCAGACAGTGAGCGGGCGGGCAGGGTGGGGAGGTGATATGGGAGGTGTTGGTTAAGTGCCGCCAGCTGCCTGGAGGTGGAGGAAGTGGTTGTTTGCCACCCCCCCCCCCCAAAAAAAACACCAGCCACCACTGGGTGCGCTACAGCTCTATAAAAGGGCATAATTGAATAACAAGACCATCCCCCTCCCCCCCCATAAACTTTAACGAGGTTCATTACAAAGTTTGAGCAAGATTCACAAAACTGTTTACAAACCGAATGAAGGTGGACTCACTCATCCCTGATAAAGGGAATAGGGTTTGGTAAACTGGTTGCATCCCGAATATTGGAGTGCACGCCTGATCTTCGAGAAATAATGAGCAGTTTATCTTTTTTCTTAGCGTTATCAAAGAATATTGACCACGGCAGATCTGGAAATATCCAGAAACCGACCTTTTCCAGCACGTCAGGCAGACCGCTGTCAGGGCGGATTTGTTCGTCTCTATTAATACTTTGTAATATTTAGCATCTTCAGCAGCTCCTCTGTGTGAAACAATCCCCTGCCTTTCCGTTCCTCTTCACAAAGGGCGTAATAATGGCTGACACGACGTAGAATGGAAGAGATATAAAAGGAAATCATCTGGGATCTGATTGTCTGCAGATGTAGATTGTAACGTGTCTATTATCTGCCGAGAGGTCTGTAGTCATTTCTTAGCAGACGGGAAGTGGAGATGATAAAGACAGACAACAATATGTTCACATCTGATGCTTTCACATCTCAGGGACTCTTCAGACGTCAAGTTACGTAAGCGTTGTGTATGGGGGTGAGAGCTGCGCTCACATGAAAATACTGGGAATATAATACAATCTTTATTCATCGCAGTGGCTGTACAGAGTTGGAGTGCGCACCGCCGGTGCTGGATTCACATATACCATGCAACTTTCTTCAATGGACCACTTTAAGGACACTATGGTATCTCATCAGGTTCGTGATGGTGCTCCAGGTCAATGGTACTTCACTGTGATGGGTGGATACAGCCCTATAGATCAATAGATCAGTGCTTCTGAGTGCCAGTACTGTGGCGTCACTAGGGATGGAGTCACCCTAAAACATTGGGTCACCACCCCCCCTCATCGGACTCTCTCCTGTCTAGCCTGCCACAGTGCCCTGCAAGGTGCTGGGCAGGCTTGTTGCACGCTGGCACTGGCCACTGTAAATTATGCGGTCGTGCCGGAACTAGCACGGGGGAGGGGGGGCCGTGACACCATCGAGGCATCGAGGTCGGATATCACTTCCTACTTGATGGTGTCATCCCTCTGGCGGGTGTCACCTAGGTTTGGTCCACACCCCCATAGCGATGGCACTGGAACAGTATGCAAAATACTGGAAGCGCTGTTCAAAGTACTACAAAGCCTTCCCCTACAATCCAAAGTAAAAAACTGGTCCGTTCAAACAGGCTCGTCCAGGCTAGAAGAAGCAAATCAGAAGACAGAAGGTAGCAACACCACATACCAGAGTCCAGCCACTATACAAAAAGGTGAAGATAAAGCTTTAGCTTAAGCTCCTCTTAAATGTACTTCCCTGACATGTTTCGCCCCACCTCTGGGACTTACTCATAGAGATCTCTCTGGAGGAGTGCACTTAGGGGGAGCTTAGGCTGAAGCCGTATCTTCACCTTTCTGTATAGTGGCTGGGCTCCAGGGTGTGGCATTCCCACCTTCTGTCTACTGATTTGCTTGTTGGGACCAGGGCTCAGTAATTTCTTCCAAAACCTTCCACGCCCAAACAGTCAATCACACAATAAAATTATAACAATACAAAATATGTATTGAAATTCCGGAAGGCTCTAGAGCTCAGTGTCAGTGTGGGGGCTTGGAGAAGGGGTTTAGAGGACTTTGCAGCAGACTTGGTGGCCCTATAGGATGATGAAGCTGGGAGCAAGTGTGGAGGATGGGGTCTTTGGAGAGGGCTGGTGATCTGCCCAGGAAGCTGGAGGGTTTGCAGGGGTAATGTGGGAGAATGGAGGGGCTGGGGGCACTCTGAGACACTGTTTGGGGTGATATTGAGGGATAGAGGCTCTGAAGCAAGCTTGGGGGCATTGTGGGGGCTGGCAGGCACTGTGAGGACAGAAGGCTGTTAGGGGGTTTAGGGGCACTATGAGAGGTTGGGGGGTAATGTGGGCTAACTATGGGAGGTTGGGTGGCACTATGGGAGCTGGGAGGCACAGTGGGAAGTTAGAGGATCTTCTTCTATCTGGATGGCCAGGAGGATGGAGGCCCTGTTGAGAACCACTGCTATATAATTTAATGACCAATGCACACAAAGGGACAGGGAATCTTGCCCGTTAAGTGTGGCACAGTGCCATTTGAATTGAGAAAAACACAAGACTCTTGCAGTCTCTAGTAGGCAGCTCCTTCCAGGAGTCATAGCACAAGCTACATTGTGATGGCCTCTGCTCTTCTCACCCTAGGAAGAGCGTCCTGATGCTCTGCCTTCACAAGGGTAACTGACCTCCTGTGACTCTCTCCAGTGCTTGGCACATATCCCAGGTACACCAACTGCACCTGTCCTCTCCCTCAAAGGCTCAGCCATCCTTTACAGGATGAGGAGGTGCTTAACTTTATAGCCAATTCTCTCCATCAGTGATGCCACTAAAATTGCTGCCTAACTAACATTTTACCAACCTGGGCAATAAATATGGGACTTGCTGCCAGTCTTATTTCCCCTGAAAATGTGACAACCCTAGACACCATTTCTTGTTTCCCTCCGGTCAATGGTCTCCTCTCCCATGCAGAGCCATCATAACGAAAGTTCCAGACACCTACCAAGACTTCATACTTGAAAATGACCCACCAGCAACCATACACGACCAAACCCTAGGAACATCAATGCCAAATATTAACTAGAACCAGCAAGCTAAGCCAATGTCCAATGTTCCAGAGCGTTGCGGAGTTCCACTTCTACACTTATTGGGAGGTCAGTCATGTGAAGAATATTTCCAACTGGTTGTTTAGTTCCAAGAGGACTCCAGAACAACATCCTCAAAGAGGTGCTGGAAACTTAGACTTGCACGTGTGGTCAGATGAGTGAAAAGGTCAAAAGCTCTGGCAAGGCGGCTTCTGCACAGCAAGGCTTTCCTCCATGGACACCTCACAGTAGCTCAAATCATAGACATACGGAAAAGACCAAAACCGGATGAAAGAATGCAAGGTCGTTTTAATTGTTGGTCAACGCAGGATGAAATATAGAGAAAACAGTGACCCCACAGATCTATATTAGATCCAGTACTGAACTGACCATGTTTAGGAACACATTGGCA
The DNA here is from genome assembly GCA_037952925.1 of Lithobates clamitans. NCBI lineage: Eukaryota > Metazoa > Chordata > Amphibia > Anura > Ranidae > Lithobates > Lithobates clamitans. Next base: position 702,751 of record JBBGZY010002156.1, read on the forward strand.
GCAGTTTCTGAGCAACAATGGCTCCAACTGAAAAATCTGCAGTTAGCCTGAGTGCAGAATCAATAGGTACAATCACAGCACCTCTGTCAGTCTCATGTTTCAGAGACTGGTGAGAAGGACATTTCCCAGTCACACAGACATGTGTCAGGATATTTAGGCTCCCATCCCCAGAGTTGCTAGGATCACACCGGCCTGCTTTGAGATATTCTTACACTTTGGAGTGCAGTCTTGATTCATCCCAATGCAGAGCCCACTAGGAGATGGTGACACCAACCTTATGGGAACAGCATTATGGTGTCATCAGCCCCCTAGTGGACTATCGCAATAGGAATATATTGGGAATGAATTACAAATATATATTGGAGAGGGGTTGAAGCAGGGGTTACTCTTGCAGCAGACCACAGGCTGTCTCCACAGAGGTGCTGGGTAAGGAGTGGCGGGGGCAGAGTGGTTTCCTTAATGAGGTCACACTCACAAATATAGATACAACTAGGAAACCAAACCCTTTTCCATCCCATCGAAATTTGAAAAGGTTTGGATAGAGCTTTCTTTTATAATTTTTCTGAAGTTTTTCTCCAGCTGTCGGCGGCTCAGGGGTGTCCCTGCGATCAGGCCTCAAATTGGGGGGGGGGGGGGTCAGATTACACCATCACATGGGTGATTGGAGAGGAGTGCTCGATGTCCAAAAAGAAGATCTCACTTGATGAATTTAATAGTTATTTATAGAGATAAAAGGAAACAAGTAGAGACAACACATTTCGGGGGAATTGCCCCCCCCCCCTTCTTCAGGGCTAGTATATAGAAAAAAAGATACATAGTAAAAACCCATAGCTAGGTCATAGGCTACATACAAAGTAAAAAAGAAAAACTTCCGTGTAGTTTTTGTACTTTGTATGTAGCCTATGGCCTAGCTATGGGTTTTTACTATGTATCTTTTTCTCTATATACTAGACCTGAAGAAGGGGGAGGCAATATCCCCGAAACGCATAGGCTCTACTTGTTTCCTTTTATCTCCAATAAATAACTATAAAATTAATCAAGTGGGACCTTTCCCTTTTTGAACATCGGGTGCTCCTCTCCAATCACCCAAGTGCTGACTGCGGTGACACCTCCATTGTCGTTATCAGAAAGGTAGCAGCCCTGGACCCCGACGCATAGGTGTGCGCAGCCTAATGCATTAGAGTGTGCACCCTTAAGCGCAAACACACATGAATGTGTATGTATCTACATATATATGACCCACACATTGATCTCCATGCCGACACAGTGAAAGAGAAGAGCATAAACGCTTCTTTTATGGCAGAGCCGGTAAGAGGGAGATCTTTCCCATGTTCCTGTTGATACACAGAGCGATAACACTAATGCACATGGGGTGATTAGGGTGTGCCTGGGCACACCCGGCACACCCTGTGCGCACACCTATGCCCCGACGGAGTCTATCACTTACCACCTACAATTGGGACACTGGTGGCCCATCCACTAGTGGCGCACGGGGGGCGCCGCCCCCCCAACCATGCGTTCAGCCCCCTGATGTATTTACAGGGCAATGGATGCATGGATTCTAATGGGGTTTTTTTTTAAGCATGTGATTAGAGCCAGAGGCTCTAATAGGCTTCAAAACAGGGTGCGTTCAGGGCGCAGGGCACTGCGCTCCGAGCCCACCCAGTTGTGTGACAATAGCGAATGAACATTCGCTATTTTCACACCGATCCTCCTCCTGGTCAATCAGGAAGCGACGACACCTGATTGGCTGAATGGACAGGCGATCCTATTGCATGCCTAGGAGGAGGAGGAAGGAGGACGCTGCCGTGATCCACAGGAGGAGGAAGGATTAAAGCTGCCGCCCGCCGGACACGCTGCTGTCCGCTACCTAGATGGGGTGTGTGCGGAGATTTTATGTTCGACTGTCCTCCCGCAGGGAGGGAGGGTGCTGCGGGTGCCGGGGGTTAGTTGTTTGCCCCCCCCCCCAGAAAAAAACACCAGCCATCACTGAATTGGGATACAACCCATTGGAAGCAATTCCTTCTATACCATCCACACAATAACTTGCCGATAGGCAGCCTCGAGCGGCGCCAGTCCAGCGCTGTCTTCCACCCAAACTTGATACACCATCACATCGCACATCCAGCTATAAGAAAAGCACCTCTGGCGTTGGGGCGGTGAGAATCTCATCCTATGACTAATGGAAGATTAAATCCAAAGTGATCGCTCTGATTAGTGATAGGAATGACACGTCAGTATCTGAGCGCTATTTATTTATGTGGCACTAATAACATCCAGTCTGAGGCTAATGAACATTTCTTTAGCATGACCTGTCACTAATCTTACCGTCTGCAACCACGGGGGGGGGGGATTCAGTAATTTTCCCGAAATACTGAAAAATGTGTCTATCTGGTGGACAGAGTCGCTCCGCAGGGCGCACAGCCCCTCCCACTTCCCGAACGCCCTCCTCGTACCTGCCGCCACCGCCGCAGCAGCATGGTGCCCGGCACACGGCGGATGAGGCACAAATAATATGACATTATAAACATCTAGAGAGGATGAGACCTCTTTGATCTCCCAAATATTCTAAATATTTACCATCTCTTATCAATGCGGCTTCTAAACAATCTCAGAAAACCCCGCGGGGAACGAACAGGCAGCCGCCGAAGAACAGGAAAAAAAAAAAATACTCGACATTATAACGATTTCTTCTTCGTCTATAACTTCAAAGATAATGTAAAACCCGAGTCCTAAATGGCCCCGCTTTGTAGTGGAAGTATTGCCAGATTCGTAAATAATTAAATTATGCCAGTCCTGAAAATGGAGTGTAATATAATTAATCATTAGGCTCTGTTGCTGGGCAGGGTTGATGTTATGTGTGGGGTGGCGGTGCGCCGTATGTGTGTTTTTTTTTTTTTTTTAAGATTTAGATGCTTCATTTAAATGTATTAAAATCAAATTCTCAGCTTGGGAAGTGGTGGAAAGAAAACACTTCTCCTGGGGAAGGGTAGACGGGCCCTTGTTGGAAGTCGGGTCGTCAAGTTGAGATTTGCTTTAGAAAAAAAAAAAAAAAAAGAAAAGCATATTTCTGGTGTCTTCCAGCGTCGCGGGATAAAACACCCCGTACGCGTGGCCTACATCTTCACAGAAGCAATAGAAGAAACCTGCCTTCCGTTCTAGATAATGATTTATAAATCAAGTCCACAATGGCCCGGAGATAATCAGACAAAGACACAACCAAACAATTGATGCCCGAGGGAGTTTTGCTAAGAAACGCCAAAAGAATCAATCGTAAAATGTAAATTGCATTTGCTTAATAGAAAAAAATGATAAATAAATTAAGTGAAAAATAAACATGTGCATTCGCAAGTATCCATTGAAGAATATTCACAGTAACATATCACATAGTCACAGGCTATGAATTGACTGGGCTATATCATTGATATTCGTGGCGAACATGCTTGACGCGTTTCGTCAAACTCAGTTCACTTCCTCAGGGAGGGATAATGTAACTACTGCAAAAAATACTCTCTCTAACCTTTTCTAGGTAACCCAGTTTGGGTTCCTCTTTTATTGTTTATTTGGCCTTGATTATGGGGCTGCTACTAAGGCAATGCTTATTTTATTTCATCCCCTGTTACTTATTCACTTTATTCTCAAGGGGTTGTCCCCCCCCCCTTAGAAATCTGATTTTGTTCCCCTTTTTTAAGCACAATTGTAATGCACACACATTCATTAGCACTATATTATTTTAGTCCTTGTTGCTATGTTATTATAATCCCAGATACCCCCCCTTTTTTTTCCTTATCTATTATTCTGACATATTTATATTTTTTTTCAGTCATTTCTTTCTTTCTTCTTTGCCCACTTTTTTGTGTACCTGCTGGCCCCTTTTCTTTTATGCCTTGAAGGTCCTCCATCTCTGCTGGCCCCCCAGGTATCCCTGGAGGGTATTATCTTCTCTTCCACAGCCCCCCCGGGACAGATATCACATGGTAGTCCTCTCGTTGAAAATTCAGTGGATGATGTGTAAAAGTGAGAGTCCGCGCTGCCAAAATTATAAAGCTGCTAGCAAAAAACACTCAGACACACTGTGTAATAAACTGGGCTGTATCGTTGATTATCGTGGCAAACCCCTCAACGCGTTTCGTCAAACTCAGTTCACTTCCTCAGGAAAGATAATGTAAATACTCAACTGCAAAAAAAAAAAAAATATGACAAGTTAAGTATAATAGAAGGCTGTATACCTCTTATTTATCCCAGGGGTCCATTAAATGATGAACATGCATATATATTTTGATACTCACCCACCCAATCAGAAAGGAAAGGGGTGATGATTAGTCATGGCACAAAAAGGTGGGGAAAGCCTCAAAGGAGTTCTAGAGGGAGGAAAGGAATAAAGCAACTGTAGTCTCACCCTCAGTAATAAACTTTAAGCAATGAAAATGTCACAAAAAAATCACACAAATATATCAAAAACACAGACTACACGGAAAATAAAAAAATCTAAGAGACAATGTTGTCGCTTAAAAGCACACACTCCTCACATGCTTTCCACAATCTAAAACAGAGGCATAGGACAGATAAATGTACAGAAAAAAAGCCAGGCAGGGTGGAATAGCAGGAAACCACGGTGGTGTCAGCCTGGATGAGGCTTTACACAATCAGTGTGGACGTCAGCTCTCACCATGGGCCTTCGGCTTGGTAGGTATCTGCTGATGACTCTAAATGAAAAGTGACAGACTGATCTGTCCCCAATGGGCCAGCAGCATCAATGGTGACCAGACATCCAGTTAGAATCTGGGTATCACCGTGTACCCCTAATGTGAAAGGTACAGTAAGAGGACAGGCAAGGTTGTAATGGCAGTAAACCACCATGGTGTCCACTTGTCACAGGCGATACACAGCAGTGTGGACCTCTGCTCACACCTTATGCCTAGAACCCTAACTGTGATTGTTGGTGGGTCACTCACACTGATGTGGGTAAGCTTTAGTGGTAGAAAGCAGGCTGGCAGTCTCAGTAATAAACAAGGCGCCGTAATGGGCCAATAGTCACACGGTGTGTTGATAGGGTTAGTCCTCTCAAACAGGGATGACCCTGGTGAGTGGTGAAGTGGCTCCCTGTGGGGGATGTCAAACAGCCGTATTTACTCACAGTTCATCTCAGGGGAGCAAGGAAGGTACAGAATCCTCTGTGATCCCTTAGTGCAGAGATTTTGTTGACTGTCCAAATGGTATCCAGATGATGTTGCTGACCTGTGATAGCCTCAAATGCAGCTGGAGAAAATCTTCTAATGCCGAAAATGTTCCGGCATAATCCATGCGGGGTGGCCGGTCAGTGAAGACTTAGAGTGCTGCAAGGAAAGCCTTGAAACCCGCTGCTGGATGGCCAAGCTGGGTCGCGAGCACCTGGAAAGGGGAAAGAGCGGGGAGAGGCCAGGCAATATGGCTGGTGCACAACAAGTGCGCGGAATGCAGTCTGGAAGGCAGAGCGGGCTGAGTATCACAGGTAGCTGACAGTAGACAGCGCCAGAGATGAGGGGTGAAGAGGAGATCACAAGTATGGTGGTGAGCTGGGAGTGTGTGCAGGAAGGATGCACTGATTAGTCATCATCCACTGAATAAAACAATATTTGCAGTGCTAAGGTAATATAAATCCAAATCTTGATATCCAGAAATCAGCATGTATATAAAAACAAATCCAAAATCCAGTCTAACCACGTGTTCCACCACCAAAAATAAGATGGACCCTTACCGGGAAGAAATGGACCCTATTACAGAGTCACGTGCACCTAGACAGACCACCAGGTCTGGGAATAATCAAATCCCAAAGAATCACAGGTAGTTCTGGTGCATCCCAAGTCAGCATAATGGAGCAGGAAGTAATCATATATGTGAAAAAGCAGACAAAAAAAAAAAACACATAGCGTAAAACCAGAAACATGTACTTATTGATGCAAAAAAAATTCAATGTACTCACATTGGGTAAGATAAAAAAAAACAGCGCTGTACAATTTGATGACGTCAGTTATGATGAAACGCATAGGACGGAGCTAACGTACGTGACGTCGGCACGCTTGTTTGTTTGATCCGCATGTGTATTGGATCTCATATGTGCACTGAATATGGACACTGAATTGTAGAGCGCTGTTATTTTATCTTACCCAATGTGAGTGCATTGAATTTTATTGCATCAATAAATACATGTTTACGGTTTTACGCTATGTGGATTTTTTTTCCTGCTTTTTACATATGATTATTTCCTGCTCCATTATGCCGCTTGAGACACACCAGAACTACCTGTGATTCTTTGGGATTTGATTAATCCCAGGCCTGGAGGTCTGTCTAGGCGCATGTGACTCTGTAATAGGGTCCATTTCTTCTGGTAAGAGTCCATCTTATTTTGGGTGGTGGAACACGTGGTTACACTGGATTTTGGATTTGTTTTTTCAAACATGGTGATTCCTGGATGACAAGATTTGGAATTATATTACCTTCACACTAAAGCCTTGTACACACGATCCAATTGTTGGCCAACCGAGCGTCTGATTTTTGTCCAAAGGGCGTGTGCCAGGAACTTGTCTTACATATTAACAGTACACAATTGTCGGCCAACAAACACGAACGTAGTGACGTACTAGACGTACTATGAGACTATAAAGAGGAAGTTAATTTCTCAAGCGCCACCCTTTGGGCTGCTTCTGCTAATTGTGTTAGTAGAAGTTTGGTGAGTGTTGATTCATGCTTTTTAGTTTGTGCCTTTCAGTTTGTTTCTGAACGGCCATTCATCAACCAGCCATGTTGCGGAATCGGAGGAGAGAACGTGCTATTATTGGGATTTGAGTTATTGCTTTGATCCAAGTCTAGTCCAGGAACAGGAGGAGGAGGAGTTCTTGGACCAAAAATTGGTTGTCTAATCATGACCAATTATGTCATATGCCATTGCTGTGGGAGCTCCAGGAGAATAATCCAGGTGATTTTCGGAATTATCACCGGATGACGGACCCCTGCTTTCACCAACTCTTGGTATTGGTGACCCCCTATATTAAGAAGCAGGACACATGCATGAGGCTTGCCATCACTCCAGAGCAAAGGCTCATAGCCACCTTGCGGTACTTGGCGATGGGGAGAAGTCTCCAGGACCTCAAGTGTACCACTGGGATCTCCCCCCAGGCTATGGTACTCATTATTCCAGAGACCTGCTCAGCCATTATTCAAGTCCTGCAGCAGGACTATATTAGGGTAAGTTTTTACCTTTAAAGCGGAGTTCTGCTTAAAAAAAAAATTTTATTTATTTGTTAAATACAAAATTATCAATATTGTAATATGCTGTGAATGTCCTCTTTGTCCTCATGCACGCTGTAAGCTTTTCCTGTTCCTTTTTTGGCCTACATGCATATTTGCCATAACTAACCTCCCCAGCATGCTATCCTGGGCCCATACACACCTAGCCTAGTAACTTAACAATGTTTTTTGTCAGCTACATTTTGGGGCTTAACCTAAACAACCCCTAAAATGTTTACAAATGTTATTGTTGTCCTCAAATTCAGGAAGAGTGCAAGAGACCATTTTTTGGGGCCCAAACGCATTTGGAAACCTCCCTCCCCCCAAAAAATGCTAAGTCAACAGATACAAATACTCTATTTGCTGACTTTGCAAAACCCATACACACTATTTTGTAGTCATATTTCTGTATGAATTCACCAAACCATGTAGTGCAAGGGCCTGCCTGATTACCTACAAATTGTAACGTAGAAAGTTTTTGTCTGCTATTATATTGATTGGTTAAATCATAATGTCAAAATGTGCTGCAATTTGGACAGTGTGGATCCATATTTTTAGATTATGACACTTCTTACCTATCCACTGGGCTGCCAATAGTGTAAGTAAGGAGGGGCTGGCCAAAGTATCACAGATTATTTATGCAAACAGCTGTTATGGAAGTGGAGAGGGTTACCTGTCCAAAACATCTACCCATTACTTCCATCCCACCCCAAAATTTTGCTAATGGGCCACCAGAGGGGGTGATGAATCATATAAGTTGTCCTTACACTTTTGTCTTTAAATACTCATTTAAGTTTTATCCTTATGTTGGCTAAGCATGTTTGTGTCAAATTTGTTTGCAATGTTATGTGCAGAAGTAGTATATTTTTTCTTTTTTTAATCCACTGTTTCCTTCTGACCCAGAGCAATGGCAGGACGTTGCAGCCCAGTTCCACCATCAGTGGGATTTTCCCAACTGTGGTGGTGCTATTAATGGCAAGCATGTCCGGATTGTCCCACCACCCAACTTTGGCTCATATTATTTTAATTATAAGGGCTTTTGCAGCATAGTCATGCTGGGCTGTAGTGTCTGCAAACTATGAGTTTTTGTATCTGGATGTTGGAAAGAACGGCCGCAACTCTGATGGAGGAGTGATTATGCAGACAGGGTTCTACAAGCTGTTCCAGAATGGCACCTTAAACTTGCCACCTGCTGAGGAGAATGTTGAGGGCCTCAATTTTGTTTTTGCTGCAGATGAGGCCTTTGCTCTGGGGGAACATCTGGTGAAGCTGTTTCCTATGAGGAACCTCACCCCAGAGCAGGGAGTATTCAATTACAGGCTCTCTCGTGCCAGAAGGGTGGTCAAAAATGCCTTTGGCATCCTATCGAGTCGTTTCAGGATGTTTTTGACTCCAATCAACCTGGCACTCTACAAGATCAACCATGTGGTCCTGTGCTGTGGTATTTTACATATTTTTTTTAAGGAGGAATGCTACCAGCTACCTTGCCTCACTGCCAAGTGATGTGGACCCTGCAGTGGCAGGCCCAGCTGAAGAGGCTGCAGCTCAGCCGTCTGTGGGCGTGCTGATGCCTATTGAAAATGCCCATGCTGGATTGCCCTCACCAATTGCCAGGGATTTACAGCAGAAATACCTTGATTATTTTGTGGGTAGAGGGGCAGTAGTTTGACAGCAAATTGTAGCTGATCATGCCTAATATTATTTTGAGATCATAAACTCATATTTCATTTGAACTACTGTTGTCTGTGTTTCTTATCTGTCTAATATGTTCACAAATTGGCTTTATTTTTGCCACTTGCTCCAATAGTGCAAATGTACCTTATTTGCTACATGAGGTGACAATATCTTCTACAGCTAACTATTATGGTGTGCTGTGGGTCTGCAACACACACACACACAATGTTTTTGTTCTCAATGGATCTAATGCATGAAGTTCTAAAACATTATGCCTTTTCAACTCTTATTATTTTTTTGAGGACTAAAAATTGCAGGAGTTGGCCACATTTAAGAGCACATTGTCACTGTAACTACAACAACTTAACAAATACACTGGTATTGAGCATTGAAATAATAAGCCACACATTGTTTATTAAAAAAACATTTTACTCAAAGCAAATCAAAAAAAAGACTGCGCTAAAACAAAAGACACTAATCATGTGATATGACTAATCGGAACATATACAAATGTTAATAAACGAGTTATTCAAAATAAATATTTGTGAATAAAAAACACTAGAGCTTTCTTGAAAAAGTGACTGAAAAATATAAAAACAAATGGAGATACAAAAGTCCCAAATGAAGGCAAGAAAAGTGACTGGCGTCACAAAAAACATACAGTCCCTGGAGCCAAAGCAAATGTAAACAGTGATCATGGACATGAAACGCAGTCCTTGGAGCCAAGGTAGATGTATTCAGTGTACATAGACGTAAAACACCCAGTGAAAAATCCTCCACCTAATAAGATGTCCGCTTACCAGAGGTAAGCTGTAAATCAGCTTAGTATTAAACCTCTCCACGGGGAAGATCAGCTCCTCAGGTCTTCAACCAAGGAAGGGGGTGGCCAGGATCTTACGGTGTGTTTAGCTCAATCCACACAGTAGGAGGACCCAAAAGGACAAAACAAATTCTCCATAGTGTAAAACTGTATTGCAATTTATTGAAGTAAAAAATGGTCACACTTACATTAAAATCAAGATATAAGGGCACATATGATAAGGATCAGCCGGCCGGCTTGCATGCACCCGTTCAGGCGAAAAACGATGACGTCAGCGCGTCAACCTTCCGACGTACGTTTCGTCCTACTGGACGTCGTCATGACGACGTCCAGTAGGACGAAACGTACGTCGGAAGGTTGACGCGCTGACGTCATCGTTTTTCGCCTGAACGGGTGCATGCAAGCCGGCCGGCTGATCCTTATCATATGTGCCCTTATATCTTGATTTTAATGTAAGTGTGACCATTTTTTACTTCAATAAATTGCAATACAGTTTTACACTATGGAGAATTTGTTTTGTCCTTTTGGGTCCTCCTACTGTGTGGATTGAGCTAAACACACCGTAAGATCCTGGCCACCCCCTTCCTTGGTTGAAGACCTGAGGAGCTGATCTTCCCCGTGGAGAGGTTTAATACTAAGCTGATTTACAGCTTACCTCTGGTAAGCGGACATCTTATTAGGTGGAGGATTTTTCACTGGGTGTTTTACGTCTATGTACACTGAATACATCTACCTTGGCTCCAAGGACTGCGTTTCATGTCCATGATCACTGTTTACATTTGCTTTGGCTCCAGGGACTGTATGTTTTTTGTGACGCCAGTCACTTTTCTTGCCTTCATTTGGGACTTTTGTATCTCCATTTGTTTTTATATTTTTCAGTCACTTTTTCAAGAAAGCTCTGGTGTTTTTTATTCACAAATATTTATTTTGAATAACTCGTTTATTAACATTTGTATATGTTCCGATTAGTCATATCACATGATTAGTGTCTTTTGTTTTAGCGCAGTCTTTTTTTTGATTTTCTTTATATGTTTGTGTGCACGCCTCACGCTAAGATTGCAGCTTATTATTCTTTCCACTCTGCTAATCATTAGTAGAACAACCTTTATGTTAGCGCGGTATTGTATATGGTTTATTTTACTCAAAGCACATTCACATGTGCGTTTTAAGGTTTTAAAACAAACCAACATCTTGGTGTATAACATGTATGCTTTGCATTATTTATCCTTTTTTGGGGCTAAACAGGCATGTTCCAAAACATTAGATACACATCCCAAACTCAGGAACTTACAAAGTTTGATTTTGGTAAAGTGAAGGCCAAATGAGACATTAGTATCCCAAGTAGTATCCCAAGACTGTGTAGATGTTGCCTTCCTCATATGGGGTGATCCCTCTAAAAGCCAAAATGTGATGCCACGTACACGTAGAGGCATAACAATTACATTTACCTTATGATCCCATGCAAATGTGTGTAGTTATAAGCATCTTTTTTTCTAAACCCACAAAACACACAGTGTGTCAACATGTGCTATCTCCCATCATGGGGTATCAATGATGGTGTTTAGGGAGTTCTGTCCCTAAACTTTCACATTTCAAAGTCCTAAAAACATGGTAAATATTAAAAGGGCAAACAGGAGCCAACAAATGGAACAAAAAACTTCAGAACAGGCAACAGGAAATTAAAATTTGGGAAGCATGTCCATAAAATCTCTGATTCTTCGCTGTAAAGCAGTGGCAGCCTCCTTGATTTGCTCCAGATCCTTCAAACAGGGAATGATTGTCAAGTGGCTGAGGCCCTACATAGTGAGTTATGGTCAAGTTACTAGTCAAATTCAGGAAATACTTACCTACCCAGTCTATTGTTGCTTGTAACCTGTTTGCCCTTCAGACACCTACACTAATAGGAATGTACACACTGCAACTACTCTGTAATCTTGGCCCTGGTGCCTGGGTCTCCAAAACTTGGGTACCTAGCAACACTGCCAGCTCCTTCCACCTCTTCCTTCTCCATGCTAATGTTAATGCACTACATACTTTGCTAATGTGTGGAGTGGGCGTTTTGTTTGGACATCTAAACACTCGACATGTATACACATTTGAAGCCAGATTCCAAGAATACTTACTTGCACAAATAAGAGGCTCCTGAATACATTCATCCTCTTCTGGGTCACTTTGGTCCTCTGTGTGACTCAAGTCAGGGGATTTGACGTCCACAATGGCAAGGTCTGTGCTGGGTCCAGGAGTCAGATCTTGTGGCTCCAAACAAACATCCTGGGTGAGCTGACCACACTCACTTTCCTCTAAAAAGAAACAATACACCATTCATGAAGCCACCCCAAGTCCCGTCTGTTTCTAGCATCGTTTTGCTACATTAGTTGACCAACCTTGCACTTGGTCTGATGTCAATGTTTACTCCTGACTAGTGGACTCCACCATGCTGCACTCTGGTTGTTTTTCTGTGAAAAATGCATAGAAAAGGGAAGGTGGGATAACACTGGACAAGTGCCAACATTTAAAAAGTCCAGCAGTTGCCCTCCCAACCCTCTTGTCTCCTATGGGATAGGGGATATATGATGATCATCCTAGCAGGCGTGACTCTGTGTGACTGTGATCCCTGGGGCCTCTCCTCTACTCATGTCTAAACTGGCAAGGCTGCATTAATGGGCCAGGCAGCAACCAGAAAGTGTTCTTTACCCCTTAAGTTCTGCCCTTAGCCCATGGCCTTTGGCCCACCTAAAAACACCCCTGTCGGTGGCTAAATGAGTGTTTGAATTTGTCATTTACATTTTTGGGGGGGAAGATGGCCTTGTTGCCTCCCCTGTTGGGGCCCGAGCGAGGGTAGCCTCCCTTTGTCTCTTGTGGTGGCTTGGCTGGAGCCTCTTTTTTTGGTGCCTTCCTGTTGAAAGAAGAGAAAAAAAATGAGTTCTAAAAATAAAGAAATGTCCAAAAACATGACCAAATAAGAATATTTATATCTGCTTTATATTTACCTTCATCTTTAGAATACCAAGTCATACAAAGATTTTAGAAAACCTTATATATAATTCTCTAGAGCTACTTGGAGAAAGAACATATACAGACAGCTAATTTACACATATACATATTGGTTAGATCCAAATATTGCTTACTTTTTTTATGATCTGATGTATGTACTCCATCTGGTCTTGTTCACGGTGTTTGAGATCAGACCATCGTTTTCGGATTTGGTCCTTTGATCGTTCCACCCAAAATTCACTCTACAAAATGGCCATGACCTTTTCCAAAATGATGTCCTTTCGGCTGTTGGGCCTTTCGTAATCGCGCAGCTTGCAGTCGTAATCGTGCTTCTCTTGGGTGTGCACCATCTCCATCATCTCACCCTTGCTCATGGGGGTTGCTTTGTGCCTCCTATGAGCTCCACCACCACTGGGCTGCCATGAATCTGCAGAATCTGCCATGCTGTCTCTCCCGAATGAGAGATGGTCACACCCTAGCCTCATGACGCACTGAAAGCGGAGTTTCATGTATGCGCAGTGTATATAAAGCCAGAACGCACGGTCAATGGAACGGCCGTAAGAACGAAATTGGAGTGGAGGATGAACGATCGCCAACGCAAGAAAGGAGCCATAAAACAAAGGTACAACTGGAAATTGTGGCATAGTGGCCTATACTGCTTAGATTGAGGCCTATATTGGGACCAGCATATGAGTTAGGCCAGACATTGTGGTTTGTCTTGTGTTCTGTCTTGCAGGCTTCATATTATTTATCATGACCGATAAATTTACTGCGCCTGATTTTCTATCCCAATTCACTGACCTGTACCGGGAGCTGCCCTGTCTCTGGAAGGTCAAGAGTAGAGACTACTCCAATAAAATATTGAGGAAGGCAGCTTTGGAGAAACTGCTCGAGTTGGTGAAACCAGTGTACCCCAGGGCAGACATCAACTATGTCAAGACAAAAATATCAAACCTGAGGAGTACTTTTAAAAGGGAGCTCAACAAGGTCATGGACTCAGAGAGATCTGGAGCAGCAGCAGAGGATCTATATGTCCCCAGGGTGTGGTTTTTGACTGACCAGACAAAACCCAGGGCATCGCTGTCTACACTCCCTTCGACATCTGCTGAGGCCACAGCTCCTGAGGTCCACCCAGGTTCTGCTGCACAAGAAGAAGATGTGGAGGAACCCAGCTTGACCCAGGTATAGCATTGTTGAACATATTTGTATCCAAAAATACAATGATGATAACAAGACGTTATTATATTTCTGCCTTAACAAAGTGGTTTCCCTATCAATAGATAGTAGTGACCAAAAATGATTTAAACAAGAATTAAAAATGCTGGGGTCAGAATTATAGTCTTTTCTATTTGTCCACATTCAAATTGCAGTGAGGAGATAAAAATTGTGTGTGATTGATGACCAAACCCAAAAAAAGATTCTAATTATGTTCCATTTTCATACACAGGAAAGTGTCAGACTGGAGGAGCCAGCGGTCAGCAGCCAGACAAAGTCACAGATCCCTACCCTACGCCCTTCTTCTAAAAGGGCCAGGAAGAGCAGAAATCTGGAGGAGTCCATAGCTGCCTTCCTCAGCCAGGCTACTACTGCCCTCCAGACAGACCCAGATGAGGTTGAGGAATTTGCCATGGTGACGGCCAATAAATTATAGGGAGATGGCCAGTGAGCAAAGGAGCGGGTGCGAGGAACTCATCCTGCAGCTCCTTAACGAGGGGGTGAGGGGCCAAATTTCAGAAAACACACACCTGTGTGATTTTGTGGCCCCACATCCACCACCTCCACAGCCACCCCACCTGCCACAGCAGCATGGTGGTCAGTGGCAATACCAGCCACAAGACTCCCAACAAGCCCGCTGATCTGAGGATTATCACCCCTACCCCACTTACTAATTTCCTTTTCTTTTTTTTTTTTTTTTTTTTTGGAATAATGATTATATTTGTTATATTTTCTATATTTTTGCATGCATAGAATGCACTTTTTGGATAAGTTCTTTGTATTTGGATGACAGATAGCATCTCTAATTTAATTGGCTTTATTTTTTTTTATGCACAATAAAAAAAATTGTGTAGAATAATACTTGGCTGTGTGTTTTACTTCAAATGACAGTTTGGGAGTCTACAGTTACATTTAAAAAAAATACAATGTAACATTAACAAGAGACACCAACATAGTTGTATCTTTGATCTTAAAAACTACGGGATAATAATGGTGTTGTGGTAACTTGCCCAAAAAATAAAACAACAAGCATAATAATATTATTCTTGATATCACTAGAAAACAAAAGCCTTTTAAAATACGTTTGGCAGAACTCCATCATTATCACCAGCAAAGCAGCTTCATTATTATCCCATTAAAGAAGAAGAGAATTGTGCGCTGCATTTCCAGATTTCATAATTTGCCGCGTCACGAATGTTAATTCTCCATTACGAACGCTAGTTTACAAGACCGACCACTTCCGGCTCGTCCTTGCTTCCGAGCATGCGTGTTTGTACTTTTGACTTTTGTGTGACGGACTTGTGTACAGACGATACGAAAATCAGACAACAGACCGTTGTCTGCCGAAAATTTACTAGCCTGCCGTCCAACATTTGTTGGTGGAAAGTTGGACAACAATTGTCTGAAGGAGCGTACTAACGGTCTGATTTTAGGACAACAGTCTGTCAACAGACAATCCCCCGCCAACAATCGGATTGTGTGTACGAGGCTTTACTGTCACTGGACTTTATCCCCCTGTTTAAACACTAATGTTATTAGCGCTGCAAATATTGTTTTATTCAGTGGATGATGACTAATCAACCGCCCCTTTTCTTTCTGATTGGGTGGGTGAGTATCAATATATATATATATATATATATATATATATATATATATATATATATATATATATATATACATGTTCATCATTTAATGGACTCCTGGGATAAATAAGAGGTAGATATCCTTCTCTCATACTTAATTTGTTTTTTGTTTTTTTTGCAGTTGAGTATTTACATTATCTTTCCTGAGGAAGTGAACTGAGTTTGACGAAACGCGTTGAGAATGTTTGCCACATATATCAATGATACAGCCCAGTCAATTCATAGCCTGTGACTATCTGATATGTTACTGTGAATATTCTTCAATTGATACTTGCAAATTCACATGTTAATTTTTTACTTATCATTTTTCTAATAAACAATTTACTTTTAAGATTGATTCTTTTGGCGTTTCTTAGCAAAAGTCCATCGGGCATCAATTGTTTGGTTGTATTTTTTGTCTTTTTTATCTCCAGGCCATTGTAAACTTAATTTATTAATCATATAGAGCGGAAGGCAGGTTTCTTCTATTGCTCTGTAAAGATGTAGGCCGAGAATATCAATGATATATCCCAGTCAATTCCTAGCCTGTGACTATCTGATATGTTACTGTGAATATTCTTCAATTGATACTTGCGAATTCACATGTTTGTTTTTAACTTTTTGATATTTTTAATCATTTTTGTAATAAACCATTTTATATGTAATGATTGATTCTTTTGGCGTTTCTCATCAAAAGTCTCTCAGGCATCAATTGTTTAGCTGTTTCTTGTACTTAAGGGGATGTAGAAATGCCAACTTTGTGCATGAGACCACACATGGTATACATAATAGATAATAAGACAAAGGACATAGGCATAGGGGCCACATCACCATGTTGAAGGGGTGCAGGGCAGCTGGAAGAAGAAGGAGTAACACAAAGGGCAAGCTTACTGTCCTTCATACTATGGGGGGAGGGGAGGGTGGACTGTGGCCAGTGGGAGTAGAAAATGTCTCAGGCTTAGTGTTCAGTGGGAATGTAAAACATATAGTGCCTGTGGTTAGCAGCAGGAGGAATAGGAGGAATAGTGCCCCATCATTGGTGTCAGTGGGAGGAATAGTGCCCCATCATTGGTGTCAGTGGGAGGAATAGTGCCCCATCATTGGTGTCAGTGGGAGGAATAGTGCCCCATCAGTGTCAGTGGGAGGCATAGTGCCCCATCATTGGTATCAGTGGGAGGGAATAGTGCCCCATCATTGGTATCAGTGGGAGGGAATAGTGCCCCATCTTTGGTGTCAGTGGGAGGAATAGTGCCCCATCATTGGTGTCAGTGGGAGGAATAGTACCCCATCATTGGTATCAGTGGGAGGAATAGTGCCCCATCATTGGTGTCAGTGGGAGGAATAGGGCCCCATCATTGGTGTCAGTGGGAGGAATAGTGCCCCATCATTGGTGTCAGTGGGAGGAATATCGCCCTATCATTGGTGTCAGTGGGAGGTATAGTGTTCCATCATTGGTGTCAATGGGAGGAATAGTGCCCCATCATTGGTGTCAGTGGGAGGAATAGTGTCCCATCATTGCTGTCAGTGGAAGGTATAGTGTCCCATCATTGGTGTCAGTGGGAGGTATAGTGTCCCATCATTGGTGTCAGTGGGAGGAATAGTGTCCCATCATTGCTGTCAGTGGGAGGTATAGTGTCCCATCATTGGTGTCAGTGGGAGGAATAGTGCCCCATCATTGGTGTTAGTTGGAGGGAAATTGCCCTATAATTGGTGCCCCCCCCCCCCCCCAGCTCATTTGAAATTAACTACAAGGCTAATTGTAGTATAATTAGTGATAAGAATGTTTTCACAAATCTGTATTTCTCATACGTAGATGCATTGGGGTTGATTTACTAAAACTGGAGAGTGGAAAATCTGGTGCAGTTGTTCATGGGAGCCAATCAGCTTCTTACTGTACATTTGCTTGTGCAATTAAGCTTTGGCAATAAAACCTGGAAGCTGATTGGTTTCAATGCAGGGCTGCACCAGATTCTGTGTACACCAGTTTAGTAAACCTCCCCCATATTGTTAAAACAAAACTTTCAAAAACGCCCAATTTACACTTTGCACTGCAGTAACGCACGTTTTATTGCTTGTTGCTGCAACAAAATGTAACGCATTACCCACAATGCATTGCAGAGCCACGCATTTGAAATGGTGCCCCAAGGTACATCCCCAACACACCACAACAGACCCAGGGCCCCCCAATAGGGGGGTACCACCGAGCATCCTATAGGGGGCCCGGACAGCAGGGGGATCAGTGTGGCATGGAGGGAGGACAATTACACAATGATGCACTGTGCTTGTGTCTCTCCCTGCAGCAGCTTAAAGCTGGTTTCTCCTCCTCTCCCTCCTGCTGGCTCTCAGCTGCTGCAGGGAAAGACATAGGCACAGTGCATGATTCTGTAATTGTCCTCCTGCCCCACCCCGCCACAACAATACCCCTCCCTGGGCTGCCCACATTTGATTTTCCCCCTGTGTGCCCAGGCCCCACCTTGCTCCCAGCTTTTGTCTCCCACTGGTTTGTGCCGGTACACAGGGGGATTGAGAGTGGGGGAAGGGGCCAGTAAATTTGTCATTTACCAACCCCTTATTTTTCTGAATTGGACACCGTGAGCTATCCATACTGATCGCTCCTGTGTCCATTGTTAAATGAGCATATCAAACTGTATTTACTATGCTTCAGTTTATGAATGGGGAGGAGCCTCTGTCTTCTGTTCATGCATTTTCAGTGCAGCTGAAGCTACAGAGAAAGGAACTGAACAATCAGTGTCCTCAATTCCTTTCTCTGTCTCAAGGGTGAGATTTTTTGTGTGTTTGTTTGTTTGTCTTGTTCTTTTGTATAAGTGTGAAATGGAAAAGGAAAAAAAAATAAAATCTGAATAAAAAAAAGAATATATAGGGATGTCTCTTTGCTGGATTGGGATGTCTCTTTGCTGGATTGAGATGTCTCTTTGCTGGATTGAGATGTCTCTTTGCTGGATTGGGATGTCTCTTTGCTGGATTGAGATGCCTCTTTGCTGGATTGAGATGTCTCTTTGTTGGATTGGGATGTCTCTTTGCTGGATTAGGATGTCTCTTTGCTGGATTGGGATGTCTCTTTGCTGGACTGGGATGTCTCTTTGCTGGACTGAGGATGTCTCTTTGCTGGATTGGGATGTCTCTTTGCTGGAATGAGATGTCTTTTTGCTGGATTGGGATGTCTCTTTGCTGGATTGAGATGTCTCTTTGCTGGATTGGGATGTCTCTTTGCTGGATTGAGATGTCTCTTTGCTGGATTGGGATGTCTCTTTGCTGGATTGGGATGTCTCTTTGCTGGATTGAGATGTCTCTTTGCTGGATTGGGATGTCTCTTTGCTGGATTGAGATGTCTCTTTGCTGGATTGGGATGTCTCTTTGCAGATAGAGACTTCTCTTGGTGGAAATGTAATAATCACTTTTTTTTTACTGTATCAATGAAAAAAGACAGAAAACTTTGAAAACACTTGTTTCCTTAATTTCTGTTATACAACAAATAATCTATCTTCATTAAAAAAAAAAAAGAGAAAAAAAGGTGAGATGTCAGCGGTCTGTTTAGACAACTGATATTTCATCCAAGCCTCCCCCTTCCCCCAACAGCGTGGTAGAAAAAATAATAATTTAAAAATAGTAAAAAAATAAATTGTAAAAAATTATTTTTCAAACTGTAAAAAAAAAATGTAAAAAATTGGAAAAATAGTTTTAAGAAATTGTAATGTTTGTAATTCGGGGAGGGGGGCTGTACAGGGGGGCCCTGTGATTTCTGTTGGCAGCCCTGAACAGGTCTGAATTTTAGCGCCCTACAATGCACAGATGTGAAACACCTTCCTGTTTTAGTTTACAAGATATAAAAAACGTGATGGCCGCGTGATGGCGTGTAACCCGATCAGTTTTGGTGCGTCTTTTCAATAGGCTGCCATGCTAACGCACCCCAAAGGTCTGCACCGGGCCTAACGAGTTCCTTTCAGAGAAGAAGAATGAATCTGAACATCTTCTTGTTTTTGGTGTACAAGATATAAAACGTGACGGCATGACGGCGTGACGGCCTGTAACCAGGTCAGTTCTGGTGCGTCATTCTGAATGGGCTGCAATGCTGACGCACCACAAAAGGTCCACACCGGGCCTAACGAATCCTTTTCAGAGAAGAAGAATGAATCTGAACACATTCACCCAGGTACTTCCACATCTATACCATCCCCCCCTCACCGGACCTAACGACGTGGTCAATAACTGTCCGCTGTTAGTAAATCGCAGCGGCCGCCGTGCTATCCGCAGATCAGTCAGAACTCGTCTTCTTCCTCCTCCGCATCCGCGGTCGGCGCCAATCGGCTTTTGCCGGGTTTTGAATGATAGTTGCTCTGTTGGGATCTGAAAAAGTCGGCTGTTTAATTATTTCTCCGGAATGTGAGAAACGTAAACAAAGTTCCTTGTAATAAATTTTTAAATGGAGCTTCCATGTTTTATTTAAACTTCTCCTCCATTTTCCGCTCTCAGTCTGTGAACTTTGTATTAATAACCAACATTACTGGCGCTTTTTTTTATTTATTTTTTCCGCCGCACAAAAAGAAACATCAATAGTTTTTTCTTTTTTTTTTTTTTTTTTTTTCCTCTTTTCCATATTCCCGGGCTCACGGAAAACACGCACTGTATGAAAATGAGCTCAGTCACACCGATGACAGGAGAAGAAAGGGAAAGTGATTAGCGCCGTGCGTACGCCATTCCTCCGAGACACTGTCACTTATTCAAATGATATCTTCTCAGAACTGAACAGCAGTAAACAACAGAGCCGGCGTTGTAAACGCAAATATATTGTGATCGTTCCCATTGTAGATAAAACGTAAAGAAAGGCGATTGTGCTGTGACATGTATTCATTAAAATACGCATTATCGCAACACATTTTCCTAACAGCGCGGTTCCCCATTATCTATTTATAGTACGCCTTACCATTGCAAATACAATAAAAAAAAAAAAAAATGAAAACAACGCCCCTCGCTCTGGGAATACGAATTCATTCAGAAATTATTAAACGTGGTTTTATCTGCGGCGAGAAAATACGATCCAATCAATTCATCCGACCCGAGATCTGGACAGGACTGACAGATTCACAGACCACCGATATCCACCAATATTCCCCAATGTATAGCCGGCTCAGACACACCCGGCCTTCCGCCTCTGGAATCGCCAGTTTCAGGTGAAATACATTTCTTCAAAATCCTCTCCACTTATCATATGTCTATGTGTGCCACAAGATGCTGCACGATTCCAAACAGACCAGAGCAACTGGTAAGGTACTCAAACCATCCCTGCCAGGATTCCCAATGGTACTTAGAGAATCCCTGCCAGGACTTCCAAAAAAAATGTAGAATTCCTGCCAGGACTTCTATTAGTACTCAAGGAATCCCTGCCAGGACCTCTAATGGTGCTCATAGAATCCCTGCCAGGACTTCTATTAGTATTCAAGGAATCCCTGCCAGGACCTCTAATGGTGCTCATAGAATCCCTGCCAGGACTTCTATTAGTACTCAAGGAATCCCTGCCAGAGCTCCTAATGGTACTCATAGAATCCATGCCAGGATGTCCAATGGTATTTTCAGAATTCCTGTCAGAACTTCTACTGGTACTCAGAGAATCCCTCCAGAGCTTCCAAAGGTACTCACAGGATCACTGCCAGGACTTCCAATGGTAAGCTCAGAATCCCTGCCAGTGCCAGGGTTTTCGATGATACTAATGGAATCCCTGCTAGGGCTCCTAATGGTGCTCATAGAACCTATGCCAAGATGTCCAATGGTACTTTCAGATCTCCCGTCAGAACTTCTACTGGTACTCGGAGAATCCCTCCAGAGCTTCCAAAGGTACTCACAGGATCACTGCCAGGACTTCCAATGGTAAGCTCAGAATCCCTGCCAGTGCCAGGGTTTTCGATGATACTAATGGAATCCCTGCTAGGGCTCCTAATGGTGCTCATAGAACCTATGCCAAGATGTCCAATGGTACTTTCAGATCTCCCGTCAGAACTTCTACTGGTACTCGGAGAATCCCTCCAGAGCTTCCAAAGGTACTCACAGAATCCCTGCCAGGACTTATAATGGGGCTCAGAGGATCCCTGCCAGGACTTCCAATGGTACTCACAGAATCACTGCCAGGACTTCCAATGGTACTTGTAGAATCCCTGTCAGCACTTCCAACAGTACTCACAGGATCCCTGCCAGGACTTCCAATGGGGCTCAGAGGATTCCTGCCAGAAATCCCGATGGTACATACAGAATTTCTGCCAGGTCTTCCAATTGTCCTCACTGAATCTCTGCCAGGACTTCCAATGGTACTCACTGAATTTGTGCCAGGACTTTTACTGATACTCAGGAAATCCCTGCCAGATCTCCAATAGTACTCACAGGATCCCTGCAGGGACTTCCACTGGTACTCGTAGAACCTCTGCCCTGATAGGACTTCCAGTGGCACTTGTAGAATCCCTGCCAGTACTTCCAATGGTACTCACAGAATCCCATTAACAATTCGGGATTCAGGGTGTGTTATTTAGCTAAAAAGGTATTTAAGCTCCAGCCTTTGAAGTAGTTAGTGTTGTGACCTATTGCCAACTATCCGTTGTACAAAATAGCTAATATACTGTTATATATGTCTTGTCTGTTGCTAACCAAGATTGTCCTGACTACTCTCTTGCCTGCCCATGACTCCAACCTGAACTCACTGCTCTTGCCTGCCCATGACCCCCCACCTGAACTGACTACTCTCTTGCCTGCCCATGACCCCCTCCTGAACTGACTACTCTCTTGCCTGCCCATGACCCCCTCCTGAACTGACTACTCTCTTGCCTGCCCATGACCCCCCCCCAGCCTGAACTGACTACTCTGCCTGCCCATAACCCCCACTTGAACTGACTACTCTCTTGCCTGCCCATGACCCCCACCTGAACTGACTACTCTCTTGCCTGCCCATGACCCCCCCACCTGAACTGACTACTCTCTTGCCTGCCCATGACCCCCCCACCTGAACTGACTACTCTTGCTTGCCCATGACCCGAACCTGAACTGACTACTCTTGCCTTCCCATGACCCCCCACCTGAACTGACTACTCTCTTGCCTGCCCATGACCCCCTCCTGAACTGACTACTCTCTTGCCTTCCCATGACCCCCCTCCTGAACTGACTACTCTCTTGCCTGCCAATGTCCCCCACCTGAACTGACTATTCTCTTGCCTACCCTTGTCCCCCACCTAAACTGACTACTCTCTTGCCTCCCCATGACCCCCCACCTGAACTGACTACTCTCTTGCCTGCCCATGACCCCCCACCTGAACTGACTACTCTCTTGCCTGCCCATGACCCCCCACCTGAACTCACTACCCTCTTGCCTTCCCACAACCTCTGCCCAGACCAACTACTCTTATGCCCCTTGTGTACATTCTCTACACCTTAGGCATACTGTTCCAGCTACCCCCTTGGTGGACCAATCCTGAGGACTGGGACCCGGTGCCAGTTTGCAGCAAGGAAACCAGGACTACTAGGGTTTCTGGCCCATCTCAACCATCAGAAGCTCTGGTGAAGACCTACAGTTCTGTCACTTAGACTCCACCCCTTGGGTGAACCTACATCACCTGCCCTCCAGTCTGTGAATTGAAAAACAGCAACACCCTGAAATGCTTGGTGTCATGCCAACAGCAGCAATAACTTTTTATTGGAATGTTGAGTGAAGTGGAGAAGGCCTAGAGACTCTGTTGGCTATTCATTTCTATGGGGGAAGTCAATAGTAACATGTGCCAAGAGGTCTACTTCAACAACATAACATACAAGTCTAGGGAATCTTTATCGAAGTTCAATACTGTAGGTAAAACATAGGCCTGACACATTTCGGGGAAAATGGCATACTTCATCAGGGCTGTTTGTTGAAGGTTTGGGATCCATTCCCTTCTGAAATCTGACCAGTTGCAGTAACTTACCCCCACGTTGTATACTGCAGACGTGGCATTGCAGATACACATATTGTATGAACATGTCAGTAAAAATCTCCCCAAACAAAGCTGCAGCAAAATCTGGAGAGATTTTCAAATCCTCCCCCAGCACTAGAAACAATATTATAGAGTAATGAGAGGTTTGATCCAGTGTTGGATTTTTATTACTGTCTGTGTGGATTTGTCCTTTATTTGTCCTGCTTATGATACAAGTACAGGAAGTGATGAGAAATCCAAAATGTTACAGTTACCATCAGAACAGGAAAAGAGGGGAAATCTTCCAATGACATAACTTGTTCCAATAACTGCCTTAAAGGAGATTTCCCTCACTTCCTGTTGTGTTACTGGGACAGGAATTGAAGGGAAATCCACTCATTCCTTATTCCATAAGTAGAAGGGCTCATTTACAGTTGTTTCGACATCAACACACATTAAAGCGCCTACAGTTTCAACATGCTTTTATGTTGTGTTTGTGATGCTTCGATGATGTTTTGATGATGCTAAAATGATGCTTTTTTTGAAGCTTTAATGAAGCTTGGCAAATGCCCTGTGTGTGTTGATATTCTATTTGTTTTAAAGGGGCCCAGTAATACCCCAGCTTAGTAGTACCCCAGTCAACAGATCCCCAGCTCAGTAGCACCCCTGTTCAGCAGATCCCCAGCTTATTGGTACCCTCGTTCAGCTGATCACCCGCTCAGTAGTACTTCCAGCTCTACTGATGCCCCACTCAGTAGTATCCCCTAGAACTGCTGTTCCCCAGCTCAGTAGTACTCCCAGCTCTGCTGATCCCCCATTCAGTAGTAACTCCCAGCTCTGCTGATCCCTCGATCAGTAGTAACCACCGGCTCTGCTGTTGCCCCGCTCAGTATTACTCCCAGCTCTGCTGATCCCCGATTAGTAGTAACTCCCAGCTCTGCTGATCCCCCATTCAGGAGTAACCCCCAGCTCTGCTGATCCCCTGCTCAGTAGTAACCTCCAGCTCTGCTGATCCCCCATTCAGGAGTAACCCCCAGCTCTGCTGATCCCCTGCTCAGTAGTAACCCCCAACTCTGCAGACCCCAAATTCAGTAGTAACCCCCAGCTCTGCTGATCCCTCGATCAGTAGTAACCACCGGCTCTGCTGTTGCCCCGCTCAGTACTACTCCCAGCTCTGCTGATCCCCGATTAGTAGTAATTCCCAGCTCTGCTGATCCCCTGCTCAGTAGTAACCTCCAGCTCTGCTGATCCCCCATTCAGGAGTAACCCCCAGCTCTGCTGATCCCCTGCTCAGTAGTAACCCCCAGCTCTGCTGACCCCCAATTCAGTAGTAACCCCCAGCTCTGCTGATCCCTTGATCAGTAGTAACCACTGGCTCTGCTAAACCCCTGCTCAGTAGTAACCTCCAGCTCTGCTGATCCTCTGGTTTGCTGATCATCCTCTCTCTCTCTCTCGTCCAATTTCACATCCTGCTATATTGCTGCAATGCTGCGCACCACGTTTGACATTGCTAGATTCTCCTGCTCTGGTCCCCCAGCTCTGCTGTTTTGTCCTCTCATCTCCGGTCCCTGCTCACTGTCTCCTATAGCGTGCCTATGTAGCACACCAAGTGTGCTGTCTGCTAGTTGCTCCTCTCCAGTCCAGACCCCGCTCACCTTCCTGCTGCTCCACGCTACACACCAGATGTGACGTCTGCACCAGACACTCCCAGAATATATACAAATAGACCCGAAGTGACTGCTGATGACGCCTTTCTGGCTCGCTTGTTGGTTTCCCAGTGCATCCTGGGATATCTCATACCCACAATACCTCCAAAACAAAGCAAAGCAAACTCTGAATAAAAGCCTCTCAAAAGCTGCAGGTGCTGCTAGCGAGAGTTGTCATAGACTTCTGTGGAGGCTTTAGAGATGATTTGCAGCACCAGGAAAGTGACACATGGTATCATTTTTTAAGCGAAGCAAAGTCAACACAACATGTGACCAGGACTGTAAGGTAATCATGATTGGCATTCAGAGCATTTAAAAAAGTGTGTCTAATGCCACATTTTGAAGAAAGTGTAAACAAGCTCTAAAGATGTGAAAAAGTTCTCCAACTCAATCAGGGGGTAGCACAGTAAAGCCTTCTTAGAACAAAAAGGTTCTTCTTTGTCTTCTTGGTTCTTCTTGGTCCTTCTTGGGTCTTCTCGGTCCTTCTTGGTTTTCTTGGTTCTTTTTGGTTCTTCTTGGGCTTCTTGGTTTCAGATATACTTTCAATTTGGCCTGATGCAATTATCAATTATTGCTTTGCCTGATACCCCCTCCTGCCCTGGACGCTGATGTTACGTAATCTTCACGTCAGCTGAAAATATAGAGTGCGCACTCACTGCCAATGAATATTCTTGTAGGCAAGTTTGGGGTCATGATTTGGGTCGGACACCTGTTACGGTCAGTCGTTGCTTCTTATTCCCCCGTTCAATGAGATAACATGTTCACCACTGGAGCCCAGGGTCTTCGGTTTTTATTTGCAGCACCAATTATTCCCTCTTAGGCTAGACTGTCGATCGGCTGTTAGCCAAACATGACATTCTCCGCGAATCGGTTACTTCTCTTGACAAGACTGAAGTCAATTTTCCTGTTTTTCTGCCGTGTAATCCGGTGTCCTAAAACGCGGCGCGATCTAGATATTGCTCGGCGGTGCGGAATTGTGCCAACGACGGGGCTTCGCGATCTTCAAACAAATAAGTCAATTTTCAAACAGCACAATGAAGGCGCTCGCCGTGTCGCCCTGTAGAAGTCTCAGTGGGATATACTCCGATTTGTCCCTAATTAGGGTTTCTCATATAAATGTCACGGGGAGGCGAGGCTTCCTTGAAGCATTACAGTAAATTAACAATTTGTTTAACTCTGGTATTTCTCAGACGTGGCCTGTTTTGATGTGCGAGGCTTAAGTGAATCAACCCATAACACGACTAAATGAATCGCCTGGATGCAACTCTTAAATTGAATCATATTGGCATAAGTCAACACGCTCGTCTCTCTGATGTACCCGCAATGCTCCCTACTTAAGAAGCAGCAGAAACACATTTACATAGTTCACAAAAAGCAAAAAAAAAAATATATATATATGTATATTTACCACGGTCCTCCTCACACAATGACAGCTTTCTGGGCTGACCACGGTGAGATTTGAGGAGCACTTTAGAATTTTGGGGAAAGCCTGCGGTGTCACCGACTGACATCAATCTGTGAACGGCTAATGTCCCAGCAGATGCTGCAGCTGTGCGAATGTTGGAAAGTTTGCTCAGTGAGCCTTTAATTTAAAGCAGATCTTCACGACATCTGAGCATCACAAACTAAAAAAACACAAATTTATTTTTAATATTCAAAACATACTCCCTGGTTCCCTCCATGTCTCCACGCTTTATTTGTCGAGAAATCACTTTGAAAAACACCCCACCTTGCATTTCTGGCCGTGGGCCATCTTGAGTAAAGGCAAATGATTCATGTAGCATTTACTTCCTGGAATCCATCTGCCCTTAGCTCAGGCATGCATGCATTAGTGTGTGTGCTTAGCTGAGAAAACCCCTCCTCCCCTCCTGAAGACTCCTGGGATGTATGGCATAATTTTGGCCTAGGCAAGAAACCAGAAAGTAACCAAAGAAATTTTTAAAAAAAGTTTAAAACTAGTAAATATGATACTTTCTATTTTCTAATGCTAGCATTAGTAAAAAATAGTCAATGTTGATTGGCAGAGGGAAGTTCCACTTTAAGCTGCCAAACCATCAGTTTGTAGTTCATCACGTCGGCTCTGATTTATTCATATTATTTTAATTAAATCAGATTAAACCCTGCAGATTGTGCCACCAATGAGTCCTCCAATCCATTCATCCTACGTTCAGGCAGAATGTCCCGATAACGTTGTCACTTTCTTTCATTCTGAATAGTTTCCATCAACCTTTCTTTCAAAGTATCTGTTTCTATTATAGAAAGCTGCAATGTATCTATAATATACAAACTTAAAATGTATCTATTTAAAATATGCAAACTTACAATGTATCTATTTATAATATACAAACTTACTATATATTATACAGTTTGTACAACAGTACTCCGTGCAAACATCATTTATTTATTCCACTCAAATACAAGAATCTCTGATCCCATTTCTAAACAGGTGACATCGGGGCAAATTCATCACCAGCCATGACTTTGTATTGGCATATTTATTATTATTTAGATTTATTTTTAATTTGGTTTATGAATGTATTTTTACCAATAGTTTTATGGTGAACAGATTGAGCCTGCTTGGGTAACCACTTCAGCTCCTGAAGATTTTACTCCCATCATGACCAGGCCATTTTTTGCTATTAAGCACTGCGCTACTTTAACTGGTCAAGTAACTGTACCAAAATTAAGACAAAGAACAGATTGAATGGGACTCTATCAGTGCAATATGAAAACTGAACCAAAAAATAAGGTCAAAAATGTTTAATATCTATTAACAATTGTCTACACCAGGGGTCTCCAAATATTCTAAACAAAGGGTCAGTTTACTGTCCTTCAAACTTTAGGAGGGGCCGGACTGTGGTTAGTGGGAGTAAACAACGCTCCATCGTTAGTATTAGGGGCAGGAATAGTGCCCCGTCATTGGTTTCAGTGGGATGAATGGGGGGGGGGTGATGGCAGTCTTAGGCTCTGAGGAAGGGGGTGAGTCCCCCGAAACATGTAAGCCAATTGCAACAAGCGACCTTCTGAGCTGTATGAAGCTGTCCCAGTGCTGGAGTGGACTTAATGTGATTTAAATGCTCATCTTTCAGCATGTTTGTGAGTATTTGTGTTTTCTGGTGAATAAAGGTTACAGTAATGCACTAGGCATTTGCATCCTTCTGTGCAGACTTTTTACAGTTATCTTATGAGATTTCTCCAGGGAAATTTCTCCTGAGTTTTTCTCAGAGAATAGGTGCTGGAACTTCCCCCTTCTGAGTCACTTCTTAGCACTACCCACCTCCGAGCACCATCCCTTGGTTCCACCCCCTACCCACCTCAGAGCACTGTCCCTTGGTTCCACCCTCTACCCACCTTCCAGCACCATCCCTTGGTTCCACCCCCCCACCCACCTCAGAGCACCTTCCCTTAGTTCCACCCACTACCCACCTCCGAGCACCGCCCCTTGGTTCCACCCCCTACCCACCTTCCAGCACTATCTCTTGGTTCCACCCACTACCCACCTCCCAGCACCGTCCCTTGGTCCCACCCCCTACCCACCTACGAGCACCGTCCCTTGGTTCCACCCTCTACCCACCTACGAGCACTGTCCCCTGGTTCCATCCCCTACCCACCTCAAAGCACAGTCTTTTGGTTCCACCCTCTACCCACCTCCCAGCACTGTCCCTTGGTTCCACCCACCTCGGAGCACCGTCCCTTGGTTCCACCCTCTACCCACCCTGAGCACCATCCCTTGGTTCCACCCTCTACCCACCTCTGAATACTGTCCCTTGGTTCCACCCTCTACCCACCTCCGAGCACCATCCCTTGGTTCCACCCCCCCACCCACCTCAGAGCACCGTCCCTTGGTTCCACCCACTACCCACCTCTGAACACCGTCCCTTGGTTCCACCCCCTACCCACCTTCCAGCACCGTCCCTTGGTTCCACCCCCTACCCACCTCCCAGCACCATCACTTTGTCCCACCCTCTACCCACCTATGAGCACCGTCCCTTGGTTCCACCCTCTACCCACCTACGAGCACTGTCCCTTGGTTCTACCCCCTACCCACCTCAGAGCACCATCCCTTGGTTCCACCCACTACCCACCTCCGAGCACCATCCCTTGGTTCCACCCTCTACCCACCACCTAGGACTGTCCCTTGGTTCCACCCACTACCCACCTCCGAGCACCATCCCTTGGTTCCACCCCCTACCCACCTCAGAGCACTGTCCCTTGGTTCCACCCTCTACCCACCTTCCAGCACCATCCCTTGGTTCCACCCTCTACCCACCTCCCAGCACCATCCCTTGGTTCTACCCTCTACCCACCTCCGAGCACCGTCCCTTGGTTCCACCCTCTTCCCACCCCTACCCACCTCCGAGCACCGTCCCTTGGTTCCACTGCCCCAACCACCTCAGAGCACCTTCCCTTGGTTCCACCCACTACCCACCTCCGAGCACCGCCCCTTGGTTCCACCCCCTACCCACCTTCCAGCACCGTCTCTTGGTTCCACCCACTACCCATCTCCCAGCATCGTTCCTTGGTCCCACCCTCTACCCACCTACGAGCACCGTCCCTTGGTTCCACCCTCTACCCACCTACGAGCACAGTCCCTTGGTTCCACCCCCTACCCACCTCAAAGCACCGTCTTTTGGTTCCACCCTCTACCCACCTCCCAGCACTGTCCCTTGGTTCCACCCACCTCGGAGCACCGTCCCTTGGTTCCACCCTCTACCCACCCTGAGCACCATCCCTTGGTTCCACCCTCTACCCACCTCCAAGGACCGTCCCTTGGTTCCACCCTCTACCCACCTCTGAGCACCGTCCCTTGGTTCCACCCACTACCCACTTCCGAGCACCGTCCCTTGGTTCCACCCCCTACCCACCTTCCAACACCGTCCCTTGGTTCCACCCCCTACCCACCTCCCAGCACCGTCCCTTTGTCCCACCCTCTACCCACCTATGAGCACCGTCCCTTGGTTCCACCCTCTACCCACCTACGAGCACTGTCCCTTGGTTCTACCCCCTACCCACCTCAGAGCACCATCCCTTGGTTCCACCCACTACCCACCACCGAGCACCGTCCCTTGGTTCCACCCTCTACCCACCACCTAGGACTGTCCCTTGGTTCCACCCACTACCCACCTCCGAGCACCGTCCCTTGGTTCCACCCCCTACCCACCTCAGAGCACTGTCCCTTGGTTCCACCCTCTACCCACCTTCCAGCACCATCCCTTGGTTCTACCCTCTACCCACCTCCGAGCACCGTCCCTTGGTTCCACCCTCTTCCCACCTCTACCCACCTGCGAGCACCGTCCCTTGGTTCCACTGCCCCACCCACCTCAGAGCACCTTCCCTTGGTTCCACCCACTACCCACCTCCGAGCACCGCCCCTTGGTTCCACCCCCTACCCACCTTCCAGCACCGTCTCTTGGTTCCACCCACTACCCACCTCCCAGCACCGTTCCTTGGTCCCACCCTCTACCCACCTACGAGCACCGTCCCTTGGTTCCACCCTCTACCCACCTACGAGCACTGTCCCTTGGTTCCACCCCCTACCCACCTCAAAGCACCGTCTTTTGGTTCCACCATCTACCCACCTCCCAGCACTGTCCCTTGGTTCCACCCACCTCGGAGCACCGCCCCTTGGTTCCACCCTCTACCCACCCTGAGCACCATCCCTTGGTTCCACCCTCTACCCACCTCCAAGGACCGTCCCTTGGTTCCACCCTCTACCCACCTCCGAGCACCGTCCCTTGGTTCCACCCACTACCCACTTCCGAGCACCGTCCCTTGGTTCCACCCCCTACCCACCTTCCAACACCGTCCCTTGGTTCCACCCCCTACCCACCTCCCAGCACCGTCCCTTTGTCCCACCCTCTACCCACCTATGAGCACCGTCCCTTGGTTCCACCCTCTACCCACCTACGAGCACTGTACCTTGGTTCTACCCCCTACCCACCTTAGAGCACCATCCCTTGGTTCCACCCACTACCCACCTCCGAGCACCGTCCCTTGGTTCCACCCTCTACCCACCACCCAGGACTGTCCCTTGGTTCCACCCACTACCCACCTCCGAGCACCATCCCTTGGTTCCACCCTCTACCCACCCCTGAGCACCATCCCTTGGTTCCACCCACTACCCACCTCCGAGCACCGTTCCTTGGTTCCACCCTCTACCCACCACCCAGGACTGTCCCTTGGTTCCACCCACTACCCACCTCTGAGCCCCGTCCCTTGGTTCCACCCTCTACCCACCCCTGAGCACCGTCCCTTGGTTCCACCCACTACCCACTTCCGAGCACCGTCCCTTGGTTCCACCCCCTACCCACCTTCCAGCACCGTCCCTTGGTTCCACCCCCTACCCACCTCCCAGCACCGTCCCTTTGTCCCACCCTCTACCCACCTATGAGCACCGTCCCTTGGTTCCACCCTCTACCCACCTACGAGCACTGTCCCTTGGTTCTACCCCCTACCCACCTTAGAGCACCATCCCTTGGTTCCACCCACTACCCACCTCCGAGCACCGTCCCTTGGTTCCACCCTCTACCCACCACCCAGGACTGTCCCTTGGTTCCACCCACTCCCCACCTCCGAGCACCGTCCCTTGGTTCCACCCTCTACCCACCCCTGAGCACCGTCCCTTGGTTCCACCCTCTACCTACCTCCGAGCACTGTCCCTTGGTTCCACCCCCTACCCACCTTCGAGAAACTTTCCTTGGTTCCACCCCCTACCCGCCTCTGAGCACCATCCTTTGGTTCCACCCACTACCCACCTCTGAGCACCGTCTCTTGGTTCCACCCCTACCCACCTCCCAGCACCGTCCCTTGGTTCCACCCCCTACCCACCTCCGAGCACCATCCCTTGGTTCCACCCCCTACCCACCTCCGAGCACTGTCCCTTGGTTCCACCCTCTACCCACCTCCGAGCACCGTCCCTTGGTTCCACCCTCTACCCACCACCCAGGACTGTCCCTTGGTTCCACCCACTACCCACCTCCGAGCACCATCCCTTGGTTCCACCCTCTACCCACCCCTGAGCACCATCCCTTGGTTCCACCCACTACCCACCTCCGAGCACCGTTCCTTGGTTCCACCCTCTACCCACCACCCAGGACTGTCCCTTGGTTCCACCCACTACCCACCTCTGAGCCCCGTCCCTTGGTTCCACCCTCTACCCACCCCTGAGCACCGTCCCTTGGTTCCACCCACTACCCACTTCCGAGCACCGTCCCTTGGTTCCACCCCCTACCCACCTTCCAGCACCGTCCCTTGGTTCCACCCCCTACCCACCTCCCAGCACCGTCCCTTTGTCCCACCCTCTACCCACCTATGAGCACCGTCCCTTGGTTCCACCCTCTACCCACCTACGAGCACTGTCCCTTGGTTCTACCCCCTACCCACCTTAGAGCACCATCCCTTGGTTCCACCCACTACCCACCTCCGAGCACCGTCCCTTGGTTCCACCCTCTACCCACCACCCAGGACTGTCCCTTGGTTCCACCCACTCCCCACCTCCGAGCACCGTCCCTTGGTTCCACCCTCTACCCACCCCTGAGCACCGTCCCTTGGTTCCACCCTCTACCTACCTCCGAGCACTGTCCCTTGGTTCCACCCCCTACCCACCTTCGAGAAACTTTCCTTGGTTCCACCCCCTACCCGCCTCTGAGCACCGTCCTTTGGTTCCACCCACTACCCACCTCTGAGCACCGTCTCTTGGTTCCACCCCTACCCACCTCCCAGCACCGTCCCTTGGTTCCACCCCCTACCCACCTCCGAGCACCATCCCTTGGTTCCACCCCCTACCCACCTCCGAGCACTGTCCCTTGGTTCCACCCTCTACCCACCTCCGAGCACCGTCCCTTGGTTCCACCCCAACCCACCTCCCCCCCAAATTTTTTGGTTTCAGATTTAACCTCTTGTGGACCGCCTACCATGCATATACTACAGCAGGAGTGGCCGCTCTGCACTTGAATATGTACCTAGTACGTAAACCATGCACCGAGGTAGGGGGCACGCTCGCTCACAATGCACAGGCCACCCCAGCTGTATTGTGAATCGCTGCTGCACAAAACCAATCAGCGGGTGCCAGCCGCAGATTGGTCACTGGCACCCGCCAGTCGGCTTCGGTAATTACCGAAGAGAGCCCCGTGTTTGTAAACAACATAAAGCTCTCTTCTGACAGCAGCGATGTATCGTTTTTTTCTCCCTGGAAAGCACATTGCTTAGTAAAAACACAACACAGCACACACATAAACACTGGCTAGGCACATTGGCAGGCACATTGGGGATTGGTGGGCACACAGCATCGGGGATCGGCAAGCACACACCAGTGGGGATCGGTGGGCACATCGGGGATCGACAGGCACATCAGGGATTGGTGGGCACACAGCGGCAGGGATCAGCAGGCACACAGCAGTGTGGATCGGCGGGCACATTGGGGATCAGCAGGCACACAGCACCGGGGATCGGTGGGCACACAGCGGCGGGGACTGGTGGGCACATTGGGGATTGGCGGGCACATCGGGGATCGGCGAGTACACAGCGGCGGGGAACGGCGGGCACACAGCAACAGGGATCGGTGGGCACATTGGGTAGGGGGATCAGGCTGCGGCGGGCATCTGGCAGCGTTTACTGTGTCCTCTTCTCTTCTGAGATCACCGTGCGTCTCCTCCCCTCCTCCTGATAGGTGTCCAATAGGATCAGCTGACCTTTCAGACAATCGGGAAACAGGTATCAGACCCGTACTTCCTGATTGGCAGGGAATCGATTAAGTGTTAGAAAATCGAATATTAATTTGCTTCCCTAACACACCTGGGTGGGCTCCTAGCGCAATGCTCTGTGCTCCGAGACCACAGAGGTGCTTAAAAAAAAACACCCCGCCGATGTAATTCAGGCGCCCGGCATCCTAAAAGGGGCCGGACGCATGAATAGGGGATGGCTGGGATGGCCGTGGATGGATTTATGCTATGCATGAATCTATCTATTATACATATAGTGGGTGGTGTGGATGGGGGGGGTGCCTGTGCGCCCTTACTGGATGAGCCGCCACTGAGCAGTTCCCCTCGGTGTCAGATTGTCCGCCGCACTATCACAGTCCCATTATAAGTCGCTGATCACTATATATATATATATATATACTATTGTTTGTAAACGCTATAATTTTCACGCAAACCAATCAATCTACCCTTATTGGGATTTTTTTTCTACCAAAAACATGTTGCAGAATACATATTGGCCAAAATTTGTGAAGAAATTTAATTTTTTTATTTTTTCTTATTGGGAATGTTTTATAGCACAAAATATATAATTTAGTAAAAAAAAAACAAAAAACGCAGAGCTGATCAAATAGCACCAAAAGAAATGTCTATTTGTGGGGGGAAAAAAAAGGACATCAATTTGTGTCGCACGATTTCTTTGGCTTCTGGGATTGGTTGGAACACACAGATCATAATAACCACAAACATTGATGGGAACCCCTCAGATATGACAAGATTACCGCCTTCCCAGCCTGTCCAATCAGATGAAAGGGTCTGGCCGCAGGTAGAATTCTTCTCTACACAATCTTCAAACACTGAGAAGAGTGATGAGTTCTGAATTATGAATGTGAAGGTGAGAGGAACGGTCTTGGTTGTTGTTCTGGAGAGATGGAGACCAAATACAGCCGCTTTCCATCCAATAGCCGATATTAAAGGCTAAGTTCACCTTTTCTAGAAAATTGCCTATGGGACCTGGGAGATATTTAAAAAAAACTGTGCAACTTTTTGAAATGTTTATTGACTTTTTTGTCATACCTGTGGGGCATTTGGGCCCCCTGGAAGCCTGGGTGAAATACTTACAGTTAGCAACCCCCCTCATTGATGGGACATGAAAACTGCTGGGTGCTCACTCTAAGCATTACAAAAAGTGAAAACCAACATTTCTACACAAAGCTGTACAGATTCTAATACCTGCTGAGCAGGTGGATGGCGCGGGGTCACCTGATTTGCGGGGTCTAAGCACTAACCAGTATTCACCAGCAGAGCTCCCAATGGTGGGGATCAGTTCTTTCTGCATGTTAGTACCAGGTCGCTATCCTCAGGATCACCCCACCAGGAGGTGAGAAAGTCGGGGTCCGGTAGCAGATATATTAAGTACAGATCAAGCAGAAGTGTAGTCAGTAAACAAGCCAAAGGTCAGTAATGAGTGGAAGCCAAGATACCGACATCGGCAGGAGTGACAAGCAGTGGCTCAGTGCGGGTTGTCAGCGCCCGGTGCAAGGCAAATAATTTGTGCCCCCCAACCCCAGCTTACCTACAACAGTGCAGCCAGCCAATAACCCCAATGCGAATCCCCCAACCCCCACTTTAGAAATTCCCCCACCACACACTTTTTACAGCTCTCACCTCTTCACAATCCCCCCCTCCACAGCTCTCACCTCTTTACAAATCTCCCCCCACAACCCTCACCTGTTCCCAAATCCCCCCCACCCACAGCTCTCACCTCTTAACAAATCCCCCCCCCCCCCACACCTCTCACCTCTTCCCAAATCCCTCCCACAGATCTCACCTCTTCACAAATCCCCCCCCCCCACAGCTCTCACCTCTTCCCAAATCCCTCCCACAGCACTCCCCTCTTCACAAATCCCCCCCCCCACAACCCTCACCTCTTCACCCCCCCAGCACTCACATCTTCCCAAATCCCCCCCCCCACAGCTATCAACTCTTCACAAATCCCCCCCCCCCCCCACAACCCTCACCTATTCACCACCACCCCCCCCCTCAAAGCTCTCACCTCTTTCCAAATCCCTCCCACAGCACTCACCTCTTCACAACCCCCCCCCACAACCCTCACCTCTTCACCCCCCCCCCCACAGTTCTCACCTCTTTACAAATCCCCCCCCCCCCCCCCACAGCTCTCACGTCTTCCCAAATCCCCCACAGCTTTTACCTCTTCACAATTCTCCCCCCCCACAACCCTCACCTCGTCACCACTCCCCCCCCCCCACACCTCTCACCTCTTCACAAATTCCCCCCCACAGCTCTCATGTCTTCCCAAATCCTCCCCCCCCCCCACAGCTCTCACCTCTTCACAAATAACCCCCCCACCTCTCACCTCTTCAAAAATCCCCCCCACAGCTCTCACCTCTTCCCAAATCCCCCCCCACAACCCTCACCTCTTCACCACCACCCCCACAGCTCTCACCTCTTCACAAACCCCCCCTACAACCCTCACCTCTTCACCACCACCCCCCCACAGCTCTCACCTCTTCGCAAATTCCCTCCCCCTACAACCCTCACCTCTTCAACACTCCCCCCCCACTGCTTTCACCTCTTCACCACTCCCCCCCTCACAGCTCTCACCTCTTCACAAATCCCCCACAGCTTTTACCTCTTCACAATTCTCCCCCCCCACAACCCTCACCTCGTCACCACTCCCCCCCCCCACACCTCTCACCTCTTCACAAATTCCCCCCCACAGCTCTCATGTCTTCCCAAATCCTCCCCCCCCCACAGCTCTCACCTCTTCACAAATCCCCCCCACAACCCTCACCTCTTCACCACCACCCCCCCACAGCTCTCACCTCTTCGCAAATTCCCTCCCCCTACAACCCTCACCTCTTCAACACTCCCCCCCCACAGCTCTCACCTCTTCACCACTCCCCCCCCACAGCTCTCCCCTCTTCACAAATCTCCCCCCCACAACCCTCAGCTCTTCACCACTCCCCCCCCCACAGCTCTCACCTCTTCACAAAATCCTCCCCACAGCTCTCACGTCTTCCCAAATCCCCCCCCCCCCCCAGCTCTCACCTCTTCACAAATAACCCCCACAGCTCTCACATCTTCCCAAATCCCCCCCCCCACAACCCTCACCTCTTCACCACTCCCCCCCCAGCTCTCCCCACTTCAAAAATCCCCCCACAGTTCTCACCTCTTCACAAATCACCCCCCCCCCCACAGCTCTCACTTCTTCACAAATCCCCCCCCCTAAAGTCCTCACCTAATAAAAAAAAACCCTCCCCCCACAGCTCTCACCTCCTCATAAATCACCCCCCCCCACACAGAGCTTTCACCTCTTCACAAATCCCCCCACAGCTATTACCTCTTCACAAATCCCCCCCACAGCTATTACCTCTTCACAAATCCCCCCCCCCCACAGCTCTCACCTCTTCACAACCCCCCCCCCCCCCACAGCTCTCACCTCTTCCAACCCCCCCCAGCTCTCACCTCTTCACAAATTCCTCCCCACAGCTCTCACATCTTCCTAAATCCCCCCCCACAACCCTCACCTCTTCACCACTCCCCCCCCCCCCCAGCTCTCACCTCTTCAAAAATCCCCCCACAGCTCTCACTTCTTCACAAATCCCCCCCCCCCCCAAGTCCTCACCTCTTCAAAAAAAAAAAACCCTCCCCCCACAGCTCTCACCTCCTCATAAATCACCCCCCCACACACACAGCTTTCACCTCTTCACAAGTCCTCCCCACAGCTATTACCTCTTCACAAATCCCCCCCCACAGATATTACCTCTTCACAAATCCCCCCCCCCCACAGCTCTCACCTCCTCACAACCCCCCCCCACAGCTCTCACCTCTTCCAACCCCCCCACAGTTCTCACCTCATTACAAATCTCCACCCCCACACACATTTTCACGAATCCCCCCACTCTTTAAAAATCCCCCCTTCACAGCTCTCACCTCTTCACAAACCCCCCACTCTTTACAAATCACCCGTTATACAGCTCTCACCTCTTCATAATTTCCACCCCCCCCCCCCACACACACACAAAGTCCGGGTCAGAGCCTGTAGTCCTCCCATCACCCCGGGTCAGCTCTGGTGTTGAAAAACTTTTTCCCGGCTCAGCACTGGCAGCAGTCAGGCTCCTCCTTTGGTCCCCCATGTCCACCATCCCGTCACATCGCTTACATCGTCTCCCCGGAGCGGCGCTCATAGACCAGCAGATGGAGAGGCCGCGGCGGGCCTGAGAGTCGGGTGTTCCCAAAGAGCGCCAACACCCCACACGCAGTAGTCCAGAGTCTGGCTGGGATCCAGGCACCCAGCACACGCGGGACCAATTTCTGCTCCCCCTAAAAGGGCAACTGACCCGGCTGCCCCCCCCCATGCTATGCCACTGGTGACAAGGGCACAATATCGGCTGGAGAAAGCACAATAATCTGGCAAACAGAAAGTGCAGAGACATGGATTAAATCAGGAAGATCATGGGAGGAGCAAAGAGTTCAAGGTTCATGAAAGACAAGAAACAAGGCAAGATTATCCTAAGAGATCAGACGGGGAGGTGTCCAACATCTCAGGTGGCTCAGCAAGAAGAGCCACAACCAGACACCACAGAGGTCACACATTCAGATCCCGACACCGACACACCCGGCTCTTGCAGAAGGTTTCATGTCTGCGCAATGCACATTATAGGAGTTCTTCATTTCCCAGAATCCTCAAGGACTGAACTACACACATTTGTCTCAGAAACCAGACTGTGTAGTTTGAGATGAAGGCACCTATGCTGATGTCCACTGAGCACACACCCAGAGTCTTAAAGGACCTCCACTACAAATCAAACATTTGGCCTTCCTTTGATCAGTGGCAGCCAGTGGAATTTTTCTTTGGGGGGGGCGGCAAACAGTATGCCCAACCCCCACCCTGGGTCGGTTGGTCGGTAGCACTTACCCCATCACCGGCGGCTTCCCC
Organism: Lithobates clamitans; assembly: GCA_037952925.1. Lineage (NCBI taxonomy): Eukaryota > Metazoa > Chordata > Amphibia > Anura > Ranidae > Lithobates > Lithobates clamitans. The sequence goes on from JBBGZY010002156.1 coordinate 741,647, forward strand.
TGCTTGGTGGCGGCTTCCCCTGTTCGGCAGCCTCCCGTTCTCCTGCTGTTCTCCTGCAGCCTCCCGTTCTCCTGCTGTTCTCCTGCAGCCTCTCGTTCTCGCGGCAGCTTCTGTTTCCTCCCTTCTCCTCGGTGGCCAATTGGAGTCTAATCTTTTCGGCCAATCAGAAAACCTGACACCAGCTCACACCCGCTTCTGATTGACCGGATTGAGGATCAGTGTAACACACCTGTGCGGAGGTGTGGCTGTGCGGGGGCGTGACTTGTGGGAGCATGACTGTGCGGGGTGTGGCTCTGTAGGGGCGTTACTGTGCGGGGGCATGACTGTGTGGGAATGTGACTGTGCGGAGGTGTGGCTGTGTGGGGGTGTGACTGTATGGGGGGGCATGACTGTGTGGGGCTGTGACTGTGCGGAGGTTGGCTGTGCGGGGGTTGTGACTGTGTGGAAGTGTGACTGTGCGGGGGTGTGACTGTGTGGGATGTGACTGTGCGGGGCTGTGACTGTGCGGGGGTGTGACTGTGCAGAGTGAGACTGTATGGGGCTGTGACTGTGTGGAAGTGTGACTGTGCGGGGTTGTGACTGTGTGGAAGTGTGACTGTGCGGAGTGAGACTGTGCGGGGCTGTGACTGTGTGGGATGTGACTGTGCGGAATGTGACTGTGGGGGTGTGTGGCTGTGCGGAGGTGTGAGTGTGAGGGGGTGTGACTGTGCAGAGTGAGAATGTGTGGGGATGTGACTGTGCGGGGCTGTGACTGTGTGGGATGTGACTGTGCGGAATGTGACTGTGGGGGTGTGTGGCTGTGCGGAGGTGTGAGTGTGAGGGGGTGTGACTGTGCAGAGTGAGAATGTGTGGGGATGTGACTGTGCGGGGCTGTGACTGTGTGGAAGTGAGACTGTGCGGGGCTGTGACTGTGTGGAAGTGTGACTGTGCGGGGCTGTGACTGTGTGGGATGTGACTGTGCGGAGTGAGACTGTGTGGGGATGTGACTGTGCGGGATGTGACCTTGCGGAATGTGACTGTGGGGGTGTGTGGCTGTGCGGAGGTGTGAGTGTGAGGGGGTGTGACTGTGTGGAAGTGTGACTGTGCGGGGCTGTGACTGTGTGGGATGTGACTGTGCGGGGCTGTGACTGTGTGGAAGTGTGACTGTGCGGGGTTGTGACTGTGTGATAGTGTGACTGTGCGGGGCTGTGACTGTGTGGAAGTGTGACTGTGCGGGGTTGTGACTGTGTGATAGTGTGACTGTGTGGGGCTGTGACTGTGTGGAAGTGTGACTGTGCGGGGCTGTGACTGTGTGGAAGTGAGACTGTGTGGGGCTGTGACTGTGTGGAAGTGTGACTGTGTGGGGATGTGACTGTGGGGGTGTGTGGCTGTGCGGAGGTGTGAGTGTGAGGGGGTGTGACTGTGTGGAAGTGTGACTGTGCGGGGTTGTGACTGTGTGGGATGTGACTGTGCGGGGCTGTGACTGTGTGGAAGTGAGTCTGTGCGGGGTTGTGACTGTGTGATAGTGTGACTGTGTGGGGCTATGACTGTGTGGAAGTGAGACTGTGTGGGGTTGTGACTGTGTGGAAGTGTGACTGTGTGGGGCTGTGACTGTGTGGAAGTGTGACTGTGCGGGGTTGTGACTGTGTGGAAGTGTGACTGTGTGGGGATGTGACTGTGGGGGTGTGTGGCTGTGCGGAGGTGTGAGTGTGAGGGGGTGTGACTGTGTGGGATGTGACTGTGCGGGGCTGTGACTGTGTGGAAGTGTGACTGTGCGGGGTTGTGACTGTGCGGGGGTGTGACTGTGCAGAATGTGACTGTGGGGGTGTGTGACTGTGTGGAAGTGTGAGTGTAAGGGGGTGTGACTGTGCGGGGATGTGACTGTGCGGGGGTGTGACTGTGCGCGGTTGTGACTGTGTGGAGGTATGACTGTGTGGAAGTGTGACTGTGTGGGGATGTGACTGTGCGGAGTGAGACTGTGTGGGGCTGTGACTGTGTGGAAGTGTGACTGTGTGGGGATGTGACTGTGCGGAATGTGACTGTGGGGGTGTGTGGCTGTGCGGAGGTGTGAGTGTGAGGGGGTGTGACTGTGCGGGGATGTGACTGTGCGGAGTGAGACTGTGTGGGGATGTGACTGTGCGGGGGTGTGACTGTGCGGGGGTGTGACTGTGCGGGGGTGTGACTGTGCGGAGTGAGACTGTGTGGGGATGTGACTGTGCGGAGTGAGACTGTGTGGGGGTGTGACTGTGCGGGATGTGACTGTGCAGAATGTGACTGTGGGGGGGTGTGTGGCTGTGCGGAAGTGTGAGTGTGCGGGGGTGTGACTGTGAGGAGATGTGACTGTGTGGGGATGTGACTGTGCGGGATGTGACTGTGCAGAATGTGACTGTGGGGGTGTGTGACTGTGTGGAAGTGTGAGTGTAAGGGGGTGTGACTGTGCGGGGATGTGACTGTGCGGGGGTGTGACTGTGCGGGGGTGTGACTGTGTGGAAGTGAGACTGTGCGGGGTTGTGACTGTGTGGAGGTATGACTGTGTGGAAGTGTGACTGTGTGGAAGTGTGACTGTGTGGGGTTGTGACTGTGTGGAAGTGTGACTGTGTGGGGATGTGACTGTGCGGAATGTGACTGTGGGGGTGTGTGGCTGTGCGGAGGTGTGAGTGTGAGGGGGTGTGACTGTGCGGGGATGTGACTGTGCGGGGGTGTGACTGTGCGGAGTGAGACTGTGTGGGGATGTGACTGTGCGGGGGTGTGACTGTGCGGGGGTGTGACTGTGCGGGGGTGTGACTGTGCGGAGTGAGACTGTGTGGGGATGTGACTGTGCGGAGTGAGACTGTGTGGGGATGTGACTGTGCGGGGGTGTGACTGTGCGGGGGTGTGACTGTGCGGGGGTGTGACTGTGCGGGGGTGTGACTGTGCGGAGTGAGACTGTGTGGGGGTGTGACTGTGCGGGATGTGACTGTGCAGAATGTGACTGTGGGGGTGTGTGTGACTGTGTGGAAGTGTGACTGTGAGGAGATGTGACTGTGCGGAATGTGACTGTGGGGGTGTGTGGCTGTGCGGAGGTGTGAGTGGGTGTGACTGTGCGGGGGTGTGACTGTGAGGAGATGTGACTGTGTGGGGCGTAACTGTGCGGAATGTGACTGTGGGGGTGTGTGGCTGTGCGGAGGTGTGAGTGTGAGGGGGTGTGACTGTGCAGAGTGAGAATGTGTGGGGATGTGACTGTGCGGGGCTGTGACTGTGTGGAAGTGTGACTGTGCGGGGCTGTGACTGTGTGGGATGTGACTGTGCGGAGTGAGACTGTGTGGGGATGTGACTGTGCGGGATGTGACTGTGCGGAATGTGACTGTGGGGGTGTGTGGCTGTGCGGAGGTGTGAGTGTGAGGGGGTGTGACTGTGTGGAAGTTTGACTGTGCGGGGCTGTGACTGTGTGGGATGTGACTGTGCGGGGCTGTGACTGTGTGGAAGTGAGACTGTGCGGGGTTGTGACTGTGTGATAGTGTGACTGTGCGGGGCTGTGACTGTGTGGAAGTGAGACTGTGCGGGGTTGTGACTGTGTGGAAGTGTGACTGTGCGGGGCTGTGACTGTGTGGAAGTGAGACTGTGCGGGGTTGTGACTGTGTGGAAGTGTGACTGTGCGGGGCTGTGACTGTGTGGAAGTGAGACTGTATGGGGCTGTGACTGTGTGGAAGTGTGACTGTGCGGGGTTGTGACTGTGTGGAAGTGTGACTGTGTGGGGATGTGACTGTGGGGGTGTGTGGCTGTGCGGAGGTGTGAGTGTGCGGGGCTGTGACTGTGTGGGGATGTGACTGTGGGGGTGTGTGGCTGTGCGGAGGTGTGAGTGTGAGGGGCTGTGACTGTGTGGGGATGTGACTGTGTGGGGATGTGACTGTGCGGGGTTGTGACTGTGTGGAAGTGAGTCTGTGCGGGGTTGTGACTGTGTGGAAGTGTGACTGTGTGGGGATGTGACTGTGTGATAGTGTGACTGTGCAGGGCTGTGACTGTGTGGAAGTGAGACTGTGCGGGGTTGTGACTGTGTGGAAGTGTGACTGTGTGGGGATGTGACTGTGTGGGGATGTGACTGTGCGGGGTTGTGACTGTGTGGAAGTGTGACTGTGCGGGGTTGTGACTGTGTGGAAGTGTGACTGTGTGGGGATGTGACTGTGGGGGTGTGTGGCTGTGCGGAGGTGTGAGTGTGAGGGGGTGTGACTGTGTGGGATGTGACTGTGCGGGGTTGTGACTGTGCGAGGGTGTGACTGTGCGGGGGTGTGACTGTGCGGAGTGAGACTGTGTGGGGATGTGACTGTGCGGGATGTGACTGTGCAGAATGTGACTGTGGGGGTGTGTGACTGTGTGGAAGTGTGACTGTGCGGGGCTGTGACTGTGCGGGGGTGTGACTGTGCGGAGTGAGACTGTGTGGGGCTGTGACTGTGTGGAAGTGTGACTGTGCGGGGTTGTGACTGTGCGGAGTGAGACTGTGTGGGGATGTGACTGTGCGGGGGTGTGACTGTGCGGAGTGAGACTGTGTGGGGATGTGACTGTGCGGGATGTGACTGTGCAGAATGTGACTGTGGGGGTGTGTGACTGTGTGGAAGTGTGAGTGTAAGGGGGTGTGACTGTGCGGGGATGTGACTGTGCGGGGGTGTGACTGTGCGGGGGTGTGACTGTGTGGAAGTGAGACTGTGCGGGGTTGTGACTGTGTGGAGGTGTGACTGTGTGGAAGTGTGACTGTGTGGGGTTGTGACTGTGTGGAAGTGTGACTGTGTGGGGGTGTGTGGCTGTGCGGAGGTGTGAGTGTGAGGGGGTGTGACTGTGCGGGGATGTGACTGTGCGGGGGTGTGACTGTGCGGAGTGAGACTGTGTGGGGATGTGACTGTGCGGGGGTGTGACTGTGCGGGGGTGTGACTGTGCGGGGGTGTGACTGTGCAGAGTGAGACTGTGTGGGGATGTGACTGTGCGGGATGTGACTGTGCAGAATGTGACTGTGGGGGTGTGTGACTGTGTGGAAGTGTGAGTGTAAGGGGGTGTGACTGTGCGGGGATGTGACTGTGCGGGGATGTGACTGTGCGGAAGTGTGACTGTGTGGGTATGTGACTGTGCGGAGTGAGACTGTGTGGGGCTGTGACTGTGTGGAAGTGTGACTGTGTGGGGATGTGACTGTGCGGAATGTGACTGTGGGGGTGTGTGGCTGTGCGGAGGTGTGAGTGTGAGGGGGTGTGACTGTGCGGGGATGTGACTGTGCGGGGGTGTGACTGTGCGGAGTGAGACTGTGTGGGGATGTGACTGTGCGGGGGTGTGACTGTGTGGGGGTGTGACTGTGCAGGGGTGTGACTGTGCGGAGTAAGACTGTGGGGGGGTGTGACTGCGGGGAGGTGACTGTGCAGGGGTGTGACTGTGCGGAGTGAGACTGTGGGGGGGTGTGTGGCTGTGCGGAAGTGTGACTGTGAGGAGATGTGACTGTGCGGAATGTGACTGTGGGGGTGTGTGGCTGTGCGGAGGTGTGAGTTGGTGTGACTGTGCGGGGGTGTGACTGTGAGGAGATGTGACTGTGTGGGGCGTAACTGTGCGGAATGTGACTGTGGGGGTGTGTGGCTGTGCGGAGGTGTGAGTGTGAGGGGGTGTGACTGTGCGGGGGTGTGACTGTGCGGGGGTGTGACTGTGCGGGGATGTGACTGTGCGGGGGTGTGACTGTGAGGGGGTGTGACTGTGCAGGGATGTGACTGTGCGGGGGTGTGACTGTGAGGGGGTGTGACTGTGCGGGGGTGTGACTGTGAGGGGGTGTGACTGTGCAGGGATGTGACTGTGCGGAGGTGTGAGTGTGCGGGGCTGTGACTGTGTGGGGATGTGACTGTGGGGGTGTGTGGCTGTGCGGAGGTGTGAGTGTGAGGGGCTGTGACTGTGTGGGGATGTGACTGTGTGGGGATGTGACTGTGCGGGGTTGTGACTGTGTGGAAGTGAGTCTGTGCGGGGTTGTGACTGTGTGGAAGTGTGACTGTGTGGGGATGTGACTGTGTGATAGTGTGACTGTGCAGGGCTGTGACTGTGTGGAAGTGAGACTGTGCGGGGTTGTGACTGTGTGGAAGTGTGACTGTGTGGGGATGTGACTGTGTGGGGATGTGACTGTGCGGGGTTGTGACTGTGTGGAAGTGTGACTGTGCGGGGTTGTGACTGTGTGGAAGTGTGACTGTGTGGGGATGTGACTGTGGGGGTGTGTGGCTGTGCGGAGGTGTGAGTGTGAGGGGGTGTGACTGTGTGGGATGTGACTGTGCGGGGTTGTGACTGTGCGAGGGTGTGACTGTGCGGGGGTGTGACTGTGCGGAGTGAGACTGTGTGGGGATGTGACTGTGCGGGATGTGACTGTGCAGAATGTGACTGTGGGGGTGTGTGACTGTGTGGAAGTGTGAGTGTAAGGGGGTGTGACTGTGCGGGGATGTGACTGTGCGGGGGTGTGACTGTGCGGGGGTGTGACTGTGTGGAAGTGAGACTGTGCGGGGTTGTGACTGTGTGGAGGTGTGACTGTGTGGAAGTGTGACTGTGTGGGGTTGTGACTGTGTGGAAGTGTGACTGTGTGGGGGTGTGTGGCTGTGCGGAGGTGTGAGTGTGAGGGGGTGTGACTGTGCGGGGATGTGACTGTGCGGGGGTGTGACTGTGCGGAGTGAGACTGTGTGGGGATGTGACTGTGCGGGGGTGTGACTGTGTGGGGGTGTGACTGTGCAGGGGTGTGACTGTGCGGAGTAAGACTGTGGGGGGGTGTGACTGCGGGGAGGTGACTGTGCAGGGGTGTGACTGTGCGGAGTGAGACTGTGGGGGGGTGTGTGGCTGTGCGGAAGTGTGACTGTGAGGAGATGTGACTGTGCGGAATGTGACTGTGGGGGTGTGTGGCTGTGCGGAGGTGTGAGTTGGTGTGACTGTGCGGGGGTGTGACTGTGAGGAGATGTGACTGTGTGGGGCGTAACTGTGCGGAATGTGACTGTGGGGGTGTGTGGCTGTGCGGAGGTGTGAGTGTGAGGGGGTGTGACTGTGCGGGGGTGTGACTGTGCGGGGGTGTGACTGTGCGGGGATGTGACTGTGCGGGGGTGTGACTGTGAGGGGGTGTGACTGTGCAGGGATGTGACTGTGCGGGGGTGTGACTGTGAGGGGGTGTGACTGTGCGGGGGTGTGACTGTGAGGGGGTGTGACTGTGCAGGGATGTGACTGTGCGGAGGTGTGAGTGTGCGGGGCTGTGACTGTGTGGGGATGTGACTGTGGGGGTGTGTGGCTGTGCGGAGGTGTGAGTGTGAGGGGCTGTGACTGTGTGGGGATGTGACTGTGTGGGGATGTGACTGTGCGGGGTTGTGACTGTGTGGAAGTGAGTCTGTGCGGGGTTGTGACTGTGTGGAAGTGTGACTGTGTGGGGATGTGACTGTGTGATAGTGTGACTGTGCAGGGCTGTGACTGTGTGGAAGTGAGACTGTGCGGGGTTGTGACTGTGTGGAAGTGTGACTGTGTGGGGATGTGACTGTGTGGGGATGTGACTGTGCGGGGTTGTGACTGTGTGGAAGTGTGACTGTGCGGGGTTGTGACTGTGTGGAAGTGTGACTGTGTGGGGATGTGACTGTGGGGGTGTGTGGCTGTGCGGAGGTGTGAGTGTGAGGGGGTGTGACTGTGTGGGATGTGACTGTGCGGGGTTGTGACTGTGCGAGGGTGTGACTGTGCGGGGGTGTGACTGTGCGGAGTGAGACTGTGTGGGGATGTGACTGTGCGGGATGTGACTGTGCAGAATGTGACTGTGGGGGTGTGTGACTGTGTGGAAGTGTGACTGTGCGGGGTTGTGACTGTGCGGGGGTGTGACTGTGCGGAGTGAGACTGTGTGGGGCTGTGACTGTGTGGAAGTGTGACTGTGCGGGGTTGTGACTGTGCGGAGTGAGACTGTGTGGGGATGTGACTGTGCGGGGGTGTGACTATGCGGAGTGAGACTGTGTGGGGATGTGACTGTGCGGGATGTGACTGTGCAGAATGTGACTGTGGGGGTGTGTGACTGTGTGGAAGTGTGAGTGTAAGGGGGTGTGACTGTGCGGGGATGTGACTGTGCGGGGGTGTGACTGTGCGGGGGTGTGACTGTGTGGAAGTGAGACTGTGCGGGGTTGTGACTGTGTGGAGGTGTGACTGTGTGGAAGTGTGACTGTGTGGGGTTGTGACTGTGTGGAAGTGTGACTGTGTGGGGGTGTGTGGCTGTGCGGAGGTGTGAGTGTGAGGGGGTGTGACTGTGCGGGGATGTGACTGTGCGGGGGTGTGACTGTGCGGAGTGAGACTGTGTGGGGATGTGACTGTGCGGGGGTGTGACTGTGCGGGGGTGTGACTGTGCGGGGGTGTGACTGTGCAGAGTGAGACTGTGTGGGGATGTGACTGTGCGGGATGTGACTGTGCAGAATGTGACTGTGGGGGTGTGTGACTGTGTGGAAGTGTGAGTGTAAGGGGGTGTGACTGTGCGGGGATGTGACTGTGCGGGGATGTGACTGTGCGGAAGTGTGACTGTGTGGGGATGTGACTGTGCGGAGTGAGACTGTGTGGGGCTGTGACTGTGTGGAAGTGTGACTGTGTGGGGATGTGACTGTGCGGAATGTGACTGTGGGGGTGTGTGGCTGTGCGGAGGTGTGAGTGTGAGGGGGTGTGACTGTGCGGGGATGTGACTGTGCGGGGGTGTGACTGTGCGGAGTGAGACTGTGTGGGGATGTGACTGTGCGGGGGTGTGACTGTGTGGGGGTGTGACTGTGCAGGGGTGTGACTGTGCGGAGTAAGACTGTGGGGGGGTGTGACTGCGGGGAGGTGACTGTGCAGGGGTGTGACTGTGCGGAGTGAGACTGTGGGGGGGTGTGTGGCTGTGCGGAAGTGTGACTGTGAGGAGATGTGACTGTGCGGAATGTGACTGTGGGGGTGTGTGGCTGTGCGGAGGTGTGAGTTGGTGTGACTGTGCGGGGGTGTGACTGTGAGATGTGACTGTGTGGGGCGTAACTGTGCGGAATGTGACTGTGGGGGTGTGTGGCTGTGCGGAGGTGTGAGTGTGAGGGGGTGTGACTGTGCGGGGGTGTGACTGTGCGGGGGTGTGACTGTGCGGGGATGTGACTGTGCGGGGGTGTGACTGTGAGGGGGTGTGACTGTGCAGGGATGTGACTGTGCGGGGGTGTGACTGTGAGGGGGTGTGACTGTGCGGGGGTGTGACTGTGAGGGGGTGTGACTGTGCAGGGATGTGACTGTGCGGGGGTGTGACTGTGAGGGGGTGTGACTATGCAGGGATGTGACTGTGCGGGGCTGTGACTGTGCGGGGATGTGACTGTGCGGGGGTGTGACTGTGAGGAGATGTGACTGTCTGGGGCGTAACTGTGCGGGGGCGTGTCCCTCCTGTACAGGATCAGTGCTGGCTTCTCCTTCACCGTGTTCAAAGCAGGACCCGGAATGGTGCGGTGTGGGGGGAGGGGGGGCAGTTTCAGGAACTGTAGACATCTCACCACCAGATGCCCCGAGAAAGAGGAAAAAACGTGGTTTACCTCAAAAACATCCACCGAACACTGAAAGAGGATTTTTTGGTTGGTGGACCTGTCATCAGATATATAGTTCATGTAGAGTGCAGCATGCCAAGTGATATGTTAGTGTCCCCCTTCCAGGTATTTATTCCCTCTCACAGAGATAACAGGACTCCCCCTGACCTCTGCTATTATCTCCAGAAGGACGGCACCATCTTTGTTCAGACATCATCCAGGGTTACCATCTACTTCCTGGGCTGAGATTCAGACTGTGCAGTTCTTGGCGGTGTTCACAAATGTCTGACACAGATCAGTCCCTACTGAAGCCTCTCACCTTGTGACTGGATACAAAGTTACAATGTACAGTCTGATCACTGGGGGAGGGGAGACTGAGAAAATGGCTCCTCCTTCTTCTACAAAGTTACAATGTACAGTCTGATCACTGGGAGGGGGGACTGCGGAAATGCTTCCTCCTCCTTCTACAAAGTTACAATGTACAGTCTGATCACTGGGGGGGGGGTGGACTGAGGAAATGACTCCTCCTCCTTCTGCAAAGTTACAATGTATAGTCTGATCACTGGGGGAGGGGATACTGAGGAAATGACTCCTCCTTCTACAAGGTTACAATGTATAGTCTGATCACCGGGGGAGGGGAGACTGCGGAAATGCTTCCTCCTCCTTCTACAAAGTTACAATGTATAGTCTGATCACTGGGGGAGGGGAGACTGAGGAAATGCTTCCTCCTCCTTCTACAAAGTTACAATGTACAGTCTGATCACTGGGGGAGGGGAGACTGAGAAAATGCTTCCTCCTCCTTCTACAAAGTTACAATGTACAGTCTGATCACTGGGGGAGGGGAGACCGAGGAAATGCTTCCTGATGACATCATCTCAGCCTAGGCAAAGTCACTGACTGGAGCTAAAGGACGGCTCTTTAATGATAGAAGGTGGAGCTACTCTGAACAATGATCATGTTCAGTGGCGGTGCGTCCATTAGGGTGTCCGGGCGCTGCCCCCTCTCTCCAGCCACCCCCCCCCCTCTATGACTAATGGACAGATTAATGCATTGCATGAATCTATCTATGGCCACCGCCGTCACCCCCTATTCAGGCGACCGGCCCCTTTTCGGGCGCAGGGCACCTGAATTATATTGGCGGAGGGGGGGTTATTTTTGAAGCACCTGATTGGAGCCAGAGGCTCTAATAGGCTTTAAAAAAAGGTGAACTGAGAGCGCAAAGCATTGTGCTCGCAGTTCAGCCAGGTGTGTTAGAAAAGCGAAAGAATATTCGCTTTCCTAACACTGAATCGCCTCTCCACCAATTAGGTGCGTAGGTCTGTTACCCGCCACCTGATTGGCTGAAACGAAAGGCGCTGTGAGTGGACGCCTATCAGGAGGAGAGGACAGGAGGAGATGCATGGAGGACACTGCTCACTGCCGTCACCCGCTGCCCCGCCGAGATAGGGTAAGTACCTGACAGACGGCAATCGGGCGGGGGGTCACAGTGGCGGCATTTGATGGGCACAGTGGCGACATTTGGTGGCAGCATTTGATGGGCACAGTGGCTGCGTTTGATGGACACAGTGACTGCAATTGATGGGCACAGTGGAAGCATTTGATGGGCACAGTGGCAGCATTTGGTGGCAGCATTTGATGGCACAGTGGCAGCAATTGATGGGCACAGTGGCTGCGTTTGATGAGCACAGTGACTACAATTGATGGACACAGTGGCTGCGTTTGATGGGCACAGTGGCTGCGTTTGATGGGCACAGTGACTACAATTGATGGACACAGTGGCTGCGTTTGATGGGCACAGTGGCTGCGTTTGATGGGCACAGTGACTACAATTGATGGACACAGTGGCTGCGTTTGATGGGCACAGTGGCTGCGTTTGATGGGCACAGTGACTACAATTGATGGGCACAGTGGCTGCGTTTGATGGGCACAGTGACTACAATTGATGGGCACAGTGGCTGCGTTTGATGGGCACAGTGACTGCAATTGATGTTTTTTTTCCAGAATTTTTCAGTTTGTTTGCGCTCCCCCAAAAAAATTTTGAGCACCGGCCCCCACTGCTCCTGTTCCTGTATATTATGGGATGTGGGGGATTTCTTCATGTTGATTTGTGGAGTTACAGTGATACAAAATAGAAATCTTCGCAGTACGGAGAGATTCCTTGTCAGGGTAGAAGTATGGCGTTGATGACAGGTCCACTTTATTTTCCACCTGATATAGCTCGCTGACCCCTCTGATTGGCTGTGAATAAAACTGTCACCCAGAATGAGCCCCCCTGCTGATACTTCCCCTCCCCCGACAGGCCAGACTGACATCCTCACCGAGCCCCTAACTGGCGCGATTCCCACATTTAAACGCCGCTTTACCCCCCTCTGCCGCAAAACATATTTTTTTTGTTCCCGTAAATCAGCAGAAAACAAGCGTATCAACATGTAAATGAGCCCCGGGGCCCTGCGTCCTGCGTTCCGTAACGCAGCGCCACCATAATTACATTGTAACAAGCCGCCCCCCCCCCTCCTCCTTATAACACGACCCAGCGGAGGATTTGAACATTTGATTCCGTCTGGCGGAGGCCCAAGTCTTCTGCGTGCGCTCAGAGCTGACATTAATAAGCCGGCGGAGATTAGACGGTTTACAGAGCGGCGCGCGCGGTGCGGGAAAATCAAATAATAGCGCTGAAGGCTGTAATTAGCAGAATTGGGAGCGAACAATGAAGTAATAATAATGCAATTTGGCTCGGAGTAACACCGCCGCGTCGTCACATTAGGAGGTGAGATCTCATCTTTCACCAAAGCTCTGCCTTGAAAGACCGATCGCTGCTCCGTTTAGTCTGCCGAGCGGGACCCCGCTGGCACCGCCGCCGCGCCGATTCTCCGAGAACAGCGTGGCACAATGCCACACGCACCTCGCCTTTTTCTCCACTCCGATTTGGGGCTATTAAGTTAAAACAATAACATAACTCCGCGCTAATTAGCACCAGTCCAACCTGACTTGAAAAAGCCGATCTCGCTGGGATCGGCGTGTAATTATTAATTAAGCCTTCGCGAAAGCGGCAGGTGTGAAGGGCTGCGCGTTCCATGGAAAGAGCGCGGCGGTGCTTGTGGAAGCCGTTATGTGTTGTTTTCTTCTTCTTCGGGGGGGCCGATAAAAGTCGCTCACTCCAACCTTATGGAAGGAATTAACTCCGTCCTGACCGGCCGAGCAGTTTTCAAGTCCGGTCCGCCCCGGCCGGGATACGTTGACGACACTTTTTTTTTTTTTTTCGATTGCTTGGGATACAGAGAATAATCTGTTACATTCATATATCGCCATTGATTAACCACTTCAGCCCCAGAAGGTTTACCCCCCTTAATGACCAAGTTTTAACCAGGTTTTCCAGCGCTTTCAATGGGAAGGTGCGTTTTTCTTTCGCTTCTTTTTAAACTCCCCAAACATGCTCCAAAAAAAGCGGATTTTTTTTTTCACCGCAACGGACGAGCCCTGCCACAGTGTGAACACGTTCATTTTTTTAACCACCAGATTTTAACCAACTTCAGCCCCAGAAAATTTACCCCCCTTCATGACAAGGCCATTTTTTGCGATACGGCACTGCGTTACTTTAACTGACGATTGTGCGGTCCTGCGGCGCTGTACCCACATAGAATTGATATCCTTTTTTTCCCACAAATAGAGCTTTCTTTTGGTGGTATTTGACCACCTCTGCGTTTTTTATTTTTTGCGCTATAAAATAAATATATTTTTTATTTTCTGCTATAAAACATCCAATTAAAAAATCTAATTTCTTCATCTATTTTGGCCAATATGTATTCTGCAACATATTTTTGGTAAAAATAAATCCCAATAAGCGTATATTGATTGGTTTGCACAAAAATAAGCTCCGCCCCAGTGTGAACACATTCATTTTTTTAACCACCAGATTTTAACCAACTTCAGCCCTGGAAGATTTACGCCCCTTCATGACAAGGCCATTTTTTGCGATACTGCGCTACGTTATTTTAACTGATGATTGCGCAGTCCTGCAGCGCTGTATCCACATAAAATTGATGTCCTTTTTTTTCCCCACAAAGAGAGCTTTCTTTTGGTGGTATTTGACCACCTCTGTGGTTTTTATTTTTTGCGCTATAAACAAAAAAATTAAGATAATTGTGAAAAAAATATATATTTTTTATTTTCTGCTATAAAACATCCAATAAAAAAATTCAAATTTCTTCATCTATTTAGGCCAATATGTATTCTGCAACATGTTTTTTGTAAAAAAAAAATCCCAATAAGCGTATATTGATTGGTTTGCACAAAAAAAAGCTCCGCCCCAGTGTGAACACGTTCATTTTTTTAACCACCAGATTTTAACCAACTTCAGCTCTGAAAGATTTACCCCCCCCCCCATGACCGGGCCATTTTTGCGATAAGGCGCTGCGTTATTTAACTGACATTTGCACGGTCGTGCGGCGCTGTACCCAAATAAAATGTGTATCTTTTTTTCACACAAATAGAGCTTTCTTTTGGTGGTATTTAATCCCCTCTGCGTTTTTTTTTCTTTTTTAATGTATAAATGAAGAAATACAAACAATAAAAAAAATATATATATACGGTATATATATATATATATATATATATATATATATATATATATATATATATGTATATATATGTATATATATATATATATTGTACTTTTTGCTATAAAACACATCCAGTTAAAAAATCTAAAAATCAATTTCTTTATAAATTTAGGCCAATATGTATTCTGCATTTTTCATTTTTTGTGCAATAAACAAAAAAAAAAGCGACAGTTTTGAAAAAAAACAAAAAACTATATTTTATACTTTCTGTTATAAAACATCCAATAAAAAAATGTCAAAAGTTTAATTTCTTCATCAATTTAGGTCAATATGTATTCTGCTACATGTCTTTGGTAAAAAAAAAAAAAAAAAAAAAAAAAAAAACCCAATAAGTGTATATTGATTGGTTTGTATGAAAGATATATCGTCTACAAACTATGGGATATATACTGGATTTTTTATTTATTTTATGCTAGTAATGGCGGCGATCGGCGACTTTTTAATGGCACTGTGATACCCAAATATGTATGTCCCTTTTTTCCCACAAATAGAGCTTTCTTTTCGTGGTATTTGATCACCTCTGCGTTTAAAAAAAAAAAAAAAATATATATATATATATATATATATATTATACTTTCTGCTATAAAATATCCAATTAAAAAAAAAATGTCAAAAATCGAATTTCTTCATCAATTTAGTCCTATATAAACTCTGATACATGTCTTTGGTAAAAAAAAAAAAAAAAAAATCCCAGTAAGTGTATATTGATTGGTTTGCACAAAAGCTATAACGTCTGCAAACTATGGGATAGATTTATGGCATTATTATTATTATTTTTTTTTTACTAGTAAAGGCGGCGATCTTGCGGCGGACAGATCGAACACTAACTGACACTTTTTTTTTGCGAACCAGTGACACTAATACATTGATCAGTGCTAAAAATATGCACTGTCACTGTACTAATAACACTGGCTGGGAAGGGGTTAACATCTAGAGCGATCAAAGGGTTAAATGTGCTTGCTAACTGTGTAGGGGGATGTCTGACTGGATGAAGACAGAGATCGGTGTTCCTGCTTAGCCATTCGGTATACAGGCAGAATGGCAGTCTATGGACAAGGTAGATCGCCGTTCTGTCAGTAGGGGAAGGTAGTGATCCTGTGTTCTTGCAAAGCAGAGACGTGGATCCATGCCTTCCCCCTAGTATATGCACCTCCCCCACAGTACAAAAACACTGGCTAGGCACACAGTTAACCAGTTAATCGCTATAGATGTTGAACCCCTTCCCAGCCAGTGTCATTAGTACATTGACAGTGCATATTTTTAGCACTGATCACTTTATTCGTGTCACTGGTTCCCACAAAGCGTCAGTTAGTGTCCACATTGTCCGCCGCAATATCGCAGTCCCGCTATAAGTCGCTGATCGCAGCCATTACTAGTAAAAAATAAATAAATAAATATTCCATAAATCTATCCCACAGTTTGTAGATGTTATAACCTTTGCGCAAACCAATCAATATACGCTTATTGGGATTTCTTTTTACCAAAAATATGTTGCAGAATATATATTGGCCTAAACAGATGAAGAAATTCGAATTTTTTAAATTTTTTCATTGGATGTTTTATAGCAGAAAAGAAAAATTTTCTAGTTTTTTTTTTTTTTTTCAAAATTGTCTGGATTTTGTTGTTTATAGCGCAAAAAATATAAACTGCAGAGGTGGTCAAATACCACATTGTGGGAGAATAAGGACATCAATTTTATGTGGGTACAGCACCGCAGGACCGCGCAATTGTCAGTTAAAATGACGCCAAAAAATAGCCTGGTCATGAAGGGGGTGGGGGAGGGTAAATCTTCTGGAGCTGAAGTGGTTATAATCTGGTGGTTAAAAAAGAACGAACGTGTTCACACTGGGTCGGAGCGCTTCCATGGAAAAAAATCCTGTTTGCAGCATTTTTAGAGCATGTTTGGAGAGTTAAAAAAAAAAGCGCACCAAAAACGCACCTTCCCATTAAAAGCAATAGAAAAAGAGGTTAAAAAGTGGCAAAAAAAGTGACAAAAATGCATATGCATTTTTGCAGTGGATCAGTGTGAAAGCAGCCTTAACCACTTGACCACTGGAAGATTTACCCCCCTTCATGACCAGGTCATTTTTTTTTTTTTATGATACGGCACTGCGTTACGTTAACTGACAACTGCGCGGTCCTGCGGCGCTGTACTCAAACAAAATTTGTATCATTTTTTCACACAAATAGAGATTTCTGTTGGTGGTATTTGATCACCTCTGGGGTTTTTTATTTTATTTTTTAATGTGTAAATATACATTCATCTGTTTTTTCAGCCAAATGGGGTGACAGGTCTCAAAACCTGCTTTCTGATTGGCTGGAAAGGAGGATCTGTGTTAAAATAGTGAATATTCATTCGCTGTTGTAACACACCTGGGTGGGCTGTGAGTGCATTCTCTGCGCCCCGAGTCCATCCTATTTTGAAGCCTATTGGTGCCTCTGGCTTTAATCTGGTGCTTCAACCCCCCCGCCACTGTAATTCAAGAGGCCGGACGCATGGATAGGGGGAGGCGGCAATGGATAGAGGGAGGCGGCAATGGATAGAGGGGTGGCGCCCGTGCACCCTTGTGGACGGGCCGCCCCTGTCTCAGTCCCTTAGTAAAGTAGCACATGTGGAGTGAAGTACATCTCGCACCACCTTCTGTCTTCCTGTAGATACTGATCCCAGCTCTACTGCTTGCAGAAATGCTATGCCACATTACTGCTTCCTCTTCCCAGTCCTCCTGACCGACACACACATGGAGACCTCCCAGGGGCAACGTTAGATGAAGACTTGGCACACCGCTGTCTTCAAGAGAGACCTACTAGAGCTGGAAGTCTCTCCCCTTGTCTGTCCCTCCACCATGCTGATCTGTCTCTCCTTGCTCTCTCCACTGGCTCTCCAGAAAGGGTCCCTCCAACTACCTCCTGTGGTGGGATCCTTCCAGGCCAGCCTCCTGAGCTCCAGCCTGAGGTAAAACCCCCTCCTTGGCAGGGGTCCTTCAAGGGCCACCAACACCCTCTCCTCAGCACTGCGTCTCCATCTTCCATCCGACTCCCCAACTGGCATGGCTTATTCTCATTTAAGGTCTTCTTAGTCCCTCGCAGGCCCACTTCCTGGGGATTGGCTAAGGGCTCTTAAATATTCAAGGTAACCCCTCCTGGCTTCTGCCCACTAACTTCTAGAACATTCTCCAATATTCCTAGAAACAGGGGGAGGCACCAGAGAGCTGCCAGGATGAGTCATCCAATTCTAACCTCCAATAACCCTGACCCAGATTCCATGCCTCAGGTTTATCCCTGGGCTAGAGAAATGTACCTGTACTACCGCTAGTAGCACACTAGAGGGTGCTACATATAAAACAAGTAAATCTAATGTCCATCTCTCTTCCTATTAAGGATGAGCTCCAGCGTGTTCCCACACCCCACGTGCAGAGCCCGCCAGGAAGTCGACACTGCGCTGCGCTAATCACAGGCAGTGAGACATTGTCCCAATGCGTGGCTGCAGAGATCGGGAAATGTCTCACTTCCTGTGATTAGCGCAGCGCAGTGCCGACTTCCTGGCAGGCTCTGCACGTGGGCTGTGCGAACACGCCGGAGCTCATCCTTACTTCCTATCTATGTAATGATGGTAGCAGCTTCAGGATTACACGGAGTTCATGGTGATTGGGTGAGTGAAGCTCCACTTGAAAATAATTATCTTGAGGAAGAATGATCCTGAGATTTCGCCCTTTAGTATAACATGGGCAGTGTATCACTGCGAGCTCTGCATGGTAAATGGCGTCCTGTTACTTTAACGTTTGGCGTGTTTTGTGATGATGAATCTGCGGCACATTTTTCTCTTCGGAAAACTTTGTCTCATCAGCGAGCGCCGTCTCCTTCACCCGGTGGAAGGTAATGGGGTGAGATTACTCTGAATTACTCACGCTGGATGCGTCCTCATCCCTTCTGTTAGGAAATTAGACGTAAACAACTAAACACCTCCAGCGCGGCCGGGAATCGCTTCCATCCAGCGATTTTGTCTTTACTTACACTCAATTAAGTTGTACAATAATCCGAGCGGTCACACATGACGGCATTCACCACATTAACTTTACATTCTGGGAGCTGTTTCTGTTCCCTGTGTTCCCGAGTTTTCGGAGGGGGGGGGGGGGGCTCCCAGACCAGGCTGGAAATTTATATTTTTTTAAAGGAATATATAGAGACTTCTTCTCCTGAACCAAAAATACTAAGTCTGCCTGGAGAGTTCTTCTTGATGCAACTGCTTCTGTACAACCCGTAGCATGGGGGGTTCCTCCCCAGCGTATGGCCACTGAGTCCTCCTGGGTTTCACTTAAAACGCCTGTGTCTCAGCACTCCTGTGCCTCCAGTGACCCCTGTGTTTCAGCACTCCTGTGCCTCCAGTGACCCCTGTCTCTTGGCACTCCTGTGTCTCCAGTGTCCCCTGTGTCTCGACACTCCTGTGCCTCCAGTGACCCCTGTGTCTCGACACTCCTGTGCCTCCAGTGACCCCTGTCTCTTGGCACTCCTGTGTCTCCAGTGTCCCCTGTCTCTTGGCACTCATGTGCCTCCAGTGACCCCTGTGTCTCAACACTCCTGTGCCTCCAGTGACCCCTGTCTCTTGGCACTCCTGTGCCTCCAGTGACCCCTGTGTCTTGGCACTCCTGAGCCTCCAGTGTCCCCTGTGTCTTGGCACTCCTGTGTCTCCAGTGACCCCAGCACGCCTGTGTCTCCAGTGACCTCTGTGTCTCAGCACATCTATGTCTTCAGTGACCCTTGTTTTTCTGTACTCCTATGTCTCCAGTGACCCCAGCACGCTTGTGTCTCCAGTGACCCCAGCACACCTGTGTCTCCAGTGAGCCCTGTGTCTCGACACTCCTGTGCCTCCAGTGACCACTCTGTCTCGGCACTCCTGTGCCTCCAGTGACCCCTCTGTCTTAGCACTCCTGTGCCTCCAGTGACCCCTGTCTCTCGGCACCCCTGTGCCTCCAATGACCCCTGTGTCTAAGGACTCCTGTGCCTCCAGTGACCCCTGTGTCTCGACACTCCTGTGCCTCCAGTGACTCCTGTGTCTCGACACTCCTGTGCCTCCAGTGATCCCTGTGTCTCAACACTCCTGTGCTTCCAGTGATCCCTGTGTCTCGGCACTCCTGTGCCTTCAGTGACCCCTGTGTCTCGGCACTCCTATGTCTTCAGAGACCCCTGTGTCTCTGTACACCTGTGTTTTCAGTGACCCCTGTGTCTTGGCACTCCTGTGTCTCCAGTGACCCCAGCATTCCAGTGTCTTCAGTGACCCCTGTGTCTTGGCACTTGTGTGTCTCCAGTGTCCCCTGTGTCTTGGCACTCCTGTGTCACCAGTGACCCCAGCACGCCTGTGTCTCCAGTGACCCCTGTGTCTCGGCACTCCTATGTCTTCAGTGACCCATGTTTCTCTGTACTTCTGTGTCTCCAGTGACCCCCAGCACACCTGTGTTTCCAGTGACCCCAGCACGCCTTTGTCTCCAGTGATCCCAGAACTCCTGTGCCTCCAGTGAGCCCTGTGTCTCAGCACTCCTGTGACTCAGTGACCCCTGTGTCTCGGCACTCCTGTATCTCCAATGACCCCTGAGTCTTGGCACTCCTGTGACTCAGTGACCCCTGTGTCTCGTAACCCCTGTGCCTCCAGTGACCCCTGTGTCTCGGCACTCCTGTGCCTCCAGTGACCCCTGTGTCTTGGCACTCCTGTGCCTCCAGTGACCCCTGTGTCTCGGCACTTCTGTGCCTCCAGTGACCCTTGTGTCATGGCACTCCTGTGTCTACAGTGTCCCCTGTGTCTTGGCACTCCTGTGTCTCCAGTGACCCCAGCACGCCTGTGCCTCCAGTGACCCCTGTGTCTCGACACTCCCGTGCCTCCAGTGACCCCTGTGTCTCGACACTCCTGTGCCTCCAGTGACCCCTGTGTCTCGGCACTCCTATGTCTTCAGAGACCCCTGTGTCTCTGTACACCTGTGTCTCCAGTGACCCCTGTGTCTTGGCACTCCTGTGTCTCCAGTGACCCCAGCACGCCTGTGTCTCCAGTGACCCCAGCACACCTGTGTCTCCAGTGAGCCCTGTGTCTCGACACTCCTGTGCCTCCAGTGACCACTCTGTCTCGGCACTCCTGTGCCTCCAGTGACCCCTCTGTCTCGGCACTCCTGTGCCTCCAGTGACCCCTCTGTTTTGGCACTCCTGTGCCTCCAGTGACCCCTCTGTCTCAGCACTCCTGTGCCTCCAGTGACCCCTCTGTCTCGGCACTCCTGTGAATCCAGTGACCCCTCTGTCTCGGCACTCCTGTGCCTCCAGTGACCCCTGTGTCTCGACACTCCTGTGCCTCCAGTGACCCCTGTGTCTCGACACTCCTGTGCCTCCAGTGATCCCTGTGTCTCGACACTCCTGTGCTTCCAGTCATCCCTGTGTCTCGGCACTCCTGTGCCTTCAGTGACCCCTGTGTCTCGGCACTCCTATGTCTTCAGAGACCCCTGTGTCTCTGTACACCTGTGTCTCCAGTGACCCCTGTGTCTTGGCACTCCTGTGTCTCCAGTGACCCCAGCATGCCAGTGTCTTCAGTGACCCCTGTGTCTTGGCACTTGTGTGTCTCCAGTGTCCCCTGTGTCTTGGCACTCCTGTGTCTCCAGTGACCCCAGCACGCCTGTGTCTCCAGTGACCCCTGTGTCTCGGCACTCCTATGTCTTCAGTGACCCATTTTTCTCTGTACTTCTGTGTCTCCAGTGACCCCCAGCACACCTGTGTTTCCAGTGACCACAGCACGCCTTTGTCTCCAGTGATCCCAGAACTCCTGTGCCTCCAGTGACCCCTGTGTCTCGGCACTCCTGTATCTCCAATGACCCCTGAGTCTTGGCACTCCTGTGACTCAGTGACCCCTGTGTCTCGTAACTCCTGTGTCTCCAGTGACCCCTCTGTCTCGGCACTCCTGTGCCTCCAGTGACCCCTGTCTCTCGGCACTCCTGTGCATCCAGTGACCCCTGTCTCTCGGCACTCCTGTGCCTCCAGTGACCCCTGTGTCTCGACACTTCTGTGCCTCCAGTGACCCCTGTGTCTCGACACTCCTGTGCCTCCAGTGACCCCTGTGTCTCGGCACTCCTATGTCTTCAGAGACCCCTGTGTCTCTGTACACCTGTGTCTCCAGTGACCCCTGTGTCTTGGCACTCCTGTGTCTCCAGTGACCCCAGCATGCCAGTGTCTTCAGTGACCCCTGTGTCTTGGCACATGTGTGTCTCCAGTGTCCCCTGTGTCTTGGCACTTCTGTGTCTCCAGTGACCCCAGCACGCCTGTGTTTCCAGTGACCCCTGTGTCTCGGCACTCCTATGTCTTCAGTGACCCATGTTTCTCTGTACTTCTGTGTCTCCAGTGACCCCCAGCACGCCTGTGTTTCCAGTGACCCCAGCACGCCTTTGTCTCCAGTGATCCCAGAACTCCTG
This sequence comes from Lithobates clamitans, assembly GCA_037952925.1. Classification (NCBI taxonomy): domain Eukaryota; kingdom Metazoa; phylum Chordata; class Amphibia; order Anura; family Ranidae; genus Lithobates; species Lithobates clamitans. Next base: position 763,193 of record JBBGZY010002156.1, read on the forward strand.
TGCCTCCAGTGATCCCTGTGTCTCGGCACTCCTGTGTCTCCAATGACCCCTGAGTCTTGGCACTCCTGTGACTCAGCGACCCCTGTGTCTTGTAACTCCTGTGCCTCCAGTGACCCCTGTGTCTCGGCATTCCTGTGCCTCCAGTGACCCCTGTGTCACGGCATTCCTGTGCCTCCAGTGACCCCTGAGTCTTGGCACTCCTGTGCCTCCAGTGACCCCTGTATCTCAGCACTTCTGTGTCTCCAGTGACCCCTGTGTCTTGGCACTCCTGTGTCTCCAGTGACCCCAGCACGCCTGTGTCTCCAGTGACCTCTGTGTCTCAGCACATCTATGTCTTCAGTGACCCCTGTTTCTCTGTACTCCTGTGTCTCCAGTGACCCCAGCACGCCTGTGTCTCCAGTGACCCCAGCAACCCTGTGTCTCCAGTGAGACCTGTGTCTCGACACTCCTGTGCCTCCAGTGATCCCTGTGTCTCGACACTCCTGTGCCTCCAGTGACCCCTGTCTCTCGGCACTCCTGTGCCTCCAGTGACCCCTGTGTCTCGACACTCCCGTGCCTCCAGTGACCCCTGTGTCTCGACACTTCCGTTCCTCCAGTGATCTCTGTGTCTCGGCACTCCTGTGCCTCCAGTAACCCCTGTGTCTCGGCACTCCTATGTCTTCAGAGACCCCTGTGTCTCTGTACTCCTGTGTCTCCAGTGACCCCTGTGTCTTGGCACTTCTGTGTCACCAGTGACCCCAGCATGCTAGTGTCTCCAGTGACCCCTGTGTCTTGGCACTTGTGTGTCTCCAGTGTTCCCTGTGTCTTGGCACTTCTGTGTCTCCAGTGACCCCAGCACGCCTGTGTCTCCAGTGACCCCTGTGTCTCGGCACTCCTATGTCTTCAGTGACCCATGTTTCTCTGTACTTCTGTGTCTCCAGTGACCCCAGCATGCCTGTGTTTCCAGTGACCCCAGCACGCCTTTGTCTCCAGTGATCCCAGAACTCCTGTGCCTCCAGTGATCCCTGTATCTCGGCACTCCTGTGTCTCCAATGACCCCTGAGTCTTGGCACTCCTGTGACTCAGCGACCCCTGTGTCTTGTAACTCCTGTGCCTCCAGTGACCCCTGTGTCTCGGCATTCCTGTGCCTCCAGTGACCCCTGTGTCTCGGCATTCCTGTGCCTCCAGTGACCCCTGAGTCTTGGCACTCCTGTGACTCAGTGACCCCTGTGTCTCGACACTTCTGTGCCTAAATTGACCCCTGTGTCTCGACACTCCTGAGCCTCCAGTGACACCTGTGTCTCGGCACTCCTATGTCTCCAGTGACCCCTGTGTCTTGGCACTCCTATGTCTTCAGTGACCCCAGCATGCCAGTGTCTCCAGTGACCCCTGTGTCTTGGGCTCTTGGCACTTGTGTGTCTCCAGTGACCCCTGTGTCTCGGCACTCCTATGTCTTCAGTGACCCCTATGTCTCTGTACTCCTGTGTCTCCAGTGACCTCAGCATGCCTGTGTCTCCAGTGACCCCAGCACGCCTGTGTCTCCAGTAACCCCAGCACTCCTGTTTCTCCAGTGACCTCAGCACGCCTGTGTCTCCAGTGACCCCAGCATGCCTGTGTCTCCAGTGACCCCAGCATGCCTGTGTCTCCAGTGACCTCAGCACGCCTGTGTCTCCAGTGACCCCAGCACGCCTGTGCCTCTAGTGACCCCAGCACTCCTGTGCCTCCAGTGACCCCTGTGTCTCGGCACTCCTGTGCCTCCAGTGATCCCTGTGTCTCGGCACTCCTGCGCCTCCAGTGAGCCCTGTGTCTCGACACTCCTGTGCCTCCAGTGATCCCTGTGTCTCGGCACTCCTGCACCTCCAGTGAGCACTGTGTCTCGACACTCCTGTGCCTCCAGTGACCCCTGTGTCTCGACACTCCTGTGCCTCCAGTGACCCCTGTGTCTCGACACTCCTGTGCCTCCAGTGACCCCTGTGTCTCGACACTCCTGTGCCTCCAGTGACCCCTGTGTCTCGACACTCCTGTGCCTCCAGTGACCCCTGTGTCTCGACACTCCTGTGCCTCCAGTGACCCCTGTGTCTCAGCACTCCTGTGCCTCCAGTGACCCCTGTGTCTCGGCACTCCTGTGCTTTGAGTGTCTCTGCCCCCTGTGCACTCCAGTGACCAGACTGGAGCGGACTAAATATAATAAGGTATGAGGGGACCGTGTGAAATCATCCCTCTGTGGAGCAACATGAATTCTGTCAAAACTGAAGCAAGAACTAACATCACATTCATGGTGAAACTCGGTTGAAAAAATGACACGTCTCCTATCTGCTCCAGAGAGGACGGGACATAGATATGATCTTGTAGGGAAATCCTCCGGATCCCAGATATTGCATCACCTACATGATGTAATGTGACCCTTTCCATAGAAATTTGACTTTATTCCTCTCGTAGCAAGCACTTGCCGAACCAACGACTTATCCGTACGCCTCTGGAATTCAAGTGGTTGTAGCGGGATGATAGGCAGCTGCAGGCATCACCACGGTACCGTTTTTTAGAGCCGACGGTCAGCCCTCCTGTACTAGCAATCGGAGTGGCTAACTAGCTGCTCAATTGCTATTACAAGCAGTGGGAGGGGACATCTCCCCCCTCCTCCCACTGTCACCTTCCGTGGCTTAATCAGGATCTCCCATCCCACTGGGTGTCCCGATCGACCAGCCGGCACTGCCGCCGAACAAAGGTCGGATGGGCTTCATTACATAGGAAGCAATGACATCACTCCTGGGTTACCCGGATGTAAACAACCAATTCTAAAAAACGAAGAGCATTCGATCACACCGATCTTGGTGGTTTGAATGCTTTTAAGTGCAAGGAGGGATTTGGGGTCTTATAGATCCCAGATCCCTCCATAAAGAGTACCTGTCACATTCCTTGTCACAGCAATGACAGTGTAAAAATAAATAATAATAAAAAAACTTAAAGTGCCCCCATCCCCCCATGCTTGCGCGCAAAGGCGAATGTGCGGTCCCGCACGCACGAAGCAGTAATCGCCCCACACACATGAGGTATCGCCGTGAATGTCAGATCGTGGGCAGTAATTCTATGCCCAGACTTCCTCTGTACATCTAAAGTGGTCACCTGTAAAAGCTTTTAAAGCGTCGCCTGTGGATAGTAAAATTGATGTTGTTTGCCGCCGTTGCATGGGTGTGCGCAATTTAAAAACCTAAAATGTTTGGTATTTATTTACTTGGCGTAACATCATCTTTTATATTTTACCAAAAAATTGGGTTATGTATTATGTTTTTTTTTGCAATCACCACTAGCCCGCTGGCACTTTTACCCCCTTCCTGCCCAGGCCAATTTTCAGCTTTCAGCGCTGTCACACTTTGAATGACAATTGCGCGGTCAAGTAACACTGTACCCTAATTAAATTTATATTTTTTTTTCACACAAATAGAGCTTTCTTTTGGTGGTATTTAATCACCTCTGGGGGGGGGGGGGGTTCTGCTAAACAATAAAAAAAATACTGAAAATTTTGAAAAAAAAAAAAGTTAGTTTGTTATAAAATTTTGCAAACAGGTAATTTTTCTCCTTCACTGACAGGTGGCACTGATGGGCAGCACTAATAGGTGGCACTGATGGGCACCGATAGGCAGCACTGATGGGCACTGATAGGTGGCACTGATGGGCACTGATAGGCAGCACTGATGGGCACTGATAGGTGGCACTGATGGGCACTGATAGGCTGCACTGATGGGCACGGATAGGTGGCACTGATGAGGCGGCACTGATGGATACTGATGAAAAGGGAATGATGAGGCTGCACTGATAGGTAGTACTGATGGGCACTGAAAAGGGGGCACTGATGGGCACTGATAGGCGGCACTAATGGGCACTGATGAAAGGGGAATGATGAGACTGCACGGATAGGTGGCACTGATGGGCATTGATAGGCGGCACTGATGGGCTTTGATAGGTGGCACTGATGGGCATTGCTAGGCGGCACTGATGGGCTTTGATAGGTGGCACTGATGGACATTGCTAGGCGGCACTGATGGGCATTGCTAGGCGGCACTGATGGGCTTTGATAGGTGGCACTGATGGACATTGCTAGGCGGCACTGATGGGCATTGCTAGGCGGCACTGATGGGCTTTGGTAGGTGGTACTGATGGCTGTACTGATGAGAAGGGAATGATGAGGCTGCACTGATAGGTGGCACTGATTGGCAGCACAGGTGGGCACTGTTGGGACTGCACTGATCATCAGTGCCTTGATTATCAGTGTAGTTGTCCCTTTAACACAAGCCAGTTATCGGCTCTCCTCTCCCCTCCGCTATCAGTGTGTTCTCTAGGGCCTCTGCTTTAAAAAACATATATAATGCTTGGAGGTTCTAAGAAATTTTTGAGCAAAAATACGGATTGTTACATTGTAAACAAATAATACCAGAAAAGATCCTCCCGATCGCAGATATTGCGCCATCTTCAGGATGTCATGTGACTTTTCTCCTTTGGTACTTATTAAACTTTCCCCAGTTTGTGAATTGGGAGATTTTCAGCATCTCTTTATGACAACACAGACATCTCCGCGGTCCCCAATTATAGCGAATCCTCAGCAGTAGCGTTGTACAATGACTGGATCTCTTCGCCGCAGTTCCCCTCCCCCGCCTCATCGTTCAATCTCCCGTCCCGTCACATCAATCTCACTCTACATTACGACAAATCAATCCAATCTATTTTAAAGACCTCCAATCTTCTCTCCCTCCCCCTCTCCTGCCCGCCGTCCCACCATTTTGAAAGAACTAATTTTCGCAGAACGCGCGGATTTATTCTAAATACCCCTCGTGGCGTCCGGCGACGCTGAAGGAGAGAGGGGAGAGGATGTAATAATAGAGCCGCATTATACCAAATAAAATCATTCGGAGAAGATGAAGAGAAAACGCCCCTGGCCCCGCGCCGCGCGCTCGCCTCCGCTTCTTCTACCTTTTGCATCACAATTACCTAAAGTAGCACATTTGTGTTTTTTTTTTCTTTTCGGCGGTGAATGGAATTCTTAGCACTGGGAGAAATTATCACACGGGGGCTACGACATCTGCATCCTGTCATAGATCATTCCACTCACTTCTACATCATTTCATCCTAATATACTCCGCCGCCGTCAGACAGATGTTCAGCCGCGCCGCCGCTTTCTATGCGTTTCGCCTGCAATAAACTTTTCCTGCTGCAGATTGAGGAGCAAAAAAAAGAAAGAAAGACAACAACTGAGATGCTCAATTCTGCAGCTCCATGTTCTGCGGCTCTGCGTTCTGCGGCTCTGCGTTCTGAGGCTCTGCATTCTGCGGCTCCGTGTTCTGCGGCTCCGCATTCTGCAGCTCTGCGTTCTGCGGCTCTGTGTTCTGCGGCTCTGTGTTCTGCGGCTCTGTGTTCTGCAGCTCTGCATTCTGCGGCTCTGTGTCCTGCGGCTCTGCATTATGCATTCGGTGGCTCTGTGTTCTGCGGCTCTGCATTCTGAGGCTCTGTGTCCTGCGGTTCTGTGTTCTGCATTCTGTGGCTCTGCATTCTGCGGCTCCATGTCCTACGGCTCTGTGTTCTGCGGCTCCGCATTCTGCGGCTCTGCATTCTGCGGCTCCGTGTTCTGCGGCTCCGCGTTCTGCGGCTCTGTGTTCTGCGGCTCTGTGTTCTGCGGCTCTGTGTTCTGCAGCTCTGTGTTCTGCAGCTCTGCATTCTGCGGCTCGGTGTTCTGAGGCTCTGTGTTCTGCGGCTCTGTGTTCTGCAGCTCTGCATTCTGCGGCTCTGTGTCCTGCGGCTCTGCATTATGCATTCGGTGGCTCTGTGTTCTGCGGTTCTGTGTTCTGCATTCTGTGGCTCTGCATTCTGCGGCTCCATGTCCTACGGCTCTGTGTTCTTCAGCTCTGTGTCCTGCGGCTCAGCGTTCTGTGGCTTTGTGGCTCTGCGTGCTGCGGCACCACATCCTGCAGCACCGTGTCCTGCGGCTCTGCATTCTGTAGCATCGTGTCCTGCAGCATCGTGTCCTGCTGCTCTGCATTCTGTGGCTCTGTGTTCTGTGGCATCGTGTCCTGCGGCTCTGCGTTCTGCAGCTCCGCGTTCTGTGGTACCATGTCCTGCGGCTCTGCGTTCTGCAGCTCTGCATTCTGTGGCTCTGCGTTCTGCGGCAATGTGTCCTGCGGCTCTGCATTCTGTGGCTCTGCATTCTGTGGCATCGTGTCCTGCGGCATTGTGTCCTGCGGCTCTGCGTTTTGTGGCATCGTGTCCTGCAGCTCTGCGTTCTGTGGCATCGTGTCCTGTGACTCTGCGTTCTGTGGCAGTGTCCTGCGGCTCTGCGTTCTGTGGCATTGTGTCCTGCGGCTCTGCATTCTGTGGCTCTGCGTTCTGTGGCATCGTGTCCTGCGGCTCTGCATTCTGTGGCACCGTGTTCTGCGGCTCTGTGTTCTGTGGCATCGTGTCCTGCGGCTCTGCATTCTGTGGCTCTGCGTTCTGTGGCATCGTGTCCTGCTGCTCTGCGTTCTGTGGCATCGTGTCCTGCAGCTCTGCGTTCTGTGGCATCGTGTCCTGCAGCTCTGCATTCTGCAGCTCTGCGTTCTGTGGCATCGTGTCCTGCGGCTCTGCGTTCTGTGGCATTGTGTCCTGCGGCTCTGCGTTCTGTGGCATTGTGTCCTGCGGCTCTGCGTTCTGTGGCATCATGTCCTGTGGCTCTGCATTCTGTGGCTCTGCATTCTGTGGCATCGTGTCCTGCGGCTCTGCGTTCTGTGGCATCGTGTCCTGCGGCTCTGCGTTCTGTGGCATCGTGTCCTGCGGCTCTGCATTCTGTGGCTCTGCGTTCTGTGGCATTGTGTCCTGCGGCTCTGCGTTCTGTGGCATCGTGTCCTGCGGCTCTGCATTCTGTGGCTCTGCGTTCTGTGGCATCGTGTCCTGCGGCTCTGCATTCTGTGGCTCTGCGTTCCGTGGCATCATGTCCTGCGGCTCTGCGTTCTGTGGCACCGTGTCCTGCGGCTCTGCATTCTGTGGCATTGTGTCCTGCGGCTCTGCATTCTGTGGCTCTGCGCTCTGTGGCATCGTGTCCTGCGGCTCTGCATTCTGTGGCATTGTGTCCTGCGGCTCTGCATTCTGTGGCATTGTGTCCTGCGGCTCTGCGTTCTGTGGCATCGTGTCCTGTGACTCTGCGTTCTGTGGCAGTGTCCTGCGGCTCTGCGTTCTGTGGCATTGTGTCCTGCGGCTCTGCATTCTGTGGCTCTGCGTTCTGTGGCATCGTGTCCTGCGGCTCTGCATTCTGTGGCACCGTGTCCTGCGGCTCTGTGTTCTGTGGCATCGTGTCCTGCGGCTCTGCATTCTGTGGCTCTGCGTTCTGTGGCATCGTGTCCTGCGGCTCTGCATTCTGTGGCACCCTGTCCTGTGGCTCTGCATTCTGTGGCATTGTGTCCTGCGGCTCTGCGTTCTGTGGCATCATGTCCTGCAGCTCTGCGTTCTGTGGCATCGTGTCCTGCAGCTCTGCATTCTGCAGCTCTGCGTTCTGTGGCATCGTGTCCTGCGGCTCTGCGTTCTGTGGCATTGTGTCCTGCGGCTCTGCGTTCTGTGGCATTGTGTCCTGCGGCTCTGCGTTCTGTGGCATCGTGTCCTGCGGCTCTGCATTCTGTGGCTCTGCATTCTGTGGCATCGTGTCCTGCGGCTCTGCGTTCTGTGGCATCGTGTCCTGCGGCTCTGCGTTCTGTGGCATCGTGTCCTGCGGCTCTGCATTCTGTGGCTCTGCGTTCTGTGGCATTGTGTCCTGCGGCTCTGCGTTCTGTGGCATCGTGTCCTGCGGCTCTGCATTCTGTGGCTCTGCGTTCCGTGGCATCGTGTCCTGCGGCTCTGCATTCTGTGGCTCTGCGTTCCGTGGCATTGTGTCCTGCGGCTCTGCGTTCTGTGGCACCGTGTCCTGCGGCTCTGCATTCTGTGGCATTGTGTCCTGCGGCTCTGCATTCTGTGGCTCTGCGTTCTGTGGCATCGTGTCCTGCGGCTCTGCGTTCTGTGGCACCGTATCCTGCGGCTCTGCGTTCTGTGGCACCGTGTCCTGCGGCTCTGCGTTCTGTGGCACCATGTCCTGCGGCTCTGCATTCTGTGGCATTGTGTCCTGCGGCTCTGCGTTCTGTGGCATCGTGTCCTGCGGCTCTGCATTCTGTGGCTCTGCATTCTGTGGCATCGTGTCCTGCGGCTCTGCGTTCTGTGGCATCGTGTCCTGCGGCTCTGCGTTCTGTGGCACCGTGTCCTGCGGCTCTGCATTCTGTGGCATTGTGTCCTGCAGCTCTGCGTTCTGCCCTTTTTCTTGAACTGTCATTTCCCCCGCCATGCATCGTGTCCTGCGGCTCTGCATTCTGTGGCTCTGCGTTCTGTGGCATTGTGTCCTGCGGCTCTGCGTTCTGTGGCATCGTGTCCTGCGGCTCTGCATTCTGTGGCTCTGCGTTCCGTGGCATCGTGTCCTGCGGCTCTGCATTCTGTGGCTCTGCGTTCCGTGGCATTGTGTCCTGCGGCTCTGCGTTCTGTGGCACCGTGTCCTGCGGCTCTGCATTCTGTGGCATTGTGTCCTGCGGCTCTGCATTCTGTGGCTCTGCGTTCTGTGGCATCGTGTCCTGCGGCTCTGCGTTCTGTGGCACCGTATCCTGCGGCTCTGCGTTCTGTGGCATCGTGTCCTGCGGCTCTGCATTCTGTGGCTCTGCGTTCCGTGGCATCATGTCCTGCGGCTCTGCGTTCTGTGGCACCGTGTCCTGCGGCTCTGCATTCTGTGGCATTGTGTCCTGCGGCTCTGCATTCTGTGGCTCTGCGTTCTGTGGCATCGTGTCCTGCGGCTCTGCGTTCTGTGGCACCGTATCCTGCGGCTCTGCATTCTGTGGCATTGCGTCCTGCGGCTCTGCATTCTGTGGCATCGTGTCCTGCGGCTCTGCGTTCTGTGGCACCGTGTCCTGCGGCTCTGCATTCTGTGGCATTGTGTCCTGCAGCTCTGCGTTCTGCCCTTTTTCTTGAACTGTCATTTCCCCCGCCATGCATGAAGTCATCTCACGTAACGCACAGAAAGCCCCTCCCCCTCCGCGGTCATCTACTAATCTTATATACACGTCAGTCATGCTCAGTCTCTCCTCACATATCATGTAGCGGGAAGAAGCGTTCCCGCGTGCGATTTTTCTTGGGGCGGCTCATTCACTTCAATGGACTGTCCTGTGCGTGTTTTTGTCACTCCTTCTTGTTGGGTGATAAATGTAGCGGGATTTTTTTAATGCACGTTTTGCCGCGATTGTCGCGCTCTGCATTAAGAATCATGGCGCCCAGATGCACGTCACATGATTTCAAATCACAGGAAAAAAATCGCAGCAATTCTGCCCGTGATTCCAAATCGCCTAATGTGAACGGGGCCTTAAAGTGGACCTGTCATCAGATAAACATTTTCGTGATGTGTCAGTGTCACAGATCACAGGACTCCCCCTAACAACTCCTTCATCTGATCTCCTCTCTAGATGGACGGCGCCATCTTTGTTCAGGCATCATCCAGGGTCCCCATCTACTTCCTGCATGCAGATGCCACCTCAGAGATGACACAATCATGTAAATCCTGGTGCTTGTGCAGTTCTTGGCTGTGTTGAAAAATGTCGGACACAGATCAGCCCCCTGCTACAGCCTCTCACCTTACAATGTACAGTCTGATCACTGGGGGAGGGGAGACTGAAGAAATGCTTCCTCCTGCCTGCAGCAGACTGGTTACATCATCCCAGCCTAGACAAATTCACTGACTGTGCAGTAATCCAGTGTGAGACTTCCTGTAATAAAGACCGCTCATTGCTAACCCTCGCTCCTTGTGTAGGGGGACTGGTCTTGTCTTGTCTCCGCCCCTCCTATAGTTCTCTCTGGTGGGTGGAGCCTGCTGGGCCCCTCCCACAGCTCTACTCTCTCTCCTTGTGCAGGGGGACTGGTCTTGTCTCTGCCCCACCTGTAGTTTTCTGTAGTGGGTGGAGCCTGATTGGTCCCTCCCACAGCTCTTCTCTCTCTCACCTTGTGCAGGTGGACTGGTCTTGTCTCCGCCCCCTCCTGTAGTTTTCTGTAGTGGGTGGAGCTTGTTGGGCTCCTTCCACAGCCCTTCTCTCTCTCCTTGTGCAGGGTGGCCGATCTTGTCTCCGCCCCTCCTGTAGTGGGTGGAGCCCACTGGCCCCTCCCATAGCTCTGTTCTCTGCACAGTGATGGTAATACCTGGGATTGTAAAGGCGTTTGAACCACAAAAACTGGATTTGTATCCTTTGAGGCTATTGTGGAATATATTATATATTCTATATAAATAAAATTTTTATGCCCAACTTTAGGCTGCCTTCAGATTTTCCGTTTCAGTGAACGTACGCAGAATTGCACCACATTTTTGCACATTTGTGTGCATTTTTAAGCCACACCCATAGGACGGCTCACTGATTTCAATGGCCCACCCTAAGCGGGACAGACGCAGCAATGCAGCTTATGCACCTTTTTTTGCACATAGAGTTTTGCGCATTTTGTAACTCGCACTTCCCCATGTTTGATGGTTAGTTTTTCACACAACTTTATTTGCCACATTTGGGGTTCTATGAACAATGAATAGACATGCACGCGTGATGGACTTTTTTTTTTTTTGGGCATTTCATAAACATGTGCAAAATCGTGCGCTTGTACTCTCATTCACGAAACGCTAAACGTGAGAATTCAAACGGAATCTTTCCTCATCTCATTGTTCTCTCTCCGGGTCCACAACAACCTTTTTTTTGTTTGATCTGCTGAGTATTGAATCCTGCTGATGGGTTACAGGTTCCCTTTAGCGGCGGCAGTGGCGTTGGGCGGCGGCGCTGAGAGGCGAGTTTTTTGTTGGCGGTGTGGCGGAGTCTTTTGCGGAACATCTTCCCCGAAGGAAGGTTTTTGGACGAAGTGCTCTTTCCCCTCCTTGGATGAGGATCTGCCGGCGTTCCGTGACTCGCGGCGCTCCCAGATAAGCCGTAGGCTCTCCAGCTGTTGGAACGCTCTCCGGGAAATCGCATAAATTATCCCAAACAAGAGGAAAGGCCAATCCATCCTGAGTACTAACAGATGAAACCAAATGACAATTCAAAGCCGCTGGCCCAGCCGCACAGCGAGAAGAAAGCAGCAGATAGACATCGCAGGCTCCCGGGGTCCGACCTCCAAACAAAGGGAGACCCCAACCTGCCCCCATTTGTAACATGACCCCCTCCCCCCCTAATCGGTGGCTCCATAAAACAGCCGGCGCTGAAATAAAACATAACGCGGGATATAAAACGCACGGGCTTCCCGCCACATAAACACTTTGTGAAAATGTCATCTCTACAAACGTCTAATAATTCAGATCCAGAGATCTGCGCAGCATTCCGCGGGTTCAACATACAGAGAACCGCCCGAACGCCATCCATTTGTTTTTTGATACATTTAACAATTCTTGTTGTTGAAAGTTGCAAATTATGTAACAATATTTATTATTTAATCACCACATGTGGATGACGAGCCAAACGCAGAGAAAACTCTCTGATAATTGCCCATTGTCGTTTCCCCCGAGTCAGGAAACTTCCAAGGCTACGCAGGATACAGTGGCGGCCGCTCTATTAGGGGCACAGGGGCCCGGACCCTAATCTACATGCAGGGCACCAGGACGCATGGATTTCAAAGGTTTTTTTTTTTAGAACCTGAGGCTCTAATTGGCTTCAAAAATGGTGGGCTTGGGGCACAGAGCATTGCGCCCTGAGCCCACCCAGTTGTGTGACAATAGCGAATTAATATTCGCAATTGTCTTCCTGTTTCTCCTACCGGAAAATCAGGAAGCAGGTCTTAAGACCCAATTGGCCAAGAGGAGAAGCGACTGTATTGGCTGCCAGAGGAGGAGATGCAGGGGGAACCCGCCGAGGAGGAGGAGACGCAGGAGGAAGCCGAGGGGGAGGGGGTGCAGGGGGTAGCCACCGAGGAGACAGAGGGGGAAGAAAAGGAGGAGATGCAGGGGGAACTCACCGAGGAGGAGTAGAAACAGGGGAAGGCCGCAGAGGAAGAGACGCAAGGGGAAGCCGAGGAGGAGGAGGAGATGCAGGAGGAACTCGCAGAGGAGGAGTAGTAACAGGGGGAAGCCGCCAAGGAGGAGATGCAGGGGGCAGCCGCTGAGGAGAAGGAGATGCAGGGGGAAGCCGCCAAGAAGACGCAAGGGGAAGCCGCTGAGGAGACACAGGTGGGAAGCCCAGGTGGAGAGGATGCAGGAGGAAGCCGCAGAGGAGAAGACGCAGGGGGAAGTCGCTGAGCAGGAGACGCAGGGGGAAACCGCCAATGAGGAGACACGAGGAAAGCCGCTGAGGAGAAGACGCAGGGGTAAGCAGCTGAGGAGAAGACGCGGGGGAAGCCACTGAGGAGAAGACGTGGGGGAAGCCGCCGAGGAGACACAGGGGGAAACCACAGAGGAGGAGACACAGGGGGAAGCCGCCGAGGAGAAGAGGCAGGGGGAAGCCACTGAGGAGAAGATGCGGGAGAAGCTGCCAAGGAGACACAGGGGGAAGCCACTGAGGAGGAGATGCAGGGAGAAGCCAAGGAGGAGGAGATGCAGGGGGAAGCCACCGAGGAGAAGACGCAGGGGAAAGCCACGAGGAGGAGAGGCAGGGGGAAGCCACCGAGGAGAAGACACGGGGGAAGCCAAGAAGGAGAAGACACAGGGGGAAGCCGAGGAGGAGAAGACACAGGGGGAAGCCGAGGAGGAGAAGACACAGGGGGAAGCCGCTGAGGAGGAGACGCAGGAGAAAGCCACAGTGGAGGAGACGCAGGGCAAGCCGCCGAGGAGGAGACGCAGGGGGAAGCCGCCGAGGAGGAGATGCAGGGGGAAGTCGCTGAGGAGGAGATGCAGGGGGAAGCCACCAAGGACACTCTGGGGGAAGCCGAGGAGGAGGAGACCATGGGGAAAGCCGAGGAGAAGGGGACGCAGGGGGAAGCCAAGGAGGGGGAGATGTAGTGGGAAGCCGAGGAGGAGACACAGGGGGAAACCACAGAGGAGGAGACACAGGGGGAAGCCGCCGAGGAGAAGAGGTAGGGGGAAGCCACTGAGGAGAAGATGCGGGAGAAGCTGCCAAGGAGACACAGGGGGAAGCCACTGAGGAGGAGATGCAGGGAGAAGCCAAGGAGGAGGAGATGCAGGGGGAAGCCACCGAGGAGGAGACGTAGGGGAAAGCCACGAGGAGGAGAGGCAGGGGGAAGCCACCGAGGAGAAGACACGGGGGAAGCCAAGAAGGAGAAGACACAGGGGGAAGCCGAGGAGGAGAAGACACAGGGGGAAGCCGAGGAGGAGAAGACACAGGGGGAAGCCGAGGAGGAGAAGACACAGGGGGAAGCCGCTGAGGAGGAGACGCAGGAGAAAGCCACAGTGGAGGAGACGCAGGGCAAGCCGCCGAGGAGGAGACGCAGGGGGAAGCCACTGGGGAGGAGAAATAGGGGGAAACCAAGAAGGAGGAGACGCAGGGGGAAGCCGAGGAGGAGAAGATGCAGGGGGAAGCCGCCGAGGAGGAGACACAGGGGGAAGCCACCGTGGAGGAGACGCAGGGCAAGCCGCCGAGGAGCCGCAGGGGGAAGCCGCCGAGGAGGAGATGCAGGTGGAAGCCGCCGAGGAGGAAACGCAGGGGGAAGTCACTGAGGAGGAGACTCAGGGGGGAAGCCACCGAGGAGGAGACTCAGGGGGGAAGCCACCGAGGAGGAGACTCAGGGGGGAAGCCACCGAGGAGGAGATGCAGGGAGAAGCCAAAGCAGAGGAGACGCAGGGGGAAGCCGAGGAGCAGGAGATGCAGGGGGAAGCCACCAAGGACACTCTGGGGGAAGCTGAGGAGGAGGAGACGGAGGGGGAAGCAGAGGAGAAGGGGACGCAGGGGGAAGCCGAGGAGGGGGAGACGTAGGGGGAAGCCGAGGAGGAGAAGACGCAGGTGGAAGACGAGGAGCAGGAGATGCAGGGGGAAGCTGAGGAGCAGGAGATGCAGGGAGAAGCTGAGGAGGAGGAGACACAGGGGGAAGCCGAGGAGCAGTAGATGCAGGGGGAAGCCCCTGAAACTGCCCGTGACCTGGATGTGATAAGTACGGGCCTGGTGGGCGGACGGGAGAGCGACATGGGAGAGGGGTGGTTTGCCAATCGCCCGAGCGACGGGAGGGTGAGGGGTTTGACTGACCAACCGGCCAAACGGGGGGTGGCAGGTGGTTTGTTTGCCCCCCCCCTAAAAAAAAGGACCACCAGCCGCCACTGCACAGGAAACAATGTAACTAAAGACAGAAATTCCATCCGCCCATCTACATTCCATATCATTCCTTGTAGACCGATTCTGCACAATTTTCACAGTTCTTAAACAGTTGCCCCAGTCTCCCCTCAATAGAATAAAAAATCAGTTGCTACAAATACTGCAGCTGCTGTCTTTTAATAAAAGGACACTTACCTGTCCCGGGGTCCAGCACTGTCCTCACCAACAATAAAAGTGTTCAGAAGCTGTAGAGGAGGGAGGGAGGAAATCAGAATTTCCCCTTTTGGGTGACGGTCCACTTTAAGGGCGGTACTGCAGCTCATGTTTCATGATTCTATAATGTAATATTAAACCCTCATCTTTGTTTGCATCAATCCATTCCAGACCATTAAGAAAATTCTAATTTTGACCCCTGCACCATATGTGTCAACATACTACAACCTTTGTGCTCGGTGTTCTACATTCCTGACCCCTGCGCTCTGTCCAATATGCAGTCCTGCCCCCTTCGTTCTGTACATTTCCCAATCTTGACCCCTGCGCTCTGTGCATTATGTGCTCCTGAGCCCTGCACTCTGTGCATTATGTGCTCCTGACCCTTGCGCTCTGTGCATTATGTGCTCCTGAGCCCCACACTCTGTGTATTATGTGCTTCTGACCCCTGCGCTCTGTGCATTATGTGCTCCTGACCCCTGCGCTCTGTGCATTATGTGCTCCTGACCCCTGCGCTCTGTGCATTATGTGCTCCTGAGCCCCACACTCTGTGTATTATGTGCTCCTGACCCCTGCGCTCTGTGCATTATGTGCTCCTGACCCCTGCGCTCTGTGCATTATGTGCTTCTGACCCCTGCGCTCTGTGCATTATGTGCTCCTGACCCCTGCGCTCTGTGCATTATGTGCTCCTGACCCCTGCGCTCTGTGCATTATGTGCTCCTGACCCCTGCACTCTGTGTATTATGTGCTCCTGACCCCTGCGCTCTGTGTATTATGTGCTCCTGAGCCCTGCGCTCTGTGCATTATGTGCTCCTGAGCCCTGCACTCTGTGCATTATGTGCTCCTGAGCCCTGCACTCTGTGCATTATGTGCTCCTGTGCCCTGCACACTTTGTATTACAAAATACTGCCCCCTGCACTCTGTGTTATAGAGCACTGCGCCCCAAGCCCACCCAGTTGTGTGACAATAGCGAATTAATGTTCTCTATTGTCTTCCTGGTTCTCCTCCAATCAGGAAGCAGGTCCTGAGACCTGATTGGCCGAGAGGAGAAACGATCGTATTGGCCGCCGAGGGAAGGAGGGGGGAAGCCACTGTGAAGCTGGAGACGCAGGGTGAAGCCGATGAGGTGGGAGCTGCCGCTGAGGAGGAGAAGCAGAAGAGAGCCAAAGCTGCATGATGGGGTAAGTGCGGGGCTGGTGGGGGGACAGACTACCGACCGACGGACAGATGGACCAACCGGGGGGGGGGGGGGTGGCTATGGATGCCTTGTCTGCCGCCCCCCCAAAATATACAGCATTTTTTAAATCATACTTACGTAGGTGGATGCTGCATCAGTCCCCCGTCTGCTGAGAACCAAACGATCAAACAATGAAGATCGCTCGGTCCTCATAGCTCCCTGAACATAGAACTGATGATTGTCAGTGACCGCTCTCTGCTCGGCCTGCCCCCCCACTCACTGGAGCGTTGGGCTGTGGAGGGGGTGGGAGCGGCCGGCTCAGGCTCTCAGCAGCTCGCTGAGGTCAGGCATGTGGGTGGATCTCTACCATATGGTCGCTCTTGGTGGCTCGCTGAGGTCAGGCATGTGGGCGGATCTCTACCATATGGTCGGTCTCGGCGGCTCGCTGAGGTCAGGCATGTGGGCGGATCTCTACTATATGGTCGCTCTTGGTGGCTCGCTGAGGTCAGGCATGTGGGCGGATCTCTACCATATGGTCGGTCTCGGCGGCTCGCTGAGGTCAGGCTAGTGGGCGGTTCTCTACCATATGGTCGTTCTTGGCGGCTCGCTGAGGTCAGGCTAGTGGGCAGATCTCTACCATATGGTCGCTCTCGGGGGCTCGCTGAGTTCAGGCTAGTGAGCGGATCTCTACCATATAGTCGCTCTCGGTGGCTCGCTGAGGTCAGGCTAGTGAGCGGATCTCTACCATATGGTCGCTCTTGGCGGCTCGTTGAGTTCAGGCATGTGGGCGGATCTCTACCATATGGTCACTCTTGGTGGCTCGCTGAGGTCAGGTATGTGGGCGGATCTCTACCATATGGTCGCTCATGGCGGCTCGCTGAGGTCAGGCATGTAGGCGGATCTTTACCATATGGTCGCTCATGGCGGCTCTCTGAGGTCAGGCGTGTGGGCGGATCTCTACCATATGGTCGGTCTCGGTGGTTCACTGAGTTCAGGCATGTGGGCGGATCTCTACCATATGGTTGCTCTCGGGGGCTCACTAAGTTCAGGCATGTGGGTGGATCTCTACCATATGGTCGCTCTCGGTGGCTCGCTGAGCTCAGGCATGTGGGCGGATCTCTACCATATGGTCGCTCATGGCGGCTCGCTGAGGTCAGGCATGTAGGCGGATCTCTACCATATGGTCGCTCTCGGCGGCTCGCTAAGCTCAGGCATGTGGGCGGATCTTTACCATATGGTCGCTCATGGCAGTTCGTTGAGGTCAGGCATGTGGGCGGATCTCTACCATATGGTCGCTCTTGGCGGCTTGCTGAGGTCAGACATGTGGGCGGATCTCTACCATATGGTCGCTTATGACGGCTCGCTGAGGTCAGGCATGTAGGCGGATCTCTAACATATGGTCGCTCTTGGTGGCTCGCTGAGGTCAGGCATGTGGGCGGATCTCTACCATATGGTCGCTCTCGGCAGTTCACTGAGGTCAGGCAGGTGGGCGGATCTCTGCCATATGGTCGCTTATGGCAGCTCGCTGAGGTCAGGCATGTAGGCAGATCTCTACCATATAGTCGCTCTTGGTGGCTCGCTGAGATCAGGCTAGTGAGCGGATCGCTACCATATGGTCGCTCTTGGCGGCTCGCTGAGGTCAGGCATGTGGGCGTATCTTTACCATATGGTCGCTCTTGGTGGCTCGCTGAGGTCAGTCATGTGGGCAGATCTCTACCATATGGTCGCTCTCGGTGGCTCGCTGAGGTCAGGCATGTGGGCGGATCTCTACCATATGGTCGCTCTCGGCGGTTCACTGAGGTCAGGCATGTGGGCAGATCTCTACCATATAGTCGCTCTCGTGGCTCGCTGAGGTCAGGCTAGTGAGCGGATCTCTACAATATGGTCGCTCTCGGGGGCTCGCTGAGTTCAGGCTAGTGAGCGGATCTCTACCATATAGTCGCTCTCGGTGGCTCGCTGAGGTCAGGCTAGTGAGCGTTTCTCTACCATATGGTCGCTCTTGGAGGCTCGTTGAGTTCAGGCATGTGGGCGGATCTCTACCATATGATCGCTCTCAGCGGTTCACTGAGGTCAGGCATGTGGGCGGATCTTTACCATATGGTCACTCTTGGCATCTCGCTGAGGTCAGGCATGTGGGCGGATCTCTACTATATGGTAGCTCATGGCGGCTCTCTGAGGTCAGGCATGTGGGCGCATCTCTACCATATGGTCGCTCTCGGCGGTTCACTGAGGTCAGGCATGTGGGCGGATCTCTACCATATTGTCGCTCTTAGCCGTTCACTGAGGTCAGGCATGTGGGCGGATCTCTACTATATGGTCGCTCTTGGCGGCTCGTTGAGTTCAGGCATGTGGATGGATCTCTACCATATGGTCACTCTCAATGGCTCGCTGAGGTCAGGCATGTGGGCAGATCTCCACCATATAGAAGCTAATGGCGGCTCGCTGAGGTCAGGCATGTGAGCGGATCTCTACCATATTGTCGCTCTTAGCCGTTCACTGAGGTCAGGCATGTGGGCGGATCTGTACTATATGGTAGCTCATGGCGGCTCTCTGAGGTCAGGCATGTGGGTGGATCTCTACCATATGGTCGCTCTCGGCGGTTCACTGAGGTCAGGCATGTGGGCGGATCTCTACCATATTGTCGCTCTTAGCCGTTCACTGAGGTCAGGCATGTGGGCGGATCTCTACTATATGGTCGCTCTTGGCGGCTCGTTGAGTTCAGGCATGTGGATGGATCTCTACCATATGGTCACTCTCAATGGCTCGCTGAGGTCAGGCATGTGGGCAGATCTCCACCATATAGAAGCTAATGGCGGCTCGCTGAGGTCAGGCATGTGAGCGGATCTCTACCATATTGTCGCTCTTAGCCGTTCACTGAGGTCAGGCATGTGGGCGGATCTGTACTATATGGTAGCTCATGGCGGCTCTCTGAGGTCAGGCATGTGGGTGGATCTCTACCATATGGTCGCTCTCGGCGGTTCACTGAGGTCAGGCATGTGGGCGGATCTCTACCATATTGTCGCTCTTAGCCGTTCACTGAGGTCAGGCATGTGGGCGGATCTCTACTATATGGTCGCTCTTGGCGGCTCGTTGAGTTCAGGCATGTGGATGGATCTCTACCATATGGTCACTCTCAATGGCTCGCTGAGGTCAGGCATGTGGGCAGATCTCTACCATATAGAAGCTAATGGCGGCTCGCTGAGGTCAGGCATGTGAGCGGATCTCTACCATATGGTCGCTCTCGGGGGGCTCGCTGAGTTCAGGCATGTGGGTGGATCTCTACCATATGGTCGCTCTTGGCGGCTCGCTGAGGTTAGGCATGTGGGCGTATCTCTACCATATGGTCGCTCTTGGCGGCTCGCTGAGTTCAGGCATGTGGGCGTATCTCTACCATATGGTCGCTCTTGGCGGCTCGCTGAGGTCAGGCATGTGGGCGTATCTCTACCATATGGTCACTCTTGGTGGCTCGGTGAGGTCAGGCATGTGGGTGGATCTCTACCATAGGGTTGCTCTTGGGGGCTCAGTGAGGTCAGGCATGTGGGCGGATCCAGACCTTATGGTCGCTCTCAAGGGCTCGTTGAGGTCATGCATGTGGGCGGATCCTGACAATAAGGTCGCGATCTTTCCTGAGCCTGGAACGGCTCTGTGACATAAGCTGACAGCTTATGAAGAAGCGATCGTATTGGCCGCCAATACCAGTAGCTTCATCCCGGCATCTGCTGAAAACAAGTCACTGGAGTACAAAACGATCTGCGCTCCTCTCCTGACATCCAGGAGAAGTACAGCCAAGTGAGTTCAGATTTCTCTACAATCTTTACTTAGATAATTGTACAATCTGATTGTAGGAAATGCGGCCGCTCTGAATCACCGATTCTTTGGGGTTCTATTGTAACTTCGGGGGGGAGGGGGGGGGTTTTGTTGTACGGACCGCGTAGGGACCGTGCACACACCCCGCCGTCTCGCCGGTCCTTCCTCGCCTCGGCTGTGAAATGTATTCTGCTTTCTACTTTGTTGTTGCAATGAAGTGGCTCCTCATCTCGTCCTCGCAGGAAGCGGCGGAGATTACGGCGTAAACGTCGGTAATAATTAAGAAATATGGCATCGCCTCTCCTAACAGGGAGAGAACTATAATAACTCCCACAGGAGGATGTGAGAATTGAAACGCGCCGTCCCTGTGTGCTGGGGGCCAATCCGGGATTGATTGTTGTCTTTTTAGAGAGATTTTATGTGCGTTTGACTGGAGGTG
Source organism: Lithobates clamitans (assembly GCA_037952925.1). Taxonomy (NCBI): domain Eukaryota; kingdom Metazoa; phylum Chordata; class Amphibia; order Anura; family Ranidae; genus Lithobates; species Lithobates clamitans. The sequence goes on from JBBGZY010002156.1 coordinate 783,045, forward strand.
CCGATTCCGCCGCCGATTCATTTAGGAAAGTGTCTCTTTAATGGAAGCCGGGTGTATGTCATTGCAAACCGAGACTTTGGATTGTTCACCTAAAACAAATTGCATCGGCGCTGCGGAGGTAATATAATCTGCCCTACTTCTCCACCGAAGCCGAGAGATGAGAACAAACAAGACATGATCCGCTGCTGAAACCCAACGCAGGAGCCGAGTCCCTCCATGTGTGGGCCCAGACCGGGGGAAGGACACACAGGCTTCTGTCTGAGGCAACACAGAGGCCAGCGGACACACCAATGATGGGGCACTATTCCTTCCACTGATACCAATGATGGGGCACTATTCCTTCCACTGATACCAATGATGGGGCACTATTCCTCTCACTGATACCAATGATGGGACACTATTCCTTATACTGACACCAATGATGGGACACTATTCCTCCCACTGACACCAATGATGGGACACTATTCCTCCCACTGATACCAATGATGGGGCACTATTCCTCCCACTGATACCAATGATGGGGCACTATTCCTCCCACTGATACCAATGATGGGACACTATTCCTTCCACTGATACCAATGATGGGGCACTATTCCTCCCACTGATACCAATGATGGGGCACTATTCCCCCCACTGATACCAATGATGGGACACTATTCCTCCCACTGATACCAATGATGGGGCACTATTCCTCCCACTGATACCAATGATGGGGCACTATTCCTCCCACTGATACCAATGATGGGACACTATTCCTTCCACTGATACCAATGATGGGGCACTGTTCTCTCCACTGACACCAATGATGGGGCACTATTCCCCCCCACTGACACTAATGATGGGACACTATTCCCCCCACTGACACCAATGATGGGGCACTATTCCCCCCCACTGACACTAATGATGGGACACTATTCCCCCCACTGGCACCAATGATGGGGCACTATTCTTCCCACTGACATCAATGATGGGACATTATTCCCCCCACTGACACCAATGATGGGGCACTATTCCTCCCACTGATACCAATGATGGGGCACTATTCCTCCCACTGACACCAATGATGGGGAACTATTCCTTCCACTGATACCAATGATAGGGCACTATTCCTCCCACTGACACCAATGATGGGGAACTATTCCTTCCACTGATACCAATGATGGGGCACTATTCCTCCTACTGACACCAATGATGGGACACTATTCCTCCCACTGATACAATGATGGGGCACTATTCTCTCCACTGACACCAATGATGGGGCACTATTCCCCCATACTGACACTAATGATGGGACACTATTCCCCCCACTGACACCAATGATGGGGCACTATTCCTCCCACTGATACCAATGATGGGGCACTATTCCTCCCACTGACACCAATGATGGGGAACTATTCCTTCCACTGATACCAATGATGGGGTACTATTCCCCCCACTGACACCTATGATGGGGCACTATTCCTCCCACTGACACCAATGATGGGGCACTATTCCTTCAACTGACACCAAAGATGGGGCACTACTCCTCCCACTGATACTAATGATGGGGTACTATTCCTACCACTGACACCAATGATGAGGCACTATTCCTCCCCCATCAAATCATTCTTTGCAGCTATTACCTTTTGTACCACCACCCCCTCCCTTTAGAATGTAAGCTCTACGAGCCGGGCCCTCCTGTACCTTTTGTATTGAACTGTAATTGTGTTGTCCTCCTTATACATTGTAAAGCGCTGAGTAAACTGTTGGCGCTATATAAATCTCGTATAATATTAATAATAATATAATAATTCCTCCCACTGACACCAATGATGGGGCACTATTCCTCCCACTGACACCAATGATGGGACACTATTCCTCCCACTGACACCAATGATGGGACACTATTCCTCCAACTGATACCAATGGTGGGGCACTATTCCTCCACTGATACCAATGATGGGACACTATTCCTCCACTGATACCAATGATGGGGCACTATTCCTCCAACTGATACCAATGATGGGGCACTATTCCTCCACTGATACCAATGATGGGACACTATTCCTCCACTGATACTAATGATGGGGCACTATTCCTCCCACTGACACCAATGATGGGACACTATTCCTCCACTGATACCAATGATGGGGCACTATTCCTCCCACTGACACCAATGATGGGGCACTATTCCTCCCACTGACACCAATGATGGGACACTATTCCTCCAACTGATACCAATGATGGAGCACTATTCCTCCCACTGATACCAATGATGGGGCACTATTCCTCCCACTGATACCAATGATGGGACACTATTCCTCCCACTGATACCGATGATGGGGCACTATTCCTTCCAGTTAAGTCTAGTTACAGTAGATTTGATTGCTGGCTCACTGAGGGCTCAGTCACCCTAGTTGCTCTCTCTGAAGAGTGATCTGAGTTCTGATCACTCTGCAAAGAGCATTTGACCGGCGGTGAGGAGTCACTGTATCACCTCCACACCACCCGCATTAACCCCTGGATCACCACACTAGCTTGCCAAATGTGTACACCCCCCGCTGCTGCCTCTGCCTAACTGACAAAGGGATTTCCTCTCTCTGGGGAAGCAGAGGTCTCTCTGCAGAGGTCTAACATCACAGTACTGACTAAAGGGGTGCACTAAAGGGCCAGTAAAAGTGTGGCTCAACTACGTGGTTTTACCACCCCCCCAAACTCACACATGAACAAGCCCTGATGTCGTCTTTTAATTGTTATCCTACTCTAATGCATAAACATCCATTCTTTTTTAATATTTTGGCCAGGAGGGGGCGCCGTGCCATTGCTCCAGGAGCGCTCTTTCAAACTACTGAACTGAAGAAGCGTTATTTACTAAAATATGCGGCATATTCTCTGCGTTTCTTGCTAAATACTTTGTAAAAAGATAGAAGGTTCCTAATTAGGTCATCTGTTTGCTTAAAGGGCGCCCTCCTGTTCTCTCCGCGCTCGGCGAACGCACTTTATTAAATAATTCCCACGCAGCCGGCCTAATCAATTTAATATTCTTCTTCCTTTATCTAAAAAGCGTGGCATTTCTCGCAGCATTCCCGCGCTATATTAAAATGTTTCAATAATAAAGAATTACCAGCCAAGAGCTCGACAAGTAGATAATAGCGCGAGGAGTTCAGCGAGAGGAAGATTGATGAAACGGTCGCGCCGCGCACTTCCCTGCCAGCAAGCCTGAGACGAACAAATTGCAGATTATGTTTATTGTGATCCCATTGTCTTCCTTCAAATCCAGTTAAGACGTTTCGACACGCCGCGCTTGTAAAAAACCCTCGCTGTGAATTCTCGTTAAATAAAACATACGCACGCTTGATTCCTCGTTAGGAGCGCAATGTTTTCACCGCGCCGCGTATTATTCTTGGATTGGAATCTCCAAGAATGGATTGAATTACGTCCTTCACTTTCTGAGATTTTATTGGTGGGCGTGCAATCGGCGGCGTCTGACTTAGTTGTCAAATGCGTGGGAAAAAGCTGTATAGGGCCCCGTTCCAACTTCGCGTTTCGTGAGCAAATTTGCAGTGCATTTACGAAACACGCAAAAAATGAGTGTCACACTTGCAGCGCCATTTATTGGTAACGGCACCCAAAACGCGGCAAGCAGATGTGGGTTTCTCCGAGCAGAAAAAACACTAAAAGGGTGTCGGCGTGAAGTGGGCCTGTCCCGGATCAATGTACGCACGACGCGTTTCATCCAGCCTACAAGACTAAGCCCTGTGGCCAGGGCGAAACCTGTCAGGGGGCATGTTCTGGAAGGAGCCAGGCTGAAGACATTTTCAGACTTAGGGTGCTGCTTCAGGTCCCCATCTCGATCGTCTCTGGTGACTTACACTAAAAGGGTTTCAACATGGAGTGGGCCTGTCCTGGTTCAATGTACGCACACTGCGTTTCATCCCACCTGTAACAAGACATACCACACTCCACTTGAGTGCTTCCTTCGTATACCGCTTCCTCCAGTCTGATTATAGATATTAAATATAACAGCCACTTGCAACCAAGAACTAGGCAGTACTCGTTTTGGCTGTTTATTTGAACAAAGGCATATAGAGATACACTCAGATACACTCAGGGGACAATCCCCCTTCTTTGCATAATGAAACAGGGCGGGGAGATTTTACCTCCACCAGTAGCATGACACACACAGGTGTATTCAAACTTCTCATCAGTAGACTGCCTTTGGGAGGGGCTGCTGGAGAAATACCCCCCCCACAGCTAATCCACATAGACATATACATCCCATAATAGGTTGCTCCCAAGGCAAACATTAACCATAGAACAATGGGATACAGCCACACCTCAAACAATCTAGTAAAGTGTCTACAACAGTATATAAGACAATATACAATATATATATATATACATATATATATATATACACACACACAATATTCCAGTGTGGTTGTACAGTGAGTCTGATTAGTGCAGATCAGACTGGGGTTCTCGGTGCCCCTAATAGACACAGGATGACTTACACATAGGAGGGGCCAGGGGAGCTGGACAAGGAGATTCCAGAGCTCTCCAATGTAAGCTGGGTTCCACAAGTCCCCCACCAAAAGTGACTCCTGTCATACCACCCACAAGACTAAGTCCTGTGGCCAGGGTGAAACCTGTCAGAGGGCATGGCCTGGATGGAGCCAGACTGAGGCCACTTTCAGAGAGAGCTTAGGGTGCCACTCTAGGTCCCCATCTCGATGGACTCTGGTAACTCACACTAAAAGGGTGTCATTGTGGAAAGAACACGTCTCGGCTCAATGTACGCACATGAAAAGGGAGAAAACTCCACACTCCAAACTGAGGACAGGTGTCAGACAAGTGAAAGCAGCTTCAGCCTGGCTCCATCCAAACCACGCCCCCCCGATACATTTCATTCTACCCACAAGGCTTAGTCATGGACATTCCATGGACATTTGGGTTGTCTTCCTTGTCGCATGCATCAAAACGCAAGTTTTAAAAAAAGGCGTAAAGAGCCACAGCTGTGATTGGCCCCGTCTATACCATGTGATCACTGTGACCAATCACAGAGCTCATCACAATAGTACACAATGAATGGAATGATTGGCCACAACGATCACATGGCACCCACAGCGGGCTGGTACAGTGATCTGTTATTGGCTATCTCCGGTGGACACGGTGGGTGACAGATCATGCCGGAGCACAGCCCGTGGAGCGCGCACAAGGTGCAATCCTGGGAGGATGTCATATGACGTCCTCCCAGAACAACAGGGAAAGGGTTGCTATGATATAATATTCTACGTTAAAGCTGATCTCCGGTATTAGGACTTAGGCTGGTTCACATGGACGACAGAGTTTACCACCCCACCCCCCTGAAAGGCAAAGTTTCCAGATTTTTAAAATGAAATACAGGAACACCCGACTGGCCTTGGTGAAAGGGAGTGTTTAGACACCTGAAACGCGTTGGCTGTTTGTTATTTGATGAATGATTAATGTTTCCTTGGACTAAGTTGTAGTTGGGGTCTTCTCATACGATCTTTCTCTGGATTACGATTCTGGGCACTCCATTGGAGGTGACCCTCGTCTGAAAGAGCACCCTCGCCAGGGCCACTGAGCATTAGGGTATGGTTTGCTATATTGGTTTGATTATCGGTATTCCAGACCCCTCTCTGATACATATTCTGGACATTAAAAACACCAGAAACCACTTTCATTTCACCTTCCTTGGTGTCCTTGTGTTTCATGGAAATGGCAAATTTTTGCTGAAATCTCCAGATTTTCAATGGAATTTCAGGGAACCTGGTTTGGGCTGGAGACCACGCTGGACTGGTTGGGTTGATCACTAGTATCCCCCGTGGTGGGAAAGAAAGAGATCACTTCCAGTGGGTTGAGCCCAATGGTGGGTGGCGGTGATGGACCCTTTTGGGGGGCTGGGCTGCTACCTTTCCTGGTTGTCAGGGCTGGGCTCAGCCCTTCCTTCTCTGAGTTGGCCGCTCAGCTGTCAGCTAATTGCTCCTATCTCTCCACAGTGACTCACCTGTTGATGATATCCTGCTCGTCAGTCCCGCCTACTTAAGCCGTCCAGTCCAGAGGATCTCTGCCTTCGCCTTGGTCAAACATCACAGAAACGATCTCCTGCGATCCTGTTCAAGACTAATGCGCCGTATACACGGTCGGAATTTCCGACAGAAAAAGTCCGATGGGAGCTTATGTTCAGATATTACGACTGTGTGTATGCCCCATCCATTAGATATAAAACATGTTCCAATTTTTTCCGTCGGAAATGCCAACGGAGGTTATCCCTTTGGCAAGTCCGACCACGTATACGCGGAATTACTTTGCCGACATCCCTTCTGGCTCCAGATCCTGCTTGCTGTTCCACTACATTGATCCCTGACTTCTGGCTTGGCTGACTATCCGTTCTGGTTACTGAGCTTTGGCTATGTTTTGACTACGTTTGTTCTTTTTACTTTTATTATTAAACAAGTGTGATTTAACTGTACCTCTGTCTCGGCCTGATTTCATGGTTTCTGACACCGGTACGAGAACGATCAAAAAATAAATAAACTGAAATTTAAAAAATGGAAGGTCTCATTTTGATTCGTCCCTAGAAGGAGAAGTGTGAAGGAGGACATGGTGACACAAACGATGTCCTTTCTACATTTCCTCAGGACGCTTGTCACCTCTGTTTTGGTAAAGGGTCCCTGTCATGTGACGAAGCGTCTCGCCCAGCTTTGTCGCTCTCCAACTCCTAGAAATGGTGACCTGGAGCCATCGCTCCCCTCCCGGCAGTTCACCCACCAATCTATAACGGGGCGACTTCCCGTGCAGCGTTAGGCGGCTGCGATCTCTCCGCAGAACGTTGGGGGTTTCCCGGCGCCGGTCGGGATCGCTGTCAGGAGACAATTAATGTGTCGCTGTAATAAGACCCGTTTAATATAATGACGGAGGTGTCAGCGCTCACATCAATATTTAGACAGAGCGCCGCGTCAGGTGATTAATGGATTGAATGTTTCTGCAGGAGAATTAAGCGGATGAAAAGCACATTGTCGGGAAAATACTAAAATGGTGCGATCACCTCGGAGGAGACAATGCTGAGAACAGTGAGGGGGGGGGGGGGGGATTTACTAAAACCGGAGAGGGCAAAATCTGCTGCAGCTCTGCATGGGAGCCAATCAGCTTCCAGGTCTTATCCAGTTGCCGACCGGACCGCCCTATAACAGACTATACTTTTAGTGCTACAGGGCGGCCGCACTGCGCGGGATCACGTGTAGATAATTGTAGTTACGTGATCCTGCACTGCCGGGTTGCAGGTGCGAGTGCTGCTCAGACTCGATGTCCGCCGGCACCCGCTGATCGTTCGGCACACAGGCAGAACGCCAGTTTATGTAAATAAGGCAGATTGTCGATTTGTTGGTAAGAAAGACGTGGATCTTGTGTTCCTGCAAACCAGAGACATGGATCCATGTCTTCTCCTAGTAAAAGCACCCCCCCCACCGGGAACGGCCCGTCCATAAGGGGCGCAGGGGCTACTGCCCCTCTAATCCATGCGCCCCGCCCCCCTAATCTACATACAGGGCGCCAGATGAGCCTAAGGCTCTGATTGGCTTCAAAAAAGGGTGGGCCTGGAGGGGGTGCAGAGCACTGCGCCAAGAGCCCACCCACTTGTGTGGCAATAGCGAATGAATATTCGCTATTGTCTTCCCCATTCTCCTCCCGGAGTAGAGGAGGGGGAGGGGGAAGCACTCGTATTGGAGGTGAAGAGGTAGAGGGGGAGGAGACGCAGGGGAAGCCACCATGAAGGCGAGGAGGAGGAGATAACGAGTGAAGTCGGAGGAAGCACTGCCTGCGACCTAGATGGGGTAACTGTGGGTGATGACCGACCGACCGAGGAGGGGTGCGGGTGATCCGACCAGGGGCGGGGGTTGCCACCTCATCCCTTGTTCGAGTTTAAGGCTATGTTTCCACTATTGCGTCCCCAAAGTCGCGCGATTTTGCCGCGACTTTTTACCGCGATTTTACCGCGACTTTTTACCGCGATTTGAAGCAATGCCTGTGTCTATGGACCACAAGTCGCATCAAAGTGGGACCAAAGTAGTGCAGGGACTACTTTGAAGTCGCTGCGACTTGAAGTCGCACATATATGAACGGTACTCATTGGAAATCATGGGGTACAATTTGTCATGCGACTTTTCAGTCCCAAGTCGCATGAAAAGTCGCACTAGTGGAAACATAGCCTAAAGGGATGAGGTGGCAACTCTACAGGGGGGGTTGGATTGTTTGCTGACCCCCCTAAAAAAATATAAAAAATAATGCACCAGCCACCACTGTCCCCCACAGTACACAAAATCACTGGTTAGCCACACAGTTAACCCTTTGATCGCCCATGGTGTTTAACCCCTTCCCAGCCAGTGTCATTAGTACAGTGACAGTGCATATTTTTAGCACTGATCACTGTATTAGACCCCTTTCCCACTGAGGCAGTTTTTAGGGGTTTTAGCACTAAAAATAGCGCCTGTAAATCGCCTGAAAAGCTCCTCCCATGCCTCCCCAGTGTGAAAACCCAAATGCTCTCACACTGGGGCGGTGCGCTTGCAGGACGGGGAAAAAAAGTCCTGCAAGCAGCATCTTTGCGGCGGTGCGGGAGCAGTGAATACGCCCCTCCTCCACCGCCCCTGCCACTGGAATGAATGGGCAGCGCTTCCGAAGTGCCTGAAAAGTTCTTTGGAAGCGCCGCAACACGGGCAGTTTTAACCCTTTCTTCGGCTGCTAGTGGGGGTTAAAAGCGCCCCGCTAGCAGCCAAAAAGCTCAGCTAAAATGACAGTAAAGCGCCGCTAAAACGAGCGGCGCTTTACCGCCAACACGGCCACGGCTGCAGTGTGAAAGCAGCTTTGGTGTCGCTGGTTCCCAGTGTCAAAAGTGTCAGTTAGGTGTCTGATTTGTCCGCCGCAAAATCGCGGTCAAGCTATAAGTCGCTGATCGCCGCCATTACTAGTAAAAATAAATAAATAAATAAATAAAAATTCCAGTATATTTCCCATAGTGGGCGGACAATTATAACTTATGTGCAAAGCAATCAATATACGTTTATTGGGATTTTGGCAGAAAACATATTTGGCTTAAATTGATGAAGAAATCTGATTTTTTAGATTTTTTTATCGGATATGTTTTATAGCAGAAAGTAAAAAAAAAAATGTATTGCTTTCAAAATCTCTGAGTTGCATGAAAAACAACTTCCCAGCATTAGTGACCGTCTTGTGAAAATGCTGTGTGCCTGGCTGATATTCTGGATGGACACTTTTCTGCCCCTTTCCACTTGCTGAGTCCTGGGGGTGGGGGAGGGGTGAGGTGGGCACAGGTGCTGCAATCAGTCCTCCTGTTCAGCTTGTGTCTTGTGAAGTGAACTAAACACAGGAGATTATCCCAGCAGGATCGACTCCATGATCTGTAAGTAACATTCTCCTTTTTTAGTGTTATAATTACATTGTAACTGATAGAGATGACAAAGATGAAGATCTGGTGTTTATTACAGGTACTTCTATAGTGCCATCCATCTATGTATGAGCCCAGGGAGAGCATGCCAAACTGTGCCCCTCCCCCAAGATGTATGACACTATATGTCAGCAAGTCTGCCTCCCCCAAAAAATTAATATTGAGCAATCTAATCTGCATGCTTAACCCCTAAGCATAAATTCCCCCTCCTCCCACCTGATAGTGCAGGAGGTCGCTATTGGCACAGGAGTGCAATGGGTTGCTGTTGGTGCAGCGGGTCTCTGTTGGTGCAGGCGTGCAGGGGGTGTTGGCATACAGGGGGTCTGTGTTGGCACAGGGGATCGCTGTTGGCGCAGGTGTGCAGGGGGTCCCTGTTGGCGCAGGCTAGGGTTGCCACATCATCCCTTTAATCCAGGACACATATTAATTACTCGGGTTCTCTGGCTGATTAAGGTGCTAATTAAACTCACTTGGTGCCTTATCTGCATTAAATCAGGATCAGAACCCGTGTAATTAACGTGTCCTAGATTAAAGGGATGATGTGGCAACCCTAGCGCAGGCATGCTGGGGGGGTCATTATTTGTGCAGGCTTACAGGGGTTCTCTGTTGGCGCAAGCGTGCAGGGGGTTGCTGTTGGCGCAGGCGGTCGCTATTGGTGCAGGCATGCAGGGGGTTGCTGTTGGCGCAGGCGGTCGCTATTGGTGCAGGCATGCAGGGGTCACTGTTGGCGCAGGCGGTCGCTATTGGCGCAGGCTAGGGTTGCCACATCATCATTTTAATCCAGGACACATATTAATTACACCGGTTCTGTGGCTAATTAAGGTGGTAATTAAACTCACTTGGTGCCTTATCTACATTAAAGCAGGATCAGAACCCATGTAATTAACGTGTCCTAGATTAAAGGGATGATGTGGCAACCCTAGCGCAGGCATGCTGGTGGGTCATTATTTTTGCAGGCTTACAGGGGGTCACTATTGGCGCAGGCATGCAGGGGGTCGCTGTCGGTGCATTAGTGCAGGAGGTTGTACAGGAGTCACATAAGCCACAGGAGTCATTGGGGACACAGGATGCTCTGGGGTCATTGGAATGCACAAGGGTCACAGAGTCATTAAAGGTACTGGGGTCACTAGGGTTGCTGAGGGAGCAGGAATGCAGGAGGTCGCTGGTAGTGCATAAGGTTGTTTGTGGCGGATGACTGAAAGCAGTTGCTGGTGGTGCAGGAGTTTAAGGGGTTGCTGGTGGTGCAGGAGTTTAAGGGGTTGCTGGTGGTGCAGGGGGACTTTGGTGCTGCAGGAGTGTAGAGATTATTTACCCCTCTTTAACAGAATTGGCCAAAGTTGCCCCTGGTGGTGGGGGTGTATTTTGTGGAAAGCTGATCCTGTGGCACGGGGGACTGTTTCTGGCCAAGTAGACATATGTCCAATGTGAACTGTCCTGGCAATGGCCCCCACACTTTGCAGGGCCCCCAATCTAGAAGATATTGGGGGTTGTCGGTCTGATTCCCCGGGTCACCGTCACACTAAAAATGTCAGTTTTATAAATTCGATTTTCTTTTTTTGTCATGATTGAGATGTAATGAATGGAGTAATGAATTCCCCTCTTCATGCTCCGGCTGACACTTCCATCACTCGGTGTCACACACGTCTTACTATCACTCTGGGCCAAATTTAATAAGATTTAATAAGAGACACAAAGTGACTGATTTCATAAAAGGTGAAAATGTTAAAACCAGTCACCAAATTAATTAGCACTCCTCTTCACAAGTCAGATTGAAAAAAAATGCTGACTGATTGTTTTTCATCGGGGTCCAGGGGGACGGGAAATTATCAAATACTCGATACATTGAAGGTCTATATGGGACCATAGATCACTGACAACATAACAGTATGGGGGAGGTATTACACCACTGCAGATAATGTGTGACTTCCTCAAAACACAACAGAAATCAAAGAAACGTGACGGCAGAAAAAGACGGAGCGGTTCATCGAGTCTGTCTATTTATTTTTTTGTTTTGTTTTTTTTTTTTATTTTTTGTTAACCTCGTTGTCCGACTATAGATCTATGTTTGAAGCCATTTGCTGTTGACTGTCTCGCTACCTCTGCTGGTAGTTTATTCCAATCATCAACTACCCTTTCAGTAAAATAATACTTTCTAAGATTCGTTTTGAACTTCCGTCCAGTTAGTTGGAGGTCAAAAAACTGCCTTCCTGAACCTCATTCACCCCCTTGATGTATTTTTAACAGTTTCAGGTACGTCTCCCCCTTTCCCTTCTTACCTTCAGACTGTACAGATTAAGTTCCCGAAGTCGCTCTCGATATGTTTTTATCCCCCAAACCTTTCACCATTTGTGTTACCCGTCTCTGGACTCGTTCTATCTTATCTTATCAATATCTTTCTGTAAGTGAGGTCTACAGAACTGGACACAGTATTCTAAATGAGGTCTCACGAAAGATCTATATAGAGGAATCAGGACCTCCTTCCTCCTGCCGGTGATCCCTCTAGTGATATAAAGATCTATATAGAGGAATCAGGACCTCCTTCCTCCTGCCGGTGACCCCTCTAGTGATATAAAGATCTATATAGAGGAATCAGGACCTCCTTCCTCCTGCTGGGAACCCCTCTAGTGATATAAAGATCTATATAGAGGAATCTGGACCTCCTTCCTCCTGCTGGGAACCCCTCTAGTGATATAAAGATCTATATAGAGGAATCAGGACCTCCTTCCTCCTGCTGGTGACCCCTCTAGTGATATAAAGATCTATATAGAGGAATCAGGACCTCCTTCCTCCTGCCGGTGACCCCTCTAGTGATATAAAGATCTATATAGAGGAATCAGGACCTCCTTCCTCCTGCTGGTGACCCCACTAGTGATATAAAGATCTATATAGAGGAATCAGAACTTCCTTCCTCCTGCTGGTGACCCCTCTAGTGATATAAAGATCTATATAGAGGAATCGGGACCTCCTTCCTCCCGCTGGTGACCTCTCTAGTGATATAAAGATCTATATAGAGGAATCGGGATCTCCTTCCTCCCGCTGGTGACCCCACTAGTGATATAAAGATCTATATAGAGGAATCAGAACTTCCTTCCTCCTGCTGGTGACCCCTCTAGTGATATAAAGGTCTATATAGAGGAATCAGGACCTCCTTCCTCCTGCTGGTGACCTCTCTAGTGATATAAAGATCTATATAGAGGAATCGGGACCTCCTTCCTCCTGCTGGTGACCCCTCTAGTGATATAAAGATCTATATAGAGGGATCAGGACCTCCTTCCTGCTGCTGGTGACCCCTCTAGTGATATAAAGATCTATATAGAGGAATCAGGACCTCCTTCCCCCTGCTGGTGACCCCACTAGTGATATAAAGATCTATATAGAGGAATCAGGACCTCCTTCCTCCTGCTGGTGACCCCTCTAGTGATATAAAGATCTATATAGAGGAATCAGGACCTCCTTCCTCCTGCTGGTGACCCCTTTAGTGATATAAAGATCTATATAGAGGAATTAGGACCTCCTTCCTCCTGCTGGTGACCCCTCTAGTGATATAAAGATCTATATAGAGGAATCAGGACCTTCTTCCTCCTGCTGGTGATCCCTCTAGTGATATAAAGATCTATATAGAGGAATCAGGACCTCCTTCCTCCTGCTGGTGATCCATCTAGTGATATAAAGATCTATATAGAGGAATCAGGACCTCCTCCCCCCTGCTGGTGACCCCTCTAGTGATATAAAGATCTACAGGTAAAAGCCAGTAAATTAGAATATTTTGAAAAACTTGATTTATTTCAGTAATTGCATTCAAAAGGTGTAACTTGTACATTATATTTATTCATTGCACACAGACTGATGCATTCAAATGTTTATTTCATTTAATTTTGATGATTTGAAGTGGCAACAAATGAAAATCCAAAATTCCGTGTGTCACAAAATTAGAATATTGTGTAAGGGTTAAATTTTGAAGACACCTGGTGCCACAAACTAATCAGCTGATTAACTCAAAACACCTGCAAAGGGCTTTAAATGGTCTCTCAGTCCAGTTCTGAAGCCTACACAAACATGGGGAAGACTTCAGATTTGACAGCTGTCCAAAAGGCGACCATCGACACATTGCACAAGGAGGGAAAGACACAAAAGGTTATTGCTGAAGAGGCTGGCTGTTCTCAGAGCTCTGTGTCCAAACACATTAATAGAGAGGCAAAGGGAAGGAAAAACTGTGGTCAGAAAAAGTGTACAAGCGATAGGGATCACCGCGCCCTAGTCAAGATTGTGAAAAAAAACCCATTCAAAAATGTGGGGGAGATTCACAAGGAGTGGACAGCTGCTGGAGTCAGTGCTTCAAGATCCACCACCAAGAGACGCTTGAAAGACATGGGTTTCAACTGCCGCATACCTCGTGTCAAGCCACTGTTGACCAAGAAACAGCGCGAAAACCGTCTCACCTGGGCTAAGGAAAAAAAGAGCTGGACTGCTGCTGAGTGGTCCAAAGTCATGTTTTCTGACGAAAGCAAATTTTGCATTTCCTTTGGAAATCGAGGTCCCAGAGTCTGGAGGAAGACAGGAGAGGCACAGGATCCACGTTGCCTGAAGTCTAGTGTAAAGTTTCCACCATCAGTGATGGTTTGGGGTGCCATGTCATCTGCTGGTGTCGGTCCACTCTGTTTCCTGAGATCCAGGGTCAACGCAGCCGTCTACCAGCAAGTTTTAGAGCACTTCATGCTTCCTGCTGCTGACCTGCTCTATGGAGATGGAGATTTCAGGTTCCAACAGGACTTGGCGCCTGCACACAGCGCAAAATCTACCCGTGCCTGGTTTACGGACCATGGTATTTCTGTTCTAAATTGGCCAGCCAACTCCCCTGACCTTAGCCCCATAGAAAATCTGTGGGGTATTGTGAAAAGGAAGATGCAGAATGCCAGACCCAACAACGCAGAAGAGTTGAAGGCCACTATCAGAGCAACCTGGGCTCTCATAACACCTGAGCAGTGCCAGAAACTCATCGACTCCATGCCACGCCGCATTAATGCAGTAATTGAGGCAAAAGGAGCTCCAACCAAGTATTGAGTATTGTACATGCTCATATTTTTCATTTTCATACTTTTCATTTGGCCAACATTTCTAAAAAATCCCTTTTTTGTATTAGCCTTAAGTAATATTCTAATTTTGTGACACACGGAATTTTGGATTTTCATTTGTTGCCACTTCAAATCATCAAAATTAAATGAAATAAACATTTGAATGCATCAGTCTGTGTGCAATGAATAAATATAATGTACAAGTTACACCTTTTGAATGCAATTACTGAAATAAATCAAGTTTTTCAAAATATTCTAATTTACTGGCTTTTACCTGTATATAGAGGAATCAGGACCTCCTTCCTCCTGCTGGTGATCCCTCTAGTGATATAAAGATCTATATAGAGGTATCAGGACCTCCTTCCTCCTGCTGGTGACCCCTCTAGTAATATAAAGATCTATATAGAGGAATCAGGACCTCCTTCCTCCTGCTGGTGACCCCTCTAGTGATATAAAGATCTATATAGGGGAATTGGGACCTCCTTCCTCCTGCTGGTGACCCCTCTAGTGATATAAAAATCTATATAGGGGAATTGGGACCTCCTTCCATTTTTGAAGCTGAGACACTTTTTATCTGGGGACAGCCTCCTAAAATCTCTCCAAGTATATGTGTCATTGTTCTGGGGCCCCAAGTGTTGGGTGTCCAAGAACAATGATATCTGATCATCTCTCAGCAATGACAGGGGTAGAATCTCGGTAATATGATCGATAATTCACAATCTTCTGGAAGGTTCCGTTCTTCTATATATGAGTTTCTCCCATCAGAATGTGGCTGGATTTGGAGGACCAAGCAAGATTTAAAGACCATGTCCACTTTTCTAGTCACCGACATCTGGGCTCCCATGAATGGGGCTCATTGAAGGGCGGGTATGGATATGTTTCTTACCAGGAGAGACTCTGCTACAAAATGACGGGTGTAATGAACAACGCACTGAATAATGCGCTGTGCGCCCTTGTTATGGAGGTGTTAATTCCATCGTCGTTAGGTGACGTATTAATTAGTAATGGCGTTAGGTGTGTTTAGATTTTGACTCCGCAAGAGGAAAAATTAGAACCAGGTGTCAGCCCTCCATGACTAAATGTCAATCACTCATTATCACATCCCTGTGTATCCAGGGGCATTTCACAGCCATGACAACCAATGTCGTGTCATAGTGCGAACGCCACCATTACCGTCTAATACAATCAACCACCAGAGTGACTTCTAGGAGCACCTAATGTAAAGTATTCGAGTCTCACAAATATCTCTGAATGCTGCAGAGGAAGCCAAATATTTGTTTGTTTTTTTTTTCCCTGCAAAAAAAAAAAAAATCATCAAAATTGGCAAAAACACTTTATTTTTATTTTTTTGAGCCCATAATTGCTGGTTTTATATTTCCTAATATAGTTAATATTTGCTAAATATATAGATATTATTTTATTATAATCTAATATTTACTATGATTCCATTTATTATATAATATTATGGTTGTATAATCCCTAATATTATAGTAGTATTATCATTAAATAATATATTATACTGTATAATAATTATATTGTAACACTGTATATAATATAAAAAAATTGTATCATAGTAAATATTACTTATAATAAAAGATAATATATTTAGCAAATATTAAATATATTAATAAATATAAATGTATTATTGTTTTCTTAATATTTTCTAAACATATTATATTATTCTTATTACTTAATATATTTATATTTCTTAGTATTTCTCACAAGTTGCCAAGTACATAATAATAATCTCCCTTCCCCAGTGGTCAGACTGTACATTGTAACTTTGTAGTAGGGGGAGGAGTCATTTTCTCAGTCTCCCCTCCCCCAGTGATCAGACTGTACATTGTAACGTTGTAGAAGGAGGAGGAGTCATTTCCTCATTCTCCCCTCCCCCCCAGTGATCAGACTGTACATTGTAACTTTGTAGTAGGGGGAGGAGTCATTTCCTCAGTCTCCCCTCCCCCCAGTGATCAGACTGTACATTGTAACTTTGTAGAAGGGGGAGGAGTCATTTTCTCAGTCTCCCCTCCCCCCAGTGATCAGACTGTACATTGTAACTTTGTAGAAGGAGGAGGAGTCATTTTCTCAGTCTCCCCACCCCCAGTGGTCAGACTGTACATTGTAACTTTGTAGAAGGAGGAGGAGTCATTTCCTCAGTCTCCCCTCCCCCCAGTGATCAGACTGTACATTGTAACTTTATAGCAAATCGCAAGGCGAGAGGCTGCAGCAGAGGCTGATCTGTGTCAGACATTTGTGAACACCAACAAGAACTGCACAGGCCCCAGGATTTACATGATTGTGTCACTTTTGTGCCGGCATCTCAGCTTTCCAAATCCTTTCCAAGTGAGTATTTGTAAGATCCCCCTTTCTAATATGGTACAAACCAGGAAAGGGAGTTGGGGGTGGGGGAGAACTTGGCAACAGCAACATGTATTTATCACACCATCACCGGGTCTCTGTGCTTCTCTATGCAATGCAGGCAGATCATGGCTGGTGGGAGGGGCCAGCAGGGGGCTGTACATAGCTTCCTGAAAACATCCCAGCCCCCGGCCTTAGTACTCCTCTCCAGAGCCTTCAGTTCTGAAGCAAGCAGTGGGCGGAGTTATGCAAATATCAAAATGCCTTGCTGTTTGGGGTCAGTCTGGAGGAGTGGGTGTTGCATACACACCTCCCTAGAGGAACGCCCACATGTGATGCTGAGCTTCCATGATTGAAAGAACTGAGATCCAATGAATGAGAGGGGGCGGGGCCAAGGGACAGTTAGGCTGAGGAGGAGCGAGATTCATGATACTGTATGTCCTGCAGCCAGGAAATGAGGCGGGGCTCCGTCTGACTGCCTGAAGCGTCTAATGCACATTGCGCAGTGTGCGGGGAAATCGGAGGAAGCCGGTACAACTGTCCAAGACTGAAGGAGAGGGCAGAGTTCTGCTTTAAATTTGTATAAATGGTGTTTCCAATGTGCCGTCTGTCACTTAGAATATACAAATAAAGAACAGAACGGGACGGGAAGGCTGCTGATAAATACAAAAGACCATAATATTTATATAAAATGTAACATATTTCATAACAATTAAAATATTGTTAAAAACCATAGTGGTATCAACAAACATACATCATTCTACGATAGATGCATCAACCTCAACATGTTTCACCAAGTGATTCTAGCTTCTTCAGGAGGTTTTTGTTTTTTTTGGTTTTTTTGCCCACAATTGCTGGCTTTATACTTCTTAATTTATTTTATATTTGCTAAATATATATTATCTTTTATTATAATCTATTTAATATTTACTATGATTCCATTTATAATATAATATTATGGTTTTATAATCCCTATTACAGTATTTTTATCATTCAATATTATATTTATTATTATATAATTCATAGTAACACTGTATATAATATAAAAAAATTGAATAATAGTAAATATTACTTTAAATATAATAAAATATATATTTAGCAAATATTAAATATAAATTTATTTTTTTTCTTAATATTTACTAAACATATATTATATTATGATATATTTATATTATTCTTATTTCTTAATATCCTGCTGGAGCCATGAGGGGACCTTCCAAAGGCAAATAATATTGTTTTGACTAAAAAAATTACACATATTCCATCCGGGAGAAAAATTTTATATTCTCTACTTTAAATAGAGTTGCTGTAGATCCAATTAATTGGGCCCCCTTTCCAGGACCCCTTTACCTTTCATGTGACTCTCTAGTCGGCTTCCCTCATCTCCATTGCCTGGGCTCCAGTTGATATTGATTTAAATATTTAAATATAAATAAATAAAATATATTCTTGATTCAACAGATAATATTAAACACAATCGTAATGGATGCTTGAAACTCCTGAAGAAGCTTGGATCACTTGGCGAAACACGTCGGGGTCGATGCATCTGTTGTAGAATGATCTATGTCTGTCTGATACCACTATGGTTTTTAACAATATTTTAATTTGTTATGAAATAAATATGATCTACTTTATATAAATGTTATGGTTTTTTTGTATTTATCAGCACCCTTGAAGTCCCGTTCTGTCCTTTATATGTATATTAAGAATTTGGGATGAGGTGCTAAAACTAATGTTCCTTCCACACAAAACGCTATATATATATAAAAAAAAGTCACTTGGAATGTTCTGGAAGGTGAAGGTGACTTTGGTTGGTTGGGGACACACGGGGGGGCGGGGGGGGGGTTTGGCGTCAGTTTGGCTCAGTTCCCCCCCCCCCCACCACCACCTTGGTTCTGTCTCTCCTAATCCTCGGTGATGTTGGACGTTCCGCGTCGTCCGTCAGTCCCGTTTGATGTTGGCGCGCTCACAGATGGGATTGATTTCCGCGGCGAGGTGTAAACGATACAAGAACATTAAATCTCATCCAACAAGCTGATGACATCTCACTTCGCGGAGAACCAGAAGGAACTTCCGAGGACCAAATCACCGAACAAAAAAAAAGTCAGAAGCTATAACCTTCCACCCCCCCCCCCACGGTAAACGCCGTCCTGTAATTGTTGCATAACGCCCGCAAACCGGCCGCGATTCGCCTTCAAGATTTTTTATTCATCAGCTGGAAACGCGACACCAGAACGCTCGCCGCTCGCGCCGCTGGTTGCGCTTATTGTTAATGACAGAAGTAACCTTCGTTTTTTTTTTTTTGCGGTTTCCTGTCTAAATTTGGATGGTTTACAACCTTCTCGGTTCTGATAGGAAAGGCAATCCGAGGAGCGGCGGTGGTGGGGGAGGGGGGAGAACAGAGGCGCTATTGTAGTGTAATTGACCTTCGCTTGTCGCTCGTGGCAGCCGAGGGCGCGCGTGCTGCGGGGTGTCTGCGCCACAACAGGAAAGAGTAAACCCAGATTGAGATCGTACTAAATTCATCAAATCTGCTGCGTCTTTTTTTTTTTTTTTTCGGGGGCCATCTGATCTCCATAAACCAAATTATTGCTGGCTCTGGGACAAGCCGAGGGGCGCCCGGGGCCAGCCCCGGTAATCAATGCCACATGGCGGTGACAATGGACCCGTCGCGCAGAAGAATAGACGCTCGCAACTCGCTCCCTTTATTGAATTTTACCAAATGCAAACTGACTACACTTAGTGTGTTTAAATAGATCCAACGCGATAAGCCGCCGCGGCCGAAGCCCGGCAGCCGACCAAGAATGTGTCTGGGCTCATCGAGTTACTAGAATTACGGGGGGGGGGGTCAAAAAAGACGACGCGAGAAGAGCGCGCCCGGCGCGGGGCTGACAGCTCGACAACTACCGAGACTACCACTTCTGATTCTTACCCCCTTAATCTGAGATGATGGGGGG
The DNA here is from genome assembly GCA_037952925.1 of Lithobates clamitans. Lineage (NCBI taxonomy): Eukaryota > Metazoa > Chordata > Amphibia > Anura > Ranidae > Lithobates > Lithobates clamitans. The sequence goes on from JBBGZY010002156.1 coordinate 802,898, forward strand.
GATTCTCACTAAGTGTGCGGAGCGAGAGGAACGATCGGATTTGTGCTTTAAGGGGCCATTTACACCAGAAACTGCGCATTCACTGCGTGTGTTTGCATGCGCCATGACGTGCATTTGAGTCACTTTTTTTTTTTTTTTTTTTTTTTTTTTTAGCATTTTTGCATGCATTTGTGATGCATTTTTTCTAACCTTGCATTTCCTTTGAGGTCATTTCTGTTTCCTTTTCTTTTTTGGGCTTTGCAGTTCATTTTTGTGCACTCGCATGCATCCATTTCTGTGCATTTTCGGTGCAGAAAAATGCAGCTTGCTGTACTACTTTTTTTTTTTCTTTCCCACTACACTGCAATAGTGTGAACGATGTCCTTAGGATAACCTGGAATTTGGACTGACTATGCAGTTTGCTTGCAGTCATTGTTACATAGTTACATAGTTACATAGTATTACATAGTTACATAGTTACATAGTATTACATAGTTACATAGTTACATAGTAGGTGAGGTTGAAAAAAGACACAAGTCCATCAAGTCCAACCTATGTGTGTGATTATATGTCAGTATTACATTGTATATCCCTGTATGTTGCGGTCATTCAGGTGATTATCTAATAGTTTCTTGAAGCTATCAATGCTCCCCGCTGAGACCACCGCCTGTGGAAGGGAATTCCACATCCTTGCCGCTCTTACAGTAAAGAACCCTCTACGTAGTTTAAGGTTAAAGCATAGTTCTACCCGTTTTTTTTTAGTTTATTAAAAGTCAGCAGCTATAAAAAGCATAGCTGCTGACTTTTAATAAACCGACACTTACCTGCCCCACGGTCCAGCGATGTGGCCGCCCGGAGGCTAGCTCCTCTCCCCCCTCCTGACAGCTTCACGGCCGGGCGCGCACTGCGCATGCGCGAGTCGCGCTGTGCTCTCCTATTGGCCAGCCGGTCTTCTGGGACCCGAGTTGCATCCCAGAGGATTGCTGGCAGGGAGGGGCCGCCTAGGGCGAGAGGAGGAGTCGCCTAGGCGGTCGAAGTTTGGAAGCAGGAAGTGGGACAGGAAGTCCCATGAAAAAATGAAAAAAGGGTACACACTACTTTTGGGTCGAACTCCACTTTAAACCGCTTCTCTTCTAATTTTATTGAATGGCCGCGTGTTTTTTTTTTAAATGCCCTTGCATGGAAAAGTTTTCTCCCTATTGTGGGGTCACCAGTCCGGTATTTATATATTGTGGGGTCACCAGTCCGGTATTTGTATATTGTGGGGTCACCAGTCCGGTATTTGTATATTGTGGGGTCACCAGTCCGGTATTTGTATATTGTGGGGTCACCAGTCCGGTATTTGTATATTGTGGGGTCACCAGTCCGGTATTTGTATATTGTGGGGTCACCAGTCCGGTATTTATATATTGTGGGGTCACCAGTCCGGTATTTGTATATTGTGGGGGTCACCAGTCCGGTATTTGTATATTGTGGGGTCACCAGTCTGGTATTTATACAATGAAATCATATCCCCTCTCAAGCGTCTCTTCTCCAGAGAGAATAAGTTCAGAGCTCACAACCTTTCCTCATAACTAAGATCCTCCAGACCCTTTATTAGCTTTGTTGCCCTTCTTTGTAGTCGCTCCATTTCCAGTACATCCTTCCTGAGGACTGGTGCCCAGAACTGGACAGCATACTCCAGGTGCGGCCGGACCAGAGTCTTGTAGAGCGGGAGAATTATCGTTTTATCTCTGGAGTTGATCCCTTTTTTAATGCCGATATTCTGTTTGCTTTGTTAGCAGCAGCTTGGCATTGCATGTCATTGCTGAGCCTGTGTGTGTAAATGGATGACTCCCACGCTGTCTATTAACCTAATCTAAGGGGCACTGCTGCAAACACCTGTGAATCTGATCCAAACAGAAAAAATAGTAAATGGGTAAATGGTGATGTTTGCGCTGTGTGAAAGGAAATGTGTCCACTGGACACAGGGAAGTGATACTACTAGTGTATGGAGAGTAGGTAATATGAAATGTCAAAATCTCATAAACGTGATACAGTCCTAGTGCATCAATTAACGTAATCAAGTGAATAAAAATAACAAAAACGTAATGCACATAAAACTTGATAAGTCCTGATATGGATATAGCAAAACGAAAGCAAATCCAAGTCGAATGTCAGGTGTAACAAATCAATACAGTCCAGTGAAAGAAAAAATCCATATATAGAATAGTACTGTGATAGGTAAAAATTCAAAAACATCCGCGTGAAACTGTAATCAATGAGTCCCACCACCAGGAGGCGCAAGTGCTGAAATGAAAATCTTCAGTGATGACACCTGTGTGTCTACAAGCAGCTCACCTCACTGCCAGAAGGTGTACAGCATGGGTTGGTCACAGATGCAGATAAAGATGGCAGATGCAAAATGTGATAGTCCTCTCTTGGCTATGTTAGGTTGCTTGAATGGTCTCACCTTCTCGCTGTGAACTAATCCAGGCCTCACACCGCTCTGCTAGCCTTCCGTAATTGAAAGCAGGGCCACCTGTTCCCAGCTCTGTTAACCTGTGGCAGGGCTCAGGGCCATCTTTAAGGCAGGGAAAAAAGGGGCAGCTGCCCTGGGCCCTGTCATTGTTGTGGGGACCAAAGCAGCTGCCTCATACTTGCCAACTATCCCAGTTTAAATTCCCTCATCCCTTGAGGTTTTAGTCCTGTGCTGTGTCCCTAAATCTCAGTGTGAAGTGCTGCTACTAATGCTGCCCAGCTCTGCCCTATTGTTGTGTACAGATGACTCACCTGCAGACCCTGTGTTTACATGTAAATTACCGGCATTCATATGTAAATAGCTGCATCCGGCGGCATAGATATGTAAATAAAGGCGGCATTCATATTTATATCTCGCCCCCCGCAGTGAGGAGATGATGTGCTGTAACCTCTAGCAACCAATCAGTGAGCAGTATTACTGTACAGTAACCTCTACCAACCAGTGAGCAGTATTACTGTACAGTAGCCTCTACCAACCAGTGAGCAGTATTACTGTACAGTAACCTCTACCAACCAGTGAGCAGTATTACTGTACAGTAATTTCTAGCAACCAATCAACAAGCACAAATCATGTGCTGTAACATCTAGCAACTAATCAGTGAGCCGTAATGTGTGCTGTAACCTCTAGCAACCAGTCAGTGAGCGGTAATGATACACTGTAACCTCTGGCAACCAATCGCAATCGCTGCCTGATCTGATTCAGTAACTGATTTTAAGTCTAGCTGCTATTTATTGTATGTCTTAGAACAGGTGGAGAGTGAAACTGTATGGGGGGGGGCAAGAAAATGTTTGCCCCGGGTCCAATCAATATTAAAGACGGCCCTGGCAGGGCTAAACTAGAGGGAGACCGGGGAATAGCAGACGTTTCTCCATATGCTTTAAAGATCTGCCATTGAGACCATTCAAGCAAATGGAAAACAGATCTCACAACCTGTTTCCTGATTGGCCAGGAGGAGAATCAGTGTGATAATAGCAATTATTCATTCGCTATTGTCACACAACTGGGTGGGCTCGGAGCGCAATGCCCCCCCACCCCACCCCCCCCACCCCCACCCCCGTGAAATTGCAACAAACTTCAGTACCCGATATTTTCCATAGGCGACACTTAAAAAGCCCCCTATAGGTCATCGGTTTAGTGTTACGGAGGTCTGGTGGTAGAAATATTGCTCTCCCTCTGGCGTGCGTGGCCATATGTAACGTGTCGCAATCAGTGTTTTTAATGCGTAGGCACCCCCAATGCGTGCGTTTATATTCATATGTGCATTTATGTCGGGGGGACCGGAAACATTTTTTGGTGGGGGATTTTATGTGCTTGGGTGTAACTAACTTTTTTTACAATTTTTTTTTTTTTTTTTTTTTTTTTAAATATTTTTTATTTTACTTTATTTACTAACGTACAAAAAGTCCCCTATGTGATGGTTTTTTGGTGACAGGTTCTCTTTATTGAGACATCCGGGGTCTAAAAGACCCCCAATGTGTCCCCTGTGCTCCACTGAATGTAATGCACATCACATCACATGGCATTAGATTCTTTCTGCTTTCCGGGTCAGTAACAAAAATTAGTTGAACTACACGGACTTTTGCAGTGGCGGCCCGTCCATTAGGGGCGCCGCCCCCTCTCTCCACGCCACCCCCCTATATGCATAGCATGAATCTATCCACGGCCACCCCCTATTCATGCGTCCGGCCCCCTTAAGGGAGCATGAATTACAGTGGCGGGTTTTTTTTTTTTTTTTTGAAGCACCCGAGCCAGAGACTCTAATAGGCTTCAAAATAGGGTGGGCTCGGGTTGCAGAGGATGCGCTCCGATCCCACACTAATCCTCCTCCCAGCCAATCAGGAAGCAGGTATGAAACTCATTTCCCAATTGGCCAAAGTGTCAGGCGATCCTATTGGACACCTAGCGCCGGGAGGAGCTGAGAGGAGACGCGCGGTGGAAGCTGTTCCAGGAGAGGACACAGAGCAGCTTTCCCCTGAGCCCGCCACGCTTAAGGACAAGGGGGACCGTGCTGGAAGATGGCCGCATCAGCTCCGCACTCCATAAAGACCCGACCGCTGTTCTCACCACCCGCATCCAGGGTAAGGACTGACCGCCAGACAGCGGGTGGGGGGGTTTGCTGGGGGTGTTAGTGGCGTGCCGCACCGCGGTGGGGGGAGCAGTTGTGCTAGTGCCGCTCCACCAGTGGCCTGTAGGGGTTGTTTGCCGCCCCCCCCCCCCAAAATAACCCCACCAGCCAACACTGGATTTGTGTCTTTTTTTTTTTAACCTAACTATGTAACAAGGAGAGCCGATGTGTGTTCACTCTGTTACCTCCCCCCTACCTGGCAGCACCCATTATGTTGGTCCTGGACCCGCAGATGGGATAGAGATATATATATATATATATATATATATATATATATATATATATATATATATATATTTATTCTCACTTCCTGTTGCATCTCTGGGACAGGAAGTGAAGAGAAATCACCCCAATGGGACACAGATAGCAACAAATAAACTGACAAGTTTTAAATTCTTCAATTCTCTATCCAACGCTGGAGAAGAAAGTTTTGGCTTTGCATACATTTTAAAGCAAAAACTTCAGCCAAAAAATAACAAGATATCAATGAACAGCTTTATAAAAGATAACATAAAGACAGCTTTTGCACCTTCGATCCAGATATTTCCTCCTGTGGTACCTTTTTTCTGCCACTAGATGTCCTCAATCTGTAATGGCCAGCATGATTTTCGCTTTGGCTCTGAAGAAGAGGGTTCTCCCTTCGAAACGCGTTAGCCTCCTTGCAATACCGCCTGGTCCTCTGACATCCTCGGCTCTCACTATAGATCCTGGGATACGGTCGCTATTGCTGATGCCTTGATATGCTTGTTAACCACGCCTCCTATGTGAGTACAACCATTGCGGTAATATTTTTATTAAAATGTAATATTTTTGGTAATGCACAAGGTTGGTGCGCCCTCCTTTTTTTCTCTTTTCTATCATTTAACCCACTTCCCCTGAGCCCAGGTCGTCCTGGACCCGTAAAATCTAACAGGCAGGCAAAATATACAATAAAGGGGTTCGATAAGTGCTCTGTATACATTGGGATGACTTGTGTTTGTATTCTCTCGCAATGTTTCTCTTCTGGGAAGAAAAAAAAAAAAAGAGTAAAAAATATGTAACTTTGTATATTTTTCGCAGTTCGCAGGGCGTATTCTACCACAAAGCCATTATAAAGGGCACAGGTACAACAATGACTTGTGATTTGTCTACACCAGGATAAAAGTTACCAGTCGTAAATATGATCATTAATTCTTTTCCCCCGAACAGTTCCTAGACACCTTTTTTTTTTTTTTCACTGCGAGGAGCAGAAAACGGAGAGACGCCTTTCAGAAAACGGCGATAAAGCCAAATTGTTACCTTCCAAATCTAGATTGTAAAAGCTCCGAGTCGCATAGGCAGCTCCCAATATTAAGCCGTTCGCAGACAACAAGGATCTCTTTGTACTGCGCCTTGACAATAACTTTAAATAACGCGGCCACAAATGTGTCGACAAGGGGGGAAGAAATGCAGGGCATGCGGCCGGTAAAATACGGCGCGCATTTCAGATGCTAATTAATATTGCTTTTTAAGCAGAAGGAGAGAAAATTTAAACTCAAGAGTGCAGTTGGGAATCGTAAAAATGTTTTGCTACTGTTGACGCCTTAGCAATACGAACGCCGTTTAAATACTAGTGAAAATAAACTGGTGTGTCGCAGGTGGGGCCATGTCCACTAAGGGGTGCAGCCGTGGGATGCAGGAGGCAGACTCCGCTTATTTCAAATGAGCATCTTCACAAATACCGTGTTATTTATTTTTTCTTGAAAGCAGCACTAGAAAATAAATCCCGATAGTTAAAATATTATATAGCCCGGAGTTGCTGGCAGGAAAAGATCAACATAAAATAACATTTAATTTAATTTTAAATGAAAGGGGCGGCAGGATTAAGATATGGAGTAGAGACTCTGATCTCATTAACCCCGGCAATAAAAATGATTCCTCTACGTAGACATGAAGCGGGCTGCAAAGTCAAGGTTTTTATATTTCCTAGAAGTGTCGTGCTCTCAGATGTGGAGGACTCTATAGGAGTCCCAGATAGAACCACACTGGATGTTCTGTGCCTCCATCCGAGATAATAGGGGCCCATCCTGGATCCTCACCTGAGATAATGGGGTCTCATCCTGGATCCGCACCTGAGATAATGGGAGCTCATCCTGGATCCTCACCTGAGATAATGGGAGCTTATCCTGGATCCTCACCTGAGATAATGGGAGCTCATCCTGGATCCTCACCCAAGATAATGGCGGCTCTTCCTGGATCCTCACCCAAGATAATGGGAGCTCATCCTGGATCCTCACCCAAGATAATGGCGGCTCTTCCTGGATCCTCACCCAAGATAATGGGGGCTCATCCTGGATCCTCACCCAAGATAATGGCGGCTCTTCCTGGATCCTCACCCAAGATAATGGGTGCTCATCCGGGATCCTCACCCAAGATAATGTGGGCTCATCCGGGATCCTCACCCAAGATAATGAGGGCTCTCATCCGGGATCCTCACCCAAGATAATGGGCGCTCTCATCCGGGATCCTCACCCAAGATAATGGGGGCTCTCATCCGGGATCCTCACCCAAGATAATGGGGGCTCTCATCCGGGATCCTCACCCAAGATAATGGGGGCTCTCATCCGGGATCCTCACCCAAGATAATGGGGGCTCTCATCCGGGATCCTCACCCAAGATAATGGGGGCTCTCATCCGGGATCCTCACCCAAGATAATGGGGGCCCTCATCCGGGATCCTCACCCAAGATAATGGGGGCTCTCATCCGGGATCCTCACCCAAGATAATGGGGGCTCTCATCCGGGATCCTCACCCAAGATAATGGGGGCTCTCATCCGGGATCCTCACACACAATATGTCTTCTATTGTTCCCTACAATGCTTAGAATTTTTTTTTCTGGTTCAGTCAAAATTACATTTAGCATGCACTGTTGAAAAACATCACCTTTTATAGTGATTCTGCAGCTGAAAATTGTCAACTGTAATGATGTATATACAAAGCAGTACCAGCCAAAGAGCGCAGGGGACCAGGCAACAAACACTTGGAGGTATCTAAAGTTTTTTTTTTTTTTTTTTGCTGTGGTTCCTCTACATTATAGGATAGGTGAGTATTTACTATCTGCATTGCACTCCATTTTGGAAACATAGTTAGAAACAGAGTTACATTAAAGGGCAGCTATATTGGCTTTGGGACATTTTTTTTTGCATTCTTAAATCAGTTTTTTAATTTATTTATATAGTATTTTTTTTTTTTTTTTTTACAGATAAACTTTAATGTGGGTGCATCCATGATATAGAACCCTGCTTCCTTTCAGGCTGTCCATCTCTAATATTCAGCACAGAACTGTATAAACAGAGCAAGCAGGAACAGGGTGGAATCTGTGCTTTTTTTCCGTACACTCTCTCACATGTAAATGTATTCTTGAGCTATTGAGCTCTGTCAACAGACCTCAGAGCAGATCAGGAGATCCTGACAAACATCTGGAAAGTTAGCTGCATATGAACGTAGAAAATGTTCTGTGCAATAGTTCATATTTACCGGACTTAATAAAAAGGACTTTTTTTAAGATATATACATCTCTTATGATATGACTTTTAAAAGGTCACTTATACAAAACTTTTTATGTTTGGTGGATGCTGGAGCATTAAAATAACATTTTCTGTCTAATATCTCTTGAGGACTCTATTCCATACCTGCTGTGCCCATTACAAGGGGTTAATGCCTTTCTTGCACTGAACTACATGTCTGTACACCCGCTGTTCTTAATATAAGGGGCTCCCAATATCCCTGTGCTGAGTTTCCGGGTCTGTATACCCGCTGTGCCCATTATGAGGGGTTCCCACCATCCCTGTGCTGAGTTCCCGGGTCTGTACACCCGCTGTGCCCATTATGAGGGGCTCCCACTATCCCTGTGCTGAGTTCCCGGGTCTGTATACCCGCTGTGCCCATTATGAGGGGTTCCCACCATCCCTGTGCTGAGTTCCCGGGTCTGTACACCCTCTGTGCCCATTATGAGGGGTTCCCACCATCCCTGTGCTGAGTTCCCTGGTCTGTACACCCACTGTGCCCATTATGAGGAGTTCCCACCATCCCTGTGCCGAGTTCCTGGGTCTGTACACCCGCTGTGCCCATTATGAGGGGTTCTAACCATTCCTGTGCTTAGTTCCCGGGTCTGTACACCCACTGTGCCCATTATGAGGGGTTCTCACCATCCCTGTGCTGAGTTCCCTGGTCTGTACACCCGCTGTGCCCATTATGAGGGGTTCCCACCATCCCTGTGCTGAGTTCCCTGGTCTGTACACCTGCTGTGCCCATTATGAGGGGTTCCCACCATCCCTGTGCTGAGTTCCCGGGTCTGTACACCTGCTGTGCCCATTATGAGGGGTTCTAACCATCCCTGTGCTGAGTTCCCGGCTCTGTACACCCGCTGTGCCCATTATGAGGAGTTCCCACCGTCCCTGTGCTGAGTTCCCGGCTCTGTACACCCGCTGTGCCCATTATGAGAGGTTCCCACCATCCCTGTGCTAAGTTCCCGGCTCTGTACACCCGCTGTGCCCATTATGAGGGGTTAATTTTGTTTATTGAAAAAATCTTACAAACAACAACTTATATACAATAAAACCATAATAAATAAATAAAACATATTTACAAAATAATTGAATATGATTATACAAAACAAGAACATAATAAATGGTGCAAACCAAATTGCGCACAACACAATCCCTACGAGAGAGCCAAACTAAGGAACATCACCGTCACCATGCATGTAGCCTTTTATCAAAAATATATTTGATCTGAAAATCTAGGGGGGTGAATCAAGAATACAAAGAAAAGCCGCACACCCTGAGATCAACAGGCAGCAGCTACAGAGTCCTGATATTCCTCCATGCCCTTATCCAGGCCTCCTGCTGCCACCTGCCTTTCTCAGGACCCCGAATCTTCCCAACCTCACCCAGAATGTCCTGCACCACCACTTTGACAGGGAGGATTTTACCCCGTAAGGATACCTGACACCGTGCACTCCACGTGAAATAACGGACTACCAGACTAACTAAAAAAAGTGTTTCCAAATCATAATCCCGACGAGTCTGGAATGCCCCATATACCCATTCTGCATAACTCATATGGGGGAGGAAGGGTATACTCAGAGCCCTCCCCACCCTCTTGTATGCCTCTATATTAAAAGGGCACTGAAGTAGAAAGTGATCCATGGACTCCTCCACACTCCACTCTTGGGCAGCCCAGATTACTCATGGAAGAAACTTCAAGTTGCCCTTCACATATAGTTTTCCATGAAGGGCAAGCCAAGCCTGATCCCTAAACTTCATTGGCATTCTCTCCAAATTAATCGCAAACCCACCCACAAAACCAGGCTTGGGCAATCCCTTAAGGCCAGAGGCTCACAAAAAGCAGAGCTCATGATCGGATTCATAAGAAGTTTCCTTGGAAGAGATCTGACTTCTCCTGCTGTTACTTGCCACTGCTGAAGCATTTTCAAGCACGGGGCAACATAAGCCGGGAGCTGTTCATGCTTGACCCTCAGGCTTTTCACTGGTCCACCATTTTCCCAGTCTCTCAGAAAGGGCCTAAACCAGGACTGGAAAATACCAACCCACCCAGGTGGTCTCTCTGCCAACATGTTACCAAGATTATACTTCACAAACATCAGGGAAAAAAAGACTACAGGGTCAATCATCCCTAGACCACCCTCCCGCCTAGGAAGGTAAGCCACATTCCTTTTGAAAAGGTTTATTCTGTTCCCCCATAACAGCTGGAAGAAACAACTATAGATCCTGGTATAGAAACTGGCAAAATGCAAACAAAACTGACATACAGAAAAATCGGAATCAGGTAAGTCTTGATCAGATCAACCTTTTCCCTCAAGGAAAGCTGACAACCTTTCTAGCTTGCCACCTTGGCTTCTCCAGCCTGTTCACCCAATTTGCATGACCATAGTCACCTGGGCCAAATTCAATGCCTAGAACTCATTTTTTGTTGGGGCTCCGAGAAGTCATCCGGGAGAACAAAACTCTCACCTTCCACGTCCATCCAGAAAGCTTCACACTTGTCCTGGTTGACCTTTGAGCCTGATGCCTCTGTATACTGCCTTATCACTGAGACCACCTCCTGTGCCTCCCTAGTTCCAGAGACAAAAACAGAAACATCATCAGCATAGGCCACAACCTTCAAAGGAGGCTCACCAGCGATGCCCAAAGGTACCCCACACAATGGTCCACACTCTATCCTTCTAACGAAGGGGTTGATTGCAAACACATATAGCTGAGGACCCAATGGACACCCCTGACGCACACCTGAGCTGATGAAAAAGGGCTGCCCGACCCAACCTTAAACCAGAGGAAAGCTTTCAGCCCCTTTGGCTCAAGATTTTGTACAATCAATGAAGCCCCCCCTCCAGGCCATATTTGCCAAGAAGGAGCCATAAGTACTCATAATTAACCCAATCAAAGACCTTAGCCTGATTAAATGTCAGCAAAAATTTACCCCAACCAGCAGCCCTACAACACTCCAAGGCCTTCCGGACAGCTAGCACTGCTGAAAAAGTGCTTCTACCCTGGACCGAGCAGTGCTGGCGGTGGGATAACAAACTGCCTGCCACTGATGACAATTTCCAGCAAAAAATCTTTGCCAGTATCTTTATATCGACATTAAGAAGACTAATAGGGGGCCAATTCCCAATCATTGAAGGATCTTTACCCTTTGACAGAAGGATCACTGCAGATTGCCTCAAGGAGGAAGGGAGAGAACCCTCATACAAACAGCCATTAAAAACCTCTGCAAGGTAGGGAGCCAGGATCGTCTTAAAACATTTATAAAATTTGGCTGTCAAAAAATCTGGCCCTGGCGTTTTCTTGATGGCCAGTTTATCAATAGCCTGGATTACATCATCTGCAGTGATTTAATGCGTCAAATTCATCAAAGGAACATTACTCTCCAGACCTGGTGTAGAGTCCAAAAAAAGCCAACATCCTTGTCCGATCAAGGTTCCTTCCTCCCAAGAGATCAGCATAGTATGACCTGACAACCTCCAGGATCCCTGACCTAGACTTCGTCAGAGAGCCCGTACTGTCCTTCAGGCCATTGACCGTTTTGACTGCTATGCTCTGTTTACAGTTCTGGTAAGGGTCAGGTGAATTGTATTTCCTGTAATTCCTCTCCTGAACAAAAGAGGCGTGCCGGTCATATTGATGTCTCCCTAAGGAGGAGCTTCACCTCAGAGATCACCATAGAATCTCCTCCATATGAAACAAGGCCGTCAAGTTTCCTCCGCAAACGCTGGTAGGGGATTTACTTATCTTGCTGCTTCTTTCTTTCTATGGCCTTGAAAAGCTCAACAGTCCGCTGTTTTACAAGCTCCCACCATTCTGACTTACTGTTGCAAAAGTCTAGGATAGTTTACCTGTGCTTTTAAAAAAAATCCTCAAAGGATTGTCTTACTCTGTTGTCTTCCAGGAGGGCCGAATTCAATCTCCAGATACCCCTCCCCCTAGGTGGCATGTCTGGGGCATTCAGAGTCACAGATAGAATACAGTGATCGGAAAACTCCACTGCCTTACACACAGGTGCCGAAAAAGCAGAGTCTCCCTTTAAACAAAAACCCTATATATTCTACTCTGACTACTACCTCGCTGAAAAGCGAACCCCGTGCTGTCTGGGCAGCGCTCAATGTGCACATCTACTAGACCTGCTTCCCTAACTATCGCATTGATAAAAAGGGTGTCATAGCAAAACTTATCTCTGAAACCTCTCCTGTCTTTAGACCTAGTAATGGTGTTGAAATCACCTCCAAAGATAACCTGTTGGGTCGTAAAAGAAAAGGCTTAATCTTTGTAAAGAGGCATTTCCTGTCCCACTTCGTCTTGGGACCATAGATGTTAATCAGGCGCAGGTCCTGCCCCCTCACAGAGACGTCCAAGACCATGTATCTCCCAATCTCTACTTCAATTGCCCGTCGGCATGTTACCATACCAGAAAAAAGGACCGCCATCCCGCTGTAAGGCTCGGCTGCAAGAGACCAAAATGAGGGACCGCGTCTCCACTCCTTCTTTGCCAGATGTATATCGGCCAGACTACTCAGATGGGTCTCTTGCAAAAACAAAATGTCAGCATCAAACTCGCTGAGCAAAAATAAGGCCATATGACAAGCACTTACTGATCTTAAGCTGGCAACATTAATGGTTGCCACTTTAACGGAGTGAGAACTGCCATTAGGGTAGTTGAGGCAGTTGTTTCTCAGCCTGACTACTCCCTCTCTCTGGAGAACCAGCGCGCTTCATTGCACCCTGGCACTCCTCATCCATAGAGGATGCCGTACTCCAACGAGTCCCATTCATCGTCTACATCTGACAGGACCTCAAACTTATTTGCCCAAGGCAAAACCTTAGGACTTAAGGTAACAGTACCTCTTTTTTTTCCTTTCTTTTGCCCCTCCTCCTTTTATCCTCCAACCACTCCATATCATCCTTAGACAAACCAGAATCAACAGCTTCCTCACTCCTACCCTCCCCTTCACCCCCCCTCCCCCCACTCTTCCTTTCCTTACCTACCACTAGGCCAGCCTCTTCAGCATCCTCCCCACTCCTCTGCACTCCACGATCCTCACTAGAAAGCCTGCAGCATCGAGGGAGGGGGACTGGCACTGCACTTCAAGCACCTGCCTCTGCACCTCTTGCTTCCTCTGCAATTTTGGAAGACATAGAAGGATTGGACACATTCTCGGTAACTGATATCTTACCTACAGACTGGGAAGACACGGGCACACTAGACAAACACACAGACTGGGGCACCACAGACTGGGAAGACAGACATATTGGATATTGGCTCAGACTCAGATGGAATCACAGGCACTCCAGCTGCTGAGTTCTGAGCATCCTCCATGTCCAGGCGGAAGAAGTCTCTCATAAGCTCAGGCTTGTCATGCATTGCCTCAGGACACTGACTGTAAGGATGTCCCACCACATTGCACAGATTGCACCTGATGATATTACAGTCCTTTGCCAAATGTCCTACACCCTGACACAGAAAGCACTTTATCATAGGACAGGAGGATGCAAGATGCCCTTTACCTCCACACTTGTTGCATAGCTATGGCTGGCCTGGGTAGAAGATGGTCAGCCTGTCCCTCCTCAGGAGAGCTGAGGAGGGCAGATGTTGGACAACATTGTCAATGACTTTTAATGTTAACTGCACAGACCACCCCCCGTCCATATTCCCCGATCATCCAAAATATTCTTTAGGGGGCTCAGGACGTCTCCATAGATCCTCAACCATACAGATAAATTGCGGACAAGAACTGTCACCATTTTAATGAGTGGCTGGCGTGATACAAGATTGGGGATGAGCCCTCTCCAGTCCAGCAGGCTCCTACACACGTGTCATATTTCTCCCAAAATATGTCCAAAGACTCTGGACGGATAAAGGACAAATCGTACTCGTAGGAACTGGCCGGACTGATCAGGGCGAAGATATCTGTGGGCCTAAACCCCATCTGCAGAATCTTATCCACCACTGCCCTCCTATGCAGCGGATTTCCTCCACCCTCCCATCTAAGCTGCACAACATTCCTCCTTTTAAACAGGGAGGAAGATAAAACATTTCCATGCTCCTTACCTGCTTGCTCCCCCTTCCCAGATCCTGTAGCAGCAACACCAGCATAAGTTGTCCTTACAGACACACCAATTGCAGTCTTGTCCTTAGACACAATCAAACCTGCTGACAGAGTCTGATTCAGCTGGGATAGCAGTCTTTGGATTAACAGAGGTGAGACCCATCCTCTCCCTCTGCTCTGAACACTCAGCTTCTTTCCTGGGTTCAAGCACAGTCTTGGCTACTTCAGACTTCGGAAGAGTTGTAGCACTACTGCTCCCAGCATCTCCTCCATCATTCTCAGGAACAGCCACTGTGTCTGGTCCAGGCAAAGTCACTGTGTTGTACATGGCACTCCTCTCTGTAGACTCTTCCCCCACAAGCTGACAGTCATGCCGCATACACACGGTCGGAATTTCCGACAACAAATGTTCGATGTGAGCATGTTGTCGGAAATTCTGACCGTGTGTAGGCTCCATTGGACATTTGTTGTCGAAATTTCTGGTTCTCAAATTTTCCATCGACAAAATCCATTGTCAGAAATTCCGATCATGTGTACACAATTCCATGCATGCTCGGAATCAAGCAGAAGAGCCGCACTGGCTATTGAACTTCATTTTTCTCGGCTCGTCGTATGTGTTGTACATCACCGCGTTCTTGACATTCAGAATTTCCGACAACATTTGTGTGACCGTGTGTATGCAAGACAAGTTTGAGCCAACATCAATCGGAAATAAATCCAGGATTTTGTTGCCGGAATGGCCGATCGTGTGTACGCGGCATTACTCTAACCAATTTCACCTGAAGCTTTGTTTTCAGCAGGTAATTCAGACTGCATTGCATGCTGTACATTGTCTATGGGTCTGGGTTGACTGCCCGTAACACTACAACACTCAGCAAGCCCATTGTCATTAAAGTTCCCACCACCATCTTGTGCACACACACTGTACCTGCTTGCTGTGCTGTTACCTTTGCGATGTCATGGCTGACTGTGGGATCAGACTTCCCCCCCAGTTGTTGCAGACTTCATGGTGGATCTTGCTCTCTCCAAAGGTCTCTCTTTCACAGGGCGAGGAACGGTGTCCATCTCATCATCTGGGGAATCCACACCCAAAGGGGATTCCAGCTAAGTGATGATTTCCAACATGCCAGTACCTCCCTCAACCTCCTGCTCAGATGTTTCATATTGCTGCTGCAGAGGGAAGGGACAGAGGCCTCCGCCATTGAGGGCTCAGCAGATGCCTGAGGTGTTGAAGAGCTGGGCTCATCCTCCAGCCCACTTTCTCACTCTCTGCTGACTCTGTAGGTAGCTGCATCTCCTCACTGATTGGGTCACTTTCCATGCAGGAAGCGGCTCCTCTCCTCATTCGGCTAAACCGTTCCTCGTTTCTAGATTTTTTTCTTTACATTTTTCTCTCTTCTCCTTCAGAGAGCTCAACAGTTCCTTCTGCTTCCTCACCCCTTGCTCCAAGTCCTTCAACTCCGGCCTCAGAGCCGGTCACTTTTTATTGTATACTTTGGCACAAATCTGTTTTTTCTTCCTAAATTCAGCCATCAAAACTAACAATTTCTCCTCTTCTTTCTCAATCCATTTTAGCTTACCGACAATTCTCTGTCTAAAAGCAGACAGGGACTCATTTCTCCTTGAGCCAGGCCCAGTATCTTCCACAGGCTGAGGCCTAGTCACAGGCCTATTTAGGAGGCCCCCCACCAGGGTCCTCCCCAGGATCCAGCATTCCTCCTGGTGCAGAGAAGAAACTCTAGCCCCTGGTCTCTTGAAGCACAGGAGCTAAGGAACCAGCAATCTCGCCGTGAAGGAGCAGAATGACAGTTTCCCACCATTCCTGTGCTGAGTTCCCGGGTCTGTACACCTGCTGTGCCCATTATGAGGGTTTCCCACCATCCCTGTGCTGAGTTCCCGGGTCTGTACACCCGCCGTGCTCATTATGAGGGGTCCTCACCATCTCTGTACTGAGTTCCTGGGTCTGTACACCTGCTGTGCCCATTATGAGGGGTTCCCACCATCCCTGTGCTGCGTTCCCAGGTCTATACATTTGTTGTGCCCATTATGAGGGGTTCCCACCAACCCTTTGCTGAGTTTCTGGGTCTGTACCCCTGCTGTGCCCGTTAGCACACTGGTTCTATTATGAGTGTTCTTCAATAAGAAGCTGTTCTAAAGGCAAATGCCCTCAAAGGTCCAGACTTTGGGTCTGGTTATGTTATTCATGGAATGATGCCGTTCTGCATCTAATCAGGCAATTCAAAAGACTAGTCCAGACATTCTCAACCAGGGTTCCTTCATAGGTTACTAGGAGTTTCTTAATCTGTGGTTGATTGACTTCCATGGTGCCTCCATAGTTTTGGGGTCAATGCTACTTGGCAGAGGCAGCTGCATGAAAACAAAGATCTTTTTAGCTGTTTGTAGAGTTTGCAATCTGACTACCACTGTAAGGGGGCATTCTTCCCAATAACTACCAAGCCATTCTCAATCAAGGTTCCGTGGAATTCTAGGGTCCCTTCAGAGGTTACTAGGGGATCCCTGAGCTGTGGTCCCATGGTGCTTCCAAAGTTTTGGGGTTAGTACTACATGGCAGAGCCAGCTGCATGAAACCAAAGATCTTTTTAGCAGTTTGTAGAGGTTTCATTTTGACCACCACTGTAAAGGGGGCATTCTTCTCACTAATTAACAATGTAAGGGAGATTTTGCCCATTGACCAACAATGAATTGGTTTTAGCAGGGGTTCATCAAGACCTGAAAATTATTTCAAGGGTTCCTCTGGGGCAAAAAAAGGTTGAGAGAGGCTAGACCGATGAAAGTATTGAAATGCCTCTGGGTCATCTAAGTCTTTTGGACTAGTAGATTCATTCATTCATAAAAAAAAGTACTGAGTCCGTCCGTTCACACGTCGGTCTGTCTGTTCGCACACAATATGTTTCTTCCACACAACTTTAAAGTTTCTTCAAACTCCATCCCTTCCTTTCTTCGGCTCAGAGGTTTTCCCTCCTAACAAAGCCGCGGCATTCTAATTCTCTAAATATTAAGATTTGCACAATAGCCGTTTTGCGTTCCTTGTAATCCTAATAGCCAGATAAAATATCGGAATGTGAAATCACAGTGGCTTTTATTAAGTAAGGAGCTTTCGCCTTTCCAGGCTCTTTAGGGGCTTGAAACCATCTTTAATATTGTGCGGCAAAAAACGCGCGGTGACCCCCATTATTTTATGCTTTTAACATACTCCAAAGTAATGAACTTCCCACTGGAAGTGGGTCGTAATCATCTCGCTGTGGGGACTAATGTATTGAAGCATATAATTGGAAAAAATAGCTTTTCAAGTTCACATTCTGTTACTTTGTATTAATAAAAAGATTGTGCCATATAAGTAAAAAATAGCAGTGAAGAGAAATTTCAGTAAAATACGAACGTCGCGTGCAATTTACATTTTTTTTTTTCCTGGTCTCATATTTTTTATTTTATTTTATTTTTTTTAAATAGCTACAATGAGAAAGTATCAGCCTCTCTCAGCGAGAGCGTAAAGCGGGAGAAATGATTGTGTCTGATTTTAGCTGAGAAGTACCGAATTAGAAATCCATGATTCACCGGAATTTTTGTTCTTCACCAGAACATCATCAGAAGAAAAAATAAATAAATAAATAAATAAATAAATAAAGCAAAAATAAAACGCAGAAAGAAAAAAAAAAAAAAAGATTTTGTGGATAAGTTTGGCTGATTAATTGGTCTACTAATACGTCTGACAATTAGGGCAGCCGCTGCAAAATACTAATTAATGTCTGATAGCTTTGCATGGAGCGCAATTTAATTTTACTACCGAAACGCTTCAGACTTCACTGATCGCTCGTCAATTCCAGGCGGTCGGATTTACTGCGTCGCTCGCTGATAAAATAAGATAACTTGTCAAAGACTGTTTTCACCCTGAGTGATGTCTTGATACGTCTCCTTATTGTATGAAAAGTTTGCTGAGAAATGTTACTCCTCATTGGGGATGAATGCAAAGGCTTCAGCTTTATGTGCTTATGACATATTTCAGATAAAAAGATTGCAGAGATTTCTGTTACAATGTTACAATGTTGATGCTGCAACACAGAAAAACAATAAGAATGACCCAGGCCATTTTTTTTCGCTATTCAGCACTGCGCCACTTTAACTGGTAATTGTGCAGTCGTGCAACGATGTACCCAAACAAAATTTTTATTTATTTTCACACAAATAGAGTGTTGTTTTGTTGGTATTTGATCTGTTTTTTGTTTTTTTGTTTTTAAATTTAAAATGAAAAAAAAAAATCAATTTTTTTACATTCTGCTATAAAACCTATCCAATAAAAAAAAATTAAAAATCTAATTTCTTCATAAATTTTGGCCAATTCTGCAACATTTCTTTGAAAAATCCCAATAAGTGTATATTGATCAGTTTGCGTGAAAGTTATAGTGCCTACAAACTATGGAATATGTACTGGAGTTTTTGGGGTTTTTTTTTCTATACTACTTATGGCGGTGATCAGTGACTTATAATGGGACTGTGATAGTGCGGCAGGCAATCTGACACTAACTGATGCCAGGCGGAAACTGACTAACAGACATGACCAGTGACACTAATACAGTAATAAGTGACTATACACTGTCACTGTACTAATGACACTGGCTGGGAAGGGATTAACATCAGAGATAGGCAACTTCGGCCCTCCAGCTGTGGGGAAACTAAAAGTCCCATGAGACATTGCAAGACCCTGACAATCACAGGCATGACTCCTAGAGGCGGAGGCATGATGGGATTTGTAGTTTCACCACAGCTGAAGTGCCGAGGTTGCCCACCCCTGATCTAGAGCAATCAAGCAGTTAAATATGCGCCTAACTATATGTAATGTGTGCTGCTTTTACGAACTGATCTCTAGGTTTCTTTTCCCTGCAGGGAGGAGAAACCTCAAGTTCGTTTCCTGTGTACAGAGCTCTGTGTTTTGATTGACAACACAGAGCTCTGTGCTGTGATTGGACACAGCCAATCAGCAGGTCCCGGCTGTGAAACATTTGCCAGCACTTGCTGATAAGCTCCCGCTTTTACAGTCACAGTGGGTGCGGGGGGCACACAGAGGTATGCCCAAATCCTCCTTGCAATCACATCCCCCTTGCAATCACAGCCCTCCTCACATAACAGCCCCCCATATCACTACTCCCCCCTTTCACATCAAAGCCCCCATATCATGTCTCCCCCTCTTACATCACACCCCCCACGTCAAAGCTCCCCCCAAAGACCGCGCTCCCATACAATCACAGTAACAGCTCTTCCCTCTTCGTGGTTCTGCCTTAACACAGCATTGCTCTTCTGTATATGTATTTGCCTACCTGCAGCCACTGCTGCTAAGCTCCCAGCTGGGAAGAGGGCGGGAGATATAGAAGGTCCGCACTGAGGGCGGGAGATACAGAAGGTCCACACTGAGGGTGGAAGATACAGAAGGTCCACACTGAGGGCGGGAGATATAGCAGGTCTGCACTGAGGGCGGGAGATACAGAAGGTCCACACTGAGGGCGGAAGATACAGAAGGTCCGCACTGAGGGCGGGAGATACAGAAGGTCCACACTGAGGGCGGAAGATACAGAAGGTCCGCACTGAGGGTGGGAGATATAGCAGGTCCGCACTGAGGGCGGGAGATACAGAAGGCCCGCACTGAGGGCGGGAGATACAGAAGGTCCGCACTGAGGGCGGGAGATACAGAAGGTCCGCACTGAGGGCGGGAGATACAGAAGGTCCGCACTGAGAGCGGGAGATAAAGAAGGTCCGCACTGAGGGCGGGAGATACAGAAGGTCCACACTGAGGGTGGAAGATACAGAAGGTCCGCACTGAGGGCGGGAGATATAGCAGGTCTGCACTGAGGGCGGGAGATATAGCAGGTCCGCACTGAGGGCGGGAGATATAGCAGGTCCGCACTGAGGGCGGGAGATATAGCAGGTCCGCACTGAGGGCGGGAGATATAGCAGGTCCGCACTGAGGGCGGGAGATATAGCAGGTCCGCACTGAGGGCGGGAGATACAGAAGGTCCGCACTGAGGGCGGGAGATATAGCAGGTCCGCACTGAGGGCGGGAGATATAGAAGGTCCACACTGAGGGTGGGAGATATAGCAGGTCCGCACTGAGGGCGGGAGATACAGAAGGTCCGCACTGAGGGTGGGAGATATAGAAGGTCCACACTGAGGGCGGGAGATATAGCAGGTCCGCACTGAGGGCGGGAGATATAGCAGGTCCGCACTGAGGGCGGGAGATATAGCAGGTCCGCACTGAGGGTGGGAGATATAGCAGGTCCGCACTGAGGGCGGGAGATATAGCAGGTCCGCACTGAGGGCGGGAGATATAGCAGGTCCGCACTGAGGGCGGGAGATATAGCAGGTCCGCACTGAGGGCGGGAGATATAGCAGGTCCGCACTGAGGGCGGGAGATACAGAAGGTCCGCACTGAGGGCGGGAGATACAGAAGGTCCGCACTGAGAGCGGGAGATACAGAAGGTCCGCACTGAGAGCGGCAGATACAGAAGGTCCGCACTGAGAGCGGGAGATACAGAAGGTCCGCACTGAGAGCGGGAGATACAGAAGGTCCGCACTGAGAGCGGGAGATACAGAAGGTCCGCACTGAGAGCGGGAGATACAGAAGGTCCGCACTGAGGGCGGGAGATACAGAAGGTCCGCACTGAGGGCGGGAGATACAGAAGGCCCGCACTGAGGGCGGGAGATATAGAAGGCCCGCACGGAGGGCGGGAGATATAGAAGGCCCGCACGGAGGGCGGGAGATATAGAAGGCCCGCACTGAGGGCGGGAGATATAGAAGGCCCGCACTGAGGGCGGGAGATATAGAAGGCCCGCACTGAGGGCGGGAGATATAGAAGGCCCGCACTGAGGGCGGGAGATACAGAAGGTCCGCACTGAGGGCGGGAGATACAGAAGGTCTGCACTGAGGGCGAGAGATATAGAAGGCCCGCACTGAGGGCGGGAGATATAGAAGGCCCGCACTGAGGGCGGGAGATACAGAAGGTCTGCACTGAGGGCGAGAGCTGACCAACTGTTTTTCAAAACAAATAAAAGATTGGGCAGCTCCCACCCCTCACATACTGTACACCTGCCATTTCTTCCACCCTCTTCCTTGCTGCAAGCCTAACAGCAGCGGTGGCGGCAGGCAAGCAAATGCATGTACAACCACCCTGCTGTGACTCCCGCCCTCTGCCATGCTGTGAGTTTTAACCGCGGCAGCAGTAGAGGAGTCCACTCGTTCTGCTATGTGGTATGGCCGTGGTCTGGACAGGACTATCACTTGGTCCGTGTTTGGACCACGGTCCGACATTTTAGTGGCGCCTGTTCTAAGGAATAATATTTACAAATATCTACATCTACAAAATTCTCAATATAGAATATGCAAATAAGGTGTGGACCCCAAAGAAGCAAACCCTTCACGAAATGGATTGGTCCTGTTTGCCTAAAACACTACAAGATGAACTGTATGAATTCATTGTTTCTAATGGTGTTTTGTACCTTTTTATGGTTTTATCTTTATGGAATAAAAATGAATTCTTTTATTTCTGTGTGATTTACCGGTGGCTCATACAAAGTCCCATCCATGGTCTCCGTGTCTCGTCTGACATATGTTGGCGAAGACAGAACATCTCCACTTATTTTCCTACATAGTTCTTTAGTTTTCTGTTCCTTTGCTTTCAGTGAGTTCCGCCCAATGATCCTGTAATTAGTAGGCCTGTTTTCTGCTTCCTGTCCCAGTGTAACAATGTTTTGTCATCTGCTATGTAAGCAGGAGCAATGTTGTCACCTTGGGGATGTGCTGTCCTGTGCTGGTCTACAATCCTACATGTCTAGGTTCAGTGGTTTGCATGTACAACCTTCCAGTGTTCAGTGGACTGAGCTACAGAGCATGGCTGACACCGTCCACAGAGAAAACGATCGACAGCAGCTCCTGCCTCCTACTACTCTGCGGGGGAGCAGAATTCACCAGTCCAGGGTTCATGAAGTGCTAGGCATTGTGGGAAAGGTAGTCCGGGATAACCCTGGCACATAGGAGGGAGGAAACATACACCGCATGATGTCCACAGTGAGCAGATTTTACACAAAAGAAATGTGAATTTATAATAATTAAAAAATAAAAAAATGACACCACAACCCAACTATTGGGGACATGACGTGCACAGTAAGTTTTTTTTATTTTTTTTATTTATTATTATGTGTGCATTTAGTTTTACTCTAAGCAGTTAAGGACAAAAAAATGTAATCAAGGAACACTGGGCAGATGTAGTAGGTACAGTCTTACTGCCCTGCTGCTGCTCCCCTCCCTGTATTTGCCGGCAATTCCCAACTGTCAAAATAACAGCCGGGAGTTTCTGTGAAAATACAGTTGCTGTATAAGCTGCAGCTATAAAAAAAAGACTCTCTGGCACAATGTATATAAACTTTATTCAGAGAAGAAATAGGTACAAAGTACCATTGTTTATAAATATTGATCAGACAAGAGATAGAGAGATACAAAGTAACATTGTTTATAAATATTGATCAGATAGGAGATGGAGAGCTACAAAGTAACATTGTTTATAAACATTGATCGGACAAGAGATGGAGAGATACAAAGTAACGTTGTTTATAAACATTGACCAGATGGGAGATGGAGAGATACGAAGTTAAAAACATATATGGTTTAATTTTTTTTATGTGTTGCATTAAAAAAAGTGCAACATTTAAAAAAAAAATTATTTGTAAATAATTTTTCAGTTATTGTAATAGAATCATATTTTAGTGTCATTTTAAACAGGGAAAGTTTTTATCTACAGTAATATCTTTTATTTTTAAACTAATGTTGAGCAAATTGATTTTTTTATTTGATTTTTTTTTGTATTTGATTTTTTTTGTTCATGAGTGACATGAAAATAAAATAATTGTTGCAAGACAATGGGGTTGATTTACTAAAACTGGAGAGTGCAAAATCTGGTGCAGCTGTGTATAGAAACCAATCAGCTTCCAGTTTTTTGTTTTTTTTTTGTTAAAGCCTAATTAATGCAGCTGAAGTAAGAAGCTGATTGGCTACCATGCACAGCTGCACCAGATTTTGCACTCTCCAGTTTTAGTAAATCAACCCCATTGTCTTGCAACAATTATTTTAGTAAATCAACCTCAATGTGACCTTGTTTGTCCTAAAAAATCCATGCATCATTTTATCTTAACCACCTGCCGACCGGGCCATAGCCGAATGATGGCTTCAGCACGGCTGGCTAATTCTGGAGGGGCGTGTAATGATGTTCTCCCGCGAACAAGCATCTCGCGCACCACCTGGGGCGCACATTAGGCAGTGTCTGTGACCGCCGGGTTCTCGGGACCCGACGCATCACAGATCCGGATAAAGGGCCAATCCCAGTGGCCCTTTACCATGTGATTGCTCCGCCCCATGACGGAAAGATCACTGTCAACAAACCAGTGTCATGTCCGGTTCTCTCCTCTCCTCACACCAATCGTGTGAGGAGAGGAGGGAAAAGTGCCCAGCAGTGCCCTATTCATGCCCCATCAGTGCCACATCTGTGCCTCAGCAGTGCCACATCAGTGCCACACGTGTGCCCATCAGTGTACCATCAGTGCTCAGCAATGCCACATCAATGCACATCTGTGCCCCATCAGTGCCCAGCAGTTCTTTACAGTGCCCCATCAGTGCACATCAGTGCCATATCTGTGTTCTACAGTGCCACATCAATGACCATCAATGCCCTACAGTGCCACATCTGTGCTACATCAGTGCCACTAAAGTGCCCATCAGTAAGTGCTCATCAGTGCCACCCTATCAGTGGCTCCTCATCAGTGCTGTAAAAAATGTGTAGAAAAATGCGTTTTTCATTTTCTTTCCACATTTTCCAAAAACTTGTGGAAAAAAAATGACATGTTCAAGACTCATTATGCCTCACAGAATATACATTGGGTTGTTTTCTTTCCAAAATGAGGTCATTTTGTAGGCGTTTCCATTGTCCTGGTGCTCCAGGGCCTTTAAAAGTGTGATAGGTTGTTATTTATGCTTTTAGAACACCTGAAGGAGCTCCCTACATGTTGGGCCTTTGTATGTGGCCAGGCTGTGAAAAAGTCCCACACTTGTGGTGTCGCCGTACTCAGGAGGAGGAGCAGAATGTATTTTGGGGTGCAGTCGCAAGTATGAATATGCCACGTGAGAGAAATAACCTGTTAATATGACAATTTTGTGAAAAAAAATCATTTTGCAAAGAATTGTGGGAAAAAATAACAATGTGAACAAACTCACCATGCCTCTTACTAAATACCTTGGAATGTCTACTTTCGACAAATGGGTCATTTGGGGGACATTTGTACTTTCTTGGCTTGTTAGTGTCTCGAGAAATGAGATCTGCCGTCAGTACATCAAGGGATTGGCACCACAGTTTGTGGACTCTATAACTTTCACAAAGACAAAATAATCTACACTGATTTGGGTTATTTTTACCAGATATGTAGCAGTATAAATTGTGACCAAAATTTACGTATGAAGAAAAATTATTGATTTGCAAAATTATATAACAAAGAAAAATGTTTTTTTTTTTTTTTTTTTTTTTTACAAGATTTTTTATTTGTTTTTAATGGTATAAATAAAAAAACAAAAACAAAGCAGTGCTTAAATACCACCAAAAGAAAGCTCTATTTGTGTGAAAATAAAAGGACAAAAATATCATATGGGTACAGTGTTGCATGACTGAGCAATTGTCATTCAAAATGTTGAAAGCTGAAAATTGGCCTGGGCAAAAAGGGGGTAAAAGTGCCCAGTGGGCTGAATAACCATTTGCCTACCGCCACAGTACATTTCCTGCGCAAAGCGACATATTCGTACATCATTTTGCCTGTACAGACACAGAGGGGCACACGGCTCACCCCTCCCGCGACCGCTGTGGATTCCGGATCCCGAAAATCAGGACCCGGTGATCGCTGTGCGATCGCATGATCACAATGTCAACAAAGCTGTTGTGAATGAACAGCTTTGCTTCCTTTGCTAGTGAGCTGTGATTGGCCCACAGCTATCACATGGTACCTGGGCCAATCACAGCACCCTGTACCATGTGATTAGCTGTAGCCAATCACAGATCACTAGTATTCACAGCTTTCATGAACTTAACCCATTCATGACAGTTGAAAGCATTGTGGGTACAATGATCTTCATTGTACCAGCAATCAAAGTTTTTATTTATTTTTTTAAATCCCTTATCACCCCCCCCCCCCCAGAGTAGTACAATGTTACTATGGTAACATTGACCTTACTCTGATTAAAGTATTTTTAAAAATGAAAATAATTATATAATCCTTTTTTTTTTTTGCAAGGCTGAATAAAAAAAAAAATTAAATGTTTTTTTTTTGTTTTTTTTTTCCCATGGTGTCACCAGTCAGTGTCCCAGATTACTGCCACACCAGTCATATCACGATGCTGTACTGTGCTGGTGATAGTATGTAAATTAAAAAAAAAAAAAATTTGGAAAAAAATTTTTTTTTATTAAATTTCTTAATTTTCCAAAAAACTGTGAGGAAAAAAAATGACAACTTCAAAAAACTTGCCATGTCTCTTACTGAATGCTTCAGACTGTCTACTTTCCAAAAAAGGGATCATTTGCTGAGTATTTGTACTGTCCTGGCATTTTAAGGGCCTCAAGAAAAGAATGATCAATTTTCATATATACTGTATAATACCAAAGTTTATGGATGCTATAACTTTCCTACAGACTAAATCATATACAGTGATTGGGATTTTTTATTTATTTATTTTTTACCAAAGATGTAGCTGAATACATTTTGACCTAAGTTTTTGACTAATATTGATTTTTTTTTTTTTTTTTTGGTTATGCTTTACAACCGAAAGTAGAAAATAATAATTTTTCATTTCATTTATAACAAAAAAACAAAACAAAAAAAAAACCAAGTGATGATCGAAAACCACAAAAAGAATGATCGATTTGTGTGGGAAAAAAAATGATAAATATTTAATTTGCATATGGTATTGCATGAGCGCGTATTTGACAAAGTAGCGTAGTGCTGTGTAGTGAGGTTTTTCCTTGTTTTTATTTATCTGTGCATTTAGTTTTACTTTAACCAGTTAAGAACACTGAGAAATACTACCCAAAAAAATGGCATCAAGGTATGTAGGGGAGATCTTACCGCCCTGCTGCCGCTCCCGTCCTTGGCAATTCCCAACTGTCCGAATACTAGCCGGGAGTTGCTGTGTAAATACACTTGCTGTAGAGGCTGCATCTGAAAAAATAGACTAAGCATTGTTCAGAAAGGAAATAGAGAGATACAAAGTAGCATTGTTTATAAACATTGATCAGATGGGAGATCGAGAGATACAAAGCAATATTGTTTAGAAACTTCAGACAGGAGATAGATATAATGAAACATTGTGTATAAGGCTTCATGCACACTGGACGTTTTTTGATGTTTTTACAGCAGCCGTTTTTTTTGGCTGTAGAAGTTTTTTTTCTACAGTCATTAAACTCTCCATCATGTTCTCCTATGTGTCCACCATGTTCTCCTATGTGTCCACCATGTTCTCCTATGTGTCCACCATGTTCTCCTATGTGTCCACCATGTTCTCCTACGTGTCCATCATGTTCTCCTATGTGTCCACCATGTTCTCCTATGTGTCCACCATGTTCTCCTATGTGTCCACCATGTTCTCCTACGTGTCCATCATGTTCTCCTATGTGTCCACCATGTTCTCCTATGTGTCCACCATGTTCTCCTACGTGTCCATCATGTTCTCCTACGTGTTCATCATGTTATCCTACGTGTCCTCCATGTTCTCCTATGTGTCCACCATGTTCTCCTACATGTCCAACATGTTCTCCTATGTGTCCACCATGTTCTCCTATGTGTCCACCATGTTCTCCTATGTGTCCATCATGTTATCCTACGTGTCCTCCATGTTCTCCTATGTGTCCATCATGTTCTCCTATGTGTCCATCATGTTCTCCTATGTGTCCAATCTTCTTCTATGTGTCTCATGTTCTCCTATGTGTCCATCATGTTCTTCTATGTGTCTCATTTTCTCCTATGTGTCCATCATGTTCTCCTATGTGTCCATCATGTTCTCCTATATGTCCAATGTTCTTCTATGTGTCTCATGTTCTCCTATGTGTCCATCATGTTCTTCTATGTGTCTCATGTTCTCCTATGTGTCCATCATGTTCTCCTACGTGTCCATCATGTTCTCCTACGTGTCCATCATGTTCTCCTACGTGTCCATCATGTTCTCCTACGTGTCCATCATGTTCTCCTACGTGTCCATCATGTTCTCCTACGTGTCCATCATGTTCTCCTACGTGTCCATCATGTTCTCCTACGTGTCCATCATGTTCTCCTACGTGTCCATCATGTTCTCCTACGTGTCCATCATGTTCTCCTACGTGTCCATCATGTTCTCCTACGTGTCCATCATGTTCTCCTACGTGTCCATCATGTTCTCCTACGTGTCCATCATGTTCTCCTATGTGTCCATGCACACATAGGCTGTTAGCAGCAGTTTTTGGGCAGTAAAAAAAACCCCAGAACTAGTGGGTTCTGAGAGATGTTTTTCAGCTGTAAAAATGCTCTAACGCTGATAATCACGGATAAAACGCTAAAAAACATCGCTCACCAGCATTTAACGTTTTTGATTCATTGGAAAAAAAAACAAAACATTTCGTCAAAAAAAACAAAACGCTAACGCAGAAAAACTCTGATAAGAGCTAAAAAACGCTATTGCAAAAATGTTGAAAATCTCACTTCAAACCTACTGCCAATTTTTATAACGTTATTATAACGTCCAGTGTGCATGAGGCCTTAACATTAATCAGACAGGTGATAGTAAGATCCAAAGCAACATTGTTTATAAACATTGTTCAGATGTGAGATAGATTCAAAGTAACATTGTTTATAAACATTGATCAAAGCAGAGATTAAAGTAGCACAGTGCTGAATAGCAAAAAATACCCTGGTCATGATGGGGGGGGGGGACCCTCCGGAGGTCAAATGGAAGAGGCCCATAGAAAAAAATGTAAAACTTGCTCCATACGTGGTTATGGGGGGGAGCTGAAGGGGTTAATAACATTCTGTAAGATCGGCAGGCTCCGCAATATTCCCAAGTTTCTGCAGATCTACCACCATTGGCTGCTCTCCTAGCACAGAGGACAGATTCAGCCAGCAGTGACCATCGGTCAGCTAGCCGGAGATTCTCATCCGCCGCGGGGCCGGTGCGGTATAACGGTACGAAGAGCCCCTTGCCATGTCTGCGAAAAACCTTTTTTTACATGAAGCTTTTCAGGCCGGTCACAATGGAAAGAGCGGTGACCTCAGACTTTCCAACCTGCATAATACTGCGGGGGCGGCATTTGTTGACACAGAGCCGCCGCCGCAGTTGTCTTGCGTGCTGCGTTGGCCACCCACACGTACCACTGTTGTGGTTTTCTCATCGATCTGTTGGACGCAGGACGATGGAGTCAGCTCCGCCGGCTGCCAAGACACATCCAGATGATTCCAATTTGTCGGGATTTCTGTTTTTTAATGGTCGACGTTGCTCTGGCAAAAATCATGCATGTAAGCAGCTCAATTACTCCCCCCCCCCCTTAATTTGAGAACATAAGTCGGCGCTTTAGTGCGCGAAGCCGGCCCGGGGGTTATCTGCAGACGCGGGTGAGATGGACGGGCAGAGATGGCTGGCAGAGGAACGGCTCGGCACAATGTGGAAATGCTTAGTCTGCGGCCAGAACACGTTCAACTTGTTAGTGATTTGAGCTGACTCTTCCCTGACAGCGGTTCTAATCTCCGCCATCTCTGCTCGGCTACTGTGCGCTAAACAAAGGCAGACCGCGCCGTAAACCGAAGGGGAATTTTTTTTTTTTTTTTTTTTTTTTAAGGAAAACAAAACTGCTACTTATTGAGTTTAGACCACCCTAATCCCCCCGCCAGCTGAAATACCTGTTATGCTTGGAGACGGCCCAACGCTGAGCTAATCATTCGAATGCTACGCACGACATAATCGCAGCGCCCATGATGTCATCGCTGGAACAGGCTTCGCACAAACCTTATTTACTGACTGAACACCTTTACAAAAAAGAGATTGTAATCCAGTTGTTGTATATAGAGTGCCGAGACTTCCAATCGTGAACGCCAGAGATGAGCTCAGGGTGGGGGGGGGGGGGGGCGATATATAAATATACAAATGAATGGAATCATTAATTCATTTGTTACATTTTTTTTATATACAAGCAGTTAGAGCTGCACAATTCTTGGAAAAATGAGAATCACAATTTTTTTTTTTTGCTTAGGAAAAAAAAAAAATTGCGGCGTAACATCATTTTTGACATTATACAAAAAAATTGGGCTAACTTTACTGCTTCATTTTTTTTTTTTTTTTTTTTTTTTTTAATTCATTAAAGTGTATTTTTTTTTTTTCTAAAAAAAAAAATGCATTTGAAAGACTGCTGCGCAAATACAGTGTGACATAAAATATTACAACAACCATCATTTTATTCTCTAGGGTCTCTGCTAAAAAAAAAAAGTGTGTGTATATGTATGTGTGTATATATGTATATACGTGTGTATGTATGTATGTATGTATGTATGTATGTATATATATATATATATATATATATATATATATATATATATATATATATATATATATATATATATATATATATATATATATATATATACATATACATATGTGTATATATATATATATATATATATATATACATACATACATACATACATACATACATACATACATACATACATACATACATACATTATTTTATATATATATATATATATATATATATATATATATATATATATATATATATATATATATATATATACATTTTTTATTTTTTAAGCAGAGACCCTAGAGAATAAAATGGTGGTTGTTGCAATATTTTATGTCACACTGTATTTGCGCAGCAGTCTTTCAAATGCAATTTTTTTAGAAAAAAATACACTTTAATGAATTAAAAAAAAAACAAAAAAAAACGAAACCGTAAAGTTAGCCCAATTTTTTTTGTATAATGTGAAAGATGATGTTACGCCGCGAGAATCACAATTTTTTTTTTTCCTAAGCAAAAAAAAAAATCATGATTCTCTTTTTTTTTTTACAGACGGAAGTTCATTCCTTTTGATCTAAAGAACAAAACGTTACAATGTTTATAGTTAGCTCAGGGCCTGAGGAATGTTGTGATACTTGACTGCCTGTTTTTTTTGCTTTTATTTTTTCCTCAACAGCTGTCGGCTTGAGCAGAGAACTCTCTGCATAGAATCGTCAAAATGCTTTGTTAAGATCGCGAGGGGGGGGGAAGAATCGTGATCTCGATTTGTAACGATTAATCATGCAGCTCTACAAGCAGTGTTATTGGTCAAATTCCAAACAAATTTTCTTTTAGAAAATCTGAAATCTGCGTTTTTTTTTCGTGATCCGATGACGCCACCATTTTGATTTTGAAACCCGACCAACCAAGCCTTCAATTTCACCTCCTGCGACTACAGAAAATAATTTTTCGTGGCGGGGAATCTTCTTTTTTTTTCCGTGATTTATTTTTTCTTGCGCTCATGCTCATTTCTTTTTCAATTTCTATATTTCTCGCACGACTCCCCATCATTGATTAGAAAATTGTTTGTTTTTCAAAAAAATTTCCAACGTGCCCGATCGCTCAGATTTGATGGGCGTTGCTGCGGCCCCACTAACTCTGCGAAATCCGAACTAAAATTCTTGGTTAAGATTTTCAAAAGAATTTTTTTTTTTTCGGAATTTGACCCGTGTATGGCCGGCCTACGTCCCTGTGACCTGGTATTGGCCTCATGCAGTCCCCTGTACAGCAGAGAAATAAGCAGCACAAAGAGCCAATCAGTGCTGACAAGTTCTCTGTGCTGATAGGAGGAAAGAGAAGAGTGACAGAGGAATGAGCTCATCGCTGTGTTGCTTCTCCTTTCACCGTCCAATCACAGGCTGAGGGCAGGTCCAGGAGGACCTGGGCTCAGAGGAAGTGGGTTGAAGGATGTTTGCCATCAGACTGAGGACATCTAATGGCAGAAAATGTAATGCATGGGAAATCCCTAAAAAAGCTGATTTGCTATTTGATCTTTTCATGGGCTATTTTTAACTCTTGTTTTTGAATGGAAGCAACATTGTGTTATTATAATTGTTTCATATGTTACAAATGTTGTTTTTCTTTATTTTTCTCAGAGGAACAAAAAACTGTCTAAAGAATAAAAACATTTTAGAGCGACAGTATACAAATAAACACAAATCCTAAAAAAAAAAAAAGCAAGGAGAGACACAAATACAAAACAACACGAAGGGGTATGTTTTATAAATGTTTTCACTGTGGATTTGCGTGCCATTTATTCAGGATTTGTGTTTTTCCTTTTTGGGACTGCGTTACTTTAACTGGTATTTGCGCGGTCGTGCAACGCTGTACCCAAAATGACATTTTTATTAATTTTGTTCCCACAAGTAGAGCTTTCGTTTGGCATTTGATCACCACTGAGGTTTTTGTTTTTTTGAAATATAAATTAAAAAAACGACTGGATCAGCTGTGGGTGAAGGATTGTGTATATGGGATTGTATTTATTTATTTATTTTTTTTGGTTGAACTAGATGGACTTGTGTCTTTTTTTCAACCTGACTATGTAACTAAAAATTTTGAAAAAAAAAATGATATCTTCTGCTTTCTGTCATAAAACATATCCAATACAATAAAACATTTTCATAAATTTAAGCCAAAATGTATTCTGCTACATGTATTTGGTAAAAAAAAAAAAAAATCCCAACACATATATATTTAGTCTGTAGGAAAGTTATAGCATCCACAAACTATGGTATACAGTATATTAGAAAATGAATCATTTATTTCTTGAGGCCCTTAAAATGTCACGATGGTACATATAACCCCCCCCCCCCCCCCAATTAGTCCGAGGTATTTAGTAAGAGGCATTGTAATTTTTGTAAATGAAATTGTAATTTTTAGCACAAAGTTTTAGAAATTTAAGAAATATAATAAAAAACATTTTTCACAAATAACATTATTATTATTATTATTATTATTTTTACATTTACTGCCACCAGCGCAGTACAACACCATGATTTGACTGGTGTGGTGGTCATCGGGACACTGACTGGTGACAGCATGTTTAAAACAAAAATATTTACTTTTTTTAATTTTTATTCAATATTTAAAATCTTATTTAAAATTTTCAAATTTTTTTTATGTTTTTACTATTTTTTTTTTAAAATAACATTGTACTACTTCAATTTTTTTTACACTTTGATTGCTGGTACAATGAAGATCATTGTACCAGCGATGCTTTCAACTATCATGAATGGGTTAAGCTTATGACAGGTGTGAATGCTAGTGATCTGTGATTGGCTGCAGCTAATCACATGGTACAGGGTGCTGTGATTGACCCAGGTACCATGTGATAGCTGTGGGCCAATCACAGCTCACTAGCATTAGGTCCCCGAGTATTCGGATCCAAGTCCACAGAAGCCACTGTGTACATTTGTTTGTGTATTTTTTTTTTTTAATTATTTTTTTTTTACTTTAAAGATTTTTAGTTTTTTTTTTTTACATTCTGCTAAAACTTTGTGAATAAGCACTGCTTGGACCTTGATAAAGGGGACACACACCCCGAAAGCTTGTCCTGAAAAATTGTATGTTAGTGCAAATAAAAAAATAAGTATCACAGACAGAACTCGATTGTTTGTGTCACAAGTGCACTAATACTACTACAATCACCTCAAGTGAAAATTTTTAAAACTGAAAACTAAATTACACTTTAAAACACAAATTTAAAAAAAAAAAACACAACCGCTATATACAGGAAAAAAAATGTATTCTGTTTTGTTTTAATTTTCAGGCAAATTTCACCTTCCTGCTGTTTAAAAAAAAAAAAAAAAAAAAAAATGATCATTTTGTGGCAGAATTAATTTCATTAAAATCTCTACGCTCATATTTAGTTTTTTTTATCTGCTTTTTATGTGGTATATTCCAACCTTCATTCAAGGCTGCATTTACAAAATGTTTAAACAGTACTTTCAAGGTACTATTAAAAAAGTCAAAGTCAAAAGAACACGTCATTCCTACAATTTCCATAAATAGATTTGTTTTAATTGACACCGTTTATTGCCGAACTAAATAGATGGTAGTGAAAGTTTTCGAGGTGCCCTGGCCTCTTCTTCAGGGCGTAAATGTATTTAAAAAAGAGTTCTGTTAAAAAGAATTAGACTGATTTTTATACTTGAGTCCAGCAAAAAACAATCAGTAATTTAGGACACCTCCAAGCCCCGCCCCCTTCTTCCCATTGGCTTTATCACTGTCATTCACCAACATTTGGAGAAGTCCTATCCGGATATCAGTTCTTAAATGATTTTGTACAAACCATCAATCTCAATAGGAAAATATAATGGGAAAGCTATGCAATAAACTCTATGCCCCTGGTGCCCAACCTGCTGCCCAAGGGCCCATTGCTTGAAGTGTAACCTCTGGGCCCCAGCCGGTACTGGCAGAGGTTCAATCAGTGCCCAGGGCAAGGATGAGAAGCTGTGCCCCCTGCCCTGCTGTACTACACCCGTTCCCTGCCCTCCTGCTCCAGCTGCCCATGGTTGGCATGGTGTGTGCACATCCCATGCATGGGCAATTACTTGCTTTCTAACAGGTAGAAGGTAGTATGACGGGAGTCACTTTGGGCGGGGGTGCCTGTGGAACCCAGCTTACCTTGGAGAGCTCTGGAAACTCATTGTCCAGTTCCCCCACCCCCTCCTATGTGTAAGTCACCCTGTGTCTATCAGGGATACAGGGTAACCGAGAACCCCAGTCTGATCTGCACTAACCAGACTCACCGTACCACCACACCGGACTCCACATTTCCTTTTTCCCCCTGTCATCCAGGGTTCTATATGTGTGGTTTGTGCTGAAAGAATGAAGGGACTCTTTCATTTGGGGCATTTATTATTTCTGAACAATTTCCCTTTAAGAAATATATGAAGGTAAAGTCCACCTTTCGTCAGAGACCATTGCTAGATGGTTTGAGGTGGGGTGGGGGTTGCTATGTGTTTAAGTGCCTGTATCCCATTGTTCTATTGTTTGTGTCTGCCTTGGGAGCAACCTATTATGGGATGCATATGTCTATGTGGAAGGGGATGGGAGAATTCTCCAGCAGCCCCTCCCAAAGATGGTCTACTATTGGAAAGTTGAATACACCTGTGTCATTCTACTGGTGGAGGTAAAGTTTACCCCACCCTGTGTCATTATGCAAAGAAAGGGGGGATTGTCCCCTGAGTGGACATAAAGCCATGACCTGCTGGTCACTAGTTACTGATCCCGAGTGTGCTGTAAGGGGGCACCTCACCACCACTGTGCCAGGGGCAACTGTCCATCCCTTCTCCCAGCCTTGACCCAGCAGAGGTCAGTGAAAGTATTTATTTGTAAAGGGACCAATAATAATGGTCTCTAGCATATTTGTGTAACATGTCCCTAGTGTAACGTACCTGGTGGTGGAGCCTGACATGTGGAGGGAGGCTTCTCTTACACCCCTGGCTCGGGAACCCTCCTAAAGTGACAGGAGCGCCCAAGCACAGAGCAGTGCGTTGCTAAAGAGCAGGCTGTTCCGGTCTTTTTGCCAGTATATGAGATAGGCACAAGACAGCAGGTTCAGATGCAGGGTCAGGCAGATCAAGTACAAGCGGTAGGCAGAAGAATAGTCAAAGTCAGGCCAGGGTCGGTAAAAGCAGGCAGATGGGTGGATAAGCAGAAGGAACAGGCAGATACAAAATCCAAAGAAAAGCCAGGGGTTGGTACAGGCAGCGTTCAGGAGCAGATCAAGTTGGTAACAGGGAGTCAACACAGAACAGGTAGTTCATATTCAGGAAACGTTATAGACGGGCAAAGACCCAAGGCCGTGGTGCAGCCTAAATAGCCCGCTTGGCGTTTGTGCACGCTCGTGCACCTGTTTGCACTCATGCACCTGTGAATGGGACTCGGACAAAGCTTCTGCACACAGGAATGTGCCTTTCCCAACACCTAGTCTCCCAATGTCTCCTACAGCATGACCTCAGTCCCCAACCACCCCTATGGAAGAATCTCTTGACTATTTCCTCTACTAATTCACCAGTCTGTCAGTCTTCAGGAACATTACATATAATACATATTTAAAGGGGTGCTTTGGAGGCATCAGGCACCACATTTGAGGCCCCCTATACCTTGTAAATTGACAACATCTACTCTACATGTTTCTTAGACCAGCCGTCTACCTCTTCAGGAGATACAGTAGTATTTGGCTATATGCATATTGCACACTGTATTAAAAAAATCATATATATCAGCCTGGGAGGTCTTCACCCATGTAGACAAACCTCTTCTGTGGGTGGAGAACAGAACTGAACCCACCTGACACATAGCTATAGTGAATCTGGTTGAAAAAAAAAAGTCCACCCAGTTCAACCAACAAACAATCTTACATTACTGGTTTCGTTTTGGTCATAGTGAGTCAGTGTACCGAGTGCGATTGGTTGCCGTTTTTCTGTAGGTCTTTACCCAAGCCATAAGTTGGGGAGGACTGCTGGAGACTATGGAAGAACCCAATTCCACTCTGGTGTTCCCATCACCAAAATAAATTATTCAGATTATTCAGATTCCCCCATCTAGGTGGGTACTGAAGAGGACAAAGAATGGATCACTGATAGAAAAGTAAAGGTTCTTATCCGACTCTTCCAGTGGCGGCTGGTGGTATATTTTTTTGGGGAGGGGGGGGGCAGCAAACAATCCACCCTTCACCTGATGCCACCTACACCCCAGGCCCCCAATTGGTCGGGTCACAGGCGCACCCCCCCCCCGGTCGGTCACCAGCCCCACACTTACCCCATCTAGGTCGCGGGCAGCGCTTCCTCTGGGTGGCTTCTCCTCCTCCTGGTGCTTCAGGCGGATTCCCCTGCATCTCCTCCCTCCTCCTCCTCCAAGGCCAATAGGATAGCGTCTCCTCTTGGCTAATCAGGTGACTGGTTTCATGAACCCCTTCCTGATTGGCCGGGAGGAGAATCAGGAAGACAGTAGCAAATTTTAATTTGCTATTGTCACACAACTGGGTGGGGCCGGGGTGCAGTGCTCTGCACCCCGAGCCCACCCTTTTTTGAAGCCTATTAGAACCTTAGGCTCTAATCATATGATTTAAAAAAAAAACACCATTGGAATCCATGCGTCCGGCACCTCGCATGTTGATTAGGGGGCCAGACACATGGATGGGGGGGGCGGCTCCCCTTCGCCCTGCATTATGGGCCGCCACTGGACTCTTATCATGCCTTTGTTGAATTGGGGAACAATAACTTTGTATCATAAATTGTAGCGAGGTTTGGTAACAAAAATGCTGAATGTGCATTATCCTGTAATAGGATGAGACGAGTTTTGGGAGGTCAGTAAGATAAGTAATTTTCCTTCACATTTCAGCACAAGGTTTAGGTATGGCTGTGATACAATGGTATATAGAAGATGGTATATAGATAATACAATAGTATATAGTGGATAGAGGATGGTACATAGAGGATAGAGAATGGAGTATAGAGGATACAATAGTATATAGGGGGAAGAAATATAAAGGATAAAGTGGTATATAGATGATATTATATAGAGGATGGAATATCGAGGATACCATGGTAGTATCACGAGGGTCACATACCTGAGATGAGACTGAAGTAGTGGGGAGGCCTCCCTTGCACCCCGGGTCCTTGAAGCCTCTGGAGATAGAGACAGAGACTTGGTGGACACCGAGTGGCATGTGAGCACCATGCAAGCCTTAGTCCGAGATCTGAGCCGAGGTCAAGTCCAGTTTAGCAATGAAGTATAAAAGAAGAAGAATGGTCGAGATCCAAGCCGAGGTTGGTTCCAATCTGGCAGCTGAGTACAAAAAGGGCAAAGAAGTAGAATGGTCAAGGTACAAATCCGAGGTCAATGGCAAGCTGCAATCAAGAGTAGTCAAATAGGTTTCCAGGTCACAACAGGTTCAGACAGATCACACACTAGCACAGGAACAAGGGGGGACTGAAGATAATCCAGCAATTTGGCCGTGTCTGGGCTGGGCTTATATACGGAAGGTTGAGGTCACTTCTTGTGCGCCTCCAGGGCATTTTCCCGCCTTTTTCCATCAGGTTGAGGTCACTTCCTGTGCACCTCCTGGGCATTTTCCCGCCTTTTTCCATCAGGTTGAGGTCACTTCCTGTGCGCCTCCTAGGCATTTTCCCGCCTTTTTCCATCAGGTTGAGGTCACTTCCTGTGCGCCTCCTAGGCATTTTCCCGACTTTTTCCATCAGGTTGAGGTCACTTCCTGTGCACCTCCTGGGCATTTTCCCACCTTTTTCCATCAGGTTGAGGTCACTTCCTGTGCACCTCCTGGGCATTTTCCCACCTTTTTCCATCAGGTTGAGGTCACTTCCTGTGCACCTCCTGGGCATTTTCCTGCCTTTTTCCATCAGGTCTTCTGCGCAGGTGTGGGTTGGCACACTGAGGCATCTTTGGCGCATGCTCAGTTGGCACAGATTTCCTCTTGCGGCAACGCGCCATTGGTGCATACGTAGTAAGCCCTGGACTCTTAAAGGTATATAGAGGATGATATACAGAGGATACATTGGTATAAAGAGGATGGTATATAGAAGATACAATAGTATACTGTATAGGGGGATGGAATATAAAGTATAAAGTGGTATATAGACTATTATTATATAGGATTTATATAGCGCAGACAGTTTAGGCAGCACTTTACAACTTGAGGGTAGACAGTACATATACAATACACTTTAATACATTAGGAATCAGAGGGCCCTGCTCCTTAGAGCTAACAATCTAAGACAGCAGTTCTCAACTCCTGTCCTCAGGACCCACTAACAGGCCAGGTTTGCAAGATAACTGAAATACATGACAGGTGATCTCATTTGCTGCTCAGTGATCGCCGTATTCTAGTCTGCATCTCCCCCAAGGTAATACTTAAAATCTGACCTGTTTAGTGGGCCCTGAGGACAGGAGATGAGAACCGCTGATCTAAGAGATGGTATATAGAGAATGGAATATAAAGGTTACAAATGTATATAGAGAATGGAATATAAAGGTTACAAATGTATATAGAGGATGGTATAGGGATAAAATGATTATATAGAGGATGGTATATAGAGGATACAATGGCATATAGAGGATGGTATACAGAGAATACAATGGCATATAGAGGATGGTATATAGAGGATAAAATAATATATAGAGGGTGGCATATAGGGGATGTATATAGAGGATAAAATGATATATAGAGGGTGATATACAGAGGATACAATAGCATAAAGAGGATGGTATATAGAGGATAGAAGATGGTATTCAGAGGATACAATGGTATATAGAGAATGGTATACAGAGGATACAGGATGGCATACAGAGGATACAGGATGGTATATAGAGGATGGTATACAGAGGATACAGGATGGTATATAGAGGATGGTATACAGTGGATAGGGGATGTATATAGAGGATGATCTATAAATGATACAATGGTATATCAAGGATGATATACAGTATAAAGGATATAATGGTATATAGAGAATATATCAGTATATAGATGATAGAGGATAATATGAAGGATACAACGGTATACAGAGGATAGGGAATGGTATATAGAGAATACAATGGTATATAGGGGATGGTATATAGAGGATAAAATGGTATATAGAGTACAGAAGATGGTATTCAGAGGATACAATGGTATATTGGGGATGGTATACAGTGGATATAGGATGGTATACAGAGGATGCAATGGTATACAGTGGATAGAGGATGTGTATACAGGAAGATATATAAAGGATTCAATGGTATATCAAGGATGATATACAGTATAAAGGATATAATGGTAAACAGAGTATAGGGAATGGTATATAGAGAATACAATGGTATATAGATGATAGAGGATAATATAAAGGATACAATGGTATACAGAGGATATAGAATGGTATATAGAGTATATATAGATGATAGAGGGTGATATAAAGGATACAATGGTATATAGAGTATATATAGATGATAGAGGGTGATATAAAGGATACAATGGTATATAGAGGAAAGTATTCCCAAAAATGTTCCACCCCTGAGCAGCCCACCCCCACTCTGAAATCTCAGTAAGGAAATGGTTTGACAAGAACTCGCTCTGCGAAAACTTTTTATATATGGGATTCCATAAAACATTTATGAGCGGTGATGAGCGCGGATGCGTTGGCTTGTGTTTATCTCGGGACACTATAAATGTATTCATCTGAATCTGTACTTTTCATCAACCATTAAAACGTGAGATATAAAAAAAAGAAACTAATTTCTTAAGAGCGGTCTATCCGAGATATCACGCCACGCTGCAAAAATCATTTTTACGCCTCTAATACGGCATTAATAAAATACTTTAGAGGTTAATCAACTAACAATTATGATTTCTGGTCCCCTCTTCAGATTTGGCACATTAAGTGTGTTCAGGGTCGTCGTAAAGAAAAGCGCAAAAAAGAAATGGAATCGCGGGGCAGGCGATGAACGAACATCATTTTCCATCAGGAGAATCTCAAAGCGCTGATGTCGGCTTTTTTTTCCGGCAAATTTCAACGTCTGTCAGAGGGGAAAAAAAACGGAACTTCCCACATTTGTTTTTTTATTACATTTTCTAAATGTGCTTTAGATTGCGAGCTCCTCTGCCCTGGCTGCAGCTAAAAACACTGTATGGAGGATACAATGTATCGATCCTTGTTTGAAGGTCAGAAATCCTTCATTCCTATGCGTGTTTAGGGAAGGTGCACCAAATCGCAGGTTTTCTCAGCAGGCACAGAGACATGTTTCCCTTTAGCAGACACAAGGTGGTGCCACTAACTGCAAAGGTCGCCCACACACCTCTGCCAGCGTGTGATATCACCCGCACCCATCCTTATGGTGTTGTGCTTTTCTTGGGAAAAAATTCAGAGACTCCTTTTTCCGTGGTTCTCCTGCATTGAAATGAAGGGGCTGCCCTATTGCCCTATATACACGACGCATGGGAACGCGCTACAAACGCACGTACTCAATTGGTCGCACCTGTAGGCATGAACCAAACCTAAATGAGTCCCTTTTAGTAAGAAAAGCAGCCAGACATATTTTTATGTGGTTATTGATTTTTTTTTTAATACATACTTTGTTATAAAATCCTGGTGTAAGGCCGCGTTCCCACCATGTGCAGAGACGTGCGTTTTCTCTATGCGTTCTGCAAAAGGCAGAAAAAAACAAAAAACAATTGTTCTCCATGTTTCCTGTTTGTTTGGTACTTTACAAAATAAAGGGAGACAGTAGAGATACAATACAATTCAAGACAAGAGGGTGAGGGTGGGCCTTGCTCACAAGAGCTTACAATCTAAAAAAGAGGGACAAGTGGAATAAAAATTAATAACTATGGGGAGAGGAGATGATTTTGAGAAAGTATAGAATAACACACAAAAAAAAATGCACTTTTTTTTTTTACTTTTTTTACTCAGTAGTAAGTTAAAAAAATCTGAAAAATAAATTTTATTCTACAATTTATCCTGTTTAAAAAAATACTAAAGCTCTGCAAATTTAATTGCAAATTAAATAATGGCTTGCGTTATTATTTTAATTATTTTAATTTTAAGGAATCTGTTAGGACTGATTGGGGTGTGCTAAAGGCTGATAAGGGGTTTAATAATATATATATTTTTTTACTTGTAAGGTTGCTTTAACAGACCCCTTATGCAAATGAAAGCTCATCCCTTAAATCTGCAAATTAATGAAACCGAGTATCTCTCTATCTCCCTTCTGAACAATGTTTATAAACAATATTACATTGTATCTCTCTATCTACTGACTGATCAATGTGTATAAACAATGTTACTTTATATCTCTTTATTTCTAACATGAACAATCTATCTCCTGTGTGATTAATGTTCATAAACAATGTAACTTTATATCTCTTTATTTCTAGAATGAACAATGTTACTTTGCATCTCTCCATCTCCTGTCTGATCAATGTTTATAAACAGTATTGCTTGGTATCTCTCTATCTCTCGTCTGATCAATGTTTATAAACAATGTTACTTTGTATATCTCCATCTCCTGTCTGATCAATGTTTATAAACAATGTTATTTTGTATCTCTCTATCTCCTGTCTGATCAATGTTTATAAACAATGTTACTTTGTATCTCTCTATCTCCTGTCTGATCAATGTGTATAAACAATGTTACTTTGTATCTCTCTATCTCCTGTCTGATCAATGTGTATAAA
Organism: Lithobates clamitans; assembly: GCA_037952925.1. Classification (NCBI taxonomy): domain Eukaryota; kingdom Metazoa; phylum Chordata; class Amphibia; order Anura; family Ranidae; genus Lithobates; species Lithobates clamitans. The sequence goes on from JBBGZY010002156.1 coordinate 844,412, forward strand.
CAATGTTACTTTGTATCTATCTTCTGACTGAACTTTATATCTCTTTATTTCTAGTTTGAACAATGTTTATAAACAACAGATATTCTGTTTTTTTTTTGGCAGCAGCTGTTTCTACAGCATCTCTAATTAGACACTCTCGGTTATCATTTTGACAGATGGAAATGTCTAGTGTGAGGAGGGTTGGGGAAAGGGAGTAAGGCAGAAGGACAAGGTATATACTGTATACTGAAAATGGATATTTAATTCGCTGATGTTTTTTTTATGGGTGTGTATCACGTTGTCCATAACAAGCGTACTGCAAAATCGAATTTTTGGTTTTTATACACTTTAAAGCTGCCATTGGCCCCGTGAATTCATGCAAAGTCTGATTCAAGGTTCATTTTAACCGCAGAAAACTGGCTGAAATTTTCCAAATGTATTCAGGAATTTTGTTACTGGTGTGAATCTATAACGGTCTTTTCCACCCACTTCTGTCCTGTACAAATACTGAGAAAAGGTGATAAAACCTTCCCGCCAGCTGTCCGCCTCTGACGCCGCCTGCGCAATTTATCTAAAATAATTTCTGACATTGCGTTTCTTTTGATCGCTCGGCTGAACTCCACTTGTTCTGTTAACGTTTTGTGAATTCTTTCGGCTCGATTGATTGTTTAATGAAAAAAGTCAAAATTATTTGTCAACAGCCAATTTTTTTACACCGACGGTCAAATCTCCGAGATGGTAAAAAAGGCGACGGGCAGATTAATAATCGGTAATGAGATTTTGAACGAACGCCGAACTGAAAATATCCAGAGAAGAACTACGCGATATAAAACAATGAGTTTAAACAGCTGAGGGCAGCGAGCGGAGCGACGTTAAATTGTCTCATCAGTGAGTCGGAAATTCAGATTAATGAACTGCGCTCGTCGCGCCGTGGGGGTCCGCAACGCGGCAAAGGAATGACCAACCTGGTCCGAGACAATTTCATTCAATTCTTCATTCTCATTACAAAACAATATGAGAAATCCATTCTCATCCCCGCAGTTTAACCTGTCGCATGTTATTAGCGATCGCTCGCACACCAGATGAACGTCAGCCACAGAAAATAAACTTTCAGGAAGGGAATGCCGCCCATCCTGGCATATCATTACATGTTCAGGAAGGGAATGCTGCCCATCCTGGCATATCATTACATGTTCTGGGGGTTCAGGAAGGGAATGCTGCCCGTCCTGGCATATCATTACATGTTCTGGGGGTTCAGGAAGGGAATGCTGCCCGTCCTGGCATATCATTACATGTTCTAGGGGTTCTGGAAGGGAATGCCCCCATCCTGGCATATCGTTACATGTTTGAGGTTCAGGAAGGGAATGCTGCCTGTCCTGGCATATCATTACATGTTCTAGGGGTTCTGGAAGGGAATGCCCCCATCCTGGCATATCATTACATGTTTGAGGTTCAGGAAGGGAATGCTGCCCGTCCTGGCATATCATTACATGTTCTGGGGGTTCAGGAAGAGAATGCCGCCCATCCTGGCATATCCTTACATGATCGAAGTCAAAATACACGCGGAGCTGCAGACACAGCCATCCAGAGAATGGCGCAGAGCGAACGCCAAACCAATAAACCTATTTATATCAAAGTCAGTACATAATGTCCTGTAATGGAATTACACGTCATGCTCTATATACAGGAATATAGATAAAGGGACGAAGTCACAATATTGTAACCGAGTTCCAGCTAAAATGTTCCAAAAGATTCTTGTTTTATAAAATTGAGGTCTGGGGTTAGGAATGCTGAAAAATATATTTAAAGTGACCCTGTCACCTGATTGCAAACAATGAAAAATCAGCCGCATGAGAGGTGAATGCTCACCATGCATTGTATGTGTCTGCAGGGCGTTTGTGACGCTTCCCCCTTTGCTTCAGTGTGTCGCGTTTCATGTGCCAATCGCTACATGTCAGGTAAACTTTGCTAAGGGCATGATGCAAAGTATTGTACCCATGGCATATACCAACACCCCTGTCTGCTGCCTATTGCAATTTAACAGGGGGTAGTTGGTGGGCGGCAAAAAATGTGGCTTAACCCTGCATTTTTGACACCCCCCAATTGCACGTCTAAATGAAGCCTAAGAGAAACCAGCGATACTGATATCCAACACTGCACCAGTGGTGTAACTAGAACCTTTAGGGTCCTGGTGTAAGAAACCATGACGGACCCCCCTAACCACTAGCCGGGGGCCCTTCCCTCTGAGCCTGGTGGTGCAATGCCATGGCCCAGTCATAAGTACGACCTTTGTGACCCTGGTAGTTCCGCCACTGGTGTCAGTCGTTTTTATCTATGTTTTTTTTTTTTTATTTGTTATATAAATATATATATATATTTTTTAAGGAGCCCCGCTGGGGGGTCTTTGGTGAGATATCGGGGGTCTAAAAAGACCTCTGATGTTCCACCCTTGAAACAGAGAAAGGAGATTTGAAGACGCAGCCCTCAATCTCCATCTCTGCAGCCTGAGCTGCACAGAATGAATGGACAGGAATAGTTCTGTACAGAGGCTTCCTGTTCAGTTTACTATGCTTTAGTTACGAATGAACAGAGTCAGTGATCAGTACAGATCATCGACTCTATTCATTCAGACAAGGAAGGGCCGGTAAATGTTTAATTTCCCCTTCTTCACTCTCCATCCTGACACATCCCTCGCAAAAGCTGACGGGAGAGAGAAGGGGGGAACCCGGCAGAGCTACAGGTGGATGAGGGAGGCCAGCAGAGAGCTCAGGGGGGGCAGAAGAGCACACAGGGGGACAGAAGAGCACAAAGGGGGGCAGCAGAAAGAAGCTGGCTAGGAGGAGTGGTGAGGGCGACTGCATATAGAGGAACCTTTCCCCTCCATTGTATCCTACACTGCAGGAGGGAGAGGAGGTGAAGCTGGCTTTCAGCTGGAGGAAAATGGAGAGGGATTGGTTCCTCTATATGCAGCCGTCAACAATGCTACTCCAATCCAGGTATAAAGGGGGGGCTGGGTCACAATTGCAACCCCTGTGACCCCTGTAGGTACACACCTGGCCAGCCCATCCCTGCCGCCTGCTCTGGTTTCTGCTTTCAGTTGCTACATCACTGCACAGCACAGAAGTGAGATCATAGCTGGTGAGAGGAAGCATTTGAAGAAGACAAATGTCTTATTTGCTACCCACCAGATAGGTAAGTATCCCACTACCCACCAGATAGGTAAGTATCCCACTACCCAACAGATAGGTAAGTATCCCACTACCCACCAGATAGGCAAGTATCCCACTACCCACCAGATAGGCAAGTATCACACTACCCACTAGATAGGCAAGTTTCCCACTACCCTCCAGATGGGTAAGTATCCCACTACCCTCCAGATGGGTAAGTATCCCACTACCCTCCAGATGGGTAAGTATCCCACTGCCCACCAGATGGGTAAGTATCCCACTGCCCACCAGATGGGTAAGTATCCCACTACCCTCCAGATGGGTAAGTATTCATCTTCTTTTACAGACTGTCCCTGTTTTCGTTTTTGCAACAAGGCGACAACATCTCTTTAAATAACCAATATGGGGGCTGCCATTGCTGACCCCCTTTTCCTAATCCGGTAAATAATCGACCATGAAAATCTCATCCTTACCTCTGTTGTCATCAAAATTATGTATATATCTGTGTGTGTAACTGGAGACAAGATCTGTGGCACCTGTAGAAGTTGTAACAGAAGATAACAGAAGATAACAGAAGGCTTGAGAAAGGTGCAGCGGCACTCTGAAATGCGTAACCACGCCCCTTGTCTTTCGGCGATCCTATCGGTGATGTCACATCTGGTCCTTCACCTTCTGTGCATTCCATCTTGGTTCCGTGGCTTCTGGTTTCAGATTCGGGGGTCCTACTTCCCGGCTGGCGGCTTCCACTGTGCCCTGATTGTTGAGTGTTCCCCCTGGAGGCTTACCGATGTTTTTACACACATGATGGATATATGCTCTTTACAGTATATTCCAAGTGAGATGCCAGTTGTCTATTTTAAAGTAAGTCTACACAAGTACTGCACTTAGCCTGGCGCCCTCTGTTTTTTTTTTTCCTATTTGTGTGTATGAGGAAGGGCGCTGTACATGGCACCCTGCCTCAGTACTCCCAAGAGCCATTAGCCTTGATACCAGCAGTGGGAGGGCTTTTGGGTGGAGTTATGCAAATATCGAATGCCTTGGTGGGCGGATGTCAGTGTGGAGGAGTAGGCGGTCCTAGGCAGGATGTAGTTGCATGAAGACTGCCCTAGGTAATGCCCACATTTGATGCCGAGCCTCCATGATTAGAAGAACTGAAATCCAATGAATGAAAGGAGCGGGTCAGGGACAGTCAGGCCGGGGAGGAAAGCAGGGGGCCCAGTACAGCCTACCTGCAAGCCCCTCCCCCCCTTCCAAAACTATCAAATGGTAATTTTGCTAACATGCCACTGACTAGATGCTGTTTTTGCAGAAATGATTCACCCATTGAACAAGACACATTCAGGTGAATAAAATTTCTCTGTAAACGGTAAGTGCAAAGCGCGTGGTTGCAGTGTGCGAGTGCCAAAATTCCTCCTCGCCACCCAGTGTCAGGACAAAGATCATCCAGGGCAAGGATGTTAAGTTGCCCCCCCATTTATTAGGTGTAAGCTGAGGAGGAGGGGGGAGAAAGAGCACAGACTGCACCTCCTTCCAGCTCTTCCGTCCCTTATTTGCAGCTTCCAGCGATGAGCTGACAGAAGTAGTGATGCTGCTGTCACTACTCCTGTCAGCCTTATAGCAGAAGGAACTTGCGGCACCCCCATCCCTGCAATACACACTATGCTCAGGGCAGCCGTACCTTTTGCCCACCCCTTGTCCTGGCCCTGTCACCACCTGTCAAATGCTCTCGGAAGAAGGAGTGGCACATGTGGTATGGGGGGCGCACAGCAGGGGGGTGGGATGCAGATACCGTTCCCCCTGCAGCTCAGTCGAAGGGAGAAAAAGGAGGAGATGCTGGCAGTCCTGCAGGCTGAGCCCAAAAAGTTGGCAACAACGCAGTACAGCTGCCCCCCCCCCGAACTGATGGGGCCCGGCCCCGGTACCGAAGGGCTGGTTGTACTGCTTTATCAGCGGCTCTGGAGGAAAGGGCTAGGTGATGCTCGCTGCAGCTTCTAATGCATATTGCGTGAAGCTCACAGTGTGCAGTGAAATAGGAGTAAGCCATTTCAGTAGAGGAGCCGGTACAACTGTGCAAGACCTGAAGGGAAGGCCGGAGGTCAGCTTTAAGTTTGCGGTGACGGTGGAGGAGAAATGTGCAGATGTTCTACTGAGGGATGAAAGGACTTTCTCATTCTTTTTCTGCGTGGGCTTTTCTCTGGTGAAGTGATGTAGATCCCCCCCCCCCCCCAATCCTCTGCCAGGAAACATTCTCCGCAAGTGAAATGGTGTTATTATATGTGAAATTAAAGGTTCTTCTCAGTAGAGAAGGTTTTTGGAACTTTGCGTAGAGTCAGACATTCTTAAGTCGGCTTAAATCGGCCTCCGGGTTTCCAAGGATGCTCCGGCAGCTCCTTCTTCTTCTCCAGCACCGTCCCGGGTGACTCACACACATTATCCCGGCTTCTTTTCACAATTATGACACACAGAAAAAAAAAAAAAACAGTCCATTAAAAGTTTCTTCTGCTGAAACGACTTCGGACATTTAATCCTCGGGGAAACCTTCCCACCGAATATTCTGCGGAGGACGGCAAAAGAAAAAAAAGTCGGAATTGCTACAACAAAAATACAACATTCCGACCGTTGCCGACCACATGAGCCAACTTTTTCCTTCTTCTAATATAATAAAAGAGACAGAAAAGGATTCCTGTGTGTAGTCCGATCTCCTGATGGGGCTTTTATAGGCTTTAAATAAAGCGATCGCTCAGAGAAACGATTTATGATGATACTTTGAATTGTATTCAATACAACAAAATGATACAAAGTACTCACAGCAACAACATACAGATGTGACCTACGACCTCCAGGCTTCTACTAATGACTGGATATGTGTGTGCGAAGGATCGATGGATACTTCATACATTCATTGTATCCAACCAAATGTTACATTGTATTCACACCAACAACTTATATACTTAACCTGCGACCTCCAGGCTTCAAAAAAAGCGGACGGATTCATGAAGGGATATTTGTGTACAATAAATAGGATGTCATATTCAATGTTACATTATATTCACACCAACAACATATACATATATATATACTTGACTTATGACCTATAAAAGAATGCAGAATGTTCAGAGTAACACCCAGGATTCTACAGATCAATAAAAACACTTATATTAAATGGTTTATTATTTTAAAGCACCCGCCTTTACACACACATGAATCCCAGTATCCCAGTCTAATGCCGCGTACACACGATCGGAATGTCCGACCACAAATGTTCGATGGGAGCTCGTTGTCGGAAATTCCGACCGTGTGTAGGCTCAATCGGACGTTTTCCGTCGGAATTTCCGCCAAACAAAATTTGAGAGCTGGATCTCAAATTTTCCGACAACAAAATCCGTTGTCGGAAATTCCGATCGTATGTACACAATTCCGACGCACAAAGTTCCACGCATGCTCAGGAATCAAGCAGAAGGAGCCACACTGGCTATTGCACTTTTTTTTTTTTTCTCGGCTCGTCGTGCGTGTTGTACGTCACCGCGTTCTTGACATTTGGAATTTCCAACAACATTTGTGCGACCGTGTGTATGCAAGACAAGTCTGAGCCAACATCCGTCGGAAATAAATCCATGGATTTTGTTGTCGGAATGTCCGATTGTGTGTATGCAGCATAAGTCATGGCCTTCTCGTCCAACATCGGTGCCTGACCTCACAAATGTGCTTCTGGAAGAATGGTCAAACATTCCCATAGACACCCTCCTAAACCTTGTGGACGGCCTTCCCAGAAGAGTTGAAGCTGTTATAGCTGTAAAGAGTGGGCCAACTCATGAGAGAGAACATATTACAGATTATATATATATATATATATAAAATGTAATTTTTTTTTTTTTCTCTTTTGATTTTCCTTCAGCGTAAGTAAAGAATAAAATCTTTAAATGTGATTGCTGATTGTCACAACCTGCGGGGAATTATAAATCCCTCTCTAGAATTGTATTAAAAATAACTTGTAGAGAGGAAGTGTCTTGCGATCCGGGGGGTAACGCTCCAACATTTGCAATAATAACGATCGTCGTTCCCGAGCCGAGAACGAGATAATGATGGCACCATTATCTGCCGCCTAATCACTCACAACATGTCACTCTATTTACAGATTGTGAGAATCAAATATTTAATATTAAAGGAGAAAACAAGAGAAGAACTCTGCCGATATCTCCCACAATGATTGTCACCTCCGGTGTGTGGAGTCACCGGGGCTCCGGCACTATGACCACCGGGTCCACCATGAACTCCACCACCAGGGGGGGTCAGGTGACCAATACTACCCAATACTCAGAGAGCACAGAGCTCCTTCCTGACCCCACAATCTGTTGGGTTCAAACTTTTTGATATTTTTCCTTTGTAATTGTAGCTGTGAAATAAAATGAATAAAGAACTCCCCCCCTTCAGTCTTGCACAGTTGCACCGGCTCCCAGTTGCGGCTGGTGTTTTTTGTTTTTTTTTTGGAGGGGAGGGGGGTGCGGCAAACAATCACACCCTCGTCTGAACAGCTGGCAGTACCTCCACCCACCCCCCCACACACTCGCTCGCTGTCTGCCGCTCATTCCGGCACTTACCCCATCTAGGTGGCAGACAGCGCCTTCATGGGCATGCTGGGCAGTGGCCCGGGGGCCCCACTTGCCTTGGGAGCCCACCTGCCCAGTGACCCCCATCACTGGGCCCTGTAGTTCTGCTAATTTAGGGGGCCCACCTTTCACCCGTGTGAGGGGTCCAGGCATGTACTGGCCATATGATTTCTGGTGCGGTGAATTCCCCCCCAGAGGTCCGCAGCGATTTACCTGTCAATCGCTGACAGCTGGCTCCTGACGGGTAGATCAAGATGCACGCAGAGTAGAGCAGGAAGCATCTGTAATATGTTCTCTCTCATGTCACGCAGCGCTGCTCCCCGGCAGCCTGTCCTCTCTTCTTGCCCATCCCTAGTTGCTTGTGACATCATCTGGGATGGATGAGAAGAGAGGACGGGCCGCCGGGGAGCAGCGCTGCGAGACATGAGAGAGAACATATTACAGACGCTTCCTGCACTACTCTGCATTTGAGGAAAACGTCAAGTAAACACTGTGCCCTGAATGTACTCTGATGTGCCCCATGTACCCTGATGTGCCCCATGTGCTCTGATGTGCCCCATGTGCTCTGATGTGCCCCATGTGCTCTGATGTGCCCCATGTGCTCTGATGTGCCCCATGTACCCTGATGTGTTCTGATGCTCCCCATGTGCCCTAAATTTGCCATGATGTGCCCCATGTGCTCTGATGTGCCCCATGTACCCTGATGTGTTCTGATGCGCCCCATGTGCCCTAAATGTGCCATGATGTGCCCCATGTACCCTGATGTGCCCCATGTACCATGATGCGCCCCATGTGCCCTGAATGTGCCCTGAATGTGCTCTGATGTACCCTATGTACCCTGATGTACCCTGATGTGCCTTGATGTGCCCCATGTACCCTCTGTTGTAGAAGTAATAGGGGGGTAGGGATGAGATCAGTGGTGGGGGGATAGGATCAGTAAGAGGCACAGGTGGTGGTGGTAGAGGATGGCACCACCACTGCTACCACCCCCCTTCAAGTACCACCACAGCCACCCCCTCAACATCACCGTTGCCGCCCTCCCACAACTACCACTGTTGGTAGGGCCCCAGAGCACTGTATTGCCCAGGGGCCTATAATGCTCTTAAGATGGCCCTGGACTGACACCTCCCCCCAATGGAGGCATTTTGATATTTTCATAACTCCTCCCAAGAGCCCGCCCACTTCTTGCTTCAGAACGAAGGGCTCTTGAGATGTGATTCTTTCAGGAAGCTATGTACTATACTATACACAGGTGATATGTCATTTTATTTTACTCCCACTATCCAAAGTCCAGCCCCCTTAAAGGACAATAAACTTGCCCTTTGTTTTGAACAGAGACTCCAAACCTTTTCAACACAAAATGTCCTGACATCAGTGGGAGTAAACAATGTCTCATAGTTTTATGGGGTGGAATAGTGCCCCACCATTGGTATCACTGGAAGGAATAGTGCTCCATCATTGGTATCAGTGGGAGGAATAGTGCCCCATCATTGTTAGTGGGAGGAATAGTACCCCATCATTGGTATCAGTGGGAGGAATAGTGTCCCATCATTGGTGTTAGTGGGAGGAATAGTGTCCCATCATTGGTGTCGGCGGGAGGTATAGTGTCCCATCATTGGTGTCGGTGGGAGGAATAGTGTCCCATCATTGGTATCAGTGGGAGGAATAGTGTCCCATCATTGGTATGAGTGGGAGCAATAGTGTCCCATCATTGGTATGAGTGGGAGGAATAGTGTCCCATCATTGGTATCAGTGGGAGGAATAGTGTCCCATCATTGGTGTCAGTGGGAGCAATAGTGTCCCATCATTGGTATGAGTGGGAGGAATAGTGCACCGTCATTAGTATCAGTGGGAGGAATAGTGTCCCATCATTGGTAATGGTGGGAGGAATAGTGTCCCATCATTGGTATCAGTGGGATTAATAGTGTCCCATCATTGGTTTCAGTGGGAGGAATAGTGCCCCATCATTGGTATCAGTGGGAGGAATAGTGTCCTGTCATTGGTGTCAGTGGGAGCAATAGTGTCCCATCATTGGTGTTGGTGGGAGGAATAGTGCCCCATCGTTGGTATCGGTGGGAGGAATAGTGCCCCATCGTTGGTATCGGTGGGAGGAATAGTGTCCCATCATTGGTATCAATGGGAGGAATAGTGTCCCATCATTGGTGTCAGTGGGAGGAAAAGTGCCCCATCATTGGTGTCAGTGGCAGGAATAGTGCCCCATCATTGGTGTCAGTGGGAGGAATAGTGCCCCATCATTGGTGTCAGTGGGAGGAATGGTGTCCCATCATTGGTGTCAGTGGGAGGAATAGTGCCCCATCATTGGTGTCAGTGGGAGGAATAGTGTCCCATCATTGATATCAGTAGAGACCCCTGGTTTAGAACATTAGGAGATTTTTGGACTAAAGCATTCAAAAAAATATCCAACCCTTCTGGGGAATATCAAAGTTACGATCTTCACATATATCAATACATCCCTTTTCCCAAAAATTAGAGGATTATTCCTCATCTCAGGACAGTGGGCGGAGCCATGCAAATCATTTTTTTCGGACTCCTCAGGCCGATATTACAAGAAAAAATATTCAGCACTGACTGAAGAGTGAAAAAGAATGAAATGAACTGCTAGCAGGCACTCAAGGTAAATTCAAATCAATCCCTTAAATAGACATACAGTGAAAGACAGTGCTGTGCAACTCATGAGAGTGCAAAAACAATAACAAATGAAAAAATCCCCAATGGTAAGTGAGAAAACGAATCGATCGCTGCAGGGCGCGGTGACACACACAGAAGGAAGATGACGGATAAGATGTCCGTGGTCCCTCCACCACATGTATGGATGGCCTCTCACCTCAACAATTCGACCTGAAACAGGTCACTAGCCAGTGTAAATAGAAGGTTCACAAAATCCAAATGGCAACTCCGATGATGGTCATCAAATCAACGATCAGCAGGAATAATATGTATGAAAGAGAGAACACAGCGATCGAATGCTCTCTGCATAAACTTTATTAATGTAAAAACAAAGTAAGTGTGCACTTACATGAATCAGCACTCAAAAACCGAGTGCTGGCATAAGAGCGTGTGAAGGTAACCATCGGGATGGCCGCGGGTGACGTCATGCGCAACCCCTGACCCTCGTACGCGTTACCTCCATGGGCGGGACTTCCTCAGCGTGGGGCACGGGAAGGCGCTGAGGAAGTCCCGCCCACGGATGATCGATTCGTTTGCTCACTTACCATTTGGGACTTTTTTCATTCCTCAGGCCGATGTCTTAGATTTACTCTGAAGTTTTCTGGAGCCTTATAACGGGTTTCTCAGGATTCTGCAACTCATGGAATTACTTAAAAAAATTAAAAAATAAATAAAAGATGGCGGGTGCGTCCGCACTTTATGTTTCATACGCGGTTTGGTGTAAGTGCTCATTACTTTATCTGACCTTTCCCGCCACGTCTCCGGCTTCTCTCTCACATACAAATTAATGTTCTCATTTAAATGTCCTCCATAAAATGACAGTCCTAACGCCTCATCATCATCATCGTCATCGTCATCGTCCTGCCACCGCTGCCCATCATGCAAATATTCGTCTAGACGTACGGCGTCTTCTAATAATTTACCGAGTGCTTGAAAGCGGCATTAATCCCAAAACCAGAAATGTCATATATTACGGCTTGCCAATCATTAGATGTGGCTCCTGCATTCCTTTTTCTTTCTTCCCTCTGTTTTCACCTGGTGATCTGGCCAGTAACACACCTCCTATATTAGAGCACCTCCCACTCTGGATGAAGGAGAATACTGTCCTCACTCCCCCCCATATTACTATTTTCAGCCCCCCATATTACTGTCCTCAGCCCCCCCATATTACTGTCCTCAGCCCCCCCATATTACTGTCCTCAGCCCCCCCATATTACTGTCCTCAGCCCCCCCATATTACTGTCCTCAGCCCCCCATATTACTGTTTTCAGCTCCCCACATATTACTGTTCTCAGTCCCCCCCCATATTACTGTTTTTAGCCCCCCATATTACTGTCTTCAGCCCACATACCCCCATTACTGTCCTCAGCTCTCCCATATTACTGTCCGCGGGCCTTTCCCCCATATTACTGTCTTCACCCCCCATATTACTGCCCTTAGCCCCCCATATTACTGTCCTCAGCACTCATACCCCAATTACTGTCCTCAGCCCCCCATATTACTGTCCTCAGCCCCTCCATATTACTGTCCTCAGCCCCCATGTTACTGTCCTTAGCCCCCCTCATATTATTGTCCTCAGCCCCCCATATTACTGTTCTCAGCCCCCCATATTACTGTCCTCAGCCCCCCATGTTATTGTCTATTGTCCTCAGCCCCCATATTACTGTCCTCAGCTCTCCCATATTACTGAATGAAGGAGAATGCTGTCCTCACCCCCCATATTACTGTCCTCAGCTTCCCCATATTACTGTCCTCAGCTTCCCCATATTACTGTCCTCAGCTTCCCCATATTACTGTCCTCAGCTTCCCCATATTACTGTTCTCAGCCCCCCATATTACTGTTCTCAGCCACCTCATATTACTGTCCTCAGCCCCCCCCCATATTACTGTCCTTAGCCCCCATATTACTGTCCTTAGCCCCCATATTACTGTCCTCAGCCCCCCATATTACTGTCCTCAGCCCCCCATATTACTGTTCTCAGCCCCGCATATTACTGTCCTCAGCCCTCATACCCCCATTACTGTCCTCATTTCCCCATATTACTGTCCTCAGCCCTCCCATATTACTGTCCTTGGGCCCCTCCCCCATATTACTGTCTTCAGCCCCCCATGTTACTGTCCTCAGCCCCCCTCATATTACTGTCCTCAGCCCCCCATATTACTGTCCTCAGCCCCCATGTTACTGTCCTCAGCCCTTCTCATATTACTGTCCTCAGCTCACCCATATTACTGTCCTCAGCCCCCCATATTACTGTCCTCAGCCCCCCCATATTACTGTCCTCAGCCCCCCCATGTTACTGTCCTCAGCCCCCCCATGTTACTGTCCTCAGCCCCCCATGTTACTGTCCTCACTCCCCCCATAGTACTGTCCTCACTCCCCCCATAGTACTGTCCTCAGCCCCCCCTATATTACTGTCCTCAGCCCCCCCCCATATTACTGTCCTCACCCCCCCATATTACTGTCCTCGGGGCCTCTCCCCCATATTACTGTCCTCAGCCCCCCCATATTACTGTCCTCAGCCCCCCCATATTACTGTCCTCTGGGCCTCTCCCATATATTACTGTCCTCGGGGCCTCTCCCCAATATTACTGTCCTCGGGGGCCTCTCCCACTATATTGCTGTCCTCAGCCCTCATACCCCCATTACTGTCCTCAGTCCCCCATATTACTGTCTTCAACCCCACTCATATTACTGTCCTCAGCCCCCCATATCACCGTGTCACAGCACGGTGACAAAGTCCACTGCTTTACTGACACCATCCACTGTCCTACTGACACTGTCCATGTTTTAATACATTTAAAATGTTTCAGGGTTTTTTTTACATTTATTTATAAAAGTGTGCTTGTGTAAAATAAGTATTGAACATGTCACCATTTTGCTCAGTAAATCTATTGGTAAAGGTGATATTGACATGAAATGTTCCCCACATGTCGGTAACAACCCATCCAATCCATACATACAAAGACACCAAAACAAATAAGTTCAGAAATGTAGTTCTGTGTAATAAAATCTGATGACACAGGGAAAAAGTATTGGACACATGAAAAAAGGGAGGTGCAAAAAGGCATAGAAAGCCAAGACACCAGCTGAAATCTATCAGTAATTAGAAAGCAATCCTGCCCCTTGTCAGTGCAAATTAATACCAGCTGGTTCAGTCTCACCTGATTGCCTATAATAAAGTGTCTCATTACCGAGGTGTCACACAAGAAACATCTCATGATGGGTAAAAGCAAAGAGCTCTCTCAAGACCTTCCCAACCTTATTGTTGCAAAACATACGGATGGCATTGGTTACAGAAACATTTCTAAACTTCTGAATGTTCCAGTGAGCACTGTTGGGGCCATAATCCGGAGGTGGAAAGAGCATAATTTCACCATAAACCGGCCACCACCAGGTGTTCTTCACATGATTTCTGACAGAGGGGTGAAAAGAATTATCAGAAGATTTGTCCAAGAGCCAAGGACCACTTGTGGAGAGCTTCAGAAAGACCTGGAATTAGCAGGTACACAATAAGTAATGCCCTCACCAGCCATGGCCTGTATGACCGCTCACCACACAACACTCCAGTGCCGAAAGAAGAAGCATGCTGAAGCTCAGTTAAAGTTCGCTGCACAACATTTAGACAAGCCTGTGAAATACGGAGAGAATATAGTCCGGTCACATGACACCAACATTGAACTCTTTGGATGCCATAATACACCCCATGTTTGGAGGTCACATCACCCCAAAAACACCCCCATACCAACAGTGAGGTTTGGAGGCGGGAACATCATGGTGTGGGCGGGGCTGATTTTCAGCATACAGTACTGGCAAACTTAGAAGGAAGGATGAACAGTGATAAAAATCTGCTCCGATCTACCAGGATGATGAAGATGAAACGAGGGAGGACACCCCAGGAGGACACCCCAGGAGGACACCCCAGGAGGACATCTCAGGAGGACAATCATCCCAAACACAAAGCCAAGGAGAAAGAAAATAAAGCTGCTAGAATGGCCGAGCCAATCACATGACTTGTATCCAAAAGAAAGTCTATGGAAAGAACTAAAGATCAGAGTTCATAGAAGAAGCCCACGGAACCTTCAAGATTTGAAGACCAAAATCACACCTGAGCAACGAATGCGACTCGTTTCTCCATACAAGAGCCTGCGTCTTGAAGCCGTCATTACCAACAAAGGATTTTGTACCGAGTATTAAATACATTTCAGTTAGTGGATTCAATAATTTTTCCCTGTGTCCTTCCATTTTATTACACAGAACTTCATTTCTGAACGGATTTTTTTTGGTATCTTTGTATGTACGGATTGCATGGATTGTCACCGACATGTGAGGAACATTTCATGTCAATACCACCTTTAACAATAGATTTACCTAGAAAAATGGTGACATGTTCAATACTTATTTTACCTGCTTTATGTATATGTACAGTATATACAGTATCTCACAAAACTGAGTACACCCCTCACGTTATGTCTCCAGACCTAAACCCTATTGATCATCTGTGGGACATCCTCAAACTGAAGGTGGAGGAGCACAAGGTCTCTAACATCCACCAGCTCAGTGATGTCGTCATGGGGGAGGGAAAGAGGACTCCAGTGGCAACCTGTGAAGCTCTGGTGACCTCCATGTCCAAGAGGGTTAAGGCAGTGCTGGAAAAAAATGGTGGCCACACAAAATATTGACACTTTGGGCCCAATTTGAAGATTTTCACTTAGGGGTGTACTGACTTTTGTTGCCAGCGGTTTAGACATTAATGGCTGTGTGTTGAGTTATTTTGAGGGGACAGCAAATTTACACTGTTATACAAGCTGTACACTCACTACTTTACATTGTAGACAAGTGTCATTTCTTCAGTGTTGTCACATGAAAAGATAGAAGAAAAGATTTACACAAATGTCACTGAGGGGTGTACTTACTTTTGTCAGATACTGTGTGTGTATGTGTGTGTATATGTATGTATGTGTGTGTGTGTGTGTGTATATATATATATATATATATATATATACATATACATACATACAGTATTATTATACACACACATGCTTTTGGGTGCACACTTAAGTGCGCATGCAACATTTTGCGCCTCCATCTCTTCGGCGCTGTGAAGTTCATGACCTGATTTTTTAGCAGAAAAATTCCTTTTTAGTTTTTCTTAGTTTTTTCTCTTTTTTATTCGTCTTCTGTGCTCTGCGCTGGTGTGAGTTGAGGTGAGGGGATGTATGCGGGCTCCGCGGCGATTTATACGTGGGCTGCCAGCAATGGAATGAACAGCAAACCGATAGCGGTGGCCCGCAGGGCAGCAATCAGGACCTCCCACCGGGTCTAATAGCCGGAATTTCAGGTAATCTGAATATTTGCAGACGGCGAGTACCGGCTAAGGCAGCCACGCGGGCGCTGGCCACCGCCACTTATCCACCGCAATGAAATGTATTATTCTGATTGACAGACGGGAAATCAGGAACAAGACGCGGGCTTGTAATAATAGGTGAAAGGGATTAAATGGACTGTGACAATCGGCAATAAGGAGGAGGGTCATGTGACCCGCAAACACTCTGATTACATCGCCGCAAACCGTCTGAATCAAATTAAACAACAGCTTCAGTACATAAGACAGGAAAAAAAGACTTTTATTTACATATTTATTCTGAGAAATCCATTTTCGGCTCAGTCAGCGTCACTACCTGAAGTCTGCCTCATTGAACTGTCACACACCAGCAAAAAGCTGAAATCAGCCTTGCAGCAGGAGAGGCTGATCCACTAGTGGCGGAACTACCAGGGTCACAAATGTCACACTTACGACTCGACCCCTGGCATTCCCCCACAATAGAGGGGGAGGGGGCCCATAACAGCAGGAAGGAGGCCCGCTGCTGCAGAACATGTAAAAGGGTCCCGCCGCTGGACTGTAAGGCTCGTTTCACACTACTGCGATCCCCAAAGTCACGTGACCTGCTTGCAGTTTCCTTGCCACTTCCTTGCAACTTGCTTGCAACCTCCTTTAACATTGCTGTCTATAGCACTGAAATCACACCAAAGTTGCAGAAAAGTAGTGCAGGCAGGGGGCGGCCCGTCTATTAAGGGTGCACAGGCGCCGCCCACTCTATCCACTCCACTACTATATATATATATAATAATGCATGCAAAGCATGAATCTATCCACAGCTGCCACGGCCACCCCCTATTCATGCATCCGGCGCATGAATTACAACAGCGGGGAGTTTTTTTGAATTTTTTGAGCTCTAATAGGCTTCAAAATAGGGTGGACTCGGAGCGCAGAGCATTGCGCCATGAGCCCACCCCGGTGTGTAAGAAAAGCAAATTAATATTCGCTTTTCTAACACAGAATAACCTCTCTGCCAATCAGGAAGCAGGGGTCTGATACCCGTTTTCCAATTGTCTAAAAGGTCAGGCGATCCTATTGGATGCCTAGGAGGAGGAGAGGAGGCAAACAGCGGAAGCCGCCATGATCTCAGACGGGGAGAGGACACAGGAGACGATGCCAGATGCCTGCCGCAGCCTGACCCCCCTGCCCAATGGGCCCGCTGATCCCCGCCGCTGTGTGCCCACCAACCTCCAATGCTGTGTGCCCACAGGTTCCCAATGTGCCCGCTGATCCCCGCCACCAATGGGGTAAGTGATCTAGTGGTGGAACTACCAGGGTCACAAATGTCACACTTACGACTGGGCCCCAGGAATTCCCCCACCACAGGGGGGAGGGGGCCCATAACAGCAGGAAGGAGGAGACGCACAGCGGAAGCCGCTGTGATCTCAGAAGGGGAGAGGACACAGGAGACCATGCCAGATGCCCGCCGCAGCCTGATCCCCCTGCCCAATGTGCCCGCTGATCCCCGTCGCTGTGTGCCCGCCAACCTCTGATGCTGTGTGCCTGACAATCCCCGATGTGCCCACTGATCTCCACCACCGATGGGGTAAGTGCTGGTGGACCAGGGGGGTTAAGGTGCCATGGGGGGGTGGTGGGTGGTTGTTTGCCGTCCCACTTCAAACAAAAAGTCACCAGCCACCACTGGAAGTTTTTTTTTTTTTGCTGCAACTTGAGTCGCATTGATTAAGACGGCACCCATTGAAATGAATGTGTTCTGACTTGTCATGTGACTTTGGCAGAGATTGAAAAGGGCCATGGGATCAGTGGAAAGGGCCCCATCAGTTAAGGGGGCTCTTCATGCTTTCCTGCACTGGGGCCCTAAAGTTTGTAGTTATGGCTCTCGGCTGATCTATGGAAAGTTGGGTGAAACACTTGGCCTTTTTTTTATCACATTAGAGCAGGGGGTAGGCAACCTGGCAGCCCACCAACTGTTGCAGAACTACAAGTCCCATCATGCCTCTGGGAGTCATTGTAACTGCCAGCCTTGCAATGCCTCATGGGAAATGTAGTTCCACAACAGCTGGAGGGCCCCAAGTTGCCTAACCCAGTAAGCAGGTTCTGCTTACTGCTCTCTGTAAAGCGATGGTGGATTGCTTTTCAGAGGGTAGTATAGAAATGGTTGACAGGCATTCTGGAGGCACTACTGCTTCTCTCTGAATGCCTGTTTTCTGAATTTTTCTTTTTTTTTTTTATGTTTTTTTTTATTATTCTTGTTATGTAGAGAAGCCTCACATTATATGAATAATTCCGATAAGCAAAGTATTACATAATAGGATAAAGGTGACAACTTGCTGAAAGGATTAGAGCAAAGATATTTCTAATATTTTTTTTCTCTGTAAGGAGAGAGATACAATGTATTTCTCTCCTCCATTCATGGAAAAAGAAAACACGGGGGGGCGGCTTCACAGTGACTGTCATAGCCAATTAGAGGCTATCACAGCGATCGGGTTGCTCGAAATTGGGAGTTCTGGGTCTCGATCGCTAGTATGGGGGGCCTGGGGGCTCCTGCTGAGACCCCGGTCTCTTTGCTCGGAGCATGCCATGCGGCGCGCTCCCAGCACAGAAGGGAGATGCGCAAATATGCAGCCCCACAAAAAAAAGCCTAGTCCAGTGGGCCACATATTTGTAGGTCAGCATGAAAGAGTTAAACACTGTCTTCTTTATAAATGTAATTCAGTGGCGGCCTGTCCATTAGGGGGCGCCGCCCCCTCTCTCCACTTTACCCCCCTATATGGTAATAGATAGATTCATGCATAGCATTAATCTAGCCATGGCCACCACTCGCTGTTCATGCGTCCAGCCCCTTTCAGGGTACCGGGCGTGTACATTACAGCGGAGGGTTTTTTTTTACACATCTGATTAGAGCCAGAGGCTCTAATAGGCTTCAAAATCGGGTGTGCTTGGGTCACAGAGAATGCGTTCCGATCCCACCCAGGTGTGTTACAACAGTGAATGAATATTATATGTGAAACACTGACCCTCAATCCGACCAATCAGAAGCGAGTGTGAGACCCGTTTTCCAATTGGCCGAAAAGAGAAGACTTCCGATTGGCCACCGAGGAGGAGGAGGGAGGAAACGCAAGCCGCTGTGATGACCCGGAGAATAAGAGGCGGGAGGAGAACGGGAGGAGAACGGGAGAACGGGAGGAGAATGGGAGAACAGGAAGAGAATGGGAGGAGAATGGGAGAACAGGAAGAGAATGGGAGAATGGGAGGAGAATGGGAGAACAGGAAGAGAATGGGAGGAGAATGGGAGAACAGGAAGAGAATGTGAGGAGAATGGGAGAACAGGAAGAGAATGGGAGAATGGGAGGAGAATGGGAGAACAGGAGGAGAATGGGAGGAGAATGGGAGAACAGGAAGAGAATGGGAGGAGAATGGGAGGAGAATGGGAGAACGGGAAGAGAATGGGAGGAGAATGGGAGAACAGGAAGAGAATGGGAGAACGGCAGGAGAATGGGAGAACGGCAGGAGAATGGGAGAACGGCAGGAGAATGGGAGAACGGCAGGAGAATGGGAGAACGGCAGGAGAATGGGAGAACAGCAGGAGAATGGGAGAACGTCAGGAGGATGGGAGGAGAATGGGAGGACAGGAGGAGAATGGGAGGACAGGAGGAGAATGGGAGGACGGGAGGAGAAAGGGAGGACGGGAGAACGGGAGGAAAACGGGAGAACGGGAGGAGAATGGGAGAACGGGAGGAGAATGGGAGGACGGGAGGAGAATGGGAAGACGGGAGGAGAATGGGAGAATGGGAGGAGAATGGGAGGACGGGAGGAGAATGGGAGGACGGGAGGAGAATGGGAGGACGGGAGGAGAATGGGAGGACGGGAGGAGAACGGGAGGCCCCCGAGCAGGGGAAGCTGCCGACAAGCAGGGGAAGCTGCCGGTGATGGGGTAAGTGTGACTGTCTGATCGACCGACCCAAGGAGGGTGGCATACTGTTTTTGCCCCCCCCCAAAATAAATTCCACCGGCCGCCACTGCAGTGTACCTGTAGTAGGTTATATACCTTGTATTAGATGCACCACTTCACCAGTCGAATCGGGCACCCCCTAGGCATGTAATTTGATGGAATGTTGCATTTTAATGTTTCACTTTAAACATTGATCCCCACCAATAGAATTTAAAAAAATATTTTTGCTTTGGTACATGCCCCCCAGGGTAGTGCTCAGCCCCCTGCCCCATCGTGCCATTCACAGTATTTGACAATGTGAAATAACATGAGACTTTATTGCACACAGTACATGAGCAGAGTGGGATTTCTGACTTTAGCACAGCTGCGGGATTCCTGGATTGGCATTTCCCTGATTGGTTTTATTTGTTGCCAAAAGTTGCTCTTTTCCTTATAAAACGGATACAACAAGGACCAGCCGGGTACATAGAAGATCAATATTTTCCTTGTAGTATTCCCCTGGGGGGGGGAGTCTTGCTGTTTGTGGCGTCTGATCCCATCACCAAAGAGCGAATTTCCCCCGAAGGCCGTTCTTTGATTATCCTTATTAGTGGTGAAAAAAACATGGCGCCGCTCCGGCCTCTGCTGGTGATATATAGCCGTCCGTGATGTGAGGAAAAACAGGTGGTGCGTACGAGGCCCCCCGAAACAATGAGCCATTCACTGCGAGTATCTGGTCTTAATATCAAGTCTCATTAGGCATCACGTCAGCCAAGAAAGCAATTAGGTCCCTCGCCCGGAAAATGACAAACAAAGCGTTTATAACAAAAAAAAAAAACCCTGAAAAGTCTGAAAAGTGGGGAAAATTTAAGACCTTTCTGAAGTGCAGAGCGGCGCGGGGCCAAGGCGCTCGTATTTCATATTATCCGGTAGCCCATTTTTTCCTTTTTCATTTTCCGAAGACAAGCCTGCACCTCGTCGGCCAATAATAACGGAGGAATAATGCGGTGCCGGGGCGTGCGCCCGTAAATCTTCAGTTATCGGACTCTGCCACATTTCGTTCCGGGGAACTTTTTACGGTGGAAGTCGCCGGCGGGCCGGGAACTTTCATTATCAGTCTAGAAAAGGAACAAGTATATTCAAGAGAATGGAAAAATCCCAGACTGATACATTGTCACTGATACATTGTCACTGATACGTTGTCACTTTGTATCAAAGACACCATTACTACTAATACATGTGGACAAAGTATCATTTCTTCTTATTTCTTGTTTCCACTGTTATTAGGCAGTGCAGCTCTTCTTATAATGACTCAATGTATTGGTAAACATCCTCTTGCTTGCTCTTGCTGAGATGGTGAGTCTTGACTTGCCTTAGGGATTTATTATAAAGCAATCCTTCACCACCTTTCGCCATCAGATACATAGATGCCAACTGTCCTGGATTTGGCCAAGACAGTCCCACATCTTGGACTTCAGTCTTGGGTGATGTACCGGGATCATAGAGGGAGATGTACTAAATTCAAAAGGATTGAGCACTTTGCACGTGCAGTTGCTCTAGAACTTAGTAAATGAGATAAAGCTTCACTTTGCAAAGAATACCCAATCACGTGCAAGAAAAATTATAAAAAAGCATTTTTGCTTGACGCCACACTCTTGTGGTAGCAGTGGTGGACACTGCTGGTATCATCCAAGAAAATATATTGAAGAATTCTCAGACAGAAGACAGTTTTTGTTGTGTCTGAGCGATCCCCAATGAAGTTTCTTATGGGTGATACCAGTGGCGTCCCCCCTCCCCCCTCATCACCTAGCATAGAATTGTATTATTCTCATAATAATTATAGGCAGATGTTCAGAGCACCACCACCCACATCAGATGTCAAAAGCCCCCCCCACCATCAGAAGTCAAGAGTTCTCCACCCTACCTCCCATCACAGTGCGCCCCCTTACCTTGTGCTGCTTTCAGGATGAAGCTGGGGATGGAGCTGGGAAGAGGAAAGTGCAGGGTCTGGAGGAGGACCAGAGGTGGACTTGAGTCAGCTGCAAGAATCTGCTAAATGCTGAGACTAGGGGAGGTGGAGACGAGGGGGTGCTGCAGCTGCACAAAGAGTTGCAGGATCTGTAGGAGGAGTTCTGTCATCCTCTCTGCTGCCAACCTCTGGATATGACTGGATGGACTTGTGTCTTTTTTCAACCTGACTAACTATGTAACTATGACGCTGAGCACGTGCACTTACCTCCTTTGGTGGCCCATGACGAGGCCTGTTCTGAGTGGAACCTGTCCTGTTATAACGCTGTATGGTCTTGGCCATCATGCTGCAGCTCAGTTTCAGGGTCTTGGCAATCTTCTTATAGTCTGGGCCAGTTATGGCAAACCTTGGCACCCCCAGATGTTTTAGAACTACATTTTCCATGATGCTCAAATACACTGCAGAGTGCATGAGCATCATGGGAAATGTAGTTCCAAAACATCTGGGGTGCCAAGGTTTGCCATAACTGGCCTAGACCATCTTTATGTAGAGCAGGGGTCTCAAACTGGCGGCCCTCCAGCTGTTGCGGAACTACAAGTCCCATCATGCTTCTGCCTATGGGAGTCATGCTTGTAACTGTCAGCCTAGCAATGTCTCATGGGAATTGTAGTTCTGCAACACCTGGAGGGCCACCAGTTTGCGACCCCTGATGTAGAGCAACGATTCTTTTTTTCAGATCCTCAGAGAGTTCTTTGCCATGAGGTGCCATGTTGTACTTCCAGTGACCAGTATGAGAGAGTGAGAGCGATAACACCAAATTTAACACACCTGCTCCCCATTCACACCTGACACCTTGTAACACTAACGAGTCACATGACACCGGGGAGGGAAAATGGCTAATTGGGCCCAATTTGGACATTTTCACTTAGGGGTGTACTGACTTTTGTGGCCAGTGGTTTAGACATTAATGGCTGTCTGTTGAGTTATTTTGAGGGGACAGCAAATTTACACTGTTATACAAGCTGTACACTCACTACTTTACATTGTAGACAAGTGTCATTTCTTCAGTGTTGTCACATGAAAAGATAGAAGAAAAGATTTACACAAACGTCACTGAGTGGTGTACTTACTTTTGTCAGATACTGTATATTGGAGAGTTGAGGTCTGTGTACATTGTAGTCGCTCATCTCCAGAGAGAAGACTCTTTTGGTTTGTATTACCCTTCCACAGCTTACAATCCCCGCCACTGATTGTCCTTTGAAAGTTGCCAACTCATCAAGGACATTAACATGCCCCCCCCCCCCTCCACCGGGAAAATACAACAAACGTATTTCATTCCTGTCACATTAAATGTGAATTTCAGGAGGTCCAACATTCAAAGTTTCTAAGGAGGAACGTATATCTTGTGGAGTAGATGGTGGGATGTCATCATTGTGGTTCTGTAGGGTGCAGACCTCCCACCAAATCCAATTATCAATGGAAATGACATGTGATTGTCGCCCTCTGGCTTTCTAAGGATCCCCATAAATTTTATTTTGTAGAAACAGAAGTCTGGTGGCAAAAAAATCTGCCTTTTTTTATCATCATACTTAAAGTAGAGCGTCCCCCGAAAAGGGGAAGTTCTGCTTTAAGCACTCCTCCCCCCTCCTTTGCCACATTTGGCATGTCATTTGTTTAAGGGTGGGGGGATACCTCATTTTGACAGGTACCTGCTCCCACTTCCGACTGGGTCACCTAGGCCAGCGGTTCTCAACCCTGTCCTCAAGTACCCCCAACAGGACATGTTTTGGGAATTTCTCTTAGCTAAAATAGCTGTCCAAAATACCAAACCATTGACTGATTTAAAGCACCTGTGCAAGATAAAGGAAAACCTGCAAACATGGCCTGTTGGGGGGTTCTTGAGGACTAAGGTTGAGAACCACTGGCCTCAAGCGGAAGTTCTCCCTTCCTGCAATCCTCGGGGTCTCGTCACAGGTCCCAGAAGATTGCCCGGCCATTGAGGAGGTGCAGCGCGATTCTCGCACATGTGCATTGCCCACACTTGTAATGCCGGCCCTGGGGAGAGGCGGGGGGGGGGGAAGAACCGAGGGTCCGGGTGGCAGCATCGCTGTATCCGGGGACAGGTAAATGTGTGTTTATTAAAAGTCAGCCCAGGTACACTTTTTTTGTAGCTGTTGACTTTTAATAAACACAAAAACGAGTGTAAGGCTGGATTCACACCTATGCAGTTTTAGTGCTTTTTGCATTTTGCAGATTTGCACTACAGAACTTGTTCCATAGGAAACCATGTAGAATGGACTGTAGTGCAAATCTGCAAAATGCAAAAAGCACTAAAACTGCATAGGTGTGAATCCAGCCAAACTCCGCTTTAAAAAAAAAATCCAAGCATCAACTTAACTGACCCCTCCCCCCTCCTAACACCTAAGCTGACCAACTGCAGTGGCGTCCGGTGGCCATTTTTTTGGGGGAGGGCAGCAAATGGTACCACCCCGGTCGGTCAGTCAGGTCTGGAGTACTTACCCCATCTATGGTGGGAAGCGCTTCCCTGGGCTTCGGCTTCCGTTTCCTCCCTCCTCCTCGGCGGCCAATTGGGGCTCTTCTCTTTTCAGCCAACAGGTCTCAGACCTGCTTCTGATTGGCCGGATTGAGGATCAGTGTTTCAATAGCGAATATTCTTTTACTGTTGTAACACCTGGGTGGGCTCCTGGTGCAATGCTCTGTGCTCGGAGCCCACCCTATTTTTTAAGCCTATTAGAGCATCTGGCTCTAATCAGGTGCTTAAACCCCCCCCGCCCAGTTGTAATCCATACAACCGGGGCCCTGAACGGGGCCAGACACATGAATAGGGGGTGGGCAGAGCTAATGCTATGCATGGATCTATCTATTCATATGGGAGTGGCGGCCGTGGATAGAGGGGGCGACACCCGGGCTGACACTGCTAACCTGTGTAAGATGTAAATACTTACCTATCTTCAGCCCACTCTGGTCTGGTCACATGATCCGGCTCCCATGGGTCAGCCAGTGACAGCTGCAGGGGAGAGGAGGGAGCCCTGACAATTAATGGGACATGGGAGTCTATTGGCGATGTCACCGAATTGCCAGCCATTGTCAAACACATAGTCAGTACATTACCAGGGAGCAGAGCTGAGGATCGCTGATGTCAGGGAGGGAGGAGAAGCAGCGCACGGAATTAACATTTAGCCTCAATCCTCCAGTAAGCTGCTCAGGAGTCCATTAGGGGCGCCAGAGTCTCTCCCGCCCCTCCACAGCCGCCACCCCCACACTCTATCTACAGCCGCCACCCCCACGCTCTATTCATGGCCGCTATTTTGCAGGGCACCACCACCCACTATTCATGCGTCCGGTCCTTTTCAGGTTGCCAGCTGAGTGAATTATGGTGGCAGGGGGTGTTTTTTTGAACCACCTGATTGGAGCGTGTCATAATAGGCTCTAATAGGCTTCAGAATAGGGTGGGCTCGGAGCACTGAGCATTGCGCCAGGAGCCCACCCAGTTGTTACAAACACCGATCCTCAATTGCCACCCCCCCAAAAAGAATTACCACCGGCCGCCACTGTCAGGAGCATTTTTCAGCATCAACTAATCTATGCTGGAATATAAAATCTTAGGAATTTGATGTCAATTCTGAGCCCCCCCCCGGAACATTTTGATTTAATGGTCAGTAAACAAAAATAAAAAAAACTTGATATTCTTTACTTTCTGCTATAAAAAATATCCAAAAATATAATAAAAAATCGAATTTCTTTATCAATTTAGGCCAAAATGTATTCTGCTACATGTCTTTGGTTAAAAAAAATCCCAATAAGTGTATATTGATTGATTTGTGTGAAAGTTATAGCGGTGTCTACAAACTAATATATATTAGAGAAGCATAATTAACCGTTAAGAATCAAGATGACTATTTTTTCCCCCCTCGAGATCTTAACAAAGCATTTTCCCGATTCTATGCAGAGAGTTCTCTGCTCAAGACGACAGCTGTCAAAAAAACAGGCAGTCAAGTATCACAGCATTCCTCAGTCACTGAGCTAACTATAAACATTGTAACGTTTTGTTCTTTAGGTCAAAGGAATGAACTTCGGTCTGTAAATGAGGGCCATTTAACCACTTAAAGACTAAACCTTTTTCTGACACTTGTTGGTTTCAAGTTAAAATAATTATTTTTTGCTAGAAAATTATTTAGAACATCCAAACATTATATATATATATATATATATATATATATATATATATATATATATAAAATATATATATTTTTTTAGCAGTGGCCCTAGAGAACAAAATGGTGGTTGTTGCAATATTTTATGTCACACGGTATTTGTGCAGTGGTCTTTCAAATGCAATTTTTGGGGAAAAAAATACACTATAATGAATTTTAAAAAAAACTAAACAGTTAAGTTAGCCCAATTTTTTTGTATAATATGAAAGATGATGTTACGCCGTGAGAATTGTGATCTTTATTTTAAGCAAAAAAATTGTGATTCTCATTTTGGACAGAATTGTACAGCTCTATTATATATATATATATATATATATATATATATATATATATATTTATATTAGAATTTATGCAGCTATAGACGCTATACTGGTAATGGCGGTAATCGGCGACTTATAGTGGGACTGGGATCAGATGGTGGAAATCTGGCTCTAACAGACACTGGCTGGAAGTGTCACTGACATCATCGGTGACACTAATACAGTGATCAGTGCTAATACTATACACTGTCACTGTACTAATGACACTGGTTGGGAAGGGGTTAACATCTAGGGGTGATCAAGGGGTCAACCATGTGCCTAAAAAATGTGTAATGTGTGCTGCTTTTACTTCTCTATCTGGCTGTTCTTTCTCCCTGCTTTGCAGGATAAAGAAACAGCCAGATGGCTGATCAGTGTACTCAGTTCTGTGTGTTTGTAAACACAGGGCTCTGTGCTGTAATTGGACACAGCCGATCAGCAGGTCTTATCGATGAATCATTGGCTGGGACCTGCTGACAAAATCGTGCCGTGTCCAACCACAGTGCAGTCAGCAGCGGGTCCGCACATGTGTGCCAGTTGCCGCCCATTTGTACAGGTACGTGATCCTGCGTGTCCATAAATCCCAGGCCGGACCCCCGGACCCCCGGACCCCCGTTACCAGCCTCGGTCCCGTCTTATAGAATTCTTGAAGCCCTCGGTGAATTGCAGATGATGAGTCCTTCAAATGTCGGCTGGAGCCCCAGATAAGTTATTTTCACAGAATTACAGATATTTCATCTCGAGGGGTGAAAATCATTTATTTTTTTTAAAAGACATTTATTGAAGAAACATATTTTCTAAATATTGATTTTATGATGGTGAATGTAAAACTTCAGTGACGGAGTGTAAAATGTGATAAAAAAATAAATCCCACAGATTGGGAAATGGATTTAATGTCACATATCGAAATAGTATACATTTAAAGTAAATAATATATTTCTGCATTCAGAACAGATTACTTACATAAATTGCTTTAATAGGGTCAGATGTGTATAAAAAATCTTCATCTGCAAAATAACTAATTACAGCAATGAGGAGGAGAGAAAAATCACACGTTTGACTGACTAGAAACCTAAAGGAGAGCGAGCGAAGGGAGTGACGATCGGGGGAAGGACTTAAAGGGGGCCTCACCTAGAATGTGGCAGAATCCGGAATTTAAAGCGGAGTTCCACCCAAAAAACAAAAATTTAAAGTCAACTAGACTTAAAGAGTTAAGGACTTTTAAAATAAGGACACTTGCCTGTCCAGGGCACCCACGATGTCCTCACCTGATCGGTCCCCTCGGCATTGCTAGTAAGGGAATCAGAAAGTGAAGCCTTGTGGCTCCACAGCCTGGTTCCCTACTGCGCATGCGCGAGTCACGCGGCGCATTCTGAGTGGTCCCTGCTGTCTTCTGGGACCTGTTTGTTTCCCAGAAGACAGCGGAGGAGGTGCCGGGCATGGCATAGATCGCCATGGATACTGCGGTGATCTTTCAGCAGAAGTGGAAACCAATACCTGTATCAGACAGACATCCGCTCCCCCCCTCCCCTCTGAAATGTGCCAAATGTGACACCGGAAGGGGGGGGGGGGGAATCCGGGCAGCTGAAGTTCCATTTTCGGGTGGAACTCCACTTTAAAGACTCTCTGAACAACTTGAATGAGGAACCTTGAAGAGGACGAACATCATTATCAGAAGACCAGTGCAAGTCCCTGTTGGCTAAAAGCAGGAAAAATGAGGCTACAGAGGACACCAGATCACCAACATGGGAGGATTGAAGATGGAAAAAAAAACATTAATCTGTGGATCACAATTTCCACTTTGACATGTCCATGGATGGTTAGAAGGTGAAGGTCAGAGTTTGGTTTACACCTCATAGTTCCATCCTGTCTAGTGTCAGTGGTTCAGCTTGTGTCGAGACAGTGATATTATTGAGCTTGCATGGACCAACATCCTAGAACATCCTTTCTCAGCCTGGCTTCCATGGAACCCTAGTGCTCCTCAAGAGGTTGCTAGGGATTTCTTGAGAAATTAGAAAATTGTCAGGTAGGCACTGAAAACAATGATCTTTCTGTAAAGTGGGATTCTTCCACTGACCACAAAAGTGAGGAGTCATCTTCTGAATGACCATCACACTATAATGTATTGTAGGCTTCTGCTATATTCATTGTTACCAGGAGTTCCCTGAGCCTGGAAAGATATTTCAAAGGTTCCTCCATGTTAAAAAAGGTTGAGAATGGTTGTCCTAGAGGAGCATCTGCAACTTCTTAGTAAAGCCAGGCTGGTAGGAATTCTGGCTCTTCTGAGGGCCAAGTGTGGCGCTATCCAACTCTACATAAATTTGTGGCCACAAAGTGCTCCTATCAGGAAGGACGGGAACTAAGCAACTTTCAGAAAACCTTAAGAGATGTCAGTAATAATCTGCAGACAGAATGAATCTGTGTCGGATGACTGTCTGAACAACTTGCACGAGGAACCTTGATCTGCGAGTCTCAATTTCCACTTTAGCATGTCAGTGAATGGTCAGGAGGCGAAGGTCAGAATTTGATATACACCTCATGAGGCCATAGTTCCAGTTCTGAGGGCCCAAGGTGGCCCTATTCAAGTCTACATAGATTTGTGGCCACCAGGTGCTCCTATCAGGAAGGATAGGAACAAAGCAACATTCAGAAGACCTTAAGAGAGTTCAGTAATAATCTGCAGACAGAATGAATCTGTATTAGTCAGAATGTTCTGCAGATCCATCAGTAATGCAATCATCTGCAGTGTGTAACAAGCCAGGAACTATGTATCATCTTCCTCTCCAGCAATGTCCTCACTGCAGCGCCATCACTCTCAGGAAACACATAAACACATTTGCATCCCTCTCCAATGATTTGTACAGATTTCGGGAAATTGGGGGTGTTTGTTTGCAGGTGTCACCTAGAGATTTGATAGAAGAATGAAGCCTGAGACTCAAATTTATTTCTTCTGAGTTCAGCCGGTTCTAAAACAATCTTCTGCAACGTTTTAATGAATTATGCAGAGTGTGCCGGAGTATTTTTCACTAAATATTATGTGTACAGGACGCCGCAGACCGCCATTAATATCGCTCTCGCCTGAAAATATCTTTCATTAATTTTACACAAGTCAGACTTTGAGATAATAAGCCGGTTGGAAATAGAATGCTTTAGCGCAAATCATTCTTAGGTGTCTTTAAAGAAGAAAAAAAAAAAAAAAAAGCCGCGGCTAATGCAGGGTTATGTTTTATGACGTAATAAAATCATGTGCTAAAATTATGCTCATAAATGCGGGCAAATGTAAAGCACGCTATTAGTTATGTTTTCACAAATAAAAGTGATTAGCATAGCTATGAAACGCTTCTGCCTTCTGAATAACAGAATCATCTGAACTGAAAGCGTTTTCTTATGGTCGGAATTAATATATATTTCCTGCCATCAATTTTACATTTAAGAGCCGCAGGCCGCGTGTAAAAGCACCGGAACGGCGAGCGATCGGAAGACGAGGCGGCCCTGAAACAATGCGACCTGTTTATAGACGATACAATGTATCCAACGCTGGACCTTCTAGAGAGTGAAGTATCCGTTCAAAGCACCATCATTATCCTAAAGTGGCAAAGAGGAACTGACTATTTATATAGCTCTGACATATACCGCAGTGCTGTACAGAGATCACTGAGACAGTCACATCAGTCTCTGTACTAGAGGAGCCTACGTTCTAATGTCCCCTCCCCTCACACACTATTATTATTATACATTTATATAGCTCTGACATATACCGCAGTGCTGTACAGAGATCACTGAGCCAATCACATCAGTCTCTGCACCAGAGGAGCTTCTCCACCAGGTGGTGCTGTTCTGTAGGGTGCTGTTGGCTCACTCTTCTGTGATCTCAGCTGAGAGAAGCAGCAATTCTGGGGCCTCTCATTCAGGCTTTTCCCAGGCAAGCATGGACCATGTTGGGGAAGACAAAGGTGGAGGCTCCCCAGAGGCACTGAGGCCTACTCCATGTGCTCAAGCTGCAATGGATCCTAGGCCTGTCCCTATGCAAGGGGAGTCCTTACCAGTCTTCCAGGATAAAGTGGTGAACAGACTTCGCCGCATTGCTAAGGAGGAACAGAAACTTGCTGTCATGAAAGCAGATCTCATAAAAAAGAAATCCCTGCATAGTAAGTCTGGAAACGGTAAGAGGGAAGTCTCCAAATGAAAGTCTCTGAAGGAGGCATTGAAAAAGCAGGAGAAGTTGGTCGCTTCTCTGAAGGAAAGTAGCGGTGTGTTCAGAGAAAAGTGTGAGAATGAGGAGAGATTCCAACAGATGAAGGAGAGTGCCTGTGCCAGTACTAGCCGGAGGGTGGATACCAGAGTGACAGTATGGATTGGGGGTAAGGAAGTGGCTTCATATTGTGGCCCCAGTACTACCCCTGTCTCTGGATCTGTCGTGTCTGAGTCAGTATCTGCCCCCCTCCCTCCCCAGCAGCCTGGGTCATCTCAGGAGGAGGTGGAGGAAAATTGCGGATTGCTTCAGACCATTACAGAAATGGAATCTCCCTTGAGTGGCACTGACTCAGATGAAGATCTTGGTAAAGGAGTGCTTGCTGAAAATCTCTTTCAATGTGTGGAGGACTTTCCTGAGCTTGCACCTGCCAACAGATCTTTGTAATCTGCAGGGAATGCAGGATATGATGGTGTGTATCCAGACAGAGAAGTTTCTGCTGGCTGTGAGGAGTCCCACATGGACACAGTGCAGGGCAGGAATGTTGCATGAACATTGAAACTGCAGAGGAGGAGAGCCGTATGAACACTGAAACAGCTGGTGTTTTCTCTAAACAGAAGACTTTACTTGATGATGGGACTGCTGATAACTTTGTTACTTCTGGGACTATGGTGAGCAGGACTGTTGTGCTGGAGGGGAGGAGGGGGGATCATGTGATGGGTAATTTACCAAACTAGATTTCAGAGGTTCCTATGCAGCCAGTTAATGTGTCGTCTGTCCCAGTTAGGAACTATGCTAAGGCTGTGTGGGGACAAAGTCATGCTGCTGGTGGTGGAAGGGAGCCAGTTGTGCGACTTTCGCCTAATGCACCTTCTATTAAACGCAGGAATGTGGTACATCTCAGGTGGGAAGGAGGAGGTATTCCACCTATCATGAGGGTGGTTGTGGATAAGATCCTAGCCATGGGATTTAAGGCGGAGGATATTTATGCTCCTATCAGTCCGGCTGGTTCCTTTGAATATGATTTGTCATTTGTGCGTCCAGAGTCACTGGATCTGTTTTGGGAGCGGTATGAGCATGTATATGGGGACAAGCCGGACTGGAAGGGGCTTGTCCCTAAGGTAATCCCACAACAGCCCTCGATAAAAAAAAGTGACTATCCTGACAAGGAATGAGTCTATACCCCCTGAAGATTTATTGTTGAGGAGGTTTGGTGAAACTTTGTGCCCGCTAAAAAAGAATGTGGATGATGGTGGAATCTGGATGGGTGGGTGGTCAGTGTCAATGAGGTTGTGTGTGTGTGGGAATGTGGTCCAGCATTTGCCCTCCTCTGCCTTTATTGGTAGAAATAGCGTTACCGTCTTTTACCCTGGTCAACCTAAGCTGTGCCATAAATGTGGAGTCAAGAGACATTTCTCCTCTAAATGTCCAGAACAGAAGTGTTCTTTGTGTCAGGAACTGGGGCATCTGGCAAGGGACTGTAACATCATTAAATGTAACTTATGTGATAAGGTTGGTCACCCTTATAGCCGGTGCCCTGAGGCTTTGCACAATAAGCCAAAGTTGGTGGAGGAATTTTAGGTCTGGATAGAGAAGAGTCTGGGTTGGCGGAGGTTGTTCCAGGGGATCCTAGTGTCTCTGTCCCATCAGAATCTGTGTCTGTGAGGCCCTCTGTGATGTCAGTGTCCTCCCAGTCTGTGGTCTCCCAGTCAGTGTCATAAAGTGTGGTTGTCAAGTTTGTGTCTGCACCTATTGTTTCTTTTAGTGTAGTGAAGGCAGTGGAGGGTGCTGGACCAGAGTGTATGGTGGTGCCAACCCCTCCTCCTTGGCGTGGCAGAAGTGTGATTGGAATGATGGTGGGGGGGAGGTGGGAAGGGAATGAGAGTGGCTGGTGCAGAATGCAAGGTGAATGATGTGGAAGTCGGAGTGAATGATGTGGGGGGAGGGGTTAATGGGGTGTTTTGGAATCGCATCCTGATGGCGATTAAATCTCAAAATGTTTCTTAGCCTTGATTGTGTTTAAGTTGAGGTTCGGGGTTTGTAGTCTCTTTTTTGTTGTCATCAAAATGTGTTTCTTTCTATGTTATCTTGTCAGGAAACATTTTTCTTTACTTGCTGATGTAAGCGCGCTTGTTTTTGTTAAGTTGTTGTTTATTTTTATCAGGACCGTTTTTAAGGCAGGGCAAAGGGGGCAGCTGCCCTGGGCCCCATCATTGTAGTGGGGCCCAAAGCAGCTGCCTCATACTTGCCAACTATTCCAGTTTAAATTCCCTTATCCCTTAAAGTTTTAGTCCCGTGCTGTGTCCCGATATCTCAATGTAAACTTCTGCTGCTGCTGCCCAGCTCTGCCCTATTGCCATGTACAGATGACCCACCTGCAAACCCTGTGTTTACATGTAAATAGCCTGCATTGATGTGTAAATAGTCAACGCATTAATATGTAAATAGTTATGGACCGCAGCATTGATATTTAAATAGAGGCGGCGTTCTTATGTATATCATGTCCCCCTGAGGTCACATCCACCATCACTTCTGCAAAATGCCACAGCACCCTGAATTTGGGTGCATGTGAATATGCAGGCAGGCAGTGAGGAGATGATGTGTTGTAACCTTTAGCAACCAATCAGTGAGCAGTAATGCTGTGCACTAACCTCTTGCAACCCATTAGTGAGCAGTAATGTGCAGTAACCTCTAACAACCAATTAGTGAGTGGTATAGATGTTCAGTAAGCTCTAGCATTCAATCAGTGAGTAGTATTGATGTACAGTAATCTCTAGCAACCAAACAACAAGCAGAAGTCATGTGCTGTAGCCTCTAGAAAATATCAGTGAGCCATAATGTGTGCTGTAACCTCTAGCAGCCAGTCGGTTAGCGGTAATAATATACTGTAACCTCTGGCAACCAATCGCAATCACTGCCTGATCTGATTCAGTAAACTGATTTTGAGTCTAGCTGCTATTTATTGTATGTCTCAAAGCATGCGGAGAGCAAAATTGCATGGAAGAGGGGGCCCAAGAAAATGTTTGCCCCGGGTCCAGTCAATATTAAAGACGGCCCTAATTTTTATGTAAATATGTTTTTATTAATCAGCTGTGTGTATGATTTTTTTAATACACAAAGGTTTACACTCTAATGTCCCCTCCCCCACTGTCACAATGTACAGCTTGTATAACAGTGTAAATTTGCTGTCCCCTCAAAATAACTCAATACACAGCCACTAATGTCTAAACCGCTGGCAACCAAAGTCAGTACACCCCGAAGTGAAAATCTCCTAATTGGGCCAATTAACCATTTTTCCGCAAACAGTTTGTTGAAGACAAGCAGACTAAGGACATGGATTACTGGAACCATGTCCTGTAGTCTGATGAGACCAAGATAAACTTATTTGGTTCAGATGGTGACAAGCGTGTGTGGTGGCAACCAGGTGAGGAGTACAAAGACAAGTGTGTCTTGTCTACAGTCAAGCATGGTGGTGGTAGTGTCATGGTCTGGGGCTGCAATAGTGCTGCCGGCACTGGGGGGCTACAGATCATTGAGGGAACCATGAATGCCAACATGTACTGTGACATACTGAAGCAGAGCATGATCCCCTCCCTTCAGAGACTGGGCCGCAGGGCAGTATTGCAACATGATAACCACCCCAAATACACCTCCAAGACTCCCTCACTCCACCCCTCAGTGTCTGCTGACCTTCAGCCGCACTTCTGCCACGTCGAGGAGGAGGGGTTGGCACTACCATCCATTCTGGTCCAGCACCCTCTACTGCATTCACTACACTAGGAGAAACAATAGATGCAGACACAGACTTGACAACCACACTTTCTGACACTGACTGGGGGGGACACTGAAACTACAGAGGGCTTCACAGACACAGATTCTGACAGGACAGAGACACTAGGATCCACTGGTACAACCTCCGCCAACACAGACTCTTCTCTATCCAGACCTAAAATTCCTCCACTAACTCTGGCTTATTGTGCAAAGCCTCGGGGCACCGGCTATAAGGGTGACCAACCTTATCACATAGGTTACATTTAATGATGTTACAGTCCCTGGCCAGATGCCCCAGTTCCTGACACAAAGAACACTTCTGTTCTGGACATTTAGAGGAGGAATGTCCCTTGACTCCACATTTATGGCACAGCTTAGGTTGACCAGGGTAGAAGACAGTAATCCTATCTCTACCAATAAAGGCAGAGGAGGGCTAATGCTGGACCACATTCCCACACACTCTCAACCTCATTGACACCAACCACCCACCCGTCCAGATTCCTCTATCATCCACAATCTTTTTTAGGGGACACGTTTCACCAAACCTCCTCAACCAGACCCATAAATCCTCAGGAGGTATAGACTCATTCCTAGTCAGGATAGTCACATTTTTTATCAAGGGCTGTCGTGAGACAACTTTGGGGACAAGCCCCTTCCAGTCCAGCTGGCGCGCTCAATATACATGCTCAAACCGCTTCCAAAACAGATCCAGCAATTCTGGATGCACAAACGACAAATCATATTCGGAACCAGCCGGACTGATAAGAGCATAAATGTCCTCTGCCTTAAATCCCATGGCTAGGATCTTATCCACAACCATCCTCCTGATAGGTGGAATACCTCCTGCTTCCCACCTGAGCTGTACCACATTCCTGCGTTTAATGGAAGAAGGTGCGTTAGGTGAAAGTCGCACAACTGGCTCCCTTCCACTACCAGCAGCATGACTTTGTCCCGACACAGCCTTAGCATAACTCCTAACTGGGACAGATGACACATTAACTGGCTGCATAGGAACCTCTGAAATCTGGTTTGGTAAATTACCACCACTTGATCCTCCCTCCTCCCTTCCAGCACAACAGTCCTACTCGCCATAGTCCCAGAAGTACCACAGATACCAGCAGTCCCGTCATCAAATAAAGTCTTCTGTTTAGAAAAAATACCAGCTGTTTCAGCGTTCATATGACCCTCCTGCTCTGCAGTTTCAATGTTCATGCAACATTCCTGCTCTGCACTGTTATTGTCCATGTGGGACTCCTCACAGCCAGCCCCTCCTGCATTCCCTGCTGATTGCAAGGATCTGTTGGCAGATGCAATCTCGGGAAAGTCCTCCACACATTGAGAGAGATTTTCGGCAAGCACTCCATTTTCATGATCCTCATCTGATGAGTCGGTGCTGGTCAAGGGAGATTCCATTTCTGCAGCAATCCACCATTTTCCTCAAACTCCTCCTGAGATGACCCAGGTTGCTGGGGAGGAAGGAGGGCAGATACTGACTCAGACATGACAGATCCTGAAACAGAGGTAGTACTGGGGCCACTATGTGAAGCCAATTCCTTACCCCTCATCCATACGGTCTCCGTTGCTCTGGTATCCCCCCTCTGGCTGGTACTGGCACAGGCATTTTCCTTCATCGGTTGGAATTTCTCCTCATTCTCACACTTTTCTCTGAACACACCGCTGCTCTCCAGAGAGGGGAACAACTTCTTCTGCTTTTTTAAATGCCTCTTCCAGAGACTTCAGCTTGGAGACTTTCCCCTTATACTGTTTCCAGACTTACTGTGCAGGGATTTCTTTTTCCTGAGATCTTCTTTCATGACAGCAAGTTTCTGTTCCTCTTTAGCAATGCGGCAAAGTCTGTTCACCACTCTATCCTGGAGGACTGTAAGGATTCCTTTTGCATAGGGACAGGCCCAGGATCCATTGCAGCTTGAGCACATGGTGTAGGCTTCAGTGCCTCTGGAGAGCCTCCACCTTCATCTCCCCCAACCCACTGCATGGGGGCTGGGGGAGAAGCCTGCAGGACAGGCCCAGGCTTGATGTTTCCTCCAACTGAGAGCAAAGCAGACTGAGCCAACAGCACCTTGCAAAACAGCACCTTGCAAAACAGCACCATCTGGTGAAGAAGCTCCTCTGGTACAGAGACTGATGTGACTGGCTCGGTGATCTCTGTACAGCACCGCGGTATATGTGAGAGCTATATAAATGTATAATAATAATAGTGTGTGACTGTGGGGGAGGGGACATTAGAGCATAAGCTCCTCTGGTAGAGAGAGTGATGTGATTGGCTCAGTTATGATGGATCTGTACAGCATAGTGATGATGTCACAGCTACTTTTACAAGGTAAAATCTGGGTTTTCAGGGGCATTTGGTTCACACAGAATGGGTCTTCTTTGAGGAATTTATTTAGATGAATGTTTTTTGAGGCCGGAGTTCGGCTTTAATGGGATAAAGCAGCTCCAAACAAAGTGTAAAACGGTGCAGACGGTGGCGCGGATTCGCAGCTGTTCAGTACAGCGCACACCCCTCGAATTCTTTCAGCACGCAGAACATTATAGATAAATAAGATTGTAATAATTCAGCACCTGACGAGCGGAGGACTTGGCTCGGCGCTCCTACAGTGAAATAATATTGTTACTCTAAGCGCTCGCCGCGGTGTTTACAGAAAGCGTAATAAAAGCGCTGACCTCTGCGCCCGGCCGCACATTACTTATTATCTGCAGTACAAACACCTTCTATTTTCTACTAACATTTTGGCAGTTAACGAAAACATAACACTTAAAACGACATCATAATTCTGCAATATAAGCGCGGATCTGTGTTCCCAGCTGCCGGAGTCTGGACAATGTTCAGCGCTGGAGGCGGAGGAGGGCGGGGGGGCGACTCCAGAATTAAAGGAGAACACCGCCCAAAATGAGACGAAAATAGGAAAGAAAGTGGACTTGTCCGTGTCCATTAATAAAATACTGACATCCCACAATATACGGAAACAGGATCATTTCTCAGAAAATACATCTTTTATCTTAGAAATCCCATCCTTGTGCTCCAGTCAGTGACTGCCTAGGCCAAGATGATGTCATCAGTCTGCTGCATGCAAGAGGAGGCATTTCCTCAGTCTCCCCTCCCCCAGTGATCAGACTGTACATTGTAACTTTGTAGAAGGAGGAGGAGAGCATTTCCTTAGTCTGCCCTCCCCCAGTGATCAGACTGTATATTGTAACTTTGTAGAAGGAGGAGGGGCATATCCTCAGTCACACCTGGAGTTGCAGTATGTTAGTTTGTTGGGAATCATGAAATGGAGTTGTGAAATTTGGTCTCAACAGCATCCTCGTTACACATACACTATTACACTATATAATCTTGTTGAACGTCCTAATACAAAACCATGGCCATTATTATGGAGTTGCCCCCTTTGTGGCTAGAACATCCTCCACTCTTCTGGGATGGCTTCCCACAAGATTTTGGAGGGTGTCTGTGGGAGATTGTACCATTTGTGATGTCAGGTACTGATGCTGGATGAGAAGACCTGGATCACCATCTGCATTCCAATTCACCCCAAAGGTGTTCAGTAGAGATCAGGTCAAGGGTCTGTGTAGGGCACTGGCGTTCCTCCACCCATCACATCTTTACTGTATGAGCTTAGTGGGCATCCCATTCCAAAATCATGGCCATTAAAAATGGAGTTGCCCATTCCCCTCCTCCAAGGCCATTAATGTGGAGTTTCCCATTCCCCTCCTCCATGGTCATTAATGTGGAGTTGCCCAATTTCCCTCCTCCAAGGGCATTAATGTGGAGTTGCCCATTCCCTCTCCCCCAAGGGCATTAATGTGGAGTTGCCCATTCCCCTCCTCCATGTCCATTAATGTGGAGTTGCCCATTCCCCTCCTCCATGGCCATTAATGTGGAGTTGCCCATTCCCCTCCTCCATGGTCATTAATGTGGAGTTTCCCATTCCCCTCCTCCATGGTCATTAATGTGGAGTTTCCCATTCCCCTCCTCCAAGGGCATTAATGTTGAGTTGCCCAATTTCCCTCCTCCAAGGGCATTAATGTGGAGTTGCCCATTCCCTCTCCTCCAAGGGCATTAATGTGGAGTTGCCCATTCCCTTTCCTCCAAGGGCATTAATGTGGAGTTGCCCATTCCCCTTCTCCAAGGCCATTAATGTAGAGTTGCCCATTCCCCTCCTCCAAGGCCATTAGTGTGGAGTTGCCCATTCCCCTCCTCCATGGCCATTAATGTGGAGTTTCCCATCCCCCTCCTCCATGGTCATTAATGTGGAGTTGCCCATTTCCCTCCTCCATGGCCATTAATGTGGAGTTGCCCATTCCCCTCCTCAATGGCCAATAATGTGGAGTTGCCCATTCCCCTCCTCCAAGGCCATTAATGTGGAGTTGCCCATTCCCCTCCTCCATGGCCATTAATGTGTAGTTGCCCATTCCCCTCCTCCATGGCCATTAATGTGGAGTTGCCCATTCCCCTCCTCCATGGCCATTAATGTGGAGTTGCCCATTTCCCTCCTCCATGGCCATTAATGTGGAGTTGCTCATTCCCCTCCTCTAAGGCCATTAATGTGGAGTTGCCCATTCCACTTCTCCAACGCCATTAATGTGGAGTTTCCCATTCCCCTCCTCCATGGCCATTAATGTGGAGTTGCCCATTCCCCTCCTCCAAGGCCTTTAATGTGGAGTTGCCCATTCCCCTTCTCCAAGGCCATTAATGTGGAGTTTCCCATTCCCCTCCTCCATGGCCATTAATGTGGAGTTGCCCATTCCCCTCCTCCAAGGCCATTAATGTGGAGTTGCCCATTCCCCTCCTCCAAGGCCATTAATGTGGAGTTGCCCATTCCCCTCCTCCAAGGCCATTAATGTGGAGTTGCCCATTCCCCTCCTCCATGGCCATTAATGTGGAGTTGCCCATTCCCCTCCTCCAAGGCCATTAATGTGGAGTTGCCCATTCCCCTCCTCCAAGGCCATTAATGTGGAGTTGCCCATTCCTCTCCTCCATGGCCATTAATGTGGAGTTGCCCATTCCCCTCCTCCAAGGCCATTAATATGGAGTTTCCCCCCTTTGCAGCTACACCATCTTCCACTCTTCTGGGAAGACATTCTACTAGATGTTGGAGGGTGTCTGTAGGAATTTGTGCCCATTTGTGAGGTCAGGTACTGATGTTGGATGAGAAGACCTGACTTGTATGTAGGGCCTCACATTGGGCACCAGAAAGAAACCTGACTCACTATCAGAGTTCCAACTCATCCCAAAGGTGTTCAGTAAAGTTGAGGGCAGGTATTGTTGTTGGATGAGATGACTTTATACCAAAGGTCTTCCAAAAGTAGGGGTGAGGCCAGCCAGGACACTGGAGTTCCTCCACACCAAACTGGTCACACCATGTCTATATGGAGCTTGCTTTGTACACATGGGGGGGGGCACAGTCAGGCTGGAACATAAAAGGGTCTTCACCAAACTGTTACCACAATGTTAGAGGAGCACAATTGTCTACAATGTCTTTACTGGAGACACCTTAATTCAATGATCGGGAAGGGGGGGTTCACATACTTTTGGCCATATAATGTATCTAGTAGCATCTGAGCTTAGTAAAGCTTTTGATGAGAATAGAAAGTGATCATTATGTGTGATGGCATAGTCCAGGAGTCAGAGGAGGTCCATGTAAAGAAAGTGCAAAATTAAGCAAAAGCCTTGTTGAGCGCGATGACGTCACCACTAGCAGTGACGTCATCACGCCCACCGTTTCCGATCAGCGGAACTTTTACTTGCTGTTCCATACAATTTCTCCTTTTGTGAGTACCTTTTTATTTGATAAACATTCAATAAACTCATAGGGGGTTATTTACAATAACTGGGGCGTGCAAAATCTGGTGCAGCTCTGCATAGAAACCAATCAGCTGCCAGGTTTTATGGTCAAAGCTTCATTAAACAAGCTGAGTTTAGAAGCTGATTGGCTCCCATGCACAGCTACACCAGATTTTGCACTCAAGTTCTAGTAAATCAACCTCATTGTCTTTTATGGTATCGCACTAGGTGGACTTCATATTTTCCTCTGTTCATGGCAGTTTGTGATCGATGTGAATGAGCTGGTTGTCTTCTGTGGGTGGTTTTGCAAGCTGAGGCCCTCCGGTTCCTTTACTTACACAAGCGCTGTTGGCCTCCTATGGTTCCAGTTCTCTGGTAAGGAGAATTTGTGGAA
This sequence comes from Lithobates clamitans, assembly GCA_037952925.1. Classification (NCBI taxonomy): domain Eukaryota; kingdom Metazoa; phylum Chordata; class Amphibia; order Anura; family Ranidae; genus Lithobates; species Lithobates clamitans. The sequence continues at coordinate 884,789 of JBBGZY010002156.1, forward strand.
AAAGGAGTTGGCACTCTAGAAATGAATTGTAATTGATCGGTCTTGCACTTAATCGATTGAAGCACGCGGCACTTTTATCAACATTCTGTTGCACTTTATATTTGTTAATCTTCATTGGAAACAATCTTGCAGTGTTATACCGTAAATATGTTTATCGAATAAAAAGTTCCCCCCCAAAAGGAGAAATCGTATGGAACAGCAAGTAAAAAAACCGCTGCTCTCGACTAGTGGGCGTGATGACGTCACCACGCCGGCCGGTCGAGCGCGGCAATGCTTTTACTTGCACTTTATGGCACATATGTTCCATGATTGCACCTCATTATTTACATTAGTGGTTTGACTTTTAAAGGGATAGTGCACCTTTTTTTTCTTATTTCATGTAGTGTTCTTTGTTTTTTTTTTGTGTGTGTTTGATAAATATTTGTGTGCGGTCACTTTACAATTTTTTATTTTAAAAAAGTATAAAACTAAATTTGCGGTAATTGATGGGATCTACCAATTGTGTTATATTACCATCCCCCTTGAAGTGTATTACCCGTACACCCCCCCCCCCGGTAGGGTTATACACCACAAGTATAGTACATGGGAGGGGCCATGACATCCTGTATACTATGGGAGGGGCCATGACATCCTGTATATTATTGGAGGGGCCATGACATCCTGTATACTATGGGAGGGGCCATGACATCCTGTATACTATGGGAGGGGCCATGACATCCTGTATACTATGGGATGTGTGCCATTCCCTAGTTGCTGGAGAAACAAAACGTCATTCTTAGGAGTCACATGACCAGCGTGTGATACGCCCACCTTACTAACATCCAATGTGCTTCATTGTAACCATCTATACCACGTGTGATTGGCTCATTGCTTATTTTTTCTCTTATTCCAGGGCTGATCATGTGACTATAGCAGACAGACCCAGCCAATCCGCACTCAGAGAGGACTGGAGGTGTCGGTACTCCCGGGGCAGAAGCAGGTAAGTGCCCCTCTATTTATTGCTGGCTGAATAAGAAGCAATTTAAAGGAGGTCTCTACTTAGAAATATCCAGGCGGCAGCTGCTGACCTTCTGGAAATGCTAATTGCCTGGTCACACCTCTGACTTCAATACTTATACCTGACCCGGAGCTAGCATGCAGCAAGTGAAGTCGGGTCTTGTCACTTGTGGATCTATTCCAGTTTAGTAACCGAGTGGGGGCTGGGAGCTGAACCCCCCCACCCCCGTCATGTTTTTTTTGCCATCTGTTCCCCTATTTGAAAGATTTCCCTTCACTTCCTGTCCTGAAGTGAATGAAGAACGTCCCCTCCCGGTTATCACCAGAACAGGCGTCCCCATTGGAAGACTTCCCCTCTATTCCTGTTCTGGTAACCAATCCCAGTGGGGGGTTTCCCATCACCTCTGTGCCAGAGACCACGGTCCCCAGGACAGAGCGAGCGAATCTCCCCAGCGGGGACACACACAGCCATATGAAGGAGGTTCTTTTTCCTTTAAAAGTGTGAAAAATCTGTAGGACCCCCCCCAGTCTTAGGAGCAAAAATGTCAATGAAACCTGAGCCTGGGATGATGCACACAACCCCCTCCCCCCTTTTTAAGTCTAGAACCCCCAATCACATCACAGGTCCCCCCTTCACGTCAGAGTCCCCCATCACATCAGAGGGTGCCCCTTTACACTAGGAGTCCTTCCTTCACATTAGAGGTCTCCCTTACATCTAGAGTCCCCCAATAACATCAAAGGGTACCCCTTTACGCCTAGAGCCCCCCAATCACATCAGAGGGTTCAGCTTTACATCTAGAGTCCCCCAATAACAGCAGGTACCCCGTTACGTCTAGAGTCCCCCAATAACATCAGCGGTTACCCCTTTACACCTAGAGCCCCCAATAACATCAGAAGGTTCAGCTTTAGACCTAGAGCCCCCCAATCAAATCAGAGGGTTCAGTTTTAGACCTAGAGCCCCCCAATAACATCAGAGGGTTCAGCTTTACATCTAGAGTCTCCCAATAACAGCGGGTACCCCGTTACATCTAGAGTCCCCCAATAACATCAAAGGGTACCCCGTTACGTCTAGAGTCCCCCAATAACATCAGCGGGTACCCCTTTACACCTAGAGCCCCCCAATAACATCAGATGGTTCAGCTTTACACCTAGAGCCCCCCAATAACAGAGGGTTCAGCTTTACATCTAGAGCCCACCAATCACATCAGAGGGTTCAGCTTTACATCTAGAGCCCACCAATCACATCAGAGGGTTCAGCTTTACATCTAGAGTCTCCCAATAACATCAGTGGGTCCCCCATTACGTCTAGAGTCCCCCAATAACATCAGATGGTTCAGCTTTACATCTAAAGTCTCCCAATAACATCAGCGGGTACCCCTTTACACCTAGAGCCCCCCCCATAACATCAGAGGGTTCAGCTTTAAATCTGTAGTCTCCCAATAACATCAGTGGTTCCCCCATTACGTCTAGAGTCCCCCAATGACATCAGATGGTTCAGCTTTACATCTAAAGTCTCCCAATAACATGAGCAGGTACCCCTTTACACCTAGAGCCCCCCAATAACTTCAGAGGGTTCAGCTTTAGGTCTAGAGTCTCCCAATAACATCAGCAGGTACCCCTTTCACCTAGAGCCCCCCAATAACATCAGAGGGTTCAGCTTTACACCTAGAGCCCCCCAATAACATCAGAGGGTTCAGCTTTACACCTAGAGCCCCCCAATAACATCAGAGGGTTCAGCTTTACATTTAGAGCCCACCAATCACATCAGAGGGTTCAGCTTTAAATCTGTAGTCTCCCAATAACATCAGTGGGTCCCCCGTTACGTCTAGAGTCCCCCAATAACATTTAAGGGTTCAGCTTTACATCTAGAGTCCCCCAATAACATCAGCGGGTACCCCTTTACACCTAAAGCCCCCCAATAACATCAGAGGGTTCAGCTTTACATCTAGAGTCTCCCAATATAATCAGAGGGAACCCTTTTACATCTAGAGTTCCCCAGACACATCAGAGGGTATACCTTCATGTCTAGAGTCCCCCAATTACATCAGAGGGTACCCCTTTATACTTAGAGCCCCCCAAGCACATCAGAGAGTTCAGCTTTACATCTAGAGACTTCCAATAACACAAGAAGGTACCCCTTTATGTCTACAGTCCCCCAATAACATCAGTGAGTACCCCTTCACATCGGAGTCCTCCATCACTTCAGAGCTCCACCCTTCATGTCAGAGTTCCCCCCTTCAGAGTCCTTCTATCAGAGATTCCCCCTTATACATCACAGCCCCTCATTACATTGAAGTCCCCCCATAACAAAGTCTGGTCCTGGATTTTTATTAGTTGCTGTGGTACTAGTGACCAGCCTGCCCAACCATGGCAACCCACAACATTGATCTGGGGCAAACTGTATTCCATGTCCGCAGCACCCCAGGCAAGAAACACTTGTACCATTACCAAACTTCACCCCCACTCCCTAAAAAAAAGAAAAAATTATCATTAGATACCCTTTAACCATAAGTGTGAGTTTTGCCATCTCTGTATTTAAAAAGATTGTTAAATATAAAATAATTTTGTAAAATAATTCTGTAGAATAATCACATAAAATATTTTTTTAAATAATTACGTAAAATAATTACGTAAAATAATTTTGTCAAATAATTTTGTAAAATAATTCTGAAAAATAATTTTGTAACATTGTAGCTTTTTAAAATAGAAATGAACAGACACTAATTTTGGAAATGTCAGACGTTTACCAAATTATTTTTTACTGATCAATTCAATGCTTCAATTCATAGCCAATATTTTTTCTATTACCAGCCCCCCCCCCAAAAAAAAAAATAATTCACAGGCACACATGTCGTTAAACAAAATGTATCTTTAATCGGTAAGTGTTGACAGCAGTACAAAATATGGAGTGATGGTGATTTTATTATTGGGGGGGGCGGAGAGGACAGTCTTGAGGTAAATTAGCATAAATAAGTCATTATACAGCAACTCCCTAAAGAGATCATGTAGAGTTTCCTCCTAACAAGTCACACATATGGAGCACAGGCCCCGCCCACTGCGGGCTCAGCGCTGACCAATCCAGTCTCTGAGAGTCTTTCCATAAGTAAGAAAGGAAGAGTTTTCCGTTTACCTCACGTCAATACTGCACAAGAGGAGGAAACAATTCTGTTAGTCAAAGAAGCAGAAAAAAAAAATAAAAAAAAAATAAAAGTTGGGATTAAATTCGTCGTCAGTTTATTGAATTTCATCCTTTTTAGCAAACAATAGTCAGACTGAGAAGAGGGTGAGAGATACGTGATGGCAACTCTGAAGTTCAGTTAAAAACTTTACACTGGACTGTACAAGAAATTTTTTCATAAACTATTTACATTTTCAGACTTTTTTTTTAAACATATTCAAAGCAGCAATAGACACTATTTTTTTTTTTTTTTTTTTATGGTTGTCTTTTTTTTTTTTTTTTTAACTCCCAAATATTTATAATCCATTGGCCTAACAGGGTGCCGGTATCTTACAAAGAATAAAAAAAAAAACAAAAAAAAAAAACTCGGCTTTACATCGGTAGCATACATCCGAATAGCAGCCCGATCAATTAAAGCACGCCTGGCAGCCATTTTGAAGGGAGGCGTTCTTGTCCGTTCAGCATTTTGGTGCAAATTACTCAACAAAAATTGTCACCGGTGAGTTGGAGGACCGCATCGGCCTTGAAAATGGTTCCTTTCCGCTAGGCAAGGGTGGCAGGCGCGCTTTAGGAGGCTGCTATCGAGACGTCAGCTTGGGTTGACCCAATGGCCTGGAACACAATTTTTTTTATTTTTTTTTTTATTTTTAACGCTTCCTTAGAGCAGCTAGCATGTCAGTCCAGCATGTCAGTGAATTGTGCTGATTAAATTAACATAGTATACAAATCTCACAATATACATCACAAACAAATTACAAAATCATGTATGGGTGGAGAAGGGTGGGGGGAGGGGATACATTAAGGATGCATAGTAACAGCTACAAGCCTCTCTTAATAACTGTAAATGACAATACAATAATGTAAAAAAAAAAAAAAATGCTAAGCAAGTTTTAATATTTTTTTTTTAGCTAAAAATTGGCAGGAGATACAATGTAGAAAAGATCGCTTTTTTTTTAACTTAACAAAAAAAAAAAGAGCTTAACACAAATGACAAAAGACAGACGAAGCACACTAGCGTTTCTGCAATGTGCAGCATACAGTTTGATATTTGCACCTATCCCATAATGAGTGAGCACCGAGACCCGGCCCACCGTTATTCTTAGCCAAGCGGAGCTTAAATTAAAACTTAAGTCCTAATCGCAATTCTTTGCGTCTCTCATATACTTTACTTATTTTTAATAGAATACTTTCTGCGTTTCGGCACGCAAATTTAAAAAAAAAAAAAAAAAACAGCAACAAAACATCTACACCAATTAAAACATTGTGTACGTCGAAAAGATGAGATGAGCAATCAAAAATCAACGTAAAATCTATCTATAAAAAAGTTACATTTGGGGTCCTATAAAAAAAAAAAAAAAAAAAACTACAGTTTAGTATAAAATAAAACATCAAAAACACTTTACAAAACAAAATGATTGCGGAGCAAGAAAAAAAAAAAAGGTAATATTGTAATGAAATGTAACAAGTGCTTTTTTTGTAAACTGAGGTCATCTGTATCGTAGATTATTATTATTTTTTTTTTAATATATACAAACGGCTAGTGCAGTTTCCCACGGTAGTAGATGAGAAGCACCGCCTGACCTCAAAAAAATATTTATTTCACATTCTAATCGAAAATTGTCTTTTAAAAAAAAAAAAAAAACTTCAATGTTGGAGGCTCTGAAACACAACTGGCTGTGAAATGCGTTGGGCCCCTCGAACATTGATTGAGTTCAAGAAGAAAAACCCGTCACTGTTCGATTCATGTACCTTTATAAGACATCAAGATCAAAGAGCTTACTAGATTTGATATTAAGTGCTGTGGAGCATGAATAACTTTTTTTTTTTTTTTTTTGATATCGCAAAAAGTCAACATGATCATTGTCAATAAGCTTGTTCAAAGGAAAAAAAATAGCTTCGTGAGACCATATTAACAAAAAAATTAACCCTCCAATACTTAATTTTTTTTATTTACATTATAAATAAAAAAAATTACCTTTTGTGAGAACATATTGATGAAAAAAAAAAAAAAACGTAAAAACTCTCCCATACTTTTAATTAATAATCTAAATCCTGTTTTGGGGGGGGGGGGAGTGTTGAAAAGAGTTAATATATTAATATTATGGGCATATTTTTTTAAAAAAATAAGAATTTACGGTATTTAACTTGCCACAAAAGAAAAAAATGTTTCAGCTTACAAAAAATGCGTTTATCTCTTTCTAAACATAGCCACTGCACAAATCGGTTATTGTAACCTTTGCCATCCCCTGTATCTGTTGTAATAGATCGCCATTGTTGGAAGCACTGTCAGGATTGTTAGTAATATTTAATGTACAATGTACAAAGGTTAAGACATTAAATCGCCTATTTGCACCACGAGAATTGTTTTTTTTTAAATTTTGCTTAAGAAATTCGGTCCTTGTGACCTTGTTCTGAGGTTTTTGTTTGGCTGCTCGGTGACCAAATAAGTCGCCATTGTAAATGATTATAAACCCCATAGTTTGTTCTATTTTTTTAAAAAATATCAAATATCTTAATTTACTAAAGTGCTAAACTCTTTTTAATTGGTGAAGATCCATAAATAAGCCGTCTTTGTTTAAGCATTCGTTCATTTCTACTGGTTGTACCCAATGTCTATAGAGCTTGTTCGTACCTGTAATGAAAACGATGTACCCCGCGTGACTAGCGCTACAGCAACAGACTTGCCAAAAAGTACCAGAGAAAAAAAAAACCCTGAAAAACTAGGCCAATTGCCACTTTCTTGGCCAAAAAAACAATTGGTAAAATTGTCAGCTATGTAGTAGGATTTTAAATTGTTAATTAAATGTGTATTTTTTATTTGTTTTTTATTTATTATACAAAAATTCCTATTGTTGGATGTCTTTTTTAAAAATGAAAGATAATACAGATTTCTTACATTTCAGAATAGGCACACCTGAAATCCCTTTCAAGTTTTCATTTCTGATGTATTTAAATATGTTAAAACATGAATACCTAAGATTTATTTACAGAAGAATTACAAGGTTTTCTTTCCCTTTTTTTTTTTGTGATGTAGGAAATGTTTTTTACCTAGTATAATACATTTTAAAAATGTATTGTCTGTGGACTAATTTGTGAAATTCATATAAGAAAGCGATTACAGGGATCTCATTGTTCTGAGGAAATTATGCTCCAAAAATTCAGCATAGATTAAATGCATTTATGTTCACAATGTGGACAGCTATGCAGACCTAATTCTTAACCAATTTATTTTTTTTTTCGTTTTTTTATACAGTCACTAACAAGTGCAATACCCTCTCTCGGTTATTGTGAATAAGGAGAGTTTAAAAGATTTTTTACTATTCTTTAAAAAATAAAATAGTTATTTTTGGGAAAAGTTTAAGCCTTTTAAAAAAAAAAATAATTCTTTTTAAAATGTTGAGAGAACATCTTTTAGCATGCCATCAAATGCTTCCTACATTAAAAAAAATGAATTTAATTAAACTAATTTTAAAATGTTGGGAGAACATTTTCAGTTTCCCATCACTGGAGCTTTAGAGAAAGAGAGTGTGTGCTTTATTTTTATGTATCATTTTTTTTACATTGATACTAATGTCTTTTATATCAAATTCTGTTATGGGGCCCTTGAGGAGAGATCTGATACTTTTTAGTCATTGATTTTAAAACTTTTGTCTGTAACTGGGGAATTATTTTAAAATGTACAAAAGCTAAAATAAAGGGGCCAGTAAATACATAGGTTACAATTTATACATGGAAAAAAAAATTATGTGTATGCCCCTATGTCATATTTACACAGTTAAAAAATATATATATATATATAAAACAAAAAAACTGAGATGGAAAATGAATTGTCTTGTTTCTTTTGCTCTAGTTAGGACTTAATTGATGATTGTCGCTATTTTATGTAGTTTTGTCTATAAAATAATTTGTTTTAATCTTGTTACTTAATATCTTTACAAACCATGCTTTTTATATTCAGAGGTGTGGTCTAACTTCAAAAAAAAAAAAAATATTGTGACTGGTTGAACAAGCACAAATTTTTGGAGGAAGATTGGGGCTTAAATTCAGCATTTAAATTTCAACATGTATTTTGCACAAAGATTGGGGCTTAAATTCAGCATTTAAATTTCAACATGTATTCTGCATAAATAATTGAAATATAGCATTTAAAAAAAAAAAGTGACTCAGATCCAGCAAGTGTGAGACGTGCCCACACCAGTCTAAACAGATGACTTTTTGTTCATGAAGTTTTCATACAACAGTTTCACATTAATCAGAACTGATACAAAATACCATTTATATCCAGTGCTTATAACACTTAGGGAAAAAAAAAAAAAAAAGAACATCTGCGAGTGTATTTTCTATACAAGCAAAATCAAGTTTCAAATTAAAGAACAGTCATTTTGTTCTTTGCTAGCCCGTGTAATGCATTTTTTTTTCTTATTCTAGTCGTAAAAAAAGAAGAAAAAAAAATTAACTGCTAAATGAAATCTTTTTCTACGCGTAAAATAATTATGTAATGTACAAAGCTGGCACTACAACAATCTAACAAAGAAAAAAAAAAAAAAAAAAAATGTACTTTTTAACATATACAGCTGTACTTTTTTTTTTTTTTTTTTAATAAATATTGAATCCAGTTACAATAAGGGATTGCACATAATAGGTGTGGTTAACTCTCCTGTACTAAATGACATGTTATATTTAAATGGATATTTAAAAAATATATATATATATATTTTGTTTTTATAAGCCGTTTGAAATATTAAGTGCATGAGGATAACTGAGGATTTGACATTTACTGGGCACATTTACATGTTATTTTAGTTACTGGGGATTGTTAGGGTCTAGTTAAAAAAAAAAAAAAAAATGAAATCATGAATCTAGAATTTATTGAATCTGTTCTTTCATGGGCAGTTTTTTAATTTTTTTTGTAGGCAGTCTTGTCAGGTTCTGGATCAATTCTAGACTATAATATTAATTTTTTAATGAGCCATTAAAAGGTCTGTAGAGTGTTCCCTCTGTAAACTGACACTCGTTACCTGAATGGAACATCTGGGAAAGACGTTCCTATAAATCTCCCAATTTTTGTAATATGCGCTACGAGACATAAATATACAATATAGCAATTTGCGTTTATGGTTACATTATAAATTTTACACGTGATCTCAGCAAGTAAATGATGAGGGCTTCGAAAGAAATGAAACTTTTTTTTTTTTTTTTTTTCCCCTCCAATCTTATTTTCTTGAAATGTTGGGATTCTTAAAGAGGAAAAATCAAACTGAACAGCACATCGGGGGCCTTTCTCTCACATTCCCTTCCACCAGGATCTGCCGCTGGAACCCCCCAAAATTTCCCCTGCTAAGGGCCCCGTTCACACCGCAAAAACGTCCTCCAGATCCATTTCGGATGCAATTTCTGCATGCGCAATTTTAATGCGTTTCATGCATTTCAGGTGCTTTTTTTTCTTTTTTCCTGTTTTTTTTAATTTATTTTTGTTATACTGTTCCTGGGTCTGTTGCGTTTTTTATGCTTCTTCACCACATTCCAATACTGTTCTGTGCAGGAAATAAGCAGCATGTTGTTTTTTTTTTTTTTTTTTTTCTGGAACTGAAACGCGCTGCACTGGTGTGAACTATGCCATTGGAACCCATATAACCTACTTTCCATGCGTTTTTGATGCAGAAAAAAAAAATCTCACTGGACTGCATGTGGTGTGAACGGGCCCTAAAAGTCAAAAACTGCGCAGGTCTAAAGCTAGTTCACATCTATGCGTGTGCAGTTGATGCGTTTTTGTGGCACAATTTTATTTTTGTAGGAGGAAGAGACTGGTTGTAAAAAAAAATGCACTATTAACGCACGTACGGGCATTTTTGATCTGGTTCCGTTGAAGTCCATAGATCCAAAAACGCAGCATGCTGCTTGCAAAAAAAGTCCCTGCACCTTTTCCAAATACGCACTGCAGGAAATGGCATAGATGTGAACGAGACCCATAGGAAATAATGTTACACGGACTGTGGTGCATTTCTGCAGATCCGCCAATGCACTAAAAAATGCACAGGTGTGAACCTAGCCCCCATCTCCTAAATGACACTATACATGTGCACCCCTTCCTTGAAGCACTAGGGAATGGACCATGGTGGTAGCCTCCATCTCCTAAGTTGTCCCCATCCTCTAAGTAGCCCCCATCTCTTAACTACCGCCCCATTCCCTAAGTAGCCCCCATCCTCTAGGTGACACTATACATGTGCACCCCCTACCTGGAAGCACTAGGGAATTGCAGAGGCTCTGGTGGGGGACCATGGTGGTAGTCCCCATCTCCTAAGTTATCTACAACCCCATGTAGCCCCCATCCCCTAAATTGCCCCATCCCCTAAGTAGCCCCCATCCTCTAGGTGACATTATACATGTGCACCCCCTACCTGGAAGCACTAGGGAATTGCAGAGGCTCTGGTGGTGGACCTACCCCCATCTCCTAAGTTGTTTCCCAACCCCACATTGTCCTCATCCTCTAAGTAGCCCCCATCTCCTAAGTACCACCCAATCCCCTAATTGACACTATGCATGTGCACCCTCTACCTGGAAGCACTAGGGAATTGCAGAGGCTCTGGTGGTGGACCATGGTGGTAGCCCCCATGCCCTAAGTAGCCACCACCCTTTAAGTAGCCCCCATAACCTAAGTTGCCCCCATCCCCTAAGTGACACTATACATGTTTGCCCCCTACCTGGAAGCACTAGGAAATTGCAGGGGTTCTGTTGGCGGACCATGAAGGGGAGGGTTAGCCAAAGGTAAGTGTTGGCATGTGGTGCCAGATATGCAACACTGGTTCAAGTTTGATTTTTTATTTTTTTTTTCCCCTCTACATGTTAAGTGCTGTTTAAATATTTTAACCCCTTTAACAAGCGTTTTTCACGTGAGAGAGAGGGAAAGAGGGCACTTCTTTTTATTGTGCATTTTTCTCAAAATGTTCCTACTTTACAAAAGAGAAATAAACGCACAAAGACCTCCCACTGAAAAAAAAAGAACAAATTAAATCATTTTTTGTTTTATCTTTTTTTGTTTGTTTTCAGTGGGAGGTATTTTGCGCTGTATATATTTTTTTTTGCATTAATGCTATTTTATAGCTGCATACAGTAGGCTCCATTGTATGTAATGGTCATCATCAGATTAGGTAGTGGCTGTGTGATTAGTTCTCTGTTTTTGATTAGAGAAGCTGGTGGCCCTCAATTCCCCCACTAAGGCCAACATCCACTAAAAGATTGATGACCACAGGCCTAAAATTTTAAAAAGCCTTGTATTTTTTTAAATAGAGAAGTTGATTTGAGAAGCTGTAAAGAAAAATAAACACAGCGCAAATGACTTCCTATTGGAAAAAAAAAAAAGAAAATAAATTGAAAAATGTACTTTCTCTCTTTTTTTTTTTCAGTAGGAAGTTTTTTGCGTTGATTTTTTTCCTTTTTTTTTAATGGCATTAATGCTATTTTACAGCTGCATAGGCTCCATTGTATGTAATAGTCATCATCAGATTAGGGAGCGGCACTGTGATTCGTGTTTCTATTTTTTGATTAGAGAAGCTGGTGGTCCTCAATTCTCCCACTGGGACCAACATCCACTAAAGGATCGATCATGACGGCGACTTCAAGCCTAAAATCTGATAGTCATTTATTTTTATTTTTTTTAAATGGAGAAGTTGATTAGAGAAGCCGGTGACCCTCCCCCACTGGGGCCAACATCCACTGAAAGGTTGATGATGACTACAAGCCTAAAATCCGATAGTCCACCAAAAGGTTGACATCCATAGCAGGAACATCTGCCCAACACAACCTGAATATCTTCTCTATTGTCCGAAAGCCTAATTCTCAAATAATCATCTGCATTCCTGTAAAGAAATGTATGCCCTACCTCCCCCCCCCTTTTTTTTTTCTTCACCGAATGTTTCAATAACCAGGACTAGGGCCTGGCTGAGGCATGGGGTGAAGGACCTTTTGGGGTGACTAAATGATGCCAGGTGTGGGATTGCAGCTGGACCCTTGGCATTCTGGAATGAAGAGATTCAGCTCAGCAGAGTGAACATCGAATGCAAGGTTTGGCAAAGGGCGGGGGGGGGGGGGCCTACAAACCTAATATATCATGTCTTCCTCGAAGACTTTCCCAGTAACTCAATCACGCACGCTCATCAGCACCAGTGGCCATGTTTAGCTTCATTACACAATTTCCTGAGTACTCCTTAAAGTTCTCTAGAAAATAAGATTGTGCGGGAACAGCAAGACAAGACGACGGCAGCCTTAAAAAAAAAAAAAAAAAAAACAGTGGCCACCTTGTTTTAAGATTCCAGGAGATTGTCTAAGACTTTCTAAGAAGCGTTTTTCCTTAAGACATAAACTGCCCGGGATTAGGAACTCAATGTTTGGCACGTTGGAAGTCAAAAAAAAAAACACATGGACCTCGAGGGCGAAGGGGGTCAATGAAGGTTCCACAGAGAGTTAAGTGCAGGTCGAGCTAATGTCTGGATTCACAATATGTAAAAACGTGTACCTATCTCCTAAGCGGAGTCAGCATAAAACACATTCACAACGTGTTGGCTGGCACATACCTGAGTGAGAATGTTTATACCCCATCTAAAAACAGTAACTCAAAAAAAAAAACTATCAGCATTCAAAGGAAGGAAAAAAAAAACACACGAAATGTAAGACTTGTAAGACAGCTAAAAGGTTCGTTTCAGTTCAAGTTCTGATGTCCGATTTTTTTTTTTTCTTTTTTTACAGACACCTTTTACTTAAAATTAAAAAAAAACATTGTTCAAGAAAAAACTAGGGGGGGGGGGGGGGGAGTCAATCCATCTCACACATGAAGAAATATTTAAGACCTTTTCCGCTCACGGGATTGTGGAAACCACATACGCATGCAGGCTCTTCACAAACTTCTTTTTTTTTTTTTTTGTTCAAAAATTCCAAGAAAGTCAAGAGCGTATTCTCCTCGCCATTTTCTCCAAGGTATAGAACATTTTTTGAAATGTTTTAGTTCTAGTTTGTTTTTTGTTTTTTTCAGTTGGCACCCACAGCCTCATTGGCTTCGTTTTCGCTGCTATAGTCTGATTTGGGCTCCTCATCGTATTCGTCGTACATCTCCATCTCGTCCTCTCCGTTCATCAGGTCGTTGCCGGTGAGGCTGCCACTGTCCAGCTTAATGCCGTAGGTGCTCTGTATGACGGGGATGCTGGGCTCGGGGCTGACCGAAGTACTGGAACAGTCTGACGTCATCTGGGGTGACGGTGTGGTGTTGGCCATGCTGATCGCGCCGGGGTACACCACCGCTCCCGCAGTGCTTATGGGGATCTGAGGCTGTTGCCTAAAGGCAGACAGAAGAACAACATTAGCAACAGGAAAACCAGCAGGGATGGGACTAAAAAAGTCAAAAATACTGTTTAGTTCACATTTGTAAAACACAAGGTCTGCCAGGCCGTTTCCAGTGGCCCTTGCACCTCTCCTGCAACACTCCCCTGGTCTCCACCCCCACCTTATGTCAGAAGCTGGCCGCAGAGAGGAGGACAGAACTCCTATTTCAAATCCTGCACTTCCCCGGGCATCCGAGGGAAGGCTCGTCTCTGGACCCCCCCCCCCCTCCTTCTCAGCAGTCAGCAGCAGAGAGGAGGACAGAACTCTTCCTACAGATCCTGCACCTCTCTGTGCATTCGCAGCACCCCTTTGTCTTCACCTTCCCTGGTCTCGGCATTCAGCTGACTCCACTGTGATATAAGTGAGGGTGTTGGGACTCTTAACATCTGATGTAAGAGGGGGTGTAGTGCTATGGGCATCTAGTGCTACAGATACAGCCAGCCCTTTGAGGGCAACCATAATGCCGATGGGCTCTGTAATGACGTGGCAATTCATTTGGCACCCATGGTTTAGTTGATGAAAAGTTTTGGTGATTTTTGTTTTGTAAAGTTGGGTGGAGGCATTCGGTCCATATTAAGTTATTGTGGACACCACCCCTAATTATAAGTTAAGGAACCTTTTACTGACCATAAAGGGTGGAAATAGGTAAATGGTCTTTGTATGTACATATCTATGACCAATCTATAGTGTCTGGCATCTATTATCGACGCGTTTCACCAAAAACTTGCTTACTCAGAATGCACATATATGTTACATGTACAATAAATCAATTCAATCCCTATACACAAAATGTATCCATCTACTAGAGGATCATCATATAATAATGTGAGGCCACGCAGAGAACCAAAATAAAAAGGGAACGCCTAACATGAAGTACCTAAAAGGGCAACCAGTCCTAAGTAGTTATGTATATACACATTAGGTATTTTCACTACAACCCTACAGAAAATTATATACTGTATTTATTGGCGTATAACACTCACTTTTTCACCATGAAAATTGGGTGCAAATAGCGCGTGCGTGTTATACGCCAATACTTCAATTTTAGCTGCCTCGGAGGGGACAGGGAAGGGGGCAGGACGAGCGGCGTCAGATTACCTACAGTGAGAAACTCCTGTGGCCTCTATAATAGGAAGTTCCGTCTCCTGGGCCGCCATTGGACCACTGTTCTGTCCATCATAGGAGATTCTCACTGTATGTAATCTGTCGGCGCTCATCCCACCCCTCTCCCTGTCCCCTCTAGGCTGCAGATGGGCATCGATCAGGCTGCACTGATGGCAATGGTGAGGCTGCTGCATTGGTCCGGTGAGGCTGCATTGATGTGGACTGATGAGGCTGCATTGATGGCACTTGTGAGGCTGCAGATGGGCATTGATCAGGCTGCATTGAAGGCAATGGTGAGGCTGCAGATGGGCACTGACCCTTATTTTGCTTCAAAGTTCCTTATTTAAGATTTAAGTTTTTTTCCTGAAACTTCCCTCTGAAAATGAATGTGCGTGTTATACGCCTGTGCGTCTTATACGCCGATAAATACGGTATATTTTTTCTGAATTCTTACTTATGTCTAATAGTGAACCCAACATCTAAATAAAGTTCCCTTATTGATAGCTTGCTCACCCCACAGTGAAGAATTGCCTCATCTCCTGTCTCCTCGACCTCATCAGCTGCTTGTACTCTCCAATACGTAGCTTCTTGCCGTCCACGATGCATGTGCGCTTAGGTCGTGGCTTGTACTTGTAGTTGGGATACTTCTCTAGGTGGATCTTGCTGAGGCGAGCTTGTTCTTCGTAGTATGGCTGCTTCTCTTGGTTGGACATAGCTTTCCAGCGGGAACCTACAAAGCCAAGACATAGATGTCAATTGCCTTGAAATGCCAAAGGTGCAAGCTCAGCCGCAAGCGGCAATGATGGAACATGGGGACGGGGGTGACATGAACATGGAACCTACAATGCCAAGACTGTGTTGATTGCAGAGCCTTAAATTGCCAAAGGTGTAACCTCTGCCAGGAGTGGCAACCAAGGAACATGAGGGTGAAGTGCCATGGGCATGGAACCTACAATACGAAGACTGTGTTGATTGCAGAGCCTTAAAATGCCAAAGGTGTAACCTCTGCCAGGAGTGGCAACCAAGGAACAGGGTGAAGTGCCATGGGCATGGAACCTACAATGCCAAGACTATGTTGATTGCAGAACCTTAAAATGCCAAAGATGCAACCTCAGCCCAAGGTGGTAACCATTGGAACATGAGGACGAGGTGCCATGGTCATGAAAGCTGAACTCTCTCCACATCTCCCATACGTCACTCTTTTCCAACAGATGTTCCTAAGTTTATTTCTGTATGGCAACTTCAAAAAGAATTCTAGGTTCCCTCCAACAACCAACCAACCAGCCACAGGTGTAAGTCTAAGAACGCAGGCCTCCTCAGATACAAGTACTGGTCAGCATTCAATAAAGCTTTATTGTTCCAAGCAGGTATAACCCTCCACCAGAGTCAAGGTTGATGGACGTGTGTTGCAATAAAGTTTGGAATATTGAATGCCGACTAGTATACTGTATAGCCTGCTTTGGTATTTTTGTATCCTTTTTCTGTATGGTTACAATAAAGTGTTATGGTTAGCAACACTGAAAATGTGGGTGGCCTCTTTCTCGTAGACGGCTCTCATTGGACTGTGAGGCAGCCGCCTTCTTCTCACTATATATTTATATATTCTATTATGTAGCAATTCTATATCCTGTGAAAGTAGAAGAGTCCAAGGTTCAGGTTATATTTAAGTATATTCTACATCTGTGCGACAGGAAAGAAAGACGACCTTATTTTTATTTCTTCGTTGTTGGAGGCCGCCAAGATATTGATTCCGTTCTGCTGATGGTAACAAACACCAAACAAATGTAAAGCCCCCCATTAGATAAAAACTTTGGGCTTTTGTTTCTTCCTTCCATGATGGAATTGAAATGATTCCCATTAAATGCAGATAATGCAATTCCACAGACCAATAGCAATTGTCTATTCTTTTTTTTTTTTTTTTTTTATTGAAAGCACTTCTTGGAATGCTGAATGCGGCTTTGCCCAAGGCTACAGAAATTAGCGACTTTCTATGTTATAAAACACGCTCAACCACCTGCAACCTTGAGAGACTCTGGCGCTGAATGGATGCTCACAGCGGATGGCGCTCGGTAATTGACGGGTGAATAGGCTGTGCCCGCTGTAAATGGCACGCACTCGGTGCCAAGGGTAAACCCTACCTGCTCAATTGTGTGCCTGGAGAAGCAGACAAGAATCTATTACAGGAGCACAAAATCCCCGATATGGATGTGATCAACATCCGCAGCCAAGAATAGAAACCTGGAACCGTTTTCATTGGCCAAAAGTCAGCCACAGATTTCACTCTCACGTCTCTTCCTTAGCATTAGGTTGGCTCAGAATCTGGGGGGTGCCCTCAGTGGCGGCCCGTCCTTTAAGGGCGCAGGGCACCGCCCCCTCTATCACGTCACCCCCTATAGGTATCATGGCTAGATTCACGCAAAGCATAAATCTAGCCATGGCCGATGCGGCAACCCCCTATTTGTGCGTCTGGCCCCTTTTAGGACACCGAGCGCCTGAATTACAGCGGTTGGGGTGTTTTTTGAAGCACCTGATTAGAGCCATAGGCTCTACTAGGCTTCAAAACAGTGTGGACTCTGAGCGCAGAGCATTGCGCTTGGACCCCACCAAGATGTGTTAGAAAAGCAAATGAATATTCGCTTTTCTATCACTGAACCTCCTCTCCGCCAATCAGGGAGCGCGGGTCTGATACGCATCACCTGATTGGCTGAAAGGACAGGCCGATCCTCTTGGACGCCTAGCAGGAAGAAAGAAGAGATGCACGGCGGAAGCATGGAGGACACAGGAGCTGCCGCCCGCCCCACAGCTTGCCGCTGCCTGACCCGCCACCAAGATGGGGTAAGTGTTGGTCAGACGGTGGGCGGGGGGGTGCTGGTTAAATGTGGCCAGGGGGGTGACAGTGGCTGCAATGGATGGGCACAGTGAGGTTGCAATGGATGGGCACAGTGAGGTTGCAATGGATGGGCACAGTGAGGTTGCAATGGATGGGCACAGTGAGGTTGCAATGGATGGGCACAGTGAGGTTGCAATGGATGGGCACAGTGAGGTTGCAATGGACGGGCACAGTGAGGTTGCAATAGATGGGCACAGTGAGGTTGCAATTGATGTGTTTTTATTTCAGAATTTTCCACCCCCCCCCCCCCAAAAAAAAAAATTGAGCACCAGCCGCCACTGGGTGCCCTCTAACTGGTCACATAGCAGGACCATTGATACAAAGTATAACATTAGTCCCAACATTGACAGACTCAAAAATGTTAATTTGTCTCATTAGGGTTCAGCTTGATTTCCTGGGGATATTAAACTCTCTTAACCACTTCCCATCCTTAGGCCATTTATAAATGGCCTAAGGTTTAAGTAGGTATGCCAAAATCACGGTTGATGTTTAAGCGGGTATGCCGAGATCATAGTTGAGGTTTAAGCGGGTATGCCGAGATCACGGTTGAGGTTTAAGCGGGTATGCTGAGATCATGGTTGAGGTTTAAGTGGGTATGCTGGGATCAAGGTTGAGGCGGGTATGCCGAGATCACGGTTGTAGTTTAAGCGGGTATGCTGGGATCACGGTTGAGGTTTAGGCGGGTATGCCAGGATCACGGTTGAGGTTTAAGCGGGTATGCCGGGATCACGGTTGAGGTTTAAGCGGGTATGCTGGGATCACGGTTGAGGCGGGTATGCCAGGATCACGTTCGAGGTTTAAGCGGGTATGCTGGGATCACGGTTGAGGTTTAAGCGGGTATGCCGGGATCACGGTCGAGGGGTATGCCGGGATCACGGTTGAGGTGGGTATGCCAGGATCGCGTTCAAGGTTTAAGCGGGTATGCTGGGATCACGGTTGAGGTTTAAGCAGGTATGCCGGGGTCACGGTTGAGGTTTAAGCGGGTATGCCGAGATCACGGTTGAGGTTTAAGCGGGTATGCCAGGATCACGGTTGTGGTTTAAGCGGGTATGCCGGGATCAAGGTTGAGGTTTAAGCGGGTATGCCGAGATCACGGTTCAGGTTTAAGCGGGTATGCCGAGATCACGGTCTAAGTTTAAGTGGGTATGGCGGGATCACGGTTGAGGTGGGTATGCCAGGATCACGTTCGAGGTTTAAGCGGGTATGCCGGGATCACGGTCGAGGTTTAAGCGGGTATGCCGGGATCACGGTCGAGGTTTAAGCGGGTATGCCGGGATCACGGTCGAGGTTTAAGCGGGTACACCGGGATCGCGGTCGAGGTTTAAGCGGGTATGCCGGGATCACGGTCGAGGTTTAAGCGGGTACACCGGGATCGCGGTCGAGGTTTAAGCGGGTATGCCGGGATCACGGTCGAGGTTTAAGCGGATACACCGGGATCGCGGTCGAGGTTTAAGCGGGTATGCCGGGATCACGGTCGAGGTTTAAGCGGGTACACCGGGATCGCGGTCGAGGTTTAAGCGGGTATGCCGGGATCACGGTCGAGGTTTAAGCGGGTATGCCGGGGTCACGGTTGAGGTTGCTTTAAAACCTACCATGAATTGTGATTTTATCTAAACCTCTTTGATCCTGAGGCCTCGTTTTCTGGGGTGACGACGCCATATGGAGATCTGCGCTCGTCCCGCACACCACAATAATCTGGCCAAGTCTGAAATATTCGCGCAGCGTTTCCCGGCTCCACGCCTATCCGCACACGCAACGCCTCTCCACGCACAATCATTCCGGTCATTATCCTCTGTCGCACCTACTTGGCATTTAAAACCGCGATAGAAAAAAAATAAAAAGGAAGGAATGCTATTTTAAGCATAAAACGCCTAAATTTTGCATATGTAACACTCAATTAAAATAACTTTGGCGTATTCTGGCACGCAGAATAATCCCTTCATTACACACATATTACTCCATCCTGCCTAAATATATTAAATATTATGACTTTAACAAAGTGACTTATGCCTAAAAATGTGACAGCAATCCGAGCCGGCCGTGGAAACGGCGTCCAACGCAGCTGCGAGGCGCTCCGAACGGATAAAACTGCCTGTTTATGTTCTATTATTTGTAATGAATTTCCTAAATACTTGAGGACAGGAAATTGTATTAGACAGGCGGAGGGGGAGATGAATGAATTGGGAGTCGCCGGCCAGCAGCGTCTACAGGATGATGTGTTTTTTGCTACCAGTCGATGTTCACGAGTGACGTCCTCACGTACATGTCAAGATGCTAAGTGTCGCTTAAAGGGTCAGTCCACATAAAAGTGATCTATTGGTGTTTGGTGGAAGCTGGAGGATTAAAGTGTTTTTCTAAAGCCAAAGCTGACATCTGTGTCCCCGCTGGACGGATTCACCCTCCTCTGTGTCCCCACTGGACGGATTCACCCTCCTCTGTGTCCCCGCTGGACGGATTCACCCTCCTCTGTGTCCCTGCTGGACAGATTCACCCTCCTCTGTGTCCCCGCTGGACGGATTCACCCTCCTCTGTGTCCCCACTGGATGGATTCACCCTCCTCTGTGTCCCAGCTGGACGGATTCACCCTCCTTTTTGTCCCCGCTGGACGGATTCACCCTCCTCTGTGTCCTGGGCACCACTCAGAGCTGCTGTTAGAAATCACTGGGCCCCATACAGCCTTCCTGACAGCCCCCTCCCCCTCCCCCAGCCAACAGTGACTGAGAACATAGATAAAGGAATACGAGGCATCCTGAGGCTTCCTGCTTATTCACAAGCTGAATCATAGTAAACAGTTTACTATGCTTCCATGTTGAATGGACACAGGAGTGATTGGTACCACTCTCTCACTGTGTTCATTCAGGAAATGAAGGGGTCAGTAAATTACAGATTTACCGGCCTTTTCCCCCGTTCTCCATCCTGAAACATCCCCCTGTGTGCCCGCAGCAGCTGCCAGTGGGAGAGGAGGGAAGCCGGAAGAACTGTGGGGGAAAGGGGCACACAGGGGGGACCACACAGCAGATGGAATGAGCGTATGTGCTTGAACCAATCCCCTGCAGAAGGAGGAGAAGCTTGCAGCGCTGCAAGGGGGAGGCAGAGGAGGATCTGTTTGTAATAAGTACAGCTGGCCCTCCTGCTCAGCAGGGGCCTGGGCCCCCCTTTTTAACTGATGGGGCCCAGGCCCAGTACAGGAGGGCTGGCTTTACTGCCTTATCAGCGGACTTGTGACCACTTGTCATAAAGAAGGTGATGGGAAATGCAAAATGTTACAGGTGTCACCAGACCAAGAGGTGAGGGAAATCCTCCAATGAGGACTCCTGTATCTCCTGGAGCTTTCCTATGCAAGTTCCCGACTCCTGGTATGAGGTGCCTGGTTTGAGGAGCCTGGTATGGGGCTCCTAGTATGAGGCTCCTGTTATGGGGCTCCTGGTATGAGGCGCCTGATTTGAGGAGCCTGGTATGGGGCTGCTGGTATGGGGCTGCTGGTATGGGGCTCCTGGTATGGGGGTCCTGGTATGAGGCTCCTGGTATGGGGCTCCTGATTTGAGGAGCCTGGTATGGGGCTCCTGGTATGGGGCTCCTGGTATGGGGCTCCTGGTATGGGGCTCCTGATTTGAGGAGCCTGGTATGGGGCTGCTGGTATAGGGCTCCTGATTTGAGGAGCCTAGTATGGGGCTGCTGGTATGGGGCTGCTGGTATGGGGCTCCTGGTATGGGGCTCCTGGTATGGGGCTCCTGGTATGGGGCTCCTGGTATGGGGCTGCTGGTATGGGGCTCCTGGTTTGGGGCTCCTGCTGAATTTTTCTTTTATAATATACAGTGCTGTGAAAAAGTATTTGCCCCCTTCCTGATTTTTTGATTTTTTTTTGCATATTTGTCACACATAAATGATTCAGATCATCAAACAAATTGTAGTATTACACAAAGATAACCAAAATGCAGTTTTTAAATGATGATTTAATTCGATACAGGAAAAAAGCTGTCCAAACCTGCCTGGCCTCTATGTGAAAAGTGGTTGCCCCCTAAACCCAATAACTGGTTGTGCCACACTTGGGGGGCAACACCTGCATCCAAGTGCTTGTGATAACTGGCAACGAATCTCTCGCTTCGCTGTAGAGGAATTTTTGTGCATTCTTCTATGTAGAATTGTTTTCATCCAGCCACATTGGAGGGTTTTCCAGCATGAACAGTCAATGTAAAGTCGTGCCACAGCATCTCAATCGAATTTAAGTCCAGACTTTGACTAGGCCACTCCAAAACCTTAATTTTGTATTTTTTAAGCCATTCGGAGGTGGACTTGCTGGTGTGTTTCAGATCACTGTCCTGCTGCATAACCCAAGTGCGCCTGAGCTTGAGGTCAGGAAGTGATGGCCGGACATTCTCCTTCAGGATTTTCTGGTAGAGCTCAGAATTCATGGTTCCATCAATGATGGCGAGTCGTCCAGCTCCAGACCATCCCCCTACCACCACCATGTGTGACTGTTCGGAATGATGTTCTTTTTATGAAATGCTGTGTTAGTTTTATACTAGATATAACGGGATGTCCACCTTCCAAAACCTTCAACTTTTGTCCACAGAATATTTGCCCAAAATTCTTGGGGATAATCCAGATGTTTTTTTGGCAAATGTGAGATGAGCCTTTGTGCTCTTTTTGGTCAGCAGTGGCTTTGGCCTTGGAACTCTCCCATGGAGGCCATGTTTGCCCAGTCTCTTTCTTATTGGTGAATCATGAACACTGACCCTACCTGAGGCAAGTGAGGCCTGCAGGTCTTTAGATGTTGTTCGGGGTTCTTTTATAACCTCCTGGATGAGACGTTGTTGTGCTCTTGGATTGATTTTGGTAGCCACTCCTGGGAAGGTTCACCACTGTTTCAAGTTTCCTCCATTTGTGGATAACGACTCTCACTGTGGTTCGCTGGAGTCCCAAAGCCTTAGAAATGGCTTTGTAACCCTTTCCAGACCGATGCATGTACATTACTTTGTTTCTCACCTGTTCTTGACTTTCTTCAGATGGCGGTGCGATGTGTGGCTTTTTGAGATCTTTTAGCCCGCTTTACTTTGTCAGACAGCTTCTATTTATGTGATTTCTTGATTCAACAGGTCTGGCAGTAATAAGGCCTGGGTGTGTCAAGTGAAATTTAACTCTGCTTTCTAAAAAATGTAGTTAATTACAGTTTATTCAGGACTTAGCAAGGGGGGGGGGGCAATTACTTTTTCACACAGGGACAGGCAGGTTTGGACAGCTTTTTGCCATTAATAAATGAAATCCTCATTTAAAAACTGCATTTTGTATTTCCTTGGGTTATCTTTGTGTAATATTAAAATTTGTTTGATGATCTGAATTAATTGTAACAAATATTCAAAAAAATAAAAAAAATCAGGAAGGGGGCAAATACTTTTTCACAGCACTGTAGAGAAAGCCGCAGGATGAGCGGGAACACTCCAAGGTGGGCGGGATCAACCAAAAATATATACAAAGGAGGACGAGGAGCTAAGAGTAGAAAAAGACTTCTTTGTTATTAAACAGCAACTCCTGGAGTGAGGAGAACGGGTAATAAAGAATCACAAAGTATCAAACAAGTAAAAACAAGGAATTCACCGACTCGCTACAAGAAAAAATGTTTACACCAAATAGAAACAAAGTCTCCACAATGATCTCCCACAGGAAAGTCACAGAATACATCATCCCCCATAAAGATCCATTGAGAGCGCAGTACTGCTCTGGGTTCACATTCTGTGGCTGGTGATTGGATGCCAGGGAGTCTGAAAGTCTGTCAGAGAGGAACAGCGCATGCACACGCATCTCCAATGTAAGGAACATTCTTCTCACTGATCACCAATGTAAGGGACATTCTTCCCACTGATCACCAATGTAAGGAACATTCTTCTCACTGATCACCAATGTAAGGAACATTCTTCTCACTGATCACCAATGTAAGGAACATTCTTCTCACTGATCACCAATGTAAGGAACATTCTTCTCACTGATCACCAATGTAACGAACATTCTTCCCACTGATCACCAATGTAAGGAGCATTCTTCTCACTGATCACCAATGTAAGGGACATTCTTCTCACTGATCACCAATGTAAGGAACATTCTTCTCACTGATCACCAATGTAAGGAACATTCTTCTCACTGATCACCAATGTAAGGGACATTCTTCTCACTGATCACCAATGTAAGGAGCATTCTTCCCACTGATCACCAATGTAAGGAACATTCTTCTCACTGATCACCAATGTAAGGGACATTCTTCTCACTGATCACCAATGTAAGGAACATTCTTCTCACTGATCACCAATGTAAGGAGCATTCTTCTCACTGATCACCAATGTAAGGGACATTCTTCTCACTGATCACCAATGTAAGGGACATTCTTCTCACTGATCACCAATGTAAGGGACATTCTTCTCACTGATCACCAATGTAAGGAACATTCTTCTCACTGATCACCAATGTAAGGAGCATTCTTCTCACTGATCACCAATGTAAGGGACATTCTTCTCACTGATCACCAATGTAAGGAGCATTCTTCCCACTGATCACCAATGTAAGGAACATTCTTCTCACTGATCACCAATGTAAGGGACATTCTTCTCACTGATCACCAATGTAAGGAACATTCTTCTCACTGATCACCAATGTAAGGAGCATTCTTCTCACTGATCACCAATGTAAGGGACATTCTTCTCACTGATCACCAATGTAAGGGACATTCTTCTCACTGATCACCAATGTAAGGGACATTCTTCTCACTGATCACCAATGTAAGGAACATTCTTCTCACTGATCACCAATGTAAGGAGCATTCTTCTCACTGATCACCAATGTAAGGACCATTCTTCCCACTGATCACCAATGTAAGGAACATTCTTCTCACTGATCACCAATGTAAGGAACATTCTTCTCACTGATCACCAATGTAAGGAACATTCTTCTCACTGATCACCAATGTAAGGAACATTCTTCTCACTGATCACCAATGTAAGGAACATTCTTCTCACTGGTCACC
The DNA here is from genome assembly GCA_037952925.1 of Lithobates clamitans. Lineage (NCBI taxonomy): Eukaryota > Metazoa > Chordata > Amphibia > Anura > Ranidae > Lithobates > Lithobates clamitans. The sequence goes on from JBBGZY010002156.1 coordinate 909,341, forward strand.
AATGTAAGGATCATTCTTCTCACTGATCACCAATGTAAGGGACATTCTTCCTACTAACCACCAATATAACACACCGGGTACAGCACCCACTTGTGGTGATGTGATTAGGAAAAATCTCCCACACTCCTAGCATGCTATATCAGAGGGGCACCTTCCCCTATATTCATGTTACGGGGTCACTTACCAAGGATTTTGCTGATGTTGGAGTTGTGCATGTCGGGAAAGGCTTGCAGGATTTTCCTCCGCTCGTCTTTTGCCCAAACCATGAAAGCGTTCATTGGTCGCTTGATGTGCGGCTCATTGGTACTCCTTCCCCGAGAGTCTCTGTACACTCGCGCCTCCACCACCGTACTGCCCCCTGCAGAAGAAGAAAGGGAACCCTGTAGTTTAGTGAGCAACAGCAACACAAAAAAAAATTTCAATCCTGGGTTTAGCTGGCTTTGTCCTACAAATTAGTGTCTCCCAGGGCATGCTGGGAGTTGTTGTTCCTCATCACTCACAATGAGCCCCCACATGCCTAAATCCAATCTGTCAGCTTAATTCCTGATACTTTAGAACTGCCTGCCCTGTAAACCCCCCATTGACTCAGCAGAACTGTCCTCATCGCAGTCCATCAATTTTATTTGAAGAGCATTCATTGCAACAGATATATCGACGGCG